>CALZFC010000035.1:1437500-2137500 GCA_945643635.1 Allodiplogaster sudhausi | reverse complement strand
AGGCCCCCGGAGAACGTGTGCTTGTATGTGTGTGCCCTAGTGTACTATGCGCGTTGGCAAAGTGCCAAAATAGCTCAGCTAGGCGAGATCAGAGGTGCTAACGGGCCCAAAAATTTTGGGCCGGCCCGGCCCGTCGGGCCCACGGACTCGGCCAGCCCGGCCCGATCAATTTCCGGGCCCTAGAATTTTGGGCCCGGCCCGTGGGCCCGTTTGAGCCCGATTTTCAAAAAAATCTGGGGAAAAAATTCCGACAAGTAACAAAGTGTTTTGAAATTCAGAATTTTTCATGATTGTGCTATGAACATTCATTTTAATGTAGAGTAGAAAGAGTTTTAGGGGGAAAAATGAACAAATGAAGGAAGTTTTGCACTAAACAATGCCACCAGTCGTCCTGACTGGACGACATTGTGTGCTTATCGGGCCCAATCGGGCCTGCGGGCCGGACCAACTTTTTTTGGGCCCGGCCCGGCCCGGCCCAACTTTTTTTGGGCCCGGGCCCTGGAAAGTTGGGCCGGCCGGCCCTACGGGCCGGGCCGGGCCGGCCACTTTGCACCTCTGGGCGAGATCACTACGATACAAGAAGGGTCTTAAGGGGAATTTAAACGGCGGCACGATCAATGAGACCAGAATAGGGTGCAGAATCAAAACTCTAACCAAAGCGTTTGCGGACTTGAAATGGCTGTACTCTTGCAGAAAAATAAATACATATATATATATATATAATATATATATATATATATATATATATATATATATATATATATATATTATAACAATAAGAAGAAGAAAAAAAGATTATAACAGTCACACATAATGAGCAACGTATTATGAGTAAGCTAGAGAGATAGAGAGAGAGTGTGTGTGAGAGAGAGAGAAAGAGAGAGATAGTGAGAGAGTGAGAGAGGCTTAGCTTTAGCCCAGACCATAAGGAAAAATGGCTTGTTTCTCCCCGTCACACTCCTAGTAGTCCTTTCAGTAACGAGGCTGTGATGGACAAACAGTTCGATGTTGCCGAATAATGATTCTTTTTTTTTTTTTTTTTTCTCTCTTTCTTTCTTTCTCTCACCCTCTTTGTCTCTCTCATTTTCTCTCATTCTTTCTCTCACTCACTCTCTCTGCCCCTCCAGACACCGTTTGCAAATTCATCCGTATCCCAGGAGTATGTGTGTTCGGAGGCAGGAAGAGCGAACGAAAAGTGAGAGAGAGAGAGAAATAGAGAGAGAGACAGAGAGAAACAGAGAGAGAGAGAGAGAGCAGACAGTGAATTAGAAATAATATCGGGAGGAAAAGTAAGATAATGAGAGAGAAAGAGATGACAACAGAGCGTGAACGGTTTGAGTGGGATATTGCATGAGAGAGAGAGAGATGGAGACAGAGAGTCAGAGAAGAGGGGGAGGTGGTGGAGAGAGAGAGGCAAACGTGTATGCAACGAGCGTGCTAACAGCTGCGCGTACCATGCATTCCACGAGGGATGGAATGAGGGTGATGGAGATTTGGAGTGAGAAAGGGAGAGAGAGAAAGAGAGAGAGAGAGTGATAGTGAAAGAGAGAGAGAGAGAGAAAGAGAGAGAGAGGGACATATTTATCCCTCTCATGGTCTGTATGTGTGGATATGGCGTGGGGGAGTTGGAACGGAACGCCCGCTTTGACTACAATAGAAATGCGTGTGTCTGGCAGCTAGTGAGTGTTTTTGTGTATCCGTGTGTTTGAGGCGTTCTCGTTTTTTTTGTGTACGGAGGAGACAGACACGAGAGCTGGAGAGAGAGAGAATGAAAGAGAGAGTGAGAGTGATAGAGAGAATGAGAGAGAGAAAGAGATTGAGTGAGAGAGAAACAGAGAGAGAGAGAATGCGAGAGAGAGAGACTGCGAGAGAGATAAAGAGAGAAAGAGAGAGAGAGTGTGTGAGAGAGATAGAGAGAGAGGAAAGATAGGGGAACGTATTCCTTTTTGAGGCAAAATCAGAGAGAAAAGATCAAAGTGAAGTGAAGCCTCGAGCAGGCTCGAGTCTTCTTCTCCTCCTTCTTTTGTGAAGAGGCCAAATCAGTGAGGAGAGATTGGAGAGGAAAAAGAGAGTGAGGAAAAAAAACGTGAATTCATGAGTGGGAGAGAAGAAAGAAAAGGAGGGAGAGAGAAAAAGAGAGAAAGAGAGAGAGAGAGAGAGAGAGAGTGAAAGAGAGAGCGCGAGGGAGGGAGAGAGAGGGAGGGAGAGTGAGAGAGAGAGAGCAAGAGAGAGAAAGAGTTCGGAAGTTTCTGATAGGGTTAGTAGTCTAGAGAACGAAGCGAGGTTTGTATAGGAAGACCTCGATGGTTCGCTTGGACTTGGTAATTTGGACAAAAAAAGTAAAACTGAGATTGCACGAGTAGAAGAAAAGGATGCGACATTGACAGAGGGAGAGAGAGAGAGAGAAAGAGAGAGAGAGAGAGAGAAGAGAGAGAGGGAGAGAATTAGAGAAAGAGAGAGAGAGAGAGGGGAAAGAGAGATGGGAGAGAGGGGAGAGAGCAAGAGAGATAGAGAAGAGATTGAGAGAGAGATAAAAAGACAAAAAAGGGCAAATTTCAGATACCCATGTCGGTCTTGCACATGCAATCAGAGAGTAAATTTTCTGCAATCCCCGCCACCGACGACACAATCTTTTTAGTGCGCGTCACTGTATTCGCGGCGAGAAATGTAGCGAGCACACCAAATTAAGTAATGAGAGAGAGCTTTGTACAAGAAAGAATACAGTAGCCATTGAGTCGAATTTCAAGTATAAGAAATGGAGTAAGCCTCGAAAAGAAAGTGGAATCGGCTTATGACTAGGCATAGGTTGATTTTTGCGAGAGAAAAAAACAATAAAAATAGTAAACGCCCATTTTTTTGGGAATCGAGAAAAATGGCAAATGCAAAAACAAATTTGTCTGTTCTCTGCAAAGTCGAGTAGCATTCTTAACGCGCCAGAAATAGAGCGCAACCTATGCGGCGTGTACACAACATGTCAGCCTTTAGTCTCGGCTGATTTCCTCCAGTTCTATCTCGGCTGAATGTTGCACTTTTACTCTCTATCTCTAACTCTCTAGATTTCTCAATTCTCTCTCTCTCTCTATTTCTCTTTCTCTCTCCTTCTCTATCTCTCTTTCTCTCTCTCTATCTTCTCTCTTTCTCTCACTCTCTCTCCCTTGGATTTCAAACATACGAGACGGTAAATTTGGGATGTGTGTATATTTCAGTACGACTGACAAAGCGTGCGTGCTGAAGAGATAGTATTGTGGTAAGGGAAAGAAAGAGAGTGAGAGAGAGTGAGCGAGAGTGAGAGAGAAAGAGAATGAAGATCAGAGAGACGGAGAGAAATAGTGACGTGAACAAAGAGTTTAGTAGAGAGAAAGAGAGAGAGAGAAAGTGAGAGAGAGAGAGAGGGAAACGATAAAGAGAGAGAGGGAGAGGGAGTGAGAGACGTAGAGAAAGAGAAACAAGACCAAGAGGAAAAGAATTGAAACGCATGCAAAGGCGCGGAGAGGCTGACTGAAAATTCAAGATGTTAAAAAAAGTTGTGCATACGAGAATGGAAGGGAAGTGTGTAGGACAAGTGAAGAGAGTGTCCGCGATATTTGGAGGGAGGGAGAGAAATAGAGAGTGGGAGAGAGTAGAGATAGGTGCAAGTAAGAGAGAGCAAGAGAGAGAAGAGAGAGAGAGAGAGGGTGATGGAGAGAGTGAATGAGAGGGAGATAGCGAGAGATAGAGAGAAAGAGTGAGAAAGAAAGACAGAGAGAGGAATGATTGGAGAAGAAGGGACAGAAGGAGCACGAGGCTGTCACAATGATAGAGTCTCGCGAACATGAAATGACAGCCGGCGGAGAGAGGGAAGTGGACCGCTTGGAGATACTGTAGGAGGAGAACTGATGGTAGGAGGAAGAGAGAGAGAATGAGAGAGAGAGATAGAGAGAGTTAAAGTGAAAGAAAGCAGTAGTACAAGATGAAAAAGGTTGCATAGGATATTGTCAAAAATGGCAAAGTGAGAGACAGAGACAGAGAGAGAAGTGTTCGGAAAGAGATACGGAGATAAAGAAATCAGTAGACGCGCAGAGAACAGAGAGAAGCAGAGAGAAAGAGGAATGAATCAGAAAATAGCTGTTTGGAGCGAAAAAAAATACGAAAGGGCGTTGTAAGTAGAATAGGGCTCCAACTTCTATTCTGAGCTCATATCACCCTCTCCACCGATCTCGAACTCTCTCTCTCTCTCTCTTTCGATTCTCTCTCTCTCTACCTCTCTCTCTCCGAAGTAGTTAGCCATCAAAGGTGGTGAAACAAAGCAATACGTGCATCGGGATATTTATTACACAAGAAAGGTGTTAGAGAGTTTAGAGATAGAGAGATAGAGTGATAGAGAGATAGAGAGATAGAGAGAAAGTGACATAGACAGATAGAGAGAGATAGAGAGGCAGAGACATAGAGAGGGAGAGGAGTAAGAGTACGCAAAGAAGACATACAAAAAAACGCGCATAAAAGGGACGAGTAGGCATAGAGATGATCAAGCGGATTAGAACGATTGGCCGCACGGTCACGGCTAGTGTTCGCAAGAGTAGAAAGGGGGGGGGGGCGAGAGAGGAGAGTTCAAACTGTTGGACCAAAACCAACTCTTATCGCATGTTCCGCAAAGTGACATCAATAGAATGAAGCAAAATATATATAAGTGTAAATTTTTAAAAATCAAATCGATCAATGCATAATGATTACATGTACATATATGCTCCACATCACACTTCATTAGGAGGCAATCAAAATGAATTAATTACTTAATTGATCCTTTTCAAAAAACGCGAAAAAATAAAAAACTGAGTGCAGAAGCTAAGGTCGGGCATTTTTCTTAAAGTGTAGTACGTTCTGAATTCGTGGGCACGTCGAAACCGAATTCCGAGTTTGGCGAGAGAGAGAGAGAGAGAAAAAAAGAGAGAGAGAGAGGTAGAGAGGGAGAGGGAGAGAGGAGAGAGAAAGAAAGAAAGAGAGAAAGAAAGATTGACAGAGAGAGAAAGAGAGAGAGAGCAAGAGAGAGAAAGACAGAAGAAGAAATAGACGATGGATGAAGAAAGTGGCGTTGTCTGTGTGTGTCAAACTCTCGCCGTCAGTACTCCTCTAAGCGTGTGCTCTAGAAACTCGCGACGGACAGTGAAGGAGCGAAGAATGGACTCGGAGAAAGAGAGAGAGTGAGAGAGTTTTTGCACTCTTCCTCTCTTTCTCTCTTTCTCTCTCCCTCTTCTCCGTCCATCGTCACCAAGCCCTCCAGCACAGCCGTTTTTTTTTTCTGCTGTTGCTACTGCTCTCTCCTCCCCTTCCAGCGTTGCCGCCACGCACACTCATCTACACTCTAGAGAGAGAGAGAGAGAGAAAGAAGAGAGAGAAGAGAGAGAGGGAGAAAGAAAGAGAAGAGAGAGAGGGAGAAGAGAGAGAGAGAGAGATAGCGCGAGAGAAAGACAGCCACTCCACCTCCTAAGTCCCCTCTTCCTCCTCCTCCTCCTTCTGCTCTGGTCCCGCTACTCTCGTACTCCTTCTCCTTCTGCGCCTGCTGCCAACATTGTGTCCTTTTGGCCGACCGAACGGCCCTCTCCCTCCCGCCTCCTCCCGTCCCGACCACTGAGGGCTATCCATCGCTGCTGCTGGCCCGTTTGCAACAACGGATAGACCGAGGCGAGCAGTAGTATTCTCTGTTTCTCTGCTCTCTCTCTCCCTCCCTCCCTCTCACTCTTTCTCTGTCTCTCTCTCTCTCTTCCGTCCTTCTCCGGCAGAGGGGAGATGAAGTTGAAGACGGCACACAGCCTCTGCCGAAGTGCCCAAGGGTCTAGAGCAAGGACAGGCCATCGGCGTCTCGAGGGACGCGGAGAGTCAAGACAAGAGAGGAGGCAAGAGAACGATTGAGAAGGGAGGAGGAAGAGGAGTAGAAGGAACATGCGAAGAAGCAGAAAAAAAAGAACTGCCGCTGGTTTCGACACAGATAAAGGAGTTGATGGGCAGTGTGGAGTAGTGGAAGAGGAGAAAGAAGACGCTCCTAAGACTAAGAGAGATGAGACATGCTTCTCTCTCTCTGTTTTCTCTTCAATCTCTCTGTCTCTCTCTCTCTCTATGTTTATCTGTCTCTCTCTCTGCCACACTCTCTCACCTTGTCTCCAGAGAGGAGGAAAACGGGCACGGAGAGGGAGTAGTCGTCTGAGTATCCCCTCCCTGCTTCTACTCGTCAAGCGAGAGGAACGCCGTCCGCACCAGTCGGAAGAAGCATGTTCCTCTCTTTCTCTCCCTGTCTCTTTCTCTCTCTCTCTTCTCTCTCTCTCCCTCTCTCTCTCTTCCTTTCTCTCTCTCTCTCTCTCTCTCTCTCTCTCCTCTCTCTTTCTCTCTCTCTGTTAGCGCAGGCGGGCCGGAGAATGGGACAGAGAGAGAGGCTGTCAAGCGGCGCTGCCGTCGACGGTCGTTCTTTTGGCCATTCACGACAACTTTGTCGTCCTAAACTTGGTGCTTTCTCTGTCTGAGTCTCTCGCTCTCTCTCTCTCTATCTTTCTCTCTCTATTTCTCTCTCTCACTCTCACTCTCTCTCTGTCTCTCTCTCTCTCTCTCCTCTCAAAACGGCGTGCCAAGTGCAGCCTCACTCACTCACTCACAGTGAATTGCATTCTCTCTCCGCCTTACAACTCGGCAGCCGTACCACGAAAGAGTTCACCGGCATGAAGTGCACATACGCGACGGCTTGAAACGAGACATGAGAGAAAAAGAAGGCGGGCGAGACGCCTACATGCAACTCCTTGTCATACGGGCGTAACGGTCGCGAAAACTCGACCATTCTAGGGTGCAGGAATTTTAGAGAAAAAAAGCAAAATGTCGCATTTAAAGGTTTAAAAAGTAATGATTTCGACTGTGAATGAAAGGTAGCGCTAAAGAGTGGGTAGGCAAGCGTACTTGATCGGGCAATTCGCTGCTGCTTTTCCTTCCTGAACGTATCGGCTTCTCTTTCCATCTCTCTTGCCCTCTCCCGTTCACTCTCTATGTCCTTCCATTTACGATTTCTCTTCTCTCTCTCTCGTTCTCTTTACCTCTCTCACTATTTCTCTCTCTCTCTCTCTCTCTGTCCCTATCTTCTCTTGGATTCTCTTGTACTACACTGTCCTACGTTCTCAAGCACGTCCGCAACATTGTAAGCATTTTCCAGCTGACTAGAAACGTTTTTGACACAATTACTGCAAAAAAGCATGACTTGTTTCACAGAGCATCTCAAATATATGTATTCTAGTTGAAGTACTTTCTCGTTAATTTTGTACGTAACTACATACATATGTACATATGTATGCATTGTAAAATAGCAAACGAAATAAAGTAAAAAAAATGAGTTGAACCAGGAAGTCGATCCCGTCTCACGTGTCAATCAAACTGGGACGGATGATGCATATTTATTATAGGAGTCACTTTTTTTGAAAAAAAAAAAAAAAAATTCTCTAAAATCTGCATGTCATCCTATGTACATATTTGTGGACAACTGGATGAAGACGCAGACATCTTCTCTAGGTTCTATGCACATTGGGTTTAGGGTTTTGGGTTTAGAATCAGTATTCGGTATTCGATATTCGGGGGGGGGGTGGTAACCCTTTCATACTTTTTCTGCCATTTCTTCTTCCGAGAGAGACTGGGTACCTTCCATACATGTACTTTTGTGGGGTGTCCCTGTCCTCGTCGCACACACAGAAGAAGTAGAAGAAAAGAATATTGGCTTGCATGAGAGAGAGAGAGAGAGGAGGGAGGAACAATATTTATCTACGCGCGCCCGAAAATGTGTGTGTGTGTGCGTATGTGTGTTCTGTTGCGCGGAGAGAGAGAGAGAGAGAGAGAAGAGAGAGAGAGAGAGGGAGAGGAACTGAGAGAGAAATAGAGAGAAAGAGAAAGAGAGAGCAAAAGAGAGAGAGAGGAAAACAAGGAGAGAGAGAGATTGAGGGAAAGTACAGAGAAGGGACAAGAATGCTGCGCTAGTACAAGCGAGCGAGAAGGAAAGGAGAACCCGAAGGACTGTGGGCAATCCGTATTGTCTGTTTGTACGAGACATATTTGTGTGTGTGTGGCCACCAGGCGCGGACATACACTATGTGTTTTTGTGCCCTCCATACTTACACACACATAGATAAATACATATGTGGTCTTTGTGTTGCTCAGGTTTTCTTATGCAGGCCTCCAAGAGTGTATGCGCTTATGCTCTTCTCTCTTTCTCTCTCATTCTCTCTTTCTCTCTTTCTCTCGCGCTCTTTTATCTCTCTCTCTCTCTCCCCTCCATCGGTGGGTGTAGGTTTTGTGAGTGAGGTGCGTTGTGAAGAATGTACGTTCTCCTACTCCTCCGCCTCCTCTTATCCTACTCCTGAGGACAAGAGCGAGGGTGATAGAGGGAGAGAGGATAGAGAGAGAGAGAAAGAGAGAGAGTAAATGGAGAGGGATAAAGATAGAGAAAAAAGAGACGAATAGAGAGATAACGATAGAGAGAAAGAGAGGGGAAAGAGAGGGAGAACGAGAGAGAGAGAGAGAGTGAGAGGGAGGGAGAAAACACGAAATTAGTACAACACTCTAGTCCAGAGGTGCAAGTAAATGGTTTTTGCCGTTCTACTGGTTCGGCCGGAGAGTGTTGCATGCTGTTCGACAGTGTGAGAGGATAGAGAAAGAGAAATAGAGAGAGATGCGTAATTGGAGTGAGAGAAAAGGAGAGACAACCGCTCACGAGAAAAGGCACCGAGCTGGAATGACAGAGAAAAAGAGTGCAACAACGTTCCACCGGCGAAACCTGTGCTTACCTTACGCGCTGGGCGTACGCAAACACATAAGCATGATGAGCATTGTATAAATGTGGGTGTCTCTCTCTCTCTCTTTCTCTATTTCTCTCTTTCTCACTCTCTTTCTCTTTCTCTCTCTCTCTCTCTCGCTCTCTTTCTCTCGCTCTCTCTCTCTAGGCTTTCCTCTTCGGTTCTCTATACTATATTCTGGTCTCCTCTTGTTAGGCATCTCACTTTTCTACACTTTCTCTCCATCTCTAGCCTCTCTCTCTCATTCACCCTCTCGCTTTCTTTGTCTGGAATGTTTAGGATTCACTCTCAGATACTCTGAAACGGTTCGCTCATAGAGGCGCACCGAAACACAGATAAATACGAGAATAAAATGAAGCCTGTCTGCAGTAGCGAATGCTCGTTGCACATAATGAGATGTGGAAATAACTAGAGAATATAGTAAGAGAGAGATAGGGAGAGAAAGAGAAAGAGAGGATTGAGAGAGAAAGAGAGAGGGAGAGAGAGGAGAAAGAAAGAGAGAGAGGAGAAAGAAAGAAAGAGAGAGAGGAGAAAGAAAGAGAGAGAGGAGAAAGAAAGAGAGAGAGAGAGAGAGAGAGAGAGAGCAAGAGAGAGAGGAGAAAGAAAGAGAGGGAGAGAGAGAAAGAGAAAGAGAGAGAGAAAGAGAAAGAGAGAGGAGAAAGAAAGAGAGTGACAGAAAGAGAAAAGAGGGAAAAGAGAAAATAAGAGTCTGTCCTGGTCTCGACCTGCAAAAGAGAGTAGCACTCTCTGTCGGTCGAGTGGGCTCAAGCTTTTACTAGCGCGCGTGCGAAGTGGGAGCCATTAGAGAAGAGAAGAGAGAGAGAGGGAGAGGAGAGAGAGAGGGAGAGAGAGAAACAGAGAAAGAGAGCGAGAGGAGAGAGAGAGAAAGAGAGAGAGAGAGAGCGAGAGGGAGGGAGGAGAAGAGGATAAAAGGCACAGTGTAGAAGTGCGCGGCTGTTTTGGTGTGGCTTTTTTTCTCTGGCTATCTCTCTCTTTTTCCTCTCCCTTTTTCTCTCTCTCTTTTTCTCTCTCTTTTACTCTCTCTTTTTTTCTCTCTCTCTCTCTTTCTCTCTCTCTCTCGACCACTTTTTGATCAAGTGCATTTGATCTCAACGATATTGTGGCGCACGGCCCTTGAATGGTAGGCTCGAGCCATAGAGCTACTCGGTGGACGATGATGACGATGGAGAAGAGGGGAAGACTGAGGGGGGAGAGAGGAGGGGGAGAGAGATGAAAAGAGAGAGAGAGAGAGAGAGAGAAAGAGAGAGAGAGGAAGAGAGAGAGGAAGAGAGAGAGAGATGAGAGAGAGAGGGAGAGAGAGAGGAAAGAGAGAGGGGGAGGGAGAGAGAGAGAGAGGGAGAGAGAGAGGAAGAGAGAGAGAGAGAGAGAGAGAGAGAGAGAGAGGACGGGGGGGGGGGACAGATAGAAAAAGGAGGACGGAAGAGAGAAAGAGAGGATTAAGAGAGGCTGACCACGGCGGGAGGAGAGTCTTCCATCACCTCACGTTCCTCCATTCCCGCAACATGCGGATGAACAAGGGGACTGAGAAGGGCAAGTGGAGCCCGAGAGATAGAGAGAGAAAGAGAGAGGGAGACGGGAAAGAGAGGAAAGAGAGAGAGCGATAGAAAGAGAGAGAGGGAACGAGGGAGAAAGAGCGAAGAGGGGGAAAAAAAAAGAGAGGGGGGGGGTGAAGAGAGAGAGAGCGAGGAGGAGTTTAATCTCGTGATGAAGACAGATGCGCTTGATTTTCCGTGGGTTGTGTAAGAGGCGTTGACACCGGAATTTGATGGCACTAACCTGTAAGATTGTCTTGATTTTCTTGATCTACGTATGTACATATAACGGCTTCCAATTAGGCGCTTTCCCTGGGGAGCCAACCCATACTCCAGAGGCAGTACTCTTCGTAGCATGCTACTTCCACTTGCGCCATCCCCGGAGGGTAGCAGGGGTGGTTGCCCCCGGGCGGGATCGAACTCGGGATCCTTGCGTGGTAGCTCCAGTCACTTGGCGCTGAGTGAGGTTGTATATATATACTTGTTAAAATTGTATACATGTAAGAAGACATAGACAACTGTGGAGATTGAACGAGTGCAGAGTAGTAACAACGTAGCAATAAATGTGACAGCCCTCTCTCACTTACTTTCTCTCTCTTTCTCTCTCTCTACCTCTTTGTCTCTCTTGTTCCCTCTCTTTCTCTTTCTCTCTCTCCCTATCTCTGTTAGCGCAAACGGGCGTAGAATGGACCCCTTTCTAGTTACCCACTCCTACCAGAAGATATTCCTTTCGAAGTTACATAGTTCATACAAATATGGCATGACACCGGAACATGTGTACGCAATGTTATCGGAGATTCTATTTGTTAAATTTTTATATTTTTCTTTGGGAGAGCATCACAAAGGAGTGAGTCTACCTTGATCACGCGGCTGAAACGATATAAAGCGAACACTTCTTTTAGGCGGGGGGGGGGGCTCTTTTTCTCTCTGTCATTCCAGCTCGTTCTCTTCCTCCTCACTCGTCACCGTTAATGACTCCCCTGAACCGTTTAGGAGAGTGCCTTATAAGAGCCTGTGCGTAGGGAGTGCAACTTCGGTGGTTCCTTTTTATCTTTCTCATTCTCGTCTCTCTCTCTCCCTCTCTCTCTCTCGTCTCTCGTCTCTCTCTCTCTCTCTTCTCCACACTGCTTCGATATCTCGTCCAATATACACTTCATGTCCAGGTCCTCCCATATCACCAGCTCTCTCTCTCTCACTCTGTCTTTCTCCATGTCGTATACTCCAATGTGTTCCTTTCTACTTCAAAAGCCAAGTGAACCCGAACGTCAAGCGAGCCCGTAGGGGGCTGACAATACATATAAATGGGTCCTCCGTCGAGAAAGAGAGAGAGAGAGAGAGATGTCTACTTCTGGAGTGGGTGGTGTATTAGTATGGGGAGAGCACGAGAGAACGGAGACATGCCTGGCAGAAGATAATGACGAGTATTCAGACGACGTGCGGTAGACATACACAGTGTGGGGAGGGCATGTTCTCCGGGAGAGAGAGAAAGAGAGAGAAACGAGAGATATTAGAGAATGAGAGAATGAGGGAAAGAAGACAAAGAAAATGATAGGGAGAGTTATGAGAAAAAGGAAGAAAACAGAGTGTCTGTGTTAGAGTAAGAAAAAGAGAGAGAAAGAGACTTAGGGAGTGTGTATGAGAGATAGAGAGAGAGAGAGAGGAGAAGAGAGAGAGAGGAGAGAGAGAGAGAGAGGAGAGAATCGACTTGCAGCCAGTCTCTGTCATTCAACATGCATGCACTCTCCGCAGTCATCGGCCAGCCCGCACTGGTCTCGGCGTTCTTTACTCTTTACACAAACGGCCTGGGCGCTCGCTCGCTGCTGCTGCTACTGCGGCCTGTACAAACGTTGCCCGAAACGATGAATGGACCCAGAGAGAGGGAGAGAGAGAGAGGGAGAGAGGGGAGAGAGAGAGATGAAGAGAGAGAAAGATAGAAGGAGAGCAGAAGAGATAGAGATAGAGAGACAGAGAGAGAGAGAGAGAGAGAGAGAGAGAGAGAGCAATAAAGCCTAACCTCTTACCGAAAAGAGGAGAGCGAGAGACAGAGTTAGAGAGAGAGAGAGAGAGACTACTATGAAAAGCATGCTTTTGAGGCAAAAGAATGGGAGGAGATAAGGCATGTCCGAGTGCAGAAAGATGTACGCTTGGATCAGACAGGAGTTGAAAGGGGGGGGGGGGGTAAGAGTAAAAGTAACGCTGCGTCGTAAACACACAAATTTCATTCTTCTTCTTCTTATTCTTCTTGGATGTCTTGGATGTATATGCATAAATAAGGCTTTGCTCTTGATCTATTGCTGTGGGTAGATAGATCTGTACATAGTATGTAGTCTGACCTTACTCTTATCAGAGAGCCTACTCTCAAAATACTTGCTCACTCTCTGTCTCTCTTTCTCTTCCTCTCTCTCTCTCTCAATCTCTCTCTCTCTCTCTCTGTCTCCCTCTCTGTTGAAGATGTCGCCAGGTATACTCAAGAGATGCTACTGAAGAGATATGTCTTCATGGATGTTAAAGTGCTATGCCTCATGGTTCTTATTTGTGGTCTGACTTCCCGTACAACATTTTTTTTTGTGGCGACTTCTGCAGGAGATCGCTCGGAGTTAGATAAGAAGAAGAAACATCTCTCAACCTTTTGTTCCTTTGGCTCCTCTCGGTCTCTCTCTCTCCCTCGGTCTCCAGTACAATCCGGGGGGGGGGGGGGAGGGGGCGATAAATCATATTAATCGCTGCGCACCATGGCATCATCAACATGCGCAGCACGCCTTCTCAAATCGTCCGGCTCCTTCTTTTTTGATCTTCCCTCCATGCACTTTTGGGCCATTCTTGCTCTTTTTACTCTCGCTCTCTTTCTCTCGCGCTCTCCTTCTCTCTCATCTCTCTCCTCTTTCTCCTGCTCTCAATCTGTCGCTCTCTTTCTCTAGCGCTCTCCTCCTCTCGCTCTCTCTCTCTCTCACTCTCTCTCTCTCTCTCTCTCTACTACCCCATTTTTCCTCTGTCTTCGGGCACGTCCAAGAATTTGATATGCATTGACAAGAAAGGACGGAAAAGAGTGCCGGGCAGAAGTCGGGGGTAGGGGGGGGGGGAGCCGCTCGAGCCGTTCGTGTCTCATTCCGCGTGTAGCCGAAAACAGAGCTTCGCAAGCTCTCTCTACCTCCCTCTCTCTCCCTCTCTCTCTCTATTTCTCTTGTTCTTTATCTTGCACTTTCTCTCTCCCTCCCTTTATCGTTAGCCAAGAAGAAGACATTTCCCTTCTCTCTAACGAAGACACAACTCGTACGAAAAAGAACTGGAGTAACATTTCGGGAAACAAAAAAATTGTTAACAAAGAGTACAAAGTGACGACGAGAGAAAGGAGAGAGTGATCGAGAGAGAAGGAGAGAAAGAATCCAAGTGTTGAATAATCACAATTCGAATATATTGAAAATGTACAAACAGAGTGTGCGGCCTGAGTTTATTTGGAAAAACAACTATACACCAAAAAGGAACGAGAAGGCAAGGCAGCGCAGACCTGCTCTTGGTACTAGAAGAGGCTAGAAAGAGAGAGAGAGAGAGAGAGAGAGAGAGAAGAGAGAGAGAGAGAAAGAGAGAGAGAGAGATAAAAAGTGCCTAATGCCTCAGGGGAGTGTTTGCGAACGGAGGCATAGCTCTTTCCCTCTGCCTTGAATTTTAAGACTTTTAGCTTCGCCTACTCGGTAGTACTCGCTTTGACTTTTGCGGAAGGGTGACGTGCATTTAGAAACATTTTTTTTAAAGAATTGTACGGAGGCGAACGCCAATTTATTCGTACACCGAACGCTGACCAATGAAAGAAAGACAGAAAGAACAAAAAAAAAACCAGGAACCTAAAATCGCGAGCGCGAAACACCACAGAGTTCAATGAATTCAAAAGAGCCATAAAGAACACACCTTTTGTGTCGAATTATACATGCATAAATATCGTGCATTTTCGCGCAATTTGTAGCGATTCAATTGAATGGGTTCAAACATGCCACAATCTTGAAAAAAAGCCATATGGAATCAGTCTTACTTTAGCAGCCCTAAAAAGAAAAAAAAAAACACTTGATTTTGGGATTCCTGGCAGTCAGACCTTGAGGAAGCTAAAACTTTTGCGGGGAAACGGGTAAATAAATATATCGTATACGTTATATACACCTGCCTTGGTGGCACGTTAAAAGAACAGACTTTGCCGGAGGCTTGAAACAAAAAAAACACTCAATCATGTAGGACGAAAGCTTTGAACACTAGCAGATACTTCGAGCAAAGACAGCAATTGAAGCAAAGAGAGATTCCAAAATGGTGTCAAGCAAGCTTCGTCAGTGTGAAATAGAGTCGAGGACAGGATTAAAGAGTGAAATAATGAATATAATAGCGGCGAGAAGCGTCACGAGGGCGTGTTGCTGCTATAATGAGCTCTGGGCTGATTGTGAGCTAAGCTTTCTCTTTTAGTCTCTCCACTTGTGTCTCTGGCGTTGAGCCGTGGAGGGAGAGGGATACGGTAACCGCGAAGAGGGAAAGGGGGTGAAGCAGAGATCGCGGCCATATTTTGACACGAGTCCCATTCTAGTCTAGATCGCTCTTGGCACTAATGGCTTTTCTTATCGAAGTCAAGAGTCAAAAAATGAAGAGTTTTCATGAAGATCAGTCCTAATTGAGCAAACTACTAATATGAGAGGATGTATGTACATAAATGGAAGCTGCTACTGTAGCATGGCTATCGCTAAGGAGAGTGGACAAGAGAGGTCTCAGACGATGAGAATGAGAATTCGGAGCAGATCTTTAGGATTGCAAGTCATGGTAAAAAATTTTGAGAAATATTTTGGAAGGGTGCGCAAAATAAGTCTCTCAATAGAGAAAGTGGAGAAACAGATGATCGTGTTTTGTTGTTTGGCAGAGAAAGAGAGAACACGTGCTGAGGACTGGGTTCTTTCCCACTTCAGCCCCGCATACTGCTTGCGAGAATGGGGACGGTCGATCTCTCTCTCTCTCTCACTCTCTCCTCTCTCTCACTCTTTCTCTCTCTCTCCCTATCTTTTCTCTATATTTCTCTCTCTCTCACCACTTTCCGCCTCTCAAAACTCTCTCTCCCTCTCTTTTTCTCTCCATCACCTCGATCTATTTCCCTTAGTTTTTTCTCTCCCTCACTTCCGAGGGTCAGGTGGTGAAGTTGGCGAAAATAGAAAGATAAAAAGAGGAGTTTTGAAAAAGACAGCAAAAAGACACACATCGCTGAACCGGAGCGTCTAACGATGAGGAAATGGTATAAAAAACAGGCAAAACTTCTTGAGTCTAAACACAGTATGGTATGATGCTGTGTACTGTGGGTGCACTGTCATATATATGTATATATGTGTCAGTGCACAGAAAACACAGCAAAAGTAATGTCGAGACCGAGCAGAGAGAGAGAGAGAGAGAGAGAGATAGCGATAGAGAAGACGAGATTGAATGAAAGGGAGGCCTCGAGACAGAGATGGAGCGCGCGAGAAATATATTGAAAAAAGAGAATACGGTTTGAGGAGGTGTGCATGAAAAAGAGACGAAGGAGGTGAAAAAGAGTGGAAGAGATGAAATCGGTGAGTTTATGAAGACAAAATTTAAGGAAAAAAATGTTTGTCACGTCATGCCGATAGTTTTGCTGGTCTGGCTATATGTAAGTATTAGTCGAGAGATGACTGAACATCATCATCTCAGATATGGCGATATTATTGCACTTTAAAATAATTTTAGTGCGCGCACGACTACGGTATTTCTTTGCTCTGCCATATTCTGCAGTCAAGAGCAAAATTAGACAAAGCGGCGAACACGCGTTCGTTCGAAGAAACACTTTAGGAAAAAAAAGATGGGCAAAAGCAAGAATGAATGATTGTCTTGATGTGTTAAGCCTTTAGAGATATGTATGTATGAAGATGAGAAAAATACTACTATGTAGTTTGGAGAAAAATCACGAAGACGATAACGGACCGTGTCAAACTATATACATACTCAAGACAACACGGTGTCCACTTCAGCGAGATTGTTTTGGGCATTCGATGAAGAGAGTATGTGTGTGTGTGTGTGTGTGAAGGCTAAAAGACTATCCAGCTATCTATGTACATACAAAGTCTTTCAAGAATATGCTTACAATTAGACGGACGATAAAGAAATTCACAAGAATTTGTGGAAACAACTACTTGAGGAATCAAAAAATGATAATTTTGAAGACGAAAGGAAAAGAAAGTCGACGATCTACCAAAAGATGACTAAACGAACGGCAGTAATATGTTCTTCTGCTAACATTGACTATGATGCAGACTCTCGAGGTGTTCCAATGTCTTCTCTTGCTCTCCGTCCACAGGCCGTACTATTAGGACAGCGATAGGCGAGGCAGAGAGAGAGAGAGTAGAGAGAGGGAGACAGAAAGTGAAAAAGAATTTCGGCATGGAGAGAGAGAAAGAGAGAGAGAGAGAGAGAGAGAGAGAGAGAGAGAGAGAGAGTAGAGAGAGAGTAGAGAGAGGGAGACAGAAAGTGAAAAAGAATTCGGAATGGAGAGAGAGAAAGAAAGAGAGAGAGAGAGAAAGAAAAGAGAGAGAGAGAGGAAAGCAGAAAAGATCAGAAATGTCTGACGCAGAGGCGGAAGAAGACCTATACGGGGTCTCAGTCAAGCGTAACCGAAAAGTGCAATACACGTTCGCCGGGGCAGGGACAAGTTGGCCAGAAGAGGGGAGGAGGGGGGGGGGGGTTCAGAAGCCATAAAGCTAGAAACGTCGCCGACTTCTGAACTCTTCACCTTCGTCATGACGTCAGTTCCATCTTGCGCGCTGAGTGGTGAGTGGTTGGCTTATGCTCTCGCTCTCATGGGCACGATAAATGTGCACTTCTACAGAGCCATAAAATTTTCGACACGATTTTCATATTGGTATCTAATTCTATTACATACAATATGAATGGCTGATTTAATGGACATCCTCATGTTAGCATTTCATTCTCGCGCAAAAAGAGTGCAGGCTTACCCGTACAGTGCCTCCACTCTACTTTGAACCATTCGCGTTCTTTCTTCATTGTACAAATATTCTCTCTCTCACAATCAGACTCTCTCTCCCTCTCTCTCTCTCTTCGCTCTTTCCCTCTCTCGATCAAGCGTGTAGTTTCATTCTGTTGTCTACGCCTCGGGGGCCACTTATCCTCTCTGAGAAAAGGAGCTGTGAAGCAGCTGGCGCGACAATACTGGAGAGAGGGAGAGCGAGAGAGAGAGGGAGAGAAAGAAAGAAAGAGAGGGAAGGAGAGAGAAAGAAAGAGAAAGAGGGAGACAGAGTGAGTAAGAAAGAGAGAGAGAGTGAAAGAGAGTGAGAGAAAGAGAAGAGAAAGAGAAAGAGAGAGAGAGAGAGAAAGAGAGAGGGAGAGAGAGAGAAAGAGAGAGAGAGAAAAAGAGAGAGTGAGAGAGAGAGAGAGAGTGAAGGAACGCACCCAGGAACGCTTCAGCCTCTTCTTCCTACACGTAGCAGACACACATGCACACATACACTTACACACTCATACGCACTCGAATACACCACGCGGAGCAGCCTTTTCTCTTTCTCTCTCCCCATCTCTCTCTCTCTCTTATCTCTCTCTCTCTCTTATCTCTCTTCTCTCCATCTCTCTTTCTCAACCTCTCTCTCTCTCCATCTCTACCTCTCTCTCTCCATCTCAACCTCCCTCTCCATCTCAACCTCTCTCTCTACCTCTCTCTCTCTCTATCTCAACCTCGCTCTATATCTCAACCTCTCTCTCTACCTCTCTCTCTCTCTCTCTCTTATCTCTTTGCCCATCTCTACCTCTTTATTCTCTCTCCCTTTTTTTCCCTCCGTCTCTACCTCTCTTTCTCTCTCCATCTCTCTCTCTTCCCTCTTTCTATCCCTTGCTCTCTCCACCACCACTATCCCCTCAACTGATGGCAGGAGACTCGACGAGATGTTCGCGGTGTAACAGAGAAATAAGAATAAAAAGGCGACTCGGAAAGTGCAGAGGCGTCCTACGCCAAGAGAGTGCCGGGATATCTTTCGGGAGAAAGAGGGCCGGGAGGAGAAGGCAGAGAAGAGCCAGACAGAAGAAGGAGGGACAGGCGAGGAACGGCACGAGCGAGACGGCCAGCTAGCCACAACCCGAGTGAGTGGGAGATGACAGAGAGAGAGAAGAAGAGAGAGAGAGAGAAAAGAGAGAGAGTGATTGAGAGAGGGAGAGAGAACGGGAGAGAGGCGAGAGAGAGAGAGCAGGAAGAGATGGAGATTGAGAGAGAGCGAGATATAGTGAAAGTGAACGCTAAACATGCCCAGAGGCACAGGGTAGATGAATAGGGCACTACTGCACTTCGGACGAGCATGATGTGTACGAATGAGTGTGAAAGATAAATAGATGAGAGAGAAAGGGAGATTGAGACAAGGCAGAGAAATAGAGAGAAAGTGAGATAGAGAGAAGGAAGGCGAGTTAGAGAGTGAGAGAGAGAAGAGACAGAGAGAGAGAGAGTGAGAGAGAGGTTGACAGTGAGAGAGAAGGAAGGAGAGTTAGAGAGTGAGAGAGAAGGAGAGGAGAGTTAGAGAGTGAGAGAGAGAGAGAGAGAGAGTAGAGAAGAGAGAGAGAGAGAGAGAGAGAGAGAGAGAGAAAGAGAGAGAGAGAGAGAGAGAGAGAGAGAGAGAGAGAGAGAGAGAAGAGAGAGAAAGAGAGTGAAAGAGTCAGAGAGAAAGATGGAGAGTGAAAGAGAGTGAGAGAGAAAGATGGAGAGTGAGAGAGAGAGAGAGTCAGAGAGAAAGACAAAGTAGGCAGGACGGGAGGAGCTGAAGGAAGTGGAAGAGAAAAACGCGCCCAATGAACCTGAAGAGTAATAGAACAGAGTTAAAACGAGCGAGTTCATCTCGGTTGGCAGAGCATTCATACAAAGAAGAAAGAAAGCGAAATACGTACAAAAAGTGTGTGCGGGAAACGTTGTTGCTATTGTGGGGGGGGGGGGTGTTAAAAGAGGCGGCTTGGAAGAAAGACAAAAAAAAAACGGCGGCCTCAAAATGGATAAGCATACACAAATGGTAAGTAAGTATGTATGTAAATGCACAATAACTTGTGTAAACTAGAAAAACTGTGTACAATGGAAATGCCACAATGGAAGACTATGAATGGCTGCACAAGAAAAAAAGAGAGAAGAACAAGGGTGGGGGTGGGCGCGAATCAAAGTAGAAACCAAAAGGATACGCTTCTGTATGTATGTATGTATGTATGTAGTTGGATTACTATTAAGTACATATAATAAGTACATACATTTACTGAATGTATGTAGTTACAGAGGAAAGTAGAACTGGATTACTGGTAAGTACATTTAATGAGTATACGTAGTTACGCAGGAAAGTAGAATTGGATTACTGGTTAGTTCATTCCGTTTTTTTTATGAGTATAGTAACACTGGAAAGTAGTATATTGGAATGTGCATTGTGAGGATCAATCAACTGATATAATTAAATGATGTTAATGGTAAGATAGAGCAGTGGAAGATGCTAATAAGCAACATTGCATATATATATGTATGTACATACATTTACGTACATATTTATGTATGTACATACATACATACATAAAAAACATAAATGTGCCATGTTTGTGCTACGAGTACATCGTCGATGAGGAATGTGCACCGAAGAAGACATTGAAAGAGAACACTTTTTGAGCAGCGAGCGAGCGACTGCGCGTAATAGGGACAGATACACACGAGAAAACTCACACAATTTGGAGACAGTGCGGGAGATGGAGAGAGAAGAAGAAAATGAAGAAGATGATGAAGAAATAGAGAACGA
Organism: Allodiplogaster sudhausi; assembly: GCA_945643635.1. Classification (NCBI taxonomy): domain Eukaryota; kingdom Metazoa; phylum Nematoda; class Chromadorea; order Rhabditida; family Diplogasteridae; genus Allodiplogaster; species Allodiplogaster sudhausi. The sequence continues at coordinate 2,117,367 of CALZFC010000035.1, read as the reverse complement.
GATACTATACTGACATCAAGAAAAAAGAAAGAGAGAGAGAGAGGGAGAGAGAAAAAGAGAGCTAGAGAGAGAGAGTGAGAAAAAGAGAGAGAGAAATGAGATGAAAATGGAATTAGCCATTAGGCTCTTGCTCTAATCTAATCGTAAGTGACACTAACGTTCTTCCGGTCGAATTTGCTGCACTATGGTGCCAAATCTCAAGATATTAATTTCTTACATTTATTATATCACGTTAATTAACATACGCAATTAGTGCATAAAATCGTTTAAAAAAGTACAAATTAGCCGACGATGTTATAGATATCAAAGCGTTTCGTCTTCTTTTCAGCAATCCACCGCCCCGTCTCGTCTTCACGAACGGGTGTACTCCAAGAATGGACAACAGTGAGGGGAGCGCTGGAGGGAGAGAGAGAGAAGGAGAGAGAAAGATAGAGAGAGAGAGGGAGAGAGAAAGAGAGAGAGAGAGAGAGATGGAGAGAGGGAGGAGAGAAAGAGAGAAAGAGAGAGAGAGGGAGAGAGAATGGAGAGAGAGTGAGAAAGAGAGAAGGAGAGAGAGAAAGAGAGAGAATGAGAGAGAAAAAAAGAGAAGGAGAGAGAGAGAGAGCCATTCGGCATCATATTTCAGGCGGCAGAATGACAACGACATGCCCTACTGCCCCGGCCATCTTGGTCTCTCTCTCTCTCTCTCCCTCTCTATCGCGCAGCCAGCGGACATTCCAATGGAGGGAGGCTTCACAACACAAAGAGAGAGAGAGAGAGAAAGAATGAGAAATTGAAAGAGAGCGAGAGAGAGAGTTAGAGAGAGAAAAAAAAAGAAAGACGAAACGACTGTCTCTCTCTCCTCCTCCTCCTCTCCCCTCCTCTTTCTCTCTCCTCCCCTCTATCTTTCTCTCTCTCCCTCTCTCTCTCCCCTCCTCTTCCCCCCTCTCTCTCTCTCTCTCTCTTCCCCTCTTTCCCTCTCTCTCTCTCTCTCTCTCTCTCTTCCCCTCTCTCTCTCTCTCTTCCTCTCTCTCTCTCTCTATCTCTTCCCCTCTCTCTCTCTTCTCTCTCTCTTACCCTCTCTCTCTCTTCTCCTCTCTCTCTCTCTCTCTCTGTGCTAGTTCCGTGCGGTGCTCTCGTCTTGCACTCGTTTTCTACTACATACACACAAGAGTGACCCTTGCTCTCGGGGGGTGCTCCCCCGCGCGGCGGCCACACTTCTACAATTCCACTACTATACGGAATGGCAACATGGCCAGGGGGGGGGCTAAGCCCAACCCAAGGAGGTGGCTTCTCTTGGAGGAGTGCAGCCAGCTTGACTACTCTCTCTCTTTCTCTCTCCCTCTTTTTCTCTTTCTCTCTCTCTCTCTTTCTCTCTATCTCTCTCTTTCTCTCTCTCTCTCTTTCCCTCTCTCTCTCTTTCTCTCTCTCTCTTTCTATCTCTCTCTCTCTTTCTCTCTCTCTCTTTCTCTCTTTGTCTCTCTCTCTTTCTCTCCCTCTCTCTCTCTCAGAAAGCTACTAGTGGAGGAGACACATACAGACACATCGTGTTCCGGATGGAAGTAGAAGCCAAAGAAGAAAAAAAAGTAGAGTGGCAGTAGCCTTGTCACATCAACTGCGATACGATACGCGTAGTTGTTTTTGGAAAGTGAGAGAGAGAAGAGAGAGAGAGAGAGAGAGAGAGAGAGAGAGAGAGAGAGAGAGAAAGCGAGAGAGAGAGAGAGAGAGAAAGAGAAAGAGTGATTCGGACCAAGCTGAGGTCGGTCTCGGCTGCTATTTTCGTTGCAAGAGTGCCGGTGTTGCAAGGTTGGTACAGTCGCATTAAAGTTGCATGTGTTCCACTACTATGCAATATGCTTTAATAACTAAATAATTAATTAAGTAAGGAAGTAAATTTATATGGTATATTCTGCGGAAATTCTGCGGTAGTGAGAAAATAAACATAATTATGTCGTAAAAAAAATTAGTAAGCCAATTACTAATTCATAAAAACATAGCACGGTCGCGGCCCACCATGTCATGACGGCTGATTACGAGTTTGCCGACACCCGCGTACACACTTATGTAATTGTGGAATACGCTGTGCGTCGACCAGAGGAGTACGGTAGCTTCTCAACAACATACAAATGAGTCAGGCACAGACAAGCGAGCGTAGGCGAGACATTTTGCTTTTACTAATTACGATGATCCACATTGTTTCTCTGTCTCTCCCTATCTCTCTCTAACTCTCTCTATCTCTCTCTCTCTCTCTCTCTCTTTCTTTGTTTCCCTCGCATCATCTTCATATCTCTCTCTATCTGTCTCTCTCCCTCTCTCTCTCTTTCTCTTTCTCTCGCTCTCTTTCTCTCTCTCTCTCTCTTGCTATCTCTCAATCTTACTCACTTCCTCTTTCCTATTCACAGGCGAAGAAGACAACGCAGTGCCATTTGCAACAGCAGCAGCGCTTCACAAGGGGCGTTTCTCTCTCTCTCACACACACACAAACCAAAACAATGCTTACACAATTAGTGAAGCCGCCCCGATATGTCCTTTGATGCCCCTGTCGTAATTGTCATAAAATGCGTTCTGCGTTCGAGCAAGAGAGAGAGGGTGCAAGTCAGAAGAGTTCCGGCGTCTATCTCATAAGCAATTACTACTATAAAGCGATGACCAATTTTAACTGGTAAAATTAACAATTAAATCTTGACTTGGTAGAACAATAACGACAATAAATGTTTAAAACTAAAGGAGAAGATGTAAAACAATTGCTTCGAATGGCGACATGGTTGAGCTGATAGTGAGAAGCTGAGTCAGCGCCAACGATGCTGAGAAGCTGGGTCAGCGCCAACGATGCTGAGAAGCAGGGTCAGCGCCAACGATGCTGAGAAGCTGGGTCAGCGCCAACGCTGCTGAGAAGCTGGGTCAGCGCCAACGATGCTGAGAAGCTGGGTCAGCGCCAACGATATGGCACCGATGGAAAGGGCAACGGTGGCTTATGAACTAGAAGCTTCCTTCGCCGACGCATACATACCGTATCGAGGCAGCACGGAGAAATCCGTGTTGCGCAGCGGATAGCGCCAATTTAAATAGGAGAGAGAGATGGAGAGAGGGAGATGGAGTGTTGGAGGGAGAGAGAGATAGCGAGAGAGAGAGAGAGAGAGAGAGATGGAGAGAGGGGAGAGAGAGAGAGGGAAAAGGGTGAGAGAGGGAGCTAGTGGAAGAGAGTTAGAGAATGAAAGAGAGAGAGAGAGAGAGAGAGAGAGAGAGAGAGAGAGCGAGGTCAGAGACCACGACGGAATTTTGCGTAATGATATTTGGCTTCGCTTACCGTGCGAGAGATTTCGAAAAAAATTAGGTGATATGCAAAAAACGAGCAAGATAAGAGGAAGACGTAACAGATTGGCACAAATTGGCTTCCAGGAAACAGGACAGTCGTAGTGCGACCGGAAGCCCCTATTGCTAATTTATTTCCCTCTCTCTCTCTCTCTCTTTCTCTCTCTCTCACTCTGTCTCTCTATCTCTCTCCATTTCACTATGTCTCTCTTCCTTCCATTATCTTTCTCTCTCCCTCTCCCTCTCTCTCTCTCAATACGAAACAGGCGGGAAATTGCGTCACGATGGATTCACACGTAGTGCATCCCTCATAGTATTTATCTGCATGTCCCTATCACTGGCATAATCTTCTTCTCTCTCTCGTTCGGTCTTCCTCTCTTACTCTGTCTCTCTCTCTGTCCCTGTTGCTGTCTCTCTCTCTTACTCTCTATCTCTCTCATCTCTCTCTCTGTCTCTCTCTCTCTCTAACTCTCTCTCTCTCCCTCTCTCTTTCTCTCTGCCTCCCTCGATGTCTTTCTCCCTCCCACTCAGTCTCTAAGTCCTTCTCCCTCTCTCTCTCTCTCTCTCTCTCTCTCTATTTCTCTAACCACCTGTCGTTCTCTCGACCCCCTCGATCCCGCGCCACACACACGTACATTTATGGCCTCATCCGGATCAAGGCGCGCGCACCGCATTTGCAACACAAGAATAAGAGCATTATGTGGATATGGAGAGGAATGTATGTCCTCCTCCTCCTCTTCCTGCTCTGCCACTAATTCGCACGCTCATCTCCTCAAGATTTCAATTAGAGAAACGCCGTGACAAAAGTGCGCCGAAAGGGAAAATGTCTTTTATTTATTATTTTTTTGGTACATATCCTGCCATTTTTTGTTTAGAATTGCAAATAGTATGCTGATGATTAAGTCTATACGACGGACAAATAAATAAATAAAGTAAATAAATAAATAAGCATAAGCACGATAGCGTCTAGATATGGGTATTTCCGAGAGAGAGAAGCGAGATTTAAAAAAAAAGAAATGTCTGTTCGGGACCGGTGAGACACACGAGGATTGGCGGGATGCTCAGAGGAACGAGCCCGGCGGCAAGCAGCCTACTGCATTGTGATGAGGGAGAAGATCAGGGGGCTTTTGTCTCGTGCTTTTGTCCTAAAAATCCTCTTCCTTGTGAGAGACGCAGAAAGAGAGAGAGAGAGAGAAAGGGTGAGGTAGAGAGAGATAGAGAGAGAGGAGAGAGAGCAAGCGAGAGAACGAGAGAGAAGTAGAGAGAGAAAGAGAGAGGTAGAGAGAGAGGCAGAAAAAGAGAGAGAGAGAGAAAGAGAGAAAGATAGAGAGAGAGAGAGAGAGAGAGAGAGAGAGAGAGGAGTTAGCAAAGTGTAAGCAGGCCAGCTTGGAAAGACTCACCTCCTTTTTTACGGGCGCTTAATAATTTAACGAGACAGCCTTGTGGCAGCGGTGAGGAGACGCTTTGAGGAGTGCAAAAATAGGTGTGGGGAGCGAGGAAGAGAGAGAGAGGGAGAGATGGAGAGAAGGAGAGAGAGAGATAAAAAGACTATGGAGAGAAAATAGATAGACAGATATAGAGAGAAAAACAAACCCCTCCATGACTTTAGCCAGTCGCGCGTGCCGGAAAAGGACAATGAGTGATGACAAGAGGAGAGAGAGAGAGAGAGATAGGGAGAGTGAGAGAGAGAGTGAGGGAAAAAGAGAGTGAGTGAGAGGGAAGAGAGAAACAGGGAGTGAGAGAGATAGTCAGACTGTCAGAGAAAAAGAATAGTGGCCGCCGGAGGGTCATTGCGAGAACTCCACTCTTATCCAAACACAACGCGATGCGGCACACACACACACACATTCTCTGCTCTCTGCCATGCCCCTGAGGGGGGATGAGAATAGGGAGGAGGGAAATGGTGGTGTTGCGGCGGTGTTCTCCGAGACAGGGCCATTCAAGATGGCTCTGCCATATGTCTCCAATACCCGACCCACTCCACAACCATCTTGGTCTTATATACATATGTATGTATGTATGTATGTATGTACACACATAAATGACTTCTAAAATAACGAGGGCATCGAAACTTAGATCGAGCGAACTGATGACGTCAAGCTCCATTGGAAAAAAGATAAATATGTATGTACTATCTAGAGTTGATCATCTTGATATGCTTACCACTTATACTTATTACTCATACATGGTCATAATACATACAACAATCAACAATCACATCACACTACTATCCCTCTCTTATACCTTGCAAGGATGACGCCAATAACAACGCACTTTTCTCTGCCGCTTTTTTCGGCAACGCCATCTTCAGAGAGTCAATGAGGGAAAGGTTAAGAGTCAGCCATGCAGACATGAGGGTGACCAAGCAAAGTGGCGAATCTCTCTCTCTCTCTCTCTATCTCGTTATCTCTCTCTCACTCCCATTCATTCTTTGCTTCCTTATCTCTCTCGTTCTCTTTCTCTTTCTCTTTCCCTTTCTCTCTATCTCTCTCTTTCTATAACATGTCCTCGTGTCCATCTTCTCTCTCTCCAACACCGTACTACAGAGGCTCTCATCAGGACATCATCCATGTCTGGCAGACAAAGAAGACAGAAGTGCATGCAAAGTCGTACGCAAGTCATTCACGTTATGCTTGAAAAAGGTTATCCATCAGCAGAAGCTTCACTCTCGTTCTGCTAACACCCTCGTACCTTTGTAAAATTCTGTGTTTTCCACATCCACGAAGAGCCATCTCCCTCTCTCTTTCTCTCTCTCTCATACACACACACACACACACACTTCCTCTCTCGCTCTACCTCTTTCTCTAACCTTCTTCTCTCACTCGCCTACTATCTCTCTATCTCTCTCAATCTCTCTCATTCTATCTCTCTCTCTATCTCTCGCTCCCTCTCTCCAGAGACATCAAAATGGCCCTAATTGTCTGCCAGATGTATCACGGAAGATGCGCAGAAACTGAATGCGCACGTCGAAGCCATGCTTATGTTAGCGCAGCATCGGTCAGTGTGTCTAGTATGATCCATGACAACTCGCTCCCCTCCTCTTCTCTTCCTCTCTCTCTCTCTGTTTCTCTCTATCTCTCCCACTCTCTACTACTCTCTCTCTCACCATTTCTACCCTTCTCTCTCTCTCTATTTCTCTATATCTCTCACACTCTCTACTACTCTCTCTCTCTCACCATCTCTACCCTTCTCTCTCTCTCTCTCTCTCTCTCTTTATATCTACGTTTGGCCCCTTACCTCCATCTACAAGCCATCCTGGTCAACATTGTGCTTTCCTCTGTACAACAATGCGCTCACAATCAAAAGCTGAAGCAGAAGCAGTACTCATTTGTGCCTAGTCTGGACTCATTAGCCATGTGGCTACTAACTAAGCCTAGCCAAGGGGCTTAGACTAAGCTCAAGTATCTCTTCTCTCCAGATTAGACTGTAGATTAGACTAGCAGCAGCAGCACCTTCTGACTGACAAAAGGCACAAGAGTATATGGAGGATGCTCTTATCAGAATAATCAGGAATAGAATTGAGAGGAGAAGAGAAGAGAAAGCATGCTTACTCTTCTCGAAGATCAGATGGAAGAGGACATGTAGTATGTGCTATTCTATGTACATCACAAAAGGGGATTAGCCAATGATAACAGAGAAAATTGCGCGATTTTATTTTTACTACTAGCAAGAGATGAAAATGTTGATGAAAGGAAAGTTTTGCAGAAAACAAAAGGGAAGAAAACAATGGTAGAAAAGAAAAGTTTTTTTTAAATATACATATATTTTTTGAAATCTAGCTTAATTTGTCTGCATTAGAGAACACATCATATTATGTGTAATATAACACATAAAGAATACAAAAGCCGGTCTCCTTAAGAGTAGTAGCAAGAAATAGAAATACACGATCAGTTTAATGCACAAACGAGAGAGAGAGAGAGCTCAATGCGATCGTTCAACGTTCGCTAATTCTACTGCGGCGGCGCGCCACGTTCGCGATGATAGCAGGAGAGAGAGAGAGAGAGAGAGAGAGAGAGAGAGAGAGAGTGGGAGAGAGGAAGACATTGCTAGAGAAAAAGAGAGAGAGACAGAGAAATGGAGAGAGAGAGAAACGGAGCATAGGAAGACAGCGAGATAGAGAGAGAAAGAAAGTGAGAGAAAGAGGGAAAGAGAGAGAGGAAAACAGAGCGCTAAAACGAGAGAGAGGAGAGGGAGCGCGAAAGGGGAAGTGAGAGAGAGAGTGAGAAAGAGAGAGAGAGAGAGAGAGAGCGTGGCAGCGGCAGAGAAAGAGATGAATGTGGAGGGATCGGTTCTATACTCTGTAAAGAAAAAATGCGAACGTTCAACCAGCCGAATGCACTACAGGTGAACGAGGGAAGGAGACTCTAACCATAAGTGTCCTCCTATTCAAATGAGCATCGCCAGTGTAGAGCAAGTCAAACTAAACTTTTCCGTACGAATCCAGCAATACATAATCAATGAGCTGATCAACAAAAACACCTAATATGTGTGAATAAACATCAATTCAACGGCTGCCTTCACCTGAACGGGTTGTGAGAAGAATAATGGATAGGAAAAATGAATGCATGCGAGAGAGAGGGATAGAGCCGACCGGCCACGTTACAAGACTCGTCCGGGAATGAAGTATTTAAGGCAATCTTCGCGTGATAAGCATTAAAATGAGCACATAAATTAACAAACAAGAACACAATTCTCATCGAGATAAAGAAATTTGTAATTCTGTATACGTATGCATGTATGTATGTATGTACATATATATGAATGAATGTGGGTGAGACTTCATTACGCTGATAGGAGGTGGATGGCAAGTGGTCGTCTTTGTCCAATCATCCATTATCACCCTATCAATACAAGTAGAAAATTGTACAAGTAGGAAATTCTAGTGTCTGGAGATGCTTTTAATGCCCTTACAATTTGTCAGTTGACAGTTCCTTTGTTGCTATCACACACACGAACCATGAAATATACTTCGAAGCGGGCAATTAATCGTTAAGGTTGCACACACAAGTAGGCGTTGTTGATATGACTTTTTGACAGTGCGCGCTATCTCGTGGGCGGATGAACAAGGACGGAAAGAGATACGGGAAAAGGGATGCACTATCTCTTTCTATCTCTCTCCCTCAGTATCTCTCTATCTCTCTTACTCTCTCTCTTACTCTCACTCTCTTTATCTCTCATACTCTCTCACTCTTCCTCTCTTTCTCTCACTATTCCTCTGATTCTCTCTCTCTCTTTCTCACTCTCTCTTTCTCTCTCTCTCTCTTTCTCTCTCTCTCTCTCGCTATAGTACACCTCTTTTTGTGACTTTTTTTAGAGTTCTCCGTGGCACTCAGCGTGAATCAGCTGGCAGCCGCCTAATAGGCGCCGAGGAGTTGGATTCGGGATAAGAGAAGAGAGCGAGAGCGAGAGAGAGAGAGAGAGAGAGAGAGAGGAGAGAGCGAGAGAGTTAGAGAGAGAGAAAGATAGGGAGAGAGAGAGAGAGTAAGGGAGAGGGAGGAAGAGAAGAGCTAGGAAACGAACGGCGGAAAGACCGTATGTATATTTAGCAGGCCAACAAAAGGGCAACCAAACAAATACATATGACCGGTGCTTGCATAGTGATAGAAAGAAGCTACGAGAGAGAGCGAGAGAGAGAGAAACGGAAAGTTAGCCGAAATAGAGAGAGAGAGAGAGAGAAAGATAGAGAGAGAGATAGGGAGAGAGCGCAGATAATAAGAGACAGAGAGAAATAGATTTAGAGTGTGCAGTGATAGTTGAGAGAGATCGAGCGGCGGACTAACGAGAACATATTTGCAAGTTCCACTCGTGAACAGACCGTTCGAGATGCGAGACCAGGAAAGCGGAAAGAGACGCGATGAGGTGATAGACAAAGTGGATGCGCAATCCTGATGATAATAATGATTATGATGATAAGATCAGATCAGATTAGGAAAAGAGGACTCAAAGCTCAGACAAACCTCTCCTTCTTGCAAAGAAACCACGTTATGCAGATACATACATGTCCTTTGAGAGAAGAAGGAAACGGCTTACGATTAGGGCTGTCTGATAAAAATAGTACTTTTTTCAACACACAAGAATTTGATGACGTAATTGAAGGGGGCATGAATACTATACTCTTTCTTTCTCTCCTTCTCTCTCTCTCTTTCATTCTCTCTCTCCATATACTCTTTCATTCTCTTTTTCTCTATACTCTTTCTCTCTCTTTCTCTATACTCTTTCTTTCTCTCTTTCTCGAAACTCTTTCTTACTCTCTTTCTCTGTACTCTCTCTCTTTCTCTCTTGCGCCTTACTCTTTCTATCTCTATTCTCTTTCTCTGTACTCTCTCTCAATCTCCATCAACGTGGGTTGTGTTAAAAAGGACCTTTTCTTTATCAGGCTTACTTCTCAAACGGCTGTGTTACAAATTAAGAAACGGCCCACAACTCATCGTACTCTCTCCCTCTCAGTATCACCCTCTCTCTCTCCCTCCCTCTCTCTCTCTCTCTACCTCTCTCTCTCCCTCTCTCTCTCTCTCACCCCCTCCTTCTCTCTCTCTCTCTCTCGCCATGATTGGCATCACGTCCTCTGCCATCCGTAAGCAAAAGATGCCTCGTGACCATTCATTCTCTCCAATGCCCCCCCCCCACCCCAATCCGTTATCACCACCACGCACACACACACATAAGCAAACACGCGCACACTACTCTCTCTCTCGGCCTGTCACTACGCGCGCCGTTTGCTATCGTTGCCCTGCCCGGGTGATGGCAAAGGCATACACACATGTATTTTTAAAGCCCTTTTTTATGAGTACATAAGCTCTCTCTCTGTCTGCTTCTCTTACTTTCTCTCTCTCTCTCTCTTGACCTCTTTTTCTCTCTGAACACATACACACACACTTCCTTATGTGATAACAGCCAGCCAACCAACCAGCTGAAAAGAGCATGATCGAACTGGGTTTCTTCTTCCATAAAGCGCAACATTTTCATCATACCACTTACAAAATTCGGCTAACGATAAGAATTCATGCATAATATAAACATCTGGCAGAATCGAGTTCATAGGATTTTATATAGCGATACGCCCACACAGGGGTGTCTACATGATGTTTGCAAGAAAAAAAGTTGTTTTCATTGAACTTTCAACACTTGTGTGTTGCACGATGATAAGGAAGTAAGGGCAGCATCCGATAATCGCCGGGTTTGCGAATGCATTGCGAGGCGGTGGAGATGTTAGCTACAACTGGTCTAGCTATGAGCGAGTACACCGCCAATCTTCTCTTGTACACCTTTGGCACGGATTCGATGGGTGCAGATCTCGAGAGGAACAACCTACATACATGTAGAGTTTTCATATGGGAAAAAATAGTACGAAGCTATTTAATTTAAGATCTCTCTGCGACAAAAATCTTGTAGACTCGCACGCATTTTAGGCGGATCTTTGGCGCTGGAATTGGGGAGTTCCTGATGATAATTGTGGCTTTGCCCAGCGGTCTTGCACGGTAGTACGGACTACGCTACGTGGGCGTATTATCTGCGGCACGCATTGGTACCGATGGCGCGTTCAGAGAGAGAGGGAGAGAGAGAGAGAGGAAGAGAGTTTTAGCGAGCAAAGGAGAGTGAGAGAAAGAGGGAGAAAGTTTTAGAGAGCAAAGGAGAGTGAGAAAAAAAGGGAGAGTGAGAGAAAGAGGGAGAGAGTTTTAGAGAGCAAAGGAGAGTGAGAGAAATAGGGAGAGTGAGAGAAAGAGGGAGAGAGTTTTAGAGAGCAAAGGAGAGTGAGAGAAGAAGGGAGAGAGAGAGAAAGAGGGAGAGAGGTTTAGAGAGCATAAGAGAGTTAGAGAACGAGTGAAAATGTATAAAGATACGGTAGCACGTCCGCTTTCTTACTTACATATTAGGAACTTAACTGCATACATACATAGAGAAATAGTGCAACGGATGAGATGAAAATGTAAGATTAGTCGACGGTCGAGAAGGGATTTAGAGAGCAAACTTGTAGAAAAAAAGAGGCAAGAGAACAGAGAGAGCAAGATAGAGAAGAGAGAGAGTGAGGGATATGGGGAAAAATACGAGAGAGGGAGTGAGATGGAGAGAGTAAACTAGAGAGAGAAAGAGAGAGAGAGAAAGAGAGAGAGTTTACAGGTTGCAAACAAAGAATAAGAGACGCACTGTTCAATAAAAATAGTTCGAGATGCAATCGGCGCTCGATTTTTCAACACACGAAATGCTGTACGTAAGGATGACTTTAGAAGGCGTAAAACCTTTTCTCGGCATTCATTCTCGCTATCTCCGTAGTTTTGCTCGTCTTTCTCTCTCTCGCTCTCTCTCTCTCTCTCTCTTTTCTATATCTCTCTCTCTTTATCTCTCTCTCTCTCTTCATCTCTCTCTATCTCTCTCTCGCTCTCTCTTTCTCTCTTCTCACTCTCTCTTACTCGCTTCATCTGCCTTGTTTGCAACAGCGGGCACGTGGTAGTGCCTCCTCTGGTGCAAGAGATAGCGCGAGCCGGAAATGGCAGAGGGCGAAAGTGACGCGAGAGGACGCCATGGAACAGCCTGGAGCTTAGGCTCGACCCCCACAACCGAACAGCCCTCCGCTTCTGATGCCGGAACAAACCAGGGCAGAGAGAGAGAGAGAGAGAGAGAGAGAGAGAAGAAAAAATGAGGAGAGAGAGCGAAAGAGAGAGATAGAAAGAGAGAGGGAAAAAGATCGAGAGAAAGAGAAAGAAGGTGAGTGAGTAAAGCAAAGAAAAGTTCAGAAGAGCATCATGATTTGACAAGTCAGAAGGAAACTGCATAAGAAATGTTGCGCGAGAAATAAGGAAACAAGACGTGGAGATGGAGAGAGTGGAGAGGCAAGAGAATTAGAGGAGAAACATAAGAGAGATAAATGAATAGAAGGATAGCAGAGATGGAGGATAGAAGAAGGTAAAGTATAACTAGAGAGAAGGAGAGGGATTGAAAGAGAGAGGCAGAGATTGAGAGAGGTAGAGAGAGAGAGAAGGAGAGAGAGAGAAGGAGAGAGAGAGTGAAGGAGAGAGAGAGAGTGAAGGAGAGAGAGAGAGTGAAGGAGAGAGAGAGAGAGAGAGAGAGTGCTCAATAGTGATGTTCCCCGTTCGTCGTCTCTGTTGACAGAGGTTGGATTGACGGGGCAAGGGCCATCCAGATGCTGGCTGGCTTGGTGGGCGCCGTGATGAAGCGCACCGAGAGACACCAGGAGTCACCCTCGTGAGAGCATGAGAGAGAGAGAGATAGAGAGAGAGGGAGAGAGAGAGAGAAAGAGAGAGAGAGAAGGAAGATGAAGGCTGAGAGAGAATGAAAAAAGGGATATGAAAAGAAAATGACAGGTGAGAAAGCTGTAGAGAGAGAGAGAGAGGCAGACAGCGATAGTATGTTTGTGGAAAGAGATTGTAGTTATTTGTGGGAGAGCGCGAGAGATTGAGAGAGAAAGAGAGAAAGAGAGAGTAAGATGTAAACGGTTTAAAAAGATATGCAAGGCCACGTGAGAGACGGCGCGACGGAAGATTCCGAGAACTCGATTGGAATGCGACAGAGCTGACGAAATATCAACAAGAAACTGAGAGAGAGAGAAAGAATGAGAGAGGGAGAGAAAGAGAGAGCGCGAGAGCGCAAGAGAGAAAGAAGGAGGGCATCTTATCTTTTTATCTCTTTTTTTCTCAAGACATTAACCTACTAATATATAATGTGTATGGTTATTGATATTTAGGAAAATACGTTGATGTTTTTGTATTTCTCATGGTTATTTTTGGTCAATACATACATAGATTCGACTTTTGCATTTATGTCCCGATTGCCAATGGTGAATGGAAGAGAAACCAAAGACATGGTTAAGATGGGGGTAAAAAGGGGTGTTTTGGCTATCCGTGTCCTTAGCAGCATGTTGTTACTGCTTTCTCGTTTTGTTTTCATGCATCATCGTTTGTATGGGAAGAAACACGCGCGGCTTCTTCTTTGATCTACTGATTAGTGAGCGGACGAAAGGAAAAGGGTTATCCAGAGCAGGGAGAAAGAGATTGAGAGAAAGAGAGAGAGAGAGAGAGAGATGTAGAGATAGAGAGAGAGAGAAAATGCGGTATGAGGATGATCGAGAAAGTATTCATGTAAATGACCACAGTAACGACCTTCCCTACTGCTCCAACAAATATGTCTTCTTCTATTCGTTATCGCTGTCACACGCATGTAACACGAGAGACAAATACCATGGTACGTAAACTCGCCCATTCTCGGTTGCACAACATCACTCTCCCGTGCCATTGTAGGCGGTTTACTAATGGCGCTCTTTAATGCATGTGGCGTGATCGGTGGAAGGGCCATGCTAGTAGAGTACTCTCCATTTCCGTGCTGTGTTAAAAGTATGTAGTGTTGCGAAATGAGTCTACTCTTTCTCTCTCAATCTCTCGCTCTTTTTCTCTCTTTTTCTGTCTCTCTCACTCTATTTTTTGCTTTCTCTCTCTCTCACTCTGCTCTCTCTCTACCATCTGATCGGCAAGCGCGTGTTTAAGCTATACAAGCACAGGCATCTGACTGAATTGCGTATGCAGACAAATGAGAGCTGGAGAGAAATAGAGAGAGAGAGAGAGAGAGAAAAAGAGAGCAAAAAAGAGGGACAGAGGGGGGAGGGAAAGAGGCAGAGAGAGACAGAGAAAGATTGATAGAGAGAGCGAAAAAGAGAGAGAGAGAGAGAGCTGCAGAGAAAGAGTGTGACAGTATGTAGTATGTATGTACATACATACATACTATGTATCTATGCGCGTACTTCATCTGACCTTCTGGTACTTCGTTATCGGGAATATCGGGCAAGGAAAAGCGTTCGTGAAAATAGAATACGCTGAAGAGTAATCGAAAAAAAATATATTTAAAAAATTGATCTTAATTGCTGCAAATTTAATACTGACGTTCCATTTGCTTTGAAAAAAAGTTCCTAAACATATGTACATATCAAATATGAGATAACATTCCTTACAATTAGGATCGAAAAATACTTTATTTTTCTGACGAAGCGCTGATGCAATAAGTGTGAAGAATAAGAAACAAAAATAAGATTGTTACAGTATATTCTTTTGCCAAGATACTTACTTAGTCCAAGAATCCATAAGGTTAGCTCCTTCCGTCTTCATCAAAATAACTCTTATGACCGGAAAAAAGTGCATCCATCCAATTATGGCGCCTTTTTCACTCACTTGAGACATCAAGAGCTAATATCGCGAATGAGGAAGGATAAATGGAGAAAGAGAGAGCGAAAGAGAAATGAGAGAGAGAGAGAGACAGCGAGAGTGAAGAGAAAAAGTTGAGAAAAAGAGAGAGCAGAGAGTGAAGAGAAGGAGTAGAGAGAGAGAGAGAGTTAAGAGAAAGAGTATAGGAAAAGAGAGGGAGAGAGAGAAAGAGAGCGAGAGTGGGTTCAAGATGCTCAACTGATTAGCCGACTATTGGCTGGTGATGAAGTCACGTCAAAATTGCAAGCCAGAAAAGTATTTGAAAAGGCCGCAAATCAAAGAAGTTAACAAGTACTAATAAGCAAGCAAGAGAATAGCACACAAAATGAAATGGATGCTGGTCTCAGAGAGTATTCTCCTCTCTCTCTTTCAGGAGGCACTCTTAATGAGGAGATAGTAGGATTTATTTTTTGTTGAAAGTTGTTTAGAAAGTAGGATTTATTTTTTGTTGAAAGTTGTTTAGAAAGGAACTATTAGTGATGCTGACTGAAATTGTGACATGTTGATAGTATTTTAAAATGGTCTCTTGGCTGAGATCAGTTCTTATGCGTATGCATAAATGTGGTGTTTTATAAAACATGACGATGAAGGGTACAGCAAGTTTCTGAGAATTTTCACACATTTTGGAACATCTGTTTACTCTCTCTCTCTCTCCCTCTTTCTTTTTCTCTCTCTGTGTGATCTCTCATTTTCTCTCGCTCTCTTTCTCTCTCTCTCTCTCCGGAATTACGCTTACATAAATTGTGCTGTGAATTAGTAATCGTGCATTTAATTGGTATGTTTGTATGAATGTATGTTCATGCATACAAGAAGTGCAATGCGTGTCCCCACTCAAGGCGGAAGAAGAAGAACCTGCCAATTTCCGCGTTCGAGTCTGTGGTTGACTCACAGAAAATGTGTGCAGAGTTTCGTCCCGTTAAAGAGCACATTAAAATACTTTAGAGCTTATATATGAATAAGGAAATAAATAAATAAATAACTAAATAAATAAATGCATATATATATAATGTCTGGAAAATATGTATATATAATGTCTGGAAAATATAGCCGCTTGTTCCAAATACATGCATTCATAGTATGTATGTACATATGTCTATGTAAATATAGCATGGCCAAGGTCGCGGGTGAACACTATTATGGAATCAGATGAGTAATTTAATAATAATGATAAGACAAGATGACAAAATTCCCAACTGCACGGATGTGTACTTTGTGTTTATGGGCCATAATGGGAGGGGGGAGAATCCCTCAGGGGACTACTCGGTGGGTGTCTGGTGGATAGAGACGTTACTAATTGTACAAGGTATGATAGTATGTGAAATAAAGGAGAGAGATCGTTGTAGAAGTGGATAGTGCGAGGGAGAGAGAGAAAGGAAGTAAGGAAGGAAGAAGATAGGAAGATAGGAAGATCTGCCACGAGAGTAATGAGCAGAGAGTAAATAGGTGACACACATATTTGCGCAAATATTCATCACATTCGAGACACAATTAGCGAGCTTCATCCTCAGCAGACTCCTTAGACTCCTTCCTGCCCACCGCTGCTGTTTTGGCCGCTTTTCCCTTATGAGACAAGATGAAGTAGTCTAGAAAAGTAGTAGTACTAACTACTTACTTGTGCACTTCAACAACTTCAATTGCATACATACATATATCTAGAACATGGCTTGGATGTAGGCAAGTTCAACAGAACAATATAATTGGTCGCCGCCGCAAAGTATGTGATATATATATATATATATATATATATATGTATGTCAATATTTATCTAAAAGTCGCTTTAAAATTATCGAGAGAGAGAGAGAGAGAGATAGAGGAAAGCGTACGGTACAGTAATCCTGGTGAGATTGAGTCTTTAGACAAATGGCTGAATTACAAGCCAAAAGCTCAAGAGTTATATAGTAGTGGTGGTGGGTGCGCAAAACACCTTTTCATTCCAATGACCACCTCGTGAATCCTTAAAATAGTACGAGCGAGACTTCGAGGAAGGTATGACGTAACTAATCTAATATAATCTGCCATGAAGGTGGGGGGGGGGGGGGGTCTGGCTTCTGTGGTTGGTTGTTCTTTGTAGCCGTAGATTAGGATGAGAGGTGAGGAGGTGGGGAGGGCGATGAATAGACGCAGAATCCAGATATTGTATATGTACATATGTATGTGCAGGGATTCCTGTGTGCTGGTGAGAGATAATGATTAAGCGAGAGAGATAGACTATAGAGTGTTAGAGAGTGAAAGAAAGAAAGAGAGAAAGAGAGTGAGAGAGAGAGAGAAAGAGAGAAAGAGAGAGTGACGCACACTCTCTCTGCCAGCACACAAATATACAAAATACACAGACACACATTATTCAAATATGGTATAGCAGATATAGTAGTATGAGGAATGTCTGGCTTATTAGTCTCTACTACTCATTTCGCTTGAATCTCTCCATTTCTCGAGCACAATCTAACTATCTCTCTCCCCCTCTCTCTCGCTTTCTCTCTCTCTCTTCCCTTTACCCTCGTTCTCTCTGTCTCTAACTCTCTCTCTCTCTCCCTCTGTCTCTGTCTCTCTCTCACACACACTGTTTTGTGTTTTTTTTTGTCCGTCTATTCCTTTGTGTTTATTCCCAGTTTTCTTGGAATTTAAGAGATTGCACATCGCGAACAAAGAGCACGTATGCAGCTGCCGAGTGCAAGAGGATTTTAGTAGTTTCGGCTTCTTTTTTTTCCTTCCTCGCCTTCTACGATTATGACCTCATATCGTATTCCATAGATCTTTGCTCGCTTGGCGCATGTCTTTCTGCTCGTTCAATTAGCCCCCCCCCGTCCATATCCTCTATAATCTCACGTATCAACAGCATATTTATGCGTCTCTCTTTACACCAGCAAACAGGGTAGATCATAGGGCGAAGAGTAGTGCCTTTCTGCTTATTCTTCGCTGCTGAGGGCACTTTTAATACAGCCAAATTCGATGTGGTTGTCAAGCACGTATGTATGTATGTATGTATCTACATAGATATTTATGGTAGTACATTTATTCAAGTGCCCTTTTAAGACATATGTACATAAGCCATATCACTATATAAAAATCTTTTTCTGTCCACTTGCCTGAGGCCCAGACGAGCTCGTGTAAAGTTCTTTTGAACTTTATATATATACATATACATATATACAGATACTTTATTGCGATAGAAAAGATTGAATCCTGTCTATGTATATGATTGCTGATCCTTATGTTTCGTCGATGCCCCCTCCCCCACTCCTAGGTCTTCAGTGATCAGTTGAACAGAAAAGAAGGGACTAGAATGTGTTTTAATATTATTTTCTTAATGTGACAAAAATGACATTATGCGTAGTAAGTGTATGAAAGTGCATCTTTTTGTGCAAGGAAAACCAAACAAGATAATTTTGTCTTGCTAGATTTGTGTAGGCCTCCTATTCACGGAAATCCTGTTATCCTTTATTCTTTTTTTTCCTTTCATTTTTTTTTGGAATCATTTTTCTTTGTCCAAGTGGCCACTGGGTTCATTGCTTTGTTTTGTGGATGGCGCTTATATGTATGAATGCATTTTATATATGTATATGTCAAATATTTCTACCATTCTTTTGTTCCATTTAAGAACGATATAACAAAGTCCTTTTTACGTAACACCGTTGGTAAGATTAGTTCTATACGACAAGATGTAGTTTAGTAGTTTTGTTCCGGACGGTTTAGTTTTAGAGTATTGCAAATTATCTCAAAAGAAAACAAAAAATTATTATTTTTTAATTAACGCAACATTTGCAAAAAATAGAATCTTCAACTTGGATACTTTATTATTATACAAAAAAAGGAAAACAGTGGAAAAGGATGAGGAGAGAGAATGAGAGAGATAGCGTGAGAGAGATGAAAGAGAGGGAAAGAGAGAGAGAGAGAGAGGAAAGCGAATGAAGTAAACTCTGGCAAAAAAAGCCATATTGCATCCACGGGCAGAGCTGAGCTGGCAGATCCTGTTCGAGGTCAAATGAGGCGCGGCCAACGTGGCATTCCGACGAAAAGAGTCATTTCCGGCCATGGAACAAATATGTACCATTTCTATTGCATCTTCTTCGCCGCAGCAATCCATTTAAGATAATTATATATTCTTACAATTTACATGTGCTCATTTACATATTTCACTGGATAAAATATGCAGGAGGCGATACATGCAAGTAGTAGATCATTCTACATTGATCTCATTGATAAGATGAGAGAATACATTGATAGTTGTTAAGAGAACGATACAGAGAGAGAAAAAAGTAGAGAGAGAATGAGAGATAGAAAGAATGAGAGAGAGAGAGACAGGGAGAGAGAGAGACAGGGAGAGAGACAGGGAGACAGGAAGGAGAGAGAGAGAGAGACAGAGAGATTGTGGCATGGTTGAAGGACATATTGTGGAAATGCGACAGTGAGCATAGGAGAAAATGAGACGTATGTAGATTAGAGTGCAGAAGACAGTGCAAGCAAAAGAGATAAAAGGAATGAGAAAATGCAAGAAAGAGATGGAGAGAGTTACGGTAAATTTCAAAGTGAAGCCAAGATGCAGAGAAAATTCTTATAGGAAACTGCGATATCGGAGAGATTGTGAATGAGAGGGAGGGAGGGAGAGAGGGAGAGAGAGAAAGAGTGAGAAAGAGAGAGAAAGAGGGAGAGAAAGCGAGAGAGAAAGAAAGAGAGAGACAAAAAGAGAGAGAGAGATAGATGGAAAATGAAAGTGAATTAGAGAATGATAGATCAAAGGGAGATGCTCCCCCTCTAAGAACCGGTCATTGCATCGTGTCGCTGTACTGGCTGCTGCTCTGGTGCAGTATTGGTGAGGGGAGAGGAGAGAGGGCAATAAGGAGGGTCGTGGTGGGGATGAGAGAGAGAGAGAGAGAGAGCGAGAGAGAAGGAGAGAGAGAGAGAGAAAGAGAAGGAGAGAGAGAGAGAAAGAAAGAGAGAGAGAGAAAGAAAGAGAGAGACAGAAAGAAATGGAGATAGCGAGGGAGAGATAGAGCGAAAGAGAAAGAGAAAGAGAAGGAGAAAGAGAAAGAGAAATAGAGAGAGAGAGGGAGAGGAGGGGAAAGAGAGAGAGAGAGAGAGAGAGAGAGAGAGAGAGTGAGAGAGGGGAATTTGGAGGGGGGAGGTGGTAGAAGCAGCACCGCCGCCAAGGGTAGTGTGACAGGCCTTGGCTATAGCACAGCTCCGCTCACTCCCTTTCTCCGACTATTATTGTCGCCTGCTTCATGGCATTATTGTTACTTTTATAACAATAATATTTTACTACATCAGTAAATAATGTGAACGCATTGTATGTGAATATTAAAACGTCGTAAATTATGACTTTTAGTACTCCGTAAAGGGTGGCCCAAACGGCATCGACATGACTAGGGTACTTGGCGCCGCGGCGTCCCTGGCGACCATAATCTTTTCATTCGTGGCGCCGACCGCAGAAGCCGAGCTCAGCGGCGCCAACGCGCAGCTCGCGTGGATGATCGGCAAGTGGCGCAGCGAGTTCTCTGGCAAGGTCAGCTGGCGTTTACTTGCGGCCATACACTCACACACACAAATGCTGCTCATACATCCACGTAGTATGCGCTAGACACAGCGCAGAAAGTATAATACTTTTCCCGGCTGGTGGCAAAGTTCGTTTTGAACTACGCGGAGAATGAACTTTCAAAACAGGTGTAGTAACGGGAAAACCAACTTTGAAGTTCCGGTCTTAATTGATCACTTTAAAGTGTGGGCAAAACGAACTTCCTGCGCTGTGTGTATGTAGTTCTCCTATATTTTTATACATATGACAATGAAAAATATTGAAATTTTCTTATATTTTAGCCTTCCACCTATCTATTTTCAAGCACAGAGATCACGCAATATTCTATCGAAACATTGACACAAATCGCTTGCGATTTCGGTATTGGCATGCAGTTAAAAAAATTTTTTAGAAAAAAATTATTATTTTTTCTTTCAAATAATAACTTATCAAAAAATTGGCTCTATTAATTGCATGCACAGATCTTCTGGCCCACCGTACCCACGATGACCTTTGGCGAAGAGCTGCACATCCTCGAGGCGCCCACTGCCAAGTCGTCCAGTCTGCAATTCCTCAACTTTTCGTAAGTCATAGAAGCCTTTTCTTCTTATTCTTTACAAAATATATATAAATTTGTGTTGTTGCTGTTTTCTTTCTATTATGATCGTTTTTTTCTTAGATTGTTGACGTTTAATTTTGGAAAAAAGAAGCTATCAATCAATAAGTCTCTATCGATTGCGACAAAGGAAAAAGTGTTAGTGAATATAATAATGCTCATTCTTTCTTAGTGTGCGTCAAAGAAGGTTAGATATGGAAGTGACTCTGTTTATAGTATATATACATAGTATCAGCATTCCTTTCCTTCTTCTCTTCCTTTCGCAACGGTTCTAATCGTGTTCCAATCGTATAGTCATCAGCTCATAAACGAGCCGGTTCTCGACGGAATATTCGTCTTATTCCTCTTTCTTCGCTTTAGGCTCAACAAAAACAACAACAACAACAATATGCTGTTTCCAACAGAAATATACAATTTAGTCACACTTCAGGAACATGGCTAAATTGTATTACTGTTGGGAACAATAAATTGTTTTATTTTTGTTTTATTTTTTCTTTAGTATGCGGTTTTTCTTTCCAGCGATTAAACTTTTTTTCTATAGGCGTGAATTTATGGCAGAAAATTAGTTCATGAATCTTTATATCGCAGCTAAAATCAATTCGATTTTTTTCTATTTTGACCTTGCTTATATCGCTGAGAAGCTACCTCTAAACGGTTTCAATGTGAATGGAAGCTACTTGAGATGGACTGCTTCACATTTAGACTTTCGATTTTATTTCCATGCGCGCTCGCGACCTTGCAAAGCCAAATGTGAGCAGGGCGATTTGTGAATGGGAGAGTGAGATTGAAAGGGAGAGAGTGGAAGGAAGAGAAAGAGAGAGAGAGAGAGAGAGAGAGAGAGAGAGAGAGAGAGATAAAGAGAGAAAGAGAGAGAAAACTAGAGGAGAGAGAAAGAGAGAAAAAGTGATAGAGAGAGGGAGAGAGAAAAACCGAGAGAAAGAGAGAGAGAAAGAAAGAGAGAGGGAGAGAGAGAAACAGAGAGACAGAGAGCAAAAGGTGGTTTGTCGATGGAGAGCAAAGCGGGTAAGCAAAGCGTGTACATGATGAAGGCAATGACGTTCTCGTAGGACAGGAAAGGTGGAACGGAGAGGAAAGGTTGGTAGATGATGAAAATGTGATCGGTTACTTTAATGGCTTCATTCAAGGTAGCGAGCAGCGAGCTGTTCCAGTAACGCAAACTGTCAATTCAAGCATTTAGAGTAGAGACAATGTTGTAAGGAAGATTTTAGACAAGAAATTAACTATATATGTTTTTGTAAAAAACAAAAAGACAACAAAGTAAACATTTAAGAGAGCCTCTCTGTATGCCTCCAGTAGAGCCTGCCCCAGATCCAGATGTTCGATTTCGAGAGCGAAAACGTTGTCGGACATGGCACTGGGCCCCAGTAACAAGATTAAATGATAAAACTTTTTTTTCCAAAAATATTCTTGCGTGTACAGTTAAATGTATGGATATTTTGTGATTTGATGTATCTCGCTTCAAAATCAATATTTTTCAATTTTCTTTTTTTTATTGGCATCTTCGTCGAATTCTAAACAAGAGACCTTTAAATGTCTTTCGAAAAATATTTTATTTTCATATCGAAAAATTATTTTAAATATTTCAATTTAACCGTTAAATACCTTATACTCGAAACGTTTTGGGTACTATATCTCAAATTGTAGAGCATTAAAAACTGTATAACACATCTTCTTTTCGTGTATCCTGGAGGTCCGCTAAGCTGTTAAAAATTGGCTCAAATAGGGGCACTTCTTAGATGAACGATTCAAGGAATGCGTGAAGAAATGGTTAAATTCTTGCTTAAACAAACAGTGAACCACTTCATTCGATTCAGCGCGTGTTTCTTGTCATAATAGCTATTTATCATAATTCATAAAACTATCGTTTTTCACGAACAAAACTCATTTTTCGATTTTTCTACCATGGACAGAAAATGACCTTAAACTATTCGAATCGCTATATTTTCGAAAAATTCAAAGACTACAGAATATGAATAGCACTATTCTGTACGCGACAAAATTCTCTACAGCATACATCCTTTACATCTGGATAGGACGTCCCTACCAATGACTATATCGATTTTCCCATGGCTGTCGCGTCAACACTGACAGATTCGCATTTTACAACTTTTCGTGCAATCTTAATGTTTCTTACTCATCCAATACACCATTCTGCTCCACAAAGCATCCTGAAGTCAGAACGCATGTTTATTTTGCATATTTCAAGTGGTAAAAACCCGCAAAAGGGTTTGCATGCGCGCGGAATTGAACCTGCGACCTATGACATTCGACGTTGCACAACCAATACGCCAAAATTACATTTTAAAATTCATTTCTCGAGACTACTTGAACCAATTTTAAAGGTTGAACTATCAATCGATAGCTATTTTTTCTCTCTATCGAAAGAAGAATATCCGCCAAAAAGTGTTAAATGATGGTAAGGCAGAATAAGACGCCAAAATATTCGAACACAAAAAAGTATATCAAACAATTTATTCATAAAGAAGTGATGTATGAGAAAGTTGTTCGTCTTCGCGAAAGCTATCTAATAGTAGTTTATGAAATGTGGTGATGGGTTGCATATGTGAGAAATAGCGGCTGCGGAATTGGCCTCCCAAAAAATTAATTTTGCAATGCCCCTCAGGGCTCTTTTCCGGTACCCAATGGGAAGATAAATAGTGGCTGACATGGTATGTCCTCAATATTGATAATAGCACAGGAAAAGTGCCCTGAGGGGCTTTGCAAATTTAATTTTTTTGGGAGGCCAGTTTCGCAGCCGCTATTTCTCGCATATGCAACCCATCACCACATTTCATAAACTACTATTAAATAGCTTTCGCGAAGAGGAACAACTTTCGCATACATCACTTCTTCATGAATAAATTGTTTGATATACTTTTTTGTTTTCGAATATTTTGGCGTCTTATTCTGCCTTACCATCATTTAACACTTTTTGACGGATATTTTTATTTCAATAGAGCGAAAAAATAGCTATCGATTGATACTTTAACCTTTAAAATTGGTTCAAGGAGTCTCGAGAAATGAATTTTAAAATGTAATTTTGGCGTATTGGTTGTGCACGTCGAATGTCATAAGTCGCAGGTTCAATTCCGCGCGCATGCAAACCCTTTTGCGGGTTTTTACCACAGGAAATATGCAAAATAAACATCCGTTCTGTCTTCAGGATGCTTTGTGGAGCAGAATGGTTTATTGGATGAGTAAGAAACATTAAGATTGCACGAAAAGTTGTAAAATGCGGATCTGTCAGTGTTGACGCGACAGCCATGGGAAAATCGATATAGTCATTGGTAGGGACGTCCTATCCAGATGTAAAGGATGTATGCTGTAGAGAATTTTGTCGCGTACAGAATAGTTCTATTCATATTCTGTAGTCTTTGAATTTGTCGAAAATATAGCGATTCGAATAGTTTTAGGTCATTTTCTGTCCATAATAGAAAAATCGAAAAATGAGTTTTGTTCGTGGTAAACGATAGTTTTATGAATTATGATATATAGCTATCCTGACAAGAAACAAGCACTGAATCGAATGAAGAGGTTCACTCTATGTTTAAACAAGAATTTAACCATTTCTTCACGCATTCCTTGAATCCTTCATCTCCGAGGTGCCCCTATTTGAGCCCATTTTTAACAGCTTAGGGGACCTCCAGGCTACACGAAAAGAAGATATGTTATACAGTTTTTAATGCTCTACAATTTGTGATATAGTACCCAAAACTTTTTGAGTATAAGGTATTCAACGGTTAAATTGAAATATTTAAAATATTTTTTCGATATGAAAATGAAATATTTTTCGAGAGACATTTAAAGTTCTCTTGTTTAGAATTCGACGGGGATGCCAATAAAAAAAGAAAATTGAAAAATATTGCTATTAAAAAAAGTTATGGCGAATTAGACTTTTTCCTTACTTTTTCATGCCTTGACAAGGAAAAAAATTTTATAACAAAATTGATCTACTAATTTTCCTTACAGTGCGTATGGGTTCCCCTAATTAAATTTTGGATAACTGAATTGGAAATTTTTGCGCCGGGGCAGGTCCCCATTGAGGGCAGCTTGATCCTTACAGAGAGGATCTCTTAACCTTTTTCAGCGCCCGCGCCTGGTCGCACTCGACCAAGGACCACTTCCACGACGAATGGGGCTTCCTCACCGTGGACAACGCCGGCAACACGACACTCATGACGGCCGGCAACAACGGTATTATTGCTGATTTTTCGAGACAGAGAACAAGCAAGCATTCAATTTTAGAGAGAAGAGACTTTAAAATTTACCAGAAATAAATCTTTTTTTTCTTTGCTGCAGCCTTAATCGCGTCTTTTTTTCTTTTAGTGAAAAAAAAACCTTCAAATCTTTTATTGGACCATTGATCGTGTGCAACAAATGAGATTTGACTATTCTTTCTGCCTCTTTCTTTCTCTCGCTTTCTCTTTCTCTCTCTCTGTTTATCTATCTCTCTCCTTTCTCCTTTCTCTGTCTCTCTTTATCTATCTCTCTCCTTTCTCTCTCTCTCTTTCCTTCTCTATCTCTCTCTCTCTCTTTCTTTCTCTTTTTCTCTCACTTTCTCAATTCGCAGGCTTCACCACGTACGAGGTCGGCCAAGTGCGCGAGAATCACCTGGTGCTCGTGCTCAAGGACATTGGCCGCATCTCGTTCTCGCGCGATTTGCCCGTTGAAGATGTGCGTGTGTGTGTGATGGGGAGAAATAAGAAAAGACAGAAACGGCTAACACACCGAAATTACACACCAAAATTGCTATAGTATCTCGGTAAGCTAATCATAATGAAAAAGTATATTGTTTTTAGCTGAGACGAACCTTCATCCGCCACGACGACCGATACATGGAACAGGTTGGAGGAGAATCTTTTTGAGGAATAAAAATAGATTTAAAAAAATATATTCGTTCTTTTGAGACTTTATGAATCTTTTAGTCAATTTTAATCAGTCTAAAAAATTACTTTAATTTTTAAGGTGCTTGAAATGCGAACGGCAACACACCCCAAATCGGGCTACCTCGAACATACGCGTGTAATCTACACGAGAAAGAAGGAAGAATAGATTATGAAGTCTATCTATCTATCTCTCTCTCTCTCTCTTGCTCTTTCTCTCTCTCTCTCCCTCTCTCTCGCCTTCTTTCTCTCACTCTCTCTCTCCCTCTCTCGCTCACTTTCATCTCCATCACCACCTTGCATTATTTATATTGAGAAACTACTCATGTTCAGCTCACAATGCATTTTTTTTAAATCATTTCGCCTAATCTTTACTTCCGTGAGTGGTCGACCTCTTCTTCAGACATGAAGACAATAGTTTATCATGTCATATCGCAGGATACTTTCCTCCAGAAAGAGTAGTAAGTTCATGCACAGGTTTGTCTCATAATTAACAATAGCAATTAGATAGAAAAGATGTGTGATACTTTCTTCGTGAGGCACTAGCGTTCTATCCCAATCAATTCAAAAACAAAATTATTCATCACGTCTTCAGAAACAGCTGACAAAAAGGTGAACTAGAGTTGAAAACTAGTGATCTACCATATATACTTTCGGACTGACATTACATATCTCTTTCCTTTTTGTTTACTTGAGAACTCACCGTACGTGTATATTACTTGCACTTTCCTATAAATCTTATTAGGTACTATTCCAGTTGCCTATGACACTTTTCTTTTTAAAAATTTTAAATTTCTACGGCTTTGAGAATATACATATGTATATATATATGCGAATTAATTAACAATAAAACAGTATAGCATTTGCACTAAGTAAGAAATAATTAACTTTCCAGATCGTTCATATGGCCTTTTAATGATTGAAAAAAAAACTTTCATACAAACATATTATATCGCATTTTCTTTGGATATGCACAAGATAGCGGGACAAGAATGTAACAATTCTATATAATATAATTTAAATTTTTAAAATAAAAAAAAACTTATTTTCATTTCGAAATTATAATAATATTTATAATAATATTCGTAATTAAATTAATTTCAAACTGATTTGTCTTTTTTTGTTGAATTGCTATTAATGAATTCAAAATATTTCAAATTGAATAGTCTGATAATGTAGCGATGAAATGATGTGTTGAATAAAAGCGATATAATTCAACAAAGAAAAAAACAAATTTAGAACTTTGGTCACGAATTCGACTATATTCTATGTAATAAACTCATAATAAATAACAGAATAAGACAAGTGTGAGCGAGCGTTGTTGAAGAGGCTCCGTTTCGAGAACCCTTTAGAAGGCTGACCTGAAACGTGAATAGTTTAAAGGAGACCTTAAGGGAACAAACTCCTACCACGAAGTCCCTGATAAATTTATGAAAAGTACCGGTGTAAAGAATTCACAGATCGCATACTTTATTAACTTTTCTATAAGACTTTTGATGATGATGCAACATCCATATTTTATTAGTTTTAAGACAAACAAATCTGCTATGGCAAAGTTGCGCGGTTGGTGTGTTTATGATGAAAGTGTTAGAAAGGAAAAGAACGACAAAAACTAGCGATAATATAAATATATATTGAAGAAAGTGTGGCAATAATCGATAAAATAAGAACGAAAAAATGAATGCCAACTTGAAGTCATTCCAGCCGAGATCTTCGTTAACCATTATCATTATCAGGTTATCATGATCAATATGTTGACGAATGTTCAATACTCGATACAAACTGGTCTAATGATAAAAAATTAGTCAAAATGACACACCTTGAATTCATTCCAGCCGAGATCTTCGTCGTCGGGCCCGCTCGCCTCGATGCCCGCGCATCGAATGCCGCACGCCTGCTCGAGGAGACTCCGCTCGCACATGCAACGCGTCACGACGGACTGCAGAGAGAGAGAGAGAGAGAGAGAGAGAGAGAGAGAATGTACATATACATAGACATATTTCGTTTTTTTGTCGTTTTTGTTTTACTCTACATATTTCGTATGTATCTATGTATGTATTTTTTATCTTTTTTTTTTTAGCGATTTTTAAAAACCTTAAAACAAACCTTGTAACGACAACCTGTGCGTAAATGGATTTCTAGAAATTAATATATGTATAAATGGTTTTATGATAAATAATAAAGCATAAATAAGTAGTGCATTTCTGTGTGTTTGTGTGTTTGTATTGGTAATGCTAGAGGGAAGACGCACGTGGAAGCAGTTGCGATGCTGCAGTCGGTAGAGATCGGTGAGGGTCGACCGGATGACCCAGCACTCGCGCTCCTTGTTCGTGTCCGGGTACTCGAGCAGACGTTTGGACGTATCCAGTTTTATCCTTGAGCAAAATCAACATAATGGTCACTTTCTTTTCTTCTTTTTCAAGACATCTTTCAATCTTTTAATCTTGCATCCCATCTTTGTACTCTTTTGCATTTCGACTAATTTTGTTTAAGGAAAGAATGAGAAATGAAGAAGAAGAAGAAGAAGAAGATAGAAAAATGAAGGGAATAAAGGATGGCAACGTCACGTTTTGTATACTGCGAAGAGTGCACACACATTACAAAGCGCGCAAAAGAAGCAGTCCTTCTAATTCGCTAGTCCTAATCCCGTTTTCGCGGAATAAGATGGAGATCCTTGAGCTGATAAGGATGTCTCTGTCCTCTGAGGTCAATCTCAAAGATCCTTCAAGCCAACACAAATACACACACTCACTGATAACGAGAAACTCTTTCTTCTTATTGCCAGTCAGAATTTAAAAAAAAAGTTTTTTAATGTAAGATGTTCCTGACTTGTTTTGATCTCTTCTGTCTAAATCACATGTGACTTTGTGTCTGGCAATAAAATTAAATACGAGTTGCTCTGAGAGAGTGTTCACCAATCGAAGCAATTTGTCGTATCCACTTTTTACTATTTTGCAATTGAACGATTACATGATTTTCAATTTAATGTTGTCACATTGGAATGACTTATTTCATGTACGATAGATAAATAATAATTCTCAAATGAGTAATTCATTCAGGCAAAAAGGCGCGAATTCAAATACATATTTTTTTGCTGCTTTAAATGAATGCCAAAGTCATCAACTCACAGCAGCAGTTTGTGCCGGTCAAAGTCGGAGGTGATGGGCGGCGGTACGCCGGCGGCCGCCGCCGCCTTCTGTGCCGTGAGCAGCAGCTGGCCGCTGCTCTTGCGCGCCCGCAGCGTCCGATCGCACGCCTCGAGCCAGTGCTCAAAGTGTGGCGAGGAGCAGTTCTCGTGCGAAGCGATCGCGCACGATGTCTGGAGGTGGCCGAGCATAGCGACCTGAGAGTGATTTTTTTTAAATATTTGTTTAAAAGTATTTTTTGAAAGTATATTTGTAGCTTATTTATATGGCTATAAATAAGCTACAAATATACGTTAAAATATATATTAATTTTTTTTGTCACTAAAATTGTTTTTTTAAGCTACAAGAAACGAGATTAGACTTGTGCTTGTGTGTGGCAATACATATATCGAAATTATATGTATATACATAACTGTAATTATAAAATTCAAAAATAAATAGCTAATAAAGCTATATTTATCTAATTATATTACAAAAAAATTAGATGTCTGGAGGTGGCCGAGCATGGCGACCTGTGTGTGTGTGGTGCAAATATTATATAGAGCCATAAATAATCTACAAATACCGTATTTTCTCTATTAGTACCCCCCTTTATTAGAACCCCCCCCCCCCTCTAATAGTACCCCCCTCTGAAAATGCCATTGAAAAATAGAACCCCTCCCTCTAGTAGAACCCCCCCCCCCCCTCCAATAGTACCCCCCCCCCTAATATTCTACTACTTCAGCTCTAGATGAACGTCGTATAGATCCTGGAGGCATGGGATGCTCTTACCAAAGAACTGATGCCAAATTCATGATAAATCTGTTGCAAAACGGATATTCCAGTGAAGATTCCATTGAATTCGGGCTACGATTCATTTTTTTGGGAATACAATGTTGTTATTAAACTTTTAGTGTCTCACATTGAAAAATAGAACCCCTCCCTCTAATAGAACCCCTCCCTCTAATAGTGCACCTCCCCCGCAAGGGTATTGAAAAATAAAACCCCCGGATGTACTAATAGAGAAAATACGGTATACTTTTTAAAAATATATATATTTATTTATTTAGCCACTAAAAATTATTGTTTTTTAAGCTATAAGAAGCGAGATGGCCGAGCATGGCAACCTGTGTGTGGAAACATTTCAAAATATTATGTATATAACTCTAATTAGTATAAAATTCAAAAATAAATAACAAATTAATTTATATTTTTCTAATTATTAAAAAAAAATTAGCGATAGCCAAACCATTTTATGAGCCTTGTCCGCTTGATAGCGCGATGGAGCGACCTTGAAGACCTGAGACGTGAACAAAATTTTAAATTGTAATCTTAATAAATGAATAAAATAAATGTGTAAATGAAAAATAATAATTAATACATCTGAGAAAAAAACAATTGAGTTCACAAAAAATGAATTAAATTATTGTGTAAATGAAATATAATAGTTAAAGAATCAATGAAAGTAAAATAATTAAGCCATATATTGAAATGGGGCAAATTAATTTAAATTAATAACACAAATTAAAGTATAATCATAATAAATTAATCGAATTAATTAGCTAAAATTAAATGCTCGCCTCTCGATTCGCCTTGTTGGCACTCCGTCTCGCGCATTCGTCGTTGACATGGCGATTCGCCTCTTCGATCGCATTGCCAACGACAGCGGACGTGCACTGGCCGGCGTGCTTGCGGAAGCAATCGTCGAGGAACTGTCATTCATATATTACTGCTTAATGATAAAGTTATTTTTTTATAAAATAATTACTTGCTAAAAGTTTTTGACTATACCAAAAGTATTTTGTCTCTTTTTTGTCTGTCTCTGTTCTCCTCTCTCTCTCTCTCTCTCTCTCTCTCTCTCTCTTGCTCTCCCCTTCTCTCTCTCTCTCTCTCTTCTCCTTGCTCTCCCTTTCTCTCTACCTTCTCTCTCTCTCTCTCTCTCTCTCTACCTTGTAGTCGTGGCACCTCAGCCGTGGCATACTCTCAACGCACGCTTCTTCCTTGAGAGTGAAGAGCTGCACGAAGCAGCGATAGGCCGCTGTGTCGTTGCAAACGCTGCCACTTCAATCAATTCAAAATTAATAATTTAGAATTTATTTTTTTTTAAATTTTTTCAATACTTGTATTTCCGATTTTCCAAGGCTCTCACAGTAATTTTTTTAAATTAAGTTTCCAATATGGTTAAAACTATTACACAGATGCATACAAGTATGTAAATACGCATATTTTATACTAATAGACTGTAAAGAGCTGAGATTTTGTTATATTGCATTTTATATATTTTGCTAATTTTTTCAAAATAACTCACGGAGGTACTTCAGCACGAACTATGTAGGCGTGCGCTTGCGCCGTCACGGTGGCGGCTGCGGCGGCGGCGAGCGCCAGCTGGAGCAGCAGCACGAGCGAGCGGTTCGCGTGCCCGAAGAGGAGACGACCGCGACGCGACCGCAACGCTAGGGGACGACCGCGACGCGACCACAACGCGACGGCGTCGCGACCGCAAAGCGTCTCGCAATGCGTGACTATGCACGCGTCGCGGCTGGTGATGATGATGGCTTCTTCACTGTAGCCACCAAGCATCTGCCGCCGACAACAACACTCGCACGCGCAGCGAGAAGAGTCATAAATGCCTGAAACTTTGGATATGTTTTTTTTTAAAGAAAGTATACGATGAAAGAATAACCGTAGTGCTCTTTGAACTTCTGCCACATTACACATTTACTTTCCGTATGATCATAAATGTCATAGCAAATAGTTCTGCAGTGAAAGACTATTTATTTTTTTAATTCTCTTTCTCTTTCTCTCTTTCTCTCTCTCTCTCTGTCTCTCTACTCCCCAGTCAAGATCAAATAATCTTGTGAATATGCGCATAAAATAGTGAAAAGGGCAGAATCCGCACGTTCCGAGATAAATATGATAGGTCACACATAATTTGCTCTGTGACTTCTTGGAATGGAGAAGGGATCAGCGGCGCCTAGTTAGAGAGCGCATCCGGTGCATTGCGTCCACTATGTGTGTATGCTTACGCTTACCACTAGTATCCCTCTTTAGCACATTTCCATGCTTACCAATAGTATCTCTCTCTAGCAATTTTCCATGCATACCAATAGTATCTCTCATTAACACTTTTCCATGCTTACCACTAGTATATCTCTCTAGCACTTTTCCATGTTTACCAATAGTATCTCTCTTTAGCACTTTTCCATGCTTACCACTAGTATATCTCTCTAGCACTTTTCAACTACTCCATTTATACTTTGGCAACATGGCACAGCATTGCCCTTTATAAGCACTTGATAAATTATTATTTTAACAAAAAAAAAATAGGCGGAGAGGGAAACAGGAATGTGTGGCTTCGGCTTGACGGGAGTAAAAAGTAAGCTTTATTACTGACACTTGCTTTCCAGTCGAATTACATCCTATTCTTTTTATGCTTTTTAGAGGAATTTGCTGACTTACTGATCGTGGTGGAGGTATTGCGGGAATATGCCGTGATAATAGAATGATTGTATATACATAGCTCATTGTCAGAAGAACTTCGCACATCTTATTGCTAGCGGGCATGCCTATTGCTTCAATCAGAGAGAGAGAGAGAGAGAGAGAGAGAGATAGAGAGAGAGAGAGAGAGAGAGAGAGAGAGAGAGAGTTAATGCACCCTCTCAACAGCACTCATTAATCACGAGTATGTTTCATTGTTTTCTCTCTATCCTTCTGACCTTATCAATTAAGCCTTATCTCTCTGGCAGCGCGAACTCCACTTTGACTTTCTTCGAATGTGTGCGTGTGTCCCTCACTTGTTATGTACATACATGGACATCACTCCGAGAGGTGCCAAACTAATCAAGAAATGGCAAAGAGAAATGTGAGAAAGTCTGCGATTGAGAGCGGGGAGAGTGTGAGAGAGAAAGAATTTAAAGAGAGAAAGAGAGAAAGAGAGAAACAGGTAGGCAGAAAGAGAGAAAAAGAGAAAGATAGAAAAAGAGAAAGAGAGAAAGAGAGAATGCACACACCGAAAAAAGCAAGCTAAGCAGATATGAAGGAGATTTTGGCGCGCCCTTTGGAAGAACACCCTAAACGGATGTAGATATTATGAGAGCCAGTTAGGAATTTGTTTTCTTGACGACTCATGGATTTTGCTGTGTTTAAAAGGGCTTCTGATTCCTTCCGGTTCTCTCTCTCTCTCCCTCTCTCTCAATTCATCTCTCTCTCTCTATCGTTCTCTTTCTCTCTCAATTCTTCTCTCTCTCTCTCTTTTTACCTTTCTCTCACTTTCTCTCTTTCTCTTTCTCTCTCGTTCTCTCTTTCTCTCTCTCTCTATCTCTTCATCCTGACGTAGATATCCGATCTATGTAAGCGTCTTCCTACACATCTTCGTCCAATATCTGTCTCGCGCGAGCTAAATGCGCTTTAATGTCACATTTGAAATCCTCCGCAGTTGATTGACTTAATTCTTGTCTCGCCAGACTATAGAGACTCCATAAAATATGAATTTATTTTTTTTTCTTCATAACCAGACCACTTGAGATGGCTTACTTACACTAATTATTGATTATCACCAATAAGTAATTTTTATTCGTAAAGGAATATCGATCAGAAAAAAAAGCTTTAAAAAAACAAACCTCTCCAGCATTCGAACGAGTGAAGAGAAATAGAGCAAAAGAGCTGGAGTTGCTGTAGTTCGGACTTGCTTGATCGAGATTTTCTTCTCCTAAGGTGCTGTTCAAGGAGATTCAAACCGTACAGCAGCCGGTTGCCGTTCAATCTTCAATTTGTTTTTAAATATTATTTTAAAAAATTGATAGGAATTGATTGTGAACATATCGGGAAAGATTTAATTGCTGTTTAAAATAATAACGACGACCATGCGCATATGCATATTTATGTACTTGAAAAATCGTTCAAAAACATTTGATTTGATATCCATCCACAACTTTCGCGCAATTACAGCTGGATGGCGACATATAAAAGTACATATGTATGTAGATATCTCACATAGCAGGAAATAAATCCTACTTAGAAAATTTATATCACAATCAGCACGAGCCGTGAATCAGCATAGTAAGAAGAGGATAAAAGGGATGGGGTGATTAAAGATAAATAGAGATAATGAACAAAGAAGAAGAAGAAGAAGAAGAAGAAGAAGAAGAAGAATAGACAACTAGCGAAACATTCATTTTCAAAGGAAACCACAAATGAGAGGCGACTAATCGTAAGATGGACGAAATGTGGCCTTTTTCTCGCTTTCTCACGTACGAAGGAGTGAAATCTGGGTTGTCCTTGTCGCTTGGGAATAATGAGTAGGAACAAAAGAGAGAGAGAAAGAGAGAGAAAGATTGTAAGAAAGAAAGTAAGAGAAAGGGAGGAAGATAAAGATAGAGAGAGAGAGAGAGAGAGAGAGAGAGAGAAAAAAATGAGAAAGAAAAAGAGATAGAGAGTAAAGTGAAGAGAGAGAGAAAGAGATAGAGAGAGAGAGAGAGTCATTCTGACTTTCTTTTTTTTCTTTTTGCGTTCATAAATACACAAGCACACGCCGGGATAAATACACTTCCTTAAATGGCGCATATACTCTTGCATTGATTGAGATAATTATGAGTTGTCGGACACACGGGGAATCTTCTCTGGAGGAGAAGCACGAAAAAAAGAGAAAGAGAAAGAATGATGAAGAATTCTCCATCTCCGTCAGCGGCGCATTGCAATCATCATCTTCACCATAGAGAAAGCGAACTCTATTTATGTTTATTGGAGGGTGGGGAGAGAGGAGAACGCTACTTATTGGAGGGAAACGATGCATGCGCCAGACGCAGGAAATACGCAAGCGTTTGCGGCGTTTTATTTTAATAAAAGCTTTTTCATTGCGCCGGGCTCCTTTAAATAGTTCTTATTAATGAATAAATAGATATACACACGTACACATAACGAAGAAGCTGATTGAAGCTAAATTTTAATTTAGTAAATAAATAAATTAGAAATAAGAGTACTGCGATATGAACAGCGTCCGAAAGTGGGCAGAGATGAGAAATTCATGAAAGTTGAGCCTCTTCACCTCATGGTATTGCTTTGAATATTTCAGTATTTTGGCTAGGCATGAGTGTTCGTGCGTGCGGTAAAATGGCTCCAGATTGAGAGGGAATTTCTTGTATATGGCCGAAAACGTTAACTATTGAGAGAGGAGAGAGGGAGAGAGAGTGATAGAGAAAGAGAGAGGGAGGAGAGAGAGAGAGGGAGAGAGAGAGGAAGAGAGGAAGGGAGGAAGGGAGATAAAGAGAGAGAGAGAAAGAGAGAGAGGGAGAGAGAGGAGAATATCTCTAAGCTCCTTGATCGAAGTCGACATGGCTTCCACACTCTTTTTGGAAGAAGCCTCAGCCAAGCCACGAGAGCCGTCCTTCAGATGAGTCTAATCCTATCCTGGCGGGAGCCAAAATGCATCAGCACATGTCCGTGTAATGCGCATGCTATCTCTCTCTCTCTCCTCTCTCTCTCGCTTTTGCTCTCTATATCTAACTCTTTCTCTCTCTCTCCCTTTTCTCTCTCTTTCTCTCGTTCTACTGCTCTCTCTGTCTCTCTGTCTCTCTGTCTCTCTCTCTCTCTCTCTCTCTGTGTCTAGTTCTCTCTCTCAATCTCTCGCTCTCACTTTCTCTCTCTTTTTCTCTCGTTCTCCTACTCTTTCTCTCTCTCTCTATCCCTCGTCATCTATCGCTCTCTCTTGCCCTTTTCTCGTGTTCATCATGATCATGCTCGTCCATGAGCACCCTGGGGCTAGAAGCGGCGCCGAGACGTTATTCCTGGAATTCTGCACTCAGATCTGATCATACCCAGGGGTGGCTGAAAACAAACTTGCCAGAATGAGAAGAATAGAGAGTGGGAGTGAGAGAGAGAGCGAGCAAAGGAGAGAACGAGAGAAAGAGAGAAAGAGAGAAAGTGAGCAAGAGGGAGAGAGAGAAATAGAGAGAGTCAGGTAGTACGAATACATTTGATAGCAGCTTATATGCTCAGGAGCATCTAATGAATAGAAGTAAAGAGAAGGTGCTTTGCAGTGGCAGCAAGCAACATCGGGACGAGATCTCAGCTCATCTGCGTCGTCCTTTTTATGTTCACACGCTCGCGCAGCTTCTGGATCTCGCGCTCTCGCGCTCTCCCCTCTTGTCAAACTCTATCTCTCTCCCCTCTTTCGAATAAACTCTCGTCTTCTCTCTCCCTCTCTCTCTCTCTCTCTGTCTCTCTCGCTACCTTTTCTTCTCCCTCTGTCTCCTGAATCTACCTCCGCCTCTGCCTCTGCCTCTTCCTCTCCCTCTCCTTCTCTCTTTCTCTCAAACTCTCTCTTCCTCAAACTCCCTCTACCCCTTCACTCTCTCTATTCCACCTAATCATAAGCGTGGGCAGAAGAGCTTCATCTCTCTCTCAATCAAACCCTAATGAATCCGACTCGGACAAGGTCAAAACTAGAGAAGGTACATATGTAGTATTCAAGGTGGCAGACGTGCAGGAAGTGTGCTGAAATGTAGTAACAAAAGAAAGAGAGAGAGAGAGAGAGACAGCTGGAGAGAGACAGAAAAAGCAAGAAAGAGAGAAAGAAAGAGCTAGAGTGAGAGAGAAAGAAAAAGCGAGAGTGACAGAGACAGCCAGAAAAAAAACAGACTTTACAGCATACGATAGGATCAAATACCAACCGCCAGATGCTGTATTCATCCCGAGATCTCGTTTCTTGCTCCTGCTTCCCGTGAACCTTCTGCAGATGAATCTCCTCTGCTGGAGGTTGTCTCGTTCAAGCATGGTAGAGTGCATGCCAATTTCTCTCTCTCTCTCTCTCTCTCTCTCTCTCGTCTTTCTTGGTCGGGAGATTGAGCAAGTGGCGGATGGATGATGTTGTACGTGTTGATTGGACAGTGTGTGTGTGCATTCGCGCACTTTGGGTGTATGGCTCTGGTGTCTTTGTACATGTCTAGGACAGTGCCATGCGAAAGTGGTAGCCATATAAGAGAGGGAGAAAGAGGGAGAGAAAGAGAGAGAAAGAGAGAGAAAGAGAGAGAGAAAGAGAGAGAAAGAGAGAGAGAGGGAGAGCGAGAGGGAGACAAAGAGAGGGAAGGAGAGAGATAGAGAAGGGGAGAGAGTGAGAGTTAGAGAGAGAGAGAGAGAAAGACACAGAGAGAGAGAGAGAGAGAAAAGATGGAGAAGAGGGCTAGCAGAAATCTCACAAGTCAAAAAAGGCCCTCTGGTAGCCATGGACCGTGCGTGCGCGAGCAATGGCGTTCGCAGCAAACAACGCGATATTCATGCGGAGAGAGAGAGAGAGAGATAGAGGAAGATGGAGAGAGAGAGATTGAGAGAGAGAGAAAGAACAGTATGAATGTGAGCGAACGAGAGAGCATGAAGAATGTAACGAATCCATGATAGACCAAGAGAGAGTGAAGGTGAGAACGAAAAAGTTTGAATAAAGATAAAAATAAGGAAGGAGAGAGAACGAGGGAAAGCGATTGAGATCAAAGCACAATATTGGAACAAAGTGCAAACACTTGCTGCCACTGCAAAGCACCTTCTCTTTACTTCTATTTACTTCTTTTCCTTGCTGAGATGCGTCCGCCAAATAGTATTAAACTTATATAATTTTTCTGGCTGATGAATGTGTTCTAAAAGTTGAACTGGAAGTCTATTTCTCGCTGAAAAAAAGTGATTTAAAGTTGAACTGAAAGATATTGGACAAGTACGAAACTGGATACACATACATATGATGTGATTTGTCAATATGAATGAGTGGCGTTTTTTTTTATTAAAAAAAATATAAATAAATATATGAAAATGATGTATGCGCGCGAATTTTTTTTAAATTTAGCTTTGAAAAAGAGGAGAGCGAATTGTGCGGGATGGCGATACTATTGGAAATACTAGAAGAAAGAGGAAGAGCATCGTTGATGTCGCCGTTCGTATTCATATGGCACTATTTCAAGAGCTTTGACGAGAGAGAGTGGTTCGCGGCGATCTAATTTGGTTGCCAACCATGGAGACGACAAAAGTACTTCCCATTCTCTGTACCTCTCT
Source organism: Allodiplogaster sudhausi (assembly GCA_945643635.1). Lineage (NCBI taxonomy): Eukaryota > Metazoa > Nematoda > Chromadorea > Rhabditida > Diplogasteridae > Allodiplogaster > Allodiplogaster sudhausi. Next base: position 2,079,682 of record CALZFC010000035.1, on the reverse strand, counting down.
CACAATCTCTCCTTCTGACTCTCTTCCTCTCTCTCTCTCTTTCTCTCTCTCTCTTCCTCTCTTTCTCTTCACACTCATCCTTCTCTGTTTCTCTCGTGCTCTCTTCATGTCTGCGATCTCGTAGCGATCTCTCTGGACCAGCTCGAGTGTAGAAAGCGAGAGAACGAAACGAGAAAATTGAAAGATAGACAGTGATTTGACAGAGAGAAGGTGTGAGAGTTAGACAGGGAAGAAAATATTGAGATATCTTAAGAGATCGAGAGAAAAGGAGAAAAAATTAAAGAGATTAACTAAAGATCATTCTGCGATAGCTTTTTATAGGATATGTGTAAAAATGATGTTCATATTTTGTGCTGGAAAAAAGGCGATTTCCGTTGTTTTTCCGTTACGTGACAGATTGTTCATCATAAAGGAAAATTGGGGTATAGAAATAGAATGGAATGAGATTGCGCATGTACCTGTCGACTTCAATCTGTTCTCACCTTCCATAAAATCGAGTTGTGCCAAAGGGGTTTGATGTCGAATTGGTGACAATAGAAAGGCAGAGAGCGAGAGCGAGAAGGAGTAAGTGAGAGGAAAAGTGAGAGAAAGTGCGAGAGAGAGAGAGGGAGAAGGAGAGAGAAAGAATGAGAGAAAGAGAGAATGACTTTAAAGGCGAAAACCAAGAAGAAAAGAGATGATGTAAAAGAGCCTTAGGAGGCATTGCGGACAGTCACATCGATGACGAACAATGGCCGGAAGCGGCCACAAAATGCAGATGCGAAATCTCAGCTTTTCCAGAGAGCGAGTGCGCAAACTAATGAAAAAATGGAGGCTTCCAAGCAAAAAAAAATTAGATGCGAAGAAAGCTATAGGAATGCAAAAAATACTGTTTCTTTACCCGAAAGTTTAGTTTCTTTTTCTATTACTAACGCTTTAAATTGCTGCCAAAGGCGTACTTTCATTCTTATTTCTCGCGCTATCATTATTGGCAGTAATATATTCGAAAGATGAAAATCGTACGAATATGTACATATGTACATACCTACATATGTTAAGTACAATGTTAAGAGAAGTAAAGCGATTATGGACAATCCTTAAGAATCTGTCGCTGCCCTCATTAGTGTAATTGGCGCGGCGGCGGCAAACTTTTCAAAATCTACGACAAGAAAAAAGGTGAAGGCGGAGAGATTTGGTGATTGATTGTGAACACGGGGGGAAGCAGAGAGAGAGAGAAATAGAACGGCTGGATAGGAGACAAGCGAAAAGGGCTGAAATGTTTTACAAAAACAAAACAATTAAGGGATAAGCTCATTAGATCATCTGTTCACATGTTGAGCAATTGATGAACGATTTTCGATATAAAAAAAAACTCTGTTGGACCCTAGAGATGATGATACGTATCCATGTCTGAATCATTTATAGCGGCAACGTCTAAGGCGGGCGGATCGTTTCGCGGAATTACGACACAACAGTTTACTTCTTCCTCTTCAATCTCTGTTTAACTCTCCCTCGCACCCTCTACCTCTCTCGTTCTCTCTCTCTCAAATTTCCTCTCTCTCAAACTCTTTCTCACTCTCACTCTCTCTCTATCTCTCTCTCTCTCTCTCTCAATTTCCTCCAATCTAGCTCAAGATGAAATGGCACTTCCGCCATTAATCCTGAATCTCCTCCCACGTCCCTTCTGATGGGCGATTATTGGGAGTCGTATGAGATGGCCAAACTGTTTGCTCGTTGCCTTGGCCATGACCGGCATTAGGTTTTTCGGACCCGAAAGAAGGACAAGAATTCAGCGAGCTAAAGAATTGTGGCAGCAAAGACAAACCTTACTAGAGATTGGAGGGAGAGAGGAGAGAGAGATAGGTATATATAGAGAGAGAGAAAGAGAGAGAGAGGGAGTGAGGGAGATAAAGAGAGGGAGATAATCAGAGAGCGAAAGAAAGAGAGAGAGAGAGAGAGAGAGAGAGAGAGAGAGAGCAAACGAGATGGAAAAAGTAGAATTGGCCTGGCTTGTTGACTTTTTCATGCAATCCCAGGCTTCTTCTTCTTCTTCTCCTCTTTCTGCAACACTCCTAAGGTAGTGTTTGCGAGAAGAGTCTCAATTATGATGGCACTATGAAGTAGAGTGTGAGGAGAACGAGTCTATGAGAAGCGCTATGAGAGAAAGAGTGAGAGAGAAGAGAAGAGAGAACGAAAGGGAGAAAGAGACAAGAGAGAGAGAACGAGAGAGAGAGAGAGAGTAGAGTGAGAACGAGAGAGAGAGTAGAGAGAGAGAAGAGAGAGAGAGACAGAGAAAGTGAGAAGCCATCGAATGAAAGCGGATGGGGCAGGATTAATGTTTTGAATGAAGACTTTCACTCGGATAGGGCAGAGTTGCCTAAGGCGAGAGAATGTATGTATGTAGCAAACACCTCTCCTCTTTCTCGGTTTTTTCTCACTCTCTTTCTCTTTCTCTCTCTCTTACTCTCTCACTTTCTCGGTCTCTCTCTCTATTCACGCTCCCTTCTCTTGCCCGATGTCCCCGTCTTCTACTTATTCTTCCGCCGCTCTCACTTCTTCGACTTCCTTCGCAGACACCTTCTCTCTCGGATTTCATGTGGCTCCGATGGCAATCCGTGTGATATCCACAGAGAGAGCGATTAATGTTTTTTGCCACCAACGAGATATCCATCCACACAGATATATATATACATATGTATGTATGTATGTCTGGGAGGTATGAGAGCTCTGACTGATAGTGAGAACACCATCAAGATTGGCTTAGCGAAACCGTTCAAATATTTGCTGCCAGGGTTCAGAGATGAGAGAAATGGAGAGAAATCAGGTGAGAACAAGAGTGGACACGAGAGTGGAAGAGTGGAGAGGGAGAGAGAGAGAAAGGGAAAGATTAAGATAGAGAGAGAGAGCAGAAGTAAAGAGAGAGAGAGAGGGAATGAGAGACTAAGCGATTAAGAAAAAGAGAGAAAGAGAGAGAGAGTCATAGTCGAAAATAAGCGCCAAATTCGTTTGTAGCCTGAGAATGCGGCGGGAGTATTGGACAGATAAAGCTGAATGAACGCTGAAGCAGGAAAGTTTTGTCGAACGAGACCAGTCAAGTAATATGCACCGTCGAATCGAATTTGTTGTCGTGGTGTCAACCACGGAAATAAAGCAGCACCGGGTTAATGGTCGAGCAAGGAGACGCTTAACTAATTGAGCAGCAGACAACCGACCGGCACACCGAAATTAGCAAGGCGCACCGAAATTGGCAAGTTCTGCGAATTGCCGCTTTTTTACCAAAATATAACGATACAGTACACATGTTCCTCTAATGACTAATGGCAAGCACTGCTCTAAATGGCGAGCTGCCATATGCATAATTATTCTAATTTGCTCTCGCGGGTGGAGAGAAAAAGCGCGAAAAAAGAAGAAGCGGAGAGCAAGAGAGAATGAATATATGGCTTGCCATATATTCATCCGAGGAAATCTTCGCGCAGGATTGGAGAGATAATCGGGGACCGGGGGAAAGAAAGTACTGAGTGGCTATTGCGGATGGATGCCGGAGTGGTGAGATGTAGGAGGAGGGGGGGGGAGGGGAGGGGTATGGAAGGGAGAGGGGGACAGTAGAAGGCCCCTTTTGCTGACTGAGACAGACGGAGAGGGGGATAGCAGAAGGCCCTGCCTGACTTGTTGGGCGGTGGTGGCAATATACATATATGGGAAGATTCTCACGTTCCGCGCAATGTGTGGCAAGCACGCCGCTCGATTCCATGTCGCTGCGTGGGCTTTAGTAGGAGTTGAGGATAGGCAGAGAGAGAGAGAGAGAGAGAGAGCGAGGTAGAGTGAGAGATAGAGTAAGAAAGAGAGGGTAAGAGAGAGAAAGATAAAGAGAGAGTGAGAGCGAGACGGTAAGAAAGGGGGGAGGAGTTAGAGAGATTTGGATATACAACTCAAGACAGAGATGGATATCTTCTCTGTTCTCGCGATTCTGTTACTTCGTTGCAAATTTGCATCGACCATGATGATGATGTCTGCGGCAGAACAAACAAGGGCATGAGATAAGTGCGAGAGATTAAGATCGGGAGAAAGAAAAAGAAGATAAGAAATAGTGTGGCAGAGAGAGTGAGATAGACATAGAAAGAGAGAGAGAGGAAGATTGAGAGAGAGAGATCGAGAGGTAGAAAGAGAAGGAAAGTGTGTGTGAGAGAGAGAGAGTGAACGAGAGAGAAAGAGAGTTACAAATGCATTGGAAATATCTCGGCCGAGGATTCGAGAAGAGATAAGCAGGGAAATGACGCCATTCGTACTCTTCCGATATCATATGATATCTGTGCATTTTATACGATATCAGCCGAGAAGCATTTGTTTTGCGAATATGTAATTGCAAAAATCTTATATATATATATACAAGATTTTTGTAAGTTATGGTATGTATGTATGTATATATCTAAATATCTGTATACATTTATTATTTCCTTAATGGCTATTGACATCTTGGTTCGGGAAGAAATTTTTTATCAGAAATCATCGCCTAAATGAATGCACGAAAGAGCGTGCAAATGCCAAGCGTTTAAAGGAGTACATATGCCGAGATGAACAAACGTCTCTCGCACGCTGAGGACAACATTATTCTCCTCCTCCTCCTTCTGCCACGACTCAAGTATAAGGGGGGACGGCTACAAACATTTGCCAAGGGGCTGACTGGAAGAGAAAAAAAGGATATTGCCCGAATAGCAATTCATGAGCAAAACAATCGCGACGGATTTTTGTTGCCAGCTAATACTGCTGCTGCCAATAATAGGCGCTTTCTCACTGAATGATATGATATGCATTTTATGATGTGCTCAAAGAACATCTTTCCGTCGTTCGTCCTCGGAATGTATCCGACATCATTTTCTAAGCTTGTTTGCAAATTCTTTCGAGCGGATATGGACGAGCAGATTTTTTTTATGTGCGCGCAATCTTTTATTTAGTAGCACAAAAATATATGTATGCAGGCGAATCATCGTTTTATTTACCACATTCGACATGGCGGCAATTATTCATTAATGATATTAATGAACGAACAAGAATAAAAAACAAGCACACACACACATATATATATATATATATATGTGTGTGTGTGCTTGTTTTTTTTTTCATACATACATATTTGAAGGATGATTCTTATCCAAAGCGCAGTGATGAAATGCGTGGCGCGAGAATGGGCCCCGATGGACGGGGCGGCGGAGTGGCGGTGGCGGCGGCGGAGGTTCTGGCGCCAGCCGCCGCGCCGAATGAACTCGTCGATGGCGCCGAGCCATCATCGTCGTCGAAAGATGAAGGCTTGGAGGGTCTGCCACCCGCGCCGCCGGAACCGAAAGAGGAGCCGGTATTGGCGCCAAAAGAACCGGCATTGGATTTGGTATTGGCGCCAAAGGAACCGGAACCGGTATTGGAACCACCGAATGAGGAGCCCGACCCGGAACCAAACGATGATGTGCTGCTGCCGTCGTCGTCGTCAAAGGAACTGGGAGTCTTGGGCTTTACCGCTCCGCCGCCCCCAAACGAAGAGCCGGCGCCCGCTCCGCCAAACGAGGAGCCGGTTCCGAAGGATGAAGGCGACGATGAGCCAGAGGAGCCGAACGAGCTCGGAGAGGAGCCGAACGAAGAGCCGCCTTTCGCTGCTCCGAACGAGCCCGATCCAAAGGAGCCAGTTCCGGAGCCGAAGGATCCGCCAGTTCTGCCCAAGGAGCCGACGGATGTCATTTCGGAGTCGTCAGCGAAGGAAGAGGGCGAGTTGCTGGCAGGCTTGGTGGCACCTCCAAACGAGCTCTGGCCTTTGTTGCTGAATGAAGAGGAGCCGAAAGATGATGGGGAGTTTCCGAAGGAGGGGGAGGAGAAGGTGCCACTTCCTCCTCCGCCGCCGCCCCCCTCTCCGAAAGAAGACGGGGAGTTGCCACCGGCGCCGAAGCGACTACCGCCACCGCCAGAAGAACCGAAACCATTCTTGGCGCCGAATGGTGACGATCCAAAGGAAGAGCCACCGCTCGGGCCACTGCCAATAGACCATCCGCTGTCGTCTCCAATTCCTCCGCCGCCGCCGCTACCAAAGCCTCCTCCGGCCCTGCTGCCTCCGAATCCACTCCCTCCTCCAAAGTTTCGTCCACTAAATGGGGAACTGCCGCCACCTGGACCGCCGTTTCCTACTCCTCCTTGAGGTCCACCTCCGAATCTACTTCCTCCGGAACCGCCAAAACCTCGTCCACCAAATGGAGGACCTCCACCTGGACCTCCGCCTCCGCTTCCGAATCCTCGTGGTCTACCACCAAAGCCTGCGGCAGGACCGTCGAAGCCATCAAAGCCAGGAGGCGGCATTCCCGGAGTCGGCGGTCCGGGGGGCGGCGGTCCAAAGCCACCTGGACCGTCAGGGAAAAATGGCGGCGGCCCGAAATCCTGCCCCGATGCACTGCAAAAAGTATTATTTTAAAAAGAGAATACCCATGCCTACTTATGTTAAAAAATAAGTAAGCATCCGACGATATAGTTTCCTTTGGTTGCGAAAAATCATATACATACATAGATAATTCTGCCACGAATTGTCCAAGCACCCATGGACTGCTTTCGCCAGAGACACTCTATTATTTCATATATCAACTTGCTTGATTATAAACGCTCTCTCTCAAGTTCCTTCATAGTCTCGCTTTTACTGATGCTCATTGCTTGATGACATTGGGTTGTTGATTGAGAAGGGGGGGCCTTTTGGCAATCGGTAACGATTGATTTTGAGGGCTACATCGGCAAAGTCGTTTTCAACGCCATCGAAAAAAAGAAATGCAACGGTTACTATCTGGCGAAGTACAGCACGATTATTCTTACTAGAGGACGCGCCTCGACTTCAGACGCACGTAGGAGACATGTCAAGGAGGCATTTTTCCCCCAATCAAAATATCTTGGGCATTTGCCTTCGTCATCGAGTAAGATTAATCGCGTGGCAGATTGCACAAAGCGGAACCATCTCCATCGATCTTTTAGGCCAAAGTTGGTCACATGGAAAGTTAAATGAAGAAGAAATTTATATTCGTCGTATAGCTCCTTTTGAGTAAATAGTACTCGAGAATATTCGAGAAAGAAAGTGTTTCATACAAATGTGTTTACAAAGAAAGAACACTATATTTTTAATCCTCTAAAAAAAGAATTTAAAAAAGACATGCCAGCTGATCACTGCGAACGCGATGAGAATCGATGCTGCTGCTGATGTGGTGGACATGTTTGACTCGCAAGTAGTTTAGGAGTGTAAGCTCTGCCAGTGGTGCCCTTTCATGCATGGTTTCATTCCGCGCATTTCCTCCTCTCTTTCTTTCATCATCCACTTTCTTCGTCTCTCCATCTCTCTCTTTCTTTCTTCCTCTCTCTCTCTTTCTCCTCTCCTTTTACTATCTCTCTTTCTTCTTTATCTTTATCTCTCTCTCTCTCTCTTTTGATCACCTGAGATCTCCCTTCTCCTCAATTCTCTAGTTACGCGAACACGAACAACTAGAACTAGAACCAGTTGTTCACCTCAGTCATTCGTCGAGTTCTTTTGCCCTTTTTATTACTTACTTCTGCAACAAATTCCAGCACACTAGTTTTAATCTGTTTTTGGAAATACTTGGAAAAAGGAGATAAAATCATACGTTTTTTCCAAGTGAGCCAAATTGCCTAAACAATGAGTGATCTAAATAAAAAAATAAATCGATAAAATTAAACTCTTCAAAAAGAAAAAAATTCTGGAAAATTACTAATTGTAAATTCGAGTAATCGATCGATCGTTGGAATGGGTTACATTTAGAGATTTAGATCATCGCTTTTCCGTCATATTTTCCTAAACACCTCAACTGAAGTTCGCCGAATCGCACCTTCGCGCATTATGTCCTGAAAAGTCGAAAGAATAATCTTGACAAAAAATTAATCTAAATCGAGAATGTATATGTTCTGAGAATAACATTCATTTTATCTCTCGTTTTCATGTCCTTGCGTTCAAAATAAGAGAAAAAGTCGATTTTGCAAGCCAAATTTTCATTTTCGTAAACGTAAAACTGAGATCGAAAATTTCGCTGAAAATGCAAAATACTACTTTAAAGTTTTTCATTCTTGAAAAATTCTATTAAATATTCAGTATTTCCATAATGGATTGTATATTTTTGGCACGAACTTTGTGAATTTTTTTCGAAAATTATTGATATTTCTATTTTTGTTCAGTAATTTGCATACAACTACTTATAATTCAGCATACCATTAGTTCGTTGTACTTTTACGTGAATGCAAATATCGCAGCATGCAAACCCTTATAAAAGATGGCTTTCGAGATGGCGTTTCTATCAGTCGTCGACTGTTGTGTTTGGCAGCTCTCCTCTCCTCTTCTCTTCCCCCGCTTCCCCTCCTAGCCATGGACGACGAGTCCATTCCTCCTGGCGTCATGGACAATGATTAACAATTCTACGAGTACATCAAGGTACCCAAATTCTTTTGATGCCTAATTTCTCCTTGATTACTGTTCCCAATTTACCCATTTCGGTTCTATTCCCAATCTACCCATTCCACCCACGCACCTTCCAGCTCATCCATTTGAATAAATATTGTTTTTTAAAAACTAAATTTGCTGAATAACTGAAAAAAATAACTTAGTACAATATTGATGTTAACTGAAGGAGTTTGTTTGCTCACCGTCTTTAGATGGTCTTGGACGATGCGGAGCTCGATGGCACTTGCCAAAATATACAAAGTAGAAAGTTTACAGCGTATTAAACAATTTTTTATACACTTTTGTTATACAATCTTTCAAGGGATTACAGAACTTCTAAATATAGCAACCTTAAAAGCCCACTGAAACACACTTTGAAAGAAGATTTCGAGTGGCCAAGCTTTTGTGATAATATGCATATAAAAAAATATAAAAGAAATAAAGTGCATTAGTAGAATTAGAAGTAAACAAGGCAAGCGATGTGGACGGCTCAAATAGAGAGAGCATCTCTAGTGCATAGTAAGACGAGAAACAGCCAACTGGACGCAAGAATGGCGACGGAAAATGGTGGGTTTTCTCAAGGTCAACATTACATTGGAATCTAAGAACTATTCATTAACATTTGCTCATGATTCAAATGATTCTAATTCATTATTCCATTTGTTTAAAATTTAAATATAAGTTATTTCAATGTGCGTGGATTTTACATAACAGTTTTTATGAGCCCAAGACTTTTCTTGAGAATCGTCTTTCTATATTTAATTTCATCTCTATGTGTTCGATTGGCTACTACGTCTATCAAAAGTCCACGAAAGTACATTGATAAACGATGGTGAATGATGTTGATATCGTAATATTTATAGACAAAACAAGTTCACCAGTTAAGCAGTATAGTGGAGAAGATGCAAGTGTTGATGCATTCTCCCGTCCAGTTCAGGGGGAAAAAGTATGTTTTAAACAGTTTATTGACGGTATAGATATGTTACCGTCAATAAACTGGAAAACTATTTATAAAAGAACAAATGCGAAATATTACAGAAAGTTACTAGCTAGGTCGAGTATGAAGTTGAGGTGGATGAGGCCGCATAGGGGGAGCCAGTGTGGCTGGTAGCTACCGCGTGGTTATTATTTACTATGGCTGCACCGGTTGGAGTGGTGAGGCTGCTCGAGCTGTTGCTGACGCTGGAAGCGTAGTCAGCGTCGACTTCACCCTGAGAGAGAGGAAGAGAGAGAGAAAGACAGAGGACATAACGAGAGAGAGAAAGAGAAATAGAGAGCGAGAGGGAGAGAAAGACGGTGAAAAAAAACGAGAGAGAGAGAGAGAGAGAGAAGGAGAGAGAGAGAGAAATAAAGAGCGTGAGAATAGTAAGACAAAGATATATCAAGCCAATGATAACGACCCACGGCCTGTCCGCCGGCACTGCTATCGCGTGGAGTGGCGGCCGCGGTGCCTCCACTGGCGTCCATCCTCGGCGGCGCTCCGCCCTCATCCTCGCCGTCTGTGATAATCACAGTGCGCAGCTGCGAATGAGCATTCGCGGCATTCTTTTTTATTTAATTTTTTATATTTTTTTTTACGAAATCATACATAAATGAGTGTTGCCTATCGAATCTGTCCGAATACATACTTATTATTACTATTATTATTATTATTATTTACATACATATCTTTCTGTTAGAAGACGCACAAAATCTTTTTTCAATCTAGTCTACGATACCTCAATATAGTAGTAATTGTCTCCGGCCCACGGCTTTTAAGCGCAATTAGTTTTGAAATATTATTGGACAATTAGGCGAATGGTTTTTTAAAAGATTTTCTAGCGGCGCAAACCTCTCCTCCGTTCGGGAGGTTGACCGCCTTCTCGGCGAGCTGAAGATGAGCGCCGGCGGGGACGGCGATAGGAATGGCGATTGGGGTGAAGCGGGGTTGGGAGGGCGCCGTAGACGCCGCCGGAGGAGGAGGGGAGTAGGAGGAAGGAGAACGAGAGGAGGAGGATGGATAGGCAGACGAGGATGAGGCAGGGGTGGAAGAGGAAGCAGTGGGTGAAGAAGATAAAGGAGATGTAGAGGAGGGAGAGACCGTAGTAGCAGAGGAGCCAGACGCAGGCGACGAAGTGGATGAAGGACGGCCATAGCTTGAGGAGCCGCCCGAGGCTACAGGAACGGAAAAAGCAGGAGAGATCGGAGCCGCCGTCGTCGGACGTTGATACTGAAATAATTTATGGACTGTCAGAATATTACTAGTTCTTTTCTTTAACTTTTTTGCTGTAATATTGTAATATTTATTGAAAACGACTTTCAAATCTTTTCGCCAGACCACTCACCCCCTCTAACAAATGTTTTAGCCCATTTAGCCGAGAGAAAGTGTTACTGTTCTGTAAGAAGAGCACTTGAGGACGAGCATCACTTGTAATGGGCAAGAATAAACCGAGCCCAGCAGCACGCTTGTGTATTTGTTTTCTCCGCGTCCTTCATCGCCAACAGTGAACAGGCGCGCACGCTCGCAATTGGCTTCAATGATTTGGCAAAAGAGCACACTGTCAACATATTTGTCACTACTTTTTTTTCCACGTTATAATTCTCATCCCTGAATGCGCACAAAAAAGGAGAAACAAGTTGTGAACTTGACCGAATGCTAACAAGACGGACAAGATGAATTCTTACAGATGATGGCTTTGAGCCAGGGCGATAGCCGGCTCCGCCAAAGCCTTCGGCTCCGCCCACTCCTCCTCCGGCTCCGCCCACTCCGCTCGGACTCGAGCTGGCGACCACCGTCGAGCCGACTCTCGAGATCGCAGACGCGACGCCGTTGCCCGACGTTGATGTGTACGTTGTCATGACGCCGCCGCCTAGAGAGCTGCTCTTTTCATTGATTTATTATATTTATTTTCAAAACTATGTATAAAAATAACATTTTTTTATTTAAATTTTTTTTTCTCTCACATAGCTGTTTTCTAATTCTTTGCTTATTTATTTATTGTTGTAATTGAAGAGGATTCCCTGGCAGTTGCTTGGAGTGAACGGCCAAGTGCGTGTTTGGCAAGTTACGCAGATCGATGGGCGGGAGCAGCGGGAAGGGAAAGATGGTCGGAATGTAGAGAGGAATTGCACTCTCAAAGAAAGGAGGAAGGTTAAAGGAATTGGAAAATAAGCACACAATTAGCTTAAAAACTAACAGAATAATCAATCATTATGTGCCACAGGGAGCTAATCACCCGATTACCGAATTTCCTTAATCACCCGATTACCGAATTTCTATCATAAAGTGTTGTTAGCGACGAGAGTATAGGAATTAGGTAGTAAATAAGCCGACCATAACAACCATTTTAAACCAGGCTGTTTTTATTCGTAACAACCTGTTGTGCATGACTCCAATGAACTAATTTTTTTCATAAACTTAAGGGTATTTATAAAATATAAAATAAATAAGTAGAACATCACCTGCGTCCACTGCTGTTGCTCGCGAATCATGCATGGGATGCATGGGAACAGAGGAAGCGGCGGACCGGCGGCACCGGCAAAGGCGCCATCCGTGCCCGCGTTTCTTGCAGCTCCGGCGCCGGCGTCAGGTCCAGCCCTTGGGTAAATTTTCAATTTTATTTATTTAAAAGTCTAACCTTTTAGTTATGAAGCCATTTAATGCATTTAGAATTAAATGTAATGTAGGTAAGCTAAATCGTATTTTTGCTTGAATAAAAAAATTTACATAAATGTTATAATTTACCTTCAAACGTATTCTGCAAAAAGAGTTTTATTATTCATTTGAGAATATGAGTCTCTAACTTTTAGCTATTTTGCCATTTAGTGCATATAGAGAAGAAATTGATGCCTAATTAGTTTTACTTCAAGCAACAAGCCAAGATGGAGATTATATTCAATTGGAAATATGTATGAGACTACCACGAGGATGCATAGCAGCTGACTTCCTTGGCTATCAGCGCGATGAGAAGCGCCGCTGCAGTCAACATTAATTGTCTACAAAAAAAAAATCGAAAAAAAAAATATTTACAGTTACTGGCAAGCTTGAACACTTGGAAAGTGCTGTCTAAAATGACACTCTTTCTCTCATCCTCTGTGTAACAACACGGGGAAGGTGACCAAGGCGGGTCGTTCGCCATGCAAAATAACCTTTCTGTACTGGATTTTCTCTCATCTTTGTTTTTCTCCTTTCTTTCTGTCTCTAGTCTTTTCGCACTCTCACTTTCTTTCTTTCTCTCTGTCACTTTCATTCTCACTCTCTCACTCTCTCTCTCTCTTTCTCCCTCTCTCTTTGCTTAACTGTGTGCTTGTTTTTGCTGATTATCTGCCTCTCCCTACGCTGTGTTCGCCGCACCAAAAGCGGAATGCGACAGGTAACGAAAGGTGAGGTCGCGTCTTCCTCGTATTCAGATATCACATGCTCAATTACTTGCCATTTTGCTCTCATGACAAATCTCTTACATCTCTTTGTGCTCTCTAACTATATACATATCTCTCAAACACTATCTCTCTCCCCAAATGCAGTTCTATTTCTCTCTCCTTCTCGGTCTCTCTCTCTCTCTTTCTCTCTCTCTCTTTGTCAATTACATATTTTTCTTCATTTCTTTTCGTTTACAATTTGACTCTTCTTAACTATTCAGCAGAAAATACCATGCGATAGCAGCCACACGCTCGCACGAGTTGATCGAATTCGCCCGTCGTCGATGAGTCATCATCCTTCTACCCAAGCAACCATACATTCATTGCCGCTACCCGGGAGACCTTGAAACGTGCAAATAAATCCGGTTCTCGTGTATTATTCATGTATCTGTACACTTTTATATGTACATACATATGTATGTATGTATGTATACGTTTACATTACATCTCCGTGAGAAATATTACTCTTCCTGAAAGTATAATCGAGGCAGAAATTAAAACAATAAGGCAGTAAACGATGACACTAGGACATTGTAATGTGAATACAAATTATAAGGCTTATTATTGTCATTAATATTCTTATTCTTATTCTGAGAGTACTATAAAGGACTAGGGGAGAGCGATAAAAAATATGTGATGATCGAAGGCTCAAAGTGACAATTATTCACAAATATGTAGGCTGACAAGATGGTTTTATGAGAAAATATTTGCATTGTATGGATTGATTCTTGGAGGGAGCGAATAGCAGATTAGAGACTTGTCAGTCACTTTTCAGTGATGGCCACCGATGGGCTTGGGCGTGGACTCCGCGGCAGCGGCTGCCTTCCTCAGCTGCAGGCACTTCTCGCGCCGGACGCAGCCTTTGTGCTGTTCGCCGGCGGCGAGGAAGACGTGGCCGTCCTTGCAGCGGCATTGAGGCGCGCCGCAGCGGAGCGAGAAGCACGCGGACACCTGCGCGAATATGCATAAGTAAATTTAATATTTTAAATTATGCGATTTAATTTTAAGAAAAAAAATATTAGATTTAAAACATAATTTTTATTAGAAACACTGATGGTGAAGTTGGCCAAAATAAATGAAGTGTAATATAGTATTAAAAAATTACCTTGTCAAAGTTTTCGCAAGACTTTGGGCAAAGGTTGCCGCATTCTGCCCACTCGGTATTTCTCGGGCAGTTTTCTGAAGAAAAAAAACATAAAATTTATATATCGATAACGGAGAGAAGAACTGTCCCTTTGCATATTAACCCATTGAAGGAATTCCGTGTTTTATTTTTTACATGAGTCTACAGAGTGCTTATGTATGTAAGTTTATAGATATTCAAATATCATTACTTTAGATTAGTACATTTCAAAGAGAGAGAGAGAGAGAGAGAGAGAGAGAGAGAAGGAAAGAGAGAGAAAGAGCGACTGAGAGAGAGCGAGAGAGAGAGAGTGCTGACTTGACAGCGTCGCCTTCTCTTTCTTGTACTCCTCGATCGCTTCATCGTCGAGTGGAACCGCGAGCGCGACCGCGACGCATCCGATCAGGAGCAGAGCGAACGAGTGCATTCTTTTTGAATTAGAAATAATTATAATTAATAGATTAGCATTCTTTTTGTAATTGTAATGGACGTAATCAGTCAATGGGCTGGTTGAGAGAGAGTGGGAAAAGGAGAGAGAGAGAGAGAGAGAGAGAGAGAAAGAGAGAGAGAAAGTGAGAGAGACAGAGAGAGAGAGAGAGAGAGATAGAGAAAGAGAGCGGGAACAGAAAGGCTCGGGGATATCACGCCGCTTATCTCATCTACTAGACGCTTTCCGAAAAATGAGATAAGATCAAACGCTCACGAACAGGCAGCCAAGGCAAACTGATTAGAAATATGTAGTCCAATGCTAACAAAAAGATAATAAACATAAAGGGCTGCGCTAATGAGCGAAATGGGCAGCATGGAAGAATGGAGGTCTATTCCACAACTTAATTTAAATTTTAATTCTAAATTCCAGGGATTGGCAAGGTAATAAGGAAGGTAATTGTTTTACAAAAAAGGTAGGTTAGCGTAGATCGAGTTAGACGATAACTGATTTATATACATATCTATCATTGAAAATATAATTAATTATCGGCGTCATTTAGACGAAATCTGCCGAAGAAAGCACGTGTTCTCGGATAAAGAAGAAGGGGAAAAAATGAAAGCAGTGCTCTTGAATGCAAGCGGAATCAATTGAGCGACTTGAAAAAGGCTAGAATGCACATTCAATTCATTGGTCATCGCTTATGTAGCACAAGGATCTTGAGAGGTGTGAAGCAGAGAGAGAGAGAGAAAGTGAGAGTGAGAGAGAGTGAGAGAGAGATAGAGACAGAGAGATAGAGTGAGAGAGATGTAGAGAGAAAACGATAGAGAGTGAGAGCGATAGAGAGAGAGAGAGAGAGAGAGAGAGAATGAGAGAGCGTGATGAGAATGAAAAGCAGACAAATGACTTATCGTGGTGACTTTTTTGACACTGATTGTGACCAAGAAAGCGGTCGGAGCGAACCAGATTCGGAGAAAACACTCAGCGAGGTTTCAATGATACTCTTTTGGTATCGCTCTCCTTTTTTCTCTCTCTCTCTCTCCCTCTTCCGTTTCCTCCCTCTCTCTCTTTCTCTCCCTCTCTCCCCCTCTTCCGTTTCCTCCCTCCTTCTCTCTCTCGTTCTCTCCCGGTCGATGAATCGAGCAATAGCTTCACACTGTGTCCAGCCAGCGATCAGACGGGAGATGTGTCTCCCTCTAAGTCACTGAATGAGTCAGAAAACGAGCTGAGATAAAGAGAGAGGAGAGAAAGAGAGGGGGGAGAGGCAAGAGTGAAAAAAGAAAGAGAAAGAGAGAGAATGAGAGGGAGAGAGAGAGGGAAAGAGAAAGGTGAGAGAGAGAGAGAGAGAGCTGGCCCACTCCCTTTCGAATGATAAATCTTATCTGTCCCATGCCGTGCACGAAGAATCGAATCCAGTAAACACACCTGTCTCCAGAGTCTTCTTCTGCTACTTCATCTTCGTCTTGACCATTAGTTTCTTTTCTTCCTCATTGTCAGTGAGAGCCACCTGATCATTCTCTTTTATCAGTAAACATTGTTTCCATACGAACAACACGTGTTTAGCTCAGAATTTACATATCTAGTATATGAATGATCCCGGAAGACGCTGGCAGCCTTTTATACGTCTACATGGGAACACATATACAATGGTCATACTATAGTTTGTACAGCTAACCCTCTATTGCTGTAATGTCCTGGCGAACCGCTTTAGCTCCACCGCACGCGTCGCGGTCATGCGTCGCGGTTCTAGTAGAAGCATATAGAAAAGACACACACACACGGGCTTCACTCTCAGGATGGATGGATGGGGGGGGGGGGGTGACGCAAGAAAGAAGAAGAGCTCGCATGGCCAAGCATGGGAAGCAGCCAGCTGCTGTGACGTGGCTCTCTCTTTCTTTCTCATTCATATGGTCTTTTCTTATTTTTCAGAGAGAGAGAGAGAGAGAGAGCGAGGGAGGGAGAGAAAGAGAGAAAGATGACGTATTTTTTAAATTGTATATTTAAAAGTTTTTGAATTCATAGATGTACATATTATTTTCCGTGTCTTTGACTTTATTTGCAAAGGCTTTCTGCTCAATAAGTCGATGACTCCTTTTCTAGTTCGTCTTGCATTTTTCTTTTTATGTCTGGTTTTACTATCCAAAAAACAGAGAAGAAACTGTTTTAGTTTTACTATCCAAAAATCGAGAAACTCTGTTCTTTTTCTCTTATTGTTTCTTCTATTTTGCTCCATTAAAAGAGTATGAAACTAAATCGTCGTAATCAATTTCAACTTTCTTGTTATCACTTTTCGCTTGTAGATCATATGCACTTTTTGAAATGTGACTTCAAATGATTGCTGCTTTTTTCGGTACTCTTTTAAGCCGGGATTGTCTTACACACAACACAATCAGCCTAGCGTCGTCGCTGCTGCTGCTGTCGCCCGTCCGGGCACGCCGCTTCGTCCGCTCGCGAGCGAGCGAGATGAGCGATGAGGCGGATGGGCGTGGCGCCGGCGGTGCCGTCGTCGAGGACGCCGCGGCGCCGGCGCCGGCGACTGCCTCGCTCTCCTCCTCCTCGGCGTCCTCCTCAACGCCTTCCTTGAATCCTGCCGATGGCGCGACGGCGCCATTTGCCGCCGCCGCCGTGGCAGAGAATGGCGACTCCTCCTCCAGAATGTCCGACCTCTACGCCAAGTATACAGAGCGAGAAAGCGAGATGGAACGGTTCGTGTTTCTCTTTTTTTAATTCTCTGTTAATTTTTTTTATTGAACAAAAAAAAGCTAGCATGTTCAATGGAAATGATAAAGGAAAAATCAGACTGTTTTGCAGCGCATTTATTTGTTGGAAAAATTATACACATGTTGAGTAGGTATATGGATACTTGTTTATGTGCCGCATGCTGCATATATGAATGCATCTTTTTTTTTGATGCGGTAGCTCGCTTTCTTTCCGTGTTCTCCATTCCTCCGTTCCAATCCTCCGCTTCCAAACACACTGACTCGCGCGCGAGTGTGCGCTCTGGCTACTCGGAGAGACCATGGACAGCTCCGGAGTAGTCCATATGGCTTTTGCCCCTAAATAAGCCATTCCTCTCCCGAATGTGGCAGTCACTCATGCCCGAGACGGGCGCTCTCGCTTGTGCCCATTGATTGCGTCCACTAAAGAAAGTGAGTGTCGTAGAACGACGGTGGTGAGGAAACTACGAGGGAGATGAAAACATAGGGAGAAATCGAGAGAGAGAGAAAGAGAGCGAAAAGAAAAAGAGAAAGAGAGATAAAGAAAGAGAGATAGAAAGATAAAGAAAGAGAGATAAAGAGAACAGGAAAGGAAAGAGAGAGAGAGAGAAAGAGAGATAAAGAGAGAAAAAGAGAGATAAATAAAGAGACATGAAGAGAGAGAGGCTCACGGAATGCAACAAATTAATAGGAATGTCCGGAGCGGAGACGGCGAGTCCCGGAGAAAGCGAAAGGGAGTTTCAAATGAAACGGGCGATGGGCCACTCTCATCAGTGACGTCACTCATTAGAATCTGCCCATCCATTTGAGAGGAAAGGAAGAGTCGTGCACTAGAAGTAGAATTAAATTAGGCTAATGGAACAGTGGGGGGGAGGTAGTTAAACGGCAATTGTTCAACCTATATGTTCTTGTTGATGATATTGTAAAGTGTCTGACAATGAGTGATGGGTTCGTTTAAAAATAAAGAGAGAAAAGATGAAAACTGGCGGCAATGTTTAAATAATATATATTTTTAAACACCAAAAAAAGAGAAAGCATTTGCAGCCTCGAACAGCAGAACGAGGAGTACCGCGAGCGGCTGCTTACTGTGATGCGCGAGCGAGACCGCGCCGATGAGCTGCTCAAGTGCGCACGAGGCGAGCGGACGGCACGCATCGACGAGTTGGAGAGGAAAGTGCTCGAGCAAGAGTCGCAGCTCAAAGTTGCCAAGGTTGGCAAGTTGTATTATATTAATTAATTAATTTAATAATTTATTTATTTACATACATACATACATTTATATTCTTTGAAAGTCATGTTCGATTGAATTTAAAAATTGAACAAACACGGCAACATCGAGAGACTTTGTAGGCAGATCCTTGATTGATGAATAGAGAATTGGATTTTGCTTGTCCCATTTTTTTTGCTATTCATTAATTTCAATTGTAGCTTTCAATTATTTCAACAGAATTCGCGATATAAGATATTTAGTTTAAGAACATCTTTTTCCAGGACCGCGCCACTGCGCAAGAGGCACACTACAGCAATACGACGCGCGACCTCACCAACAAGTTCAACCAACAAGTCGCACAGGTCTGCGTTTACAATTCATACTTCATTTATGCCTTGCTCTCTTGTTATAATTAGACATGTGCATTCGAATTAATTCCACTGGATTAAAATTGAGTAATATGCATGTAATTAAATGTTGTTCATTATACAATTTTTCTTTAGCTGACAAAGAAGATGGAGCAAGCGGAAACTGAGAAGAATCAATCGGTCGTTAAATACGCCATGCGTGAGGCAGAGTTGATGAACATAAAGGCGGAGGTATTCTTTGCTTCTTCTTTTGCTAAATCGCATACATAACCACAAGACGGATTTTGCTTTTGAAGATGTTAAAGAAGGACGCCGAGATCAAGGGGCTCAAGAGTGAAGTGGAGCAACTTTTGGAGAGCACCGGACAAGAGCGACTGGATCAACTGGTATCATATTCATAGCACCGTACTTTTATATTCTATACTTTTTCGATATTGGCTATACAGAACACATTAGGATGTTTAAAGAGGCAGTCCAAGAACATAAAATGTACCGTAATCCTCAAGCATATAATAAGAGAGGAGTAGACAGTAAAGTACGGTAGATTTTAAGCTACATGGACAGGCTATTTAATGTACATAACAAGAGTTACATATTTAATTGCAGAATAAGACGAATGAAGACCTCAGAGTCGAGCTTGAGAAGGTGAAGCACGAACGCTTCGATCTCGAGAATCGCCTTAAACTCTCGGAGAAACGAGCAGACGTTCGTTGGTCTTTATTTTAAATATATTATAATTTTTATTTATTTATTAGATAAAAATTTTTTCTTCTATTGATCTCTACGTTTTTTTTGCATGCAAAAACAACAACAACAAAAAATCATAATTTTTGTTAACCACAAATCGACAATAAAATAAATAAATGCAGGTAGGCCAGTCTGCCCTGTCGGAGCTTCGTCAGCAGGTGGACGTCCTTCGCAGACAGCTCATTCAGATGAAGGAGGACAAGTCGACGCTGCAAGACGAGAACAAGGCACTCGTCGCACGTGTTCAGGTTCTTTGTACTCGCCTAGAAGAACTAACCTAGAAACTTCATTTATTAACGCCCTTTACGCCGAAATCGGTCGCTTCGAAGTTTCTTCTTTCCTCAATCTTCTTTTTCTTGTGTGTGTTTTTTATGACTGCCTGCTTTCCTGTCTACTTTGTTGAAGCAGCCAGCCACTTTGTCTGACTTGCAGTCTGAGGAGCAGCGCGTTCGTCAAGAAGAGCAGCGACTCGAGCAAGAGCATCAAGGAAAGGAAGAGCTCTACATCAAGGTTTATGGCGTCGTTCGAGCTTGCACAGATTGAGACGACAGAATTTGTCTTTTCAAAAAGGAGTCAAAATTCAAACTTAAAATTCGAGCCATTTAGCCTGACACAAGCGTGGGAGAGCATGTGATATAGAGAGACGATTGCGTTCGTCAGGAAAAAAAGATTACGGTTGAGTTTCGTGCTCCTTTAATCTCATACTTTTTTTCCAGATCGTACGGGATGCTGCGCGTGCAAAGGAGCTCAATGTACAACAGGCGTGCGAGATTCAAGCCCTTGCGAAGTTCGTTTATTGTCTCTTTCCTTTCGGTCAAGAGCGTTTCCATAATTCGCTAATAAGTAAAATTTCGTTGATAAAAAATTACGAAATAATACTTTTTTTTGGGGGGAATAGTATTGGCGAGCCGCCACCCACTTTAGGGAGAAAAGCGAGTTTGGCGAAAAGTTGACAGCACTCGAGGAGCGGCTACGGGTCGAGAGCGAGCGCGCCGAGGGCATGCAGAATAGACTCGAAGAACTTG
Source organism: Allodiplogaster sudhausi (assembly GCA_945643635.1). Lineage (NCBI taxonomy): Eukaryota > Metazoa > Nematoda > Chromadorea > Rhabditida > Diplogasteridae > Allodiplogaster > Allodiplogaster sudhausi. The sequence continues at coordinate 2,059,227 of CALZFC010000035.1, read as the reverse complement.
GGGGCATTGAGGCTCAGGTGAAAAGGTAAGAAGATTCTGCTTTTTCTTATGACACTTTTGTTTGCCAATAAGCAAAAAAGAAAGAAAGTTCTCTAACACAATACTTTCTATTTATGTTCATGAAGTCTATGTAAGTTACGTATGTTGCTTGCGAGTGCATCTTTTTAAATAATATGCATGTCTCTATATACACGACAGCGTAAATCTAATAAATGCATTTGGCGACAGATAACTGTAATTATACTAATGTATTTGTCGAAAGATATGTACATACATACATATGTAACTGTTGTTATAGCTCGCTGGATGAGAAGATCGCTGCTTTAGCTGCGAAGGAGGAGGCCGAGTCTGAGCGCGACAATGCTGAGGCGGAGGCCGACCAGTGTAGGAAGCAGGTGAGAGCAAGAACCTTATTTTTTCTAATAATCTTTTTTTTTCCCACCATTTTCAGAGAAGAGTGACTCGTGCATTATTATTATCACAAAATAAAAGCTAGCAAGCAAGCATAAAACAAACCAAAAAACCTTATTCAAAACGGAATTGTTGCTTTCCCTTCTAGGCGGAACGAATGCTCGAGATCACGGAGACGCTAACATCGCGCAACTCAACGCTCGCGACCGAGCTGGATGAGCAGCGACAAAAGGTATTATGTGATTTGACTAGGGCTGTAAGCATGTATGTATGTATCTAAATATATGAATGAATGTATGTACATATCTTTAGTATTAACTATTTTCTTCCTTTTACACCTGTCTTTGCACATTTGCCAAATTTGCTCCATATACTGTCAAATTATTATAATTTGATGTATGAATCAATAAATAAATTTACAGCTCAATACCCTACAAGATCGTCTGCTTGCGGCAGAAGGGACCGCGACGCGAGCTGACGCGTCGCGTGTGCACCACGAGCAAGAGTTGGCCGCGTTGCGCGTGACCACCGACGCCGAGATCGCGTCGTTGCGCGCCGAGCTCAGGGAGCGCATCTCAAAGGGTGATGAAAATCTTCTCTGTCACTTCTTGGCTACTTACTTTGCTGCTCACATTAATCATTTGCGCTTAATTCAGTTGTAATATTTTGTAATTTGGCTTATTACCTAAATCGATTCATGAGCGTTAGCTGCTTACTTGTTCATAGTATTCACTTACTCAATCGTGCTATAATATTTTATTATTAGCCATATCAAATAACTTCATGAGAGTACGATTTTTTTGTTAATCGATATTTTAGTGCAAGAGCTGACGTCTGCGCTGAATGAGGAGCGAAACGACGCGGCGGCTGCCAAGAAGAGAAGCACCGCCGCGATCAAGGAGCTAAAACAAGAGGTTTTCATTTATTAAATTTTTTTATATTCAGAATGATTATTTATGTTGATGTGGTATCTAGCAAAAATAATTACCATAAGCAATGCGATCTATATGCCAAATTGGATAGCAAAAGGTTTTCTCTAATTCAATGTTTAATTTTTTTTATTTTCTCTCATATCGCAATTATAGATATGTATGTATGTATGTAAGTGATAGGTTCATCATTATTATAGGTGTCAGCTCTTCGCCGTCAACTCGCGGCCGTGACTGCTGGCTCTGGCTCCTTGGACGCTGCTCCTCAATCCCCTGCGGGGCCCAGTTCAACGCTCGCCTCCTCGTCTTCACGCACGAGCTCAATCACCAGCGTAGATCAGGTTAGGGAATGTTGATTTTCTTTTTTTTTTCTTCCTAGTATTGTTGGGATGAAGATTCCAACTCCTTTTTTGGCTCTGTTGCATTCGATGAGCACTACCTGGATTGATGTATATTTAACAGATATTTTCGCTTCCAGATTGGAAGGCGAGACGAGCCGACTCCGCCCGCATCTGCTTGTCCTGCCGACGAGCCATCCAGGTTGAATGTTCAGCAAGTCATGGTGGACAAGGTATGCTCAGCCACAGCACCCCGGTTTGCAGAAGTACAGTAAAAATTATGATTAGAACGCACATACAGTTAATTGGATATAAGAGTTGAGCATTCATTCTAATATACATATATGTCGTTTTTGAACATGGATTTGTCTCGTCTTAAAAAAAGATCAAGAATGTTTGGTCTATATTCCACTATTCGTTTCTGGGTAACAGCCATGTTAAAGAGTATGAGCTACGGTAGATATGTATTGGAGGAGACGAGATTATACAGTAGCGCTAGAAAACTTTTTTCCTTGGATGACTCCTTTGACTCTGATATTCTTTCATTCATGACGTCATTTCGTCTACTTCTTCATCTTTTAAAGATCGTCAAGCTGCAAAAGCAGCTGCAAAGGCGGAATGAAAAGATTGAATTTCTCGACGAGCACGTCTGCCAATGCTTGGACGAGCTGCAAAAGAAGACAAAGTTCGCGCACATTTTCGATCTACATACTTTATCGCTTTATAATAATAATTTATTACACCATTAAATATATGATGTGACCACATGTGATATAAAAAAAACCGCGAAAGCATGAGAAAAAAGCCTTGTAATATCATGGAGAGAATTGAACTGAGAACTGATGCAAATCAAGATTAAAAGAGAATGGGATTCCTTCAGAATTATCCAACATTACGCTCTACGTGAAGAAGCCTCTCTGCTGCTGCCTTCCGATGGCGCCATGGAGAAGGTTTTTTTCAACCTTGAAAGATTGAGAGACAGAGAGAAAATATAAATAAAAAGTGAAAAAAATAATGTATTTTCTTTTCTCTTTCCTTAATGCGATATAAAGCAAGATTTTCAGTTGATGAACTGCTGCCAAGTCGTGCAGGTTAGTAGAAATAAGTGGTCCATATACGTAGTTACATATGAGTGAACGAATGTTCGTGAATATCTCCATGTACATACATGCGTTAATGTATCACTGCGAATGCGTACAGTCTCAGTGGCGTGCTCTTTTGGTGGTTGTGATTCCGTAATACTTTAAGTTTAGATGGTAAATCGTAGCGAGCGCTTGCGTTCCATTAGTTTTAATTTCTCGTATATACAAGACGTATTTCATTTCATATGTAGATGTAATCTTTCTCCACAATTTAAAATCGGTCGACATCTTGAGGTGCCCATCTCGAAGAAGACACAATCCGCGTACGCGCTGATGGGCGCCATGTTCACGGGCGGCGACAAGAAGACATCGATGCAGCTGGCGACCGAAGTCAACTCACGCCTTCAAGCCGTTCTCGAGGAGACGCTCATCAAGAACATCAGTCTCAAGGTAGATACTAGAATATTTCTTCCTTTATTTTTCTCTTCTTATAAATTTAGTTATTTCTATTATCTTTTTGATTACCAAACAAAATTTTTTGCATTTTTTTCCATTTCTACTTAAATTAAAGTTGTTTCTATCATGCTTTGTTTCTAAATTATTTGTGATGATCATCATAAAGAATTGTATGCAGGATTTGTTAAAGGAGGTATCCGGGGAATAATTAACCTATGTTTTGTTCTATGTGTATAAGATCATATTGGCGTAATACATAAATCCAGAAAGTTTGAGCGAATTTCTTTTATTACTTTTTGAGCAATTGTAACGTGAAATCTGGCGGGTAGAGAATTAGCTACGGTAGGTCAAAGCCGCCCTCCTATTTCACATGCTCTCTCGACCGAGCGACAGGCAACTTTATGAGCGCGCGCATTCAAAGTGCTACTGTATCATTGTTCACCGGATACTTCCTTTAAGGTGGAATAGAATTAATTTTTCATTTCAGACCAACGTAGACACTCTTGGCGAGGAAGTCGCGCGATTGTCGCGCGAGAATCGACAACTCGCCCTGTCAAATTCCAAGTCATAGCATACATAGATCTCCCAATCAATCAATATAATAAGACTAATATCGATTCGTTCGATTCTTCTCTCATCGATTCGACGGAAAAAAGTCAGAAGCCCAGGAGCCATCTTCATCTCTCTGCGTATATATGTATGCTGAAAATGCATGTGTGCCTCCACTTGGCTCTTCCTTCGTGAAATGCATACGGTAATATCAAAATATGTATATGATTATTATTTCCTCGTGATCATCACCAGACGAACCGTTGTGACTTTTAATAATTTTTTTACTAGTCGAATAATATGGCCAGCACATTCCGGAATACTACCATTAATAGTCAAAAAGATAAGCATTACTCCTGGTTACTTACTCGATTTAGAAGCAACGATGGATACATTTTTCTTGTTTACAAATTATCATGCTATCTTTGATCGTTCCTTACACTCGTTTTCCACAGCTTCACCTCATACATTCCCGGTTACGGTGTCATATTCCATTGGGCTTTATTTCGTTTACCAAGGCCTTTCTCTCCTATTAAATATAGCATCTGTCTTCGACTTTTTTCAACTTTCCATTTAAATTTGTTTATAAAACTTTTAAAATGTCTCAAGACTTATGATTGTGCCTGAACTCTTTTTTTTGTTAAATATTTTTAGAAAAATCCACCCGTGAATTGTGCTTTTTTTTCTCGTATTAAAATGATTCTCGATCGTTCGAGACTTTGAAAGTGAGTTGCAATGTCCTCAACAAAGCTATCGGAATTCTTTGCAACGCCGGATTGAGGAGAAAATCGATGTTTAAGTATTTCTGACACCACGAAAATAAGAAAAATATATGTAACTAACAGTAAGCGTGTCCATCATAGTCGATCAAAAGTCATTGGTGTTGAAAAATGAATAAGAATTGCACTCCTCTAACTGTGAGCACTTGATCGCAAAAAGCGACAGGTGTAAACTGATAGCCACTGGCTCGCGTGACACACATACTTTTCGCGCACTCGTTCTCTTTATATATGTATCTTCTTCTCCGTCTCTTTTTTTCTCTCCTCTCTCTCTCGCTCCTGTCTTTCTCTCTCCCACTCTCTCTCTTTCTCTCTCTCTCTCTTCCCATCTTCCTCTCGCTCGCTCCCTTTCTCTCGCATTATTAACGCATGCCTTGCTCGGCCTCGAAGTTCACTTCTGCGAGATAAAAGTACTTCGCGTTCATACGGCACTTCGCCAGTGCATGAAAAGTATGCAAGTTTGCGTTCTGCTTTCTCCTTTCGATTTTTTTTTTAACTTTTCCTTCATTTTGTTCGAGCCCTGCTTAATATTTACATCCGCGTTTTGCTTTCTTTGCTTTTAGCTTTATCTTTTAAGTGTCTTTATCATGTGTAGGGCCCTACAATTATTGCACTATCCTAAATTGACTTTGCATTCACCCACCGGGACCAGTCGCTGATTGTGGAATAAACTCGTTTAGCCTGTACAACTGCTAAAACAACTTACCATTTGTGTATTGTAGCTGGAGATTGAGTGATAAAGCTGCTGGAGCAGCATGGACGGCTTGACGATTCGTCGCGCATCTCTCGCCGACCTCGAAGTCGTCCTTCGCTTCTTGCTCGACTACTTTATCGAGCGCGAGCCGTTGAATGTGGCTCTCGGCATGCGAGCAGACGAATGCGAGAACTTCTAGTTTCCAATGCAAGTTTCCTTTTTTCTGTATGTCGATGATATCGTTTCTATCGGCGCATGCTATTTGCGGGCGGTGCTATCCTAGTTGCGGGGGTCAAAATATTTTCATTTTTCAATCTACCACAAATCATGCACACAAGGGTTTTAGGATATGAGGAACATGAATGTAAGGTTCTAAGGCATGGAAATTCTATAAAAGAGCTGGTCGACATGTCAGAATGGGAAAAATTCCTTTGAAAAATACATACATAGAACATGCGCCAATTCCTGCTCTATCTAGGCACTTGAAAGCGGACAATAGACCTGTGTATTATTCCGTTTGTTTTTTTCTTCCAAATATTACCTAATCAGATGTTCTGCTTATCTTGCAGATCTGGTGACGAGGCCGCTCTCTTCTGGAAAGTCGCTGCTGCTCATTGATGAGAGGTTGGTTGCTTTTGACGAAAAAAAAGAAGGAAAAAAATTGTTCAAATGTCACTTTCCAAAAAATAAAAGTAAAATTGCTAGGTATTTTTCAGAAGCGGCTCGCTCGTCGGCGTTCGTCTCTCCTACGACATTGAATGGAAAGCGGAGGTGGACGAGCTGCCCGACTTTCCCGAATATCACCGTGGCCGGCCGATCGAGTAGCTGCTCCAGAATCTCGAGGAAGATGTGAGATTTACGCTTTTTTTCTTACACTTATACTGAAGATTTTTTAAAATAAGACTTATGAATTATTCTTGATTTCTTTCTTTAGTTATTCAACCGACTTCCATGCACCCACAACAAGCTGCTCTACATCAGCATCATTTCGGTTCGTGATGTGGAATTATAAATTGTTTTGATTGCTGTAAAGGGACAACTTGACCAGTTACATTTCGGTAGATCATTTCCAGGTGTCACCAGCGTACTGTAGACGTGGCCTGTGCACAAGGCTGCTCACCGAGGACGAGGCTGAGCTGCGGGCGGACGGCATCGATGGATACGTCGCCGAATCGACTGCTGTCGCGTCGCAGAAGGTTGGCATGCTTGCCTATTGTATGTTTATTTATTATCGTTTTTTTCGAAGACCTAAAATATGTACAACATAAACTGCCCATTCACACTATTCTACGAATATACATTTAGCGTATTTTCTCAATTAGTACCCCCGGGGTATTATTTTTCAATTTCCATGCGAGAGGGAGCACTATTAAAGGGGGAGGGGGTTCTATTAGAGGAAGGGGTACTATTTTTCAAAGTGATTAACTAAAAGTTAGCTAACAATATTTATTCTTTAAAAAAAGATGTAAATCATCTTGAATGGAATCAACACCGGAATATCCGTTTTACCGTGGCTTTTGAATTAATATGTAATAATTTCATTGGGAAGAGCATCCCATGCCTCCAGGATCCATTTGAGGTACATATGTCTCGAGCCGAGGTATTAGACTATGGGAGGGGGAGGGGGGGGGGGTTCTTATAGAGGGAGGGGCACTAATAGAGAAAATACGGTACATACTTTCGTCTAAAATCTGTTCCACGATTCTTTCAGCTCTTCGAAAAGCTTGGCTACGTCGTCATCAGCGAAATCTTCCACGCCGACTGGAAGGACGAGCGTGGCGAGCGCATCTTTCATTGCAGCGACGGCACGACATCGACGCAGCTGAACATCAAGCTTTTCTAGATTGTATACATTTTGTCACGAGACAATTCAAGCTATTATTACGAAAAAATACTTTTGGCATTTTCACTCTTTATTTATATTTTCTGTACTTGTTTATTTCTGTTCATGGCTTTATAATGAAGGCCGAAATCTTTTTTCTTCTTTTGTTGCTTTATAAGGACACAATTTGCTTTTCAAAAAAAATACAAGTTGAATAGTCGTTGAGATAAACTTTCCAAGAAGCCAATATGAATGACATCTAGCTATGTACCTCCTCGGTCAGATCCAAGGAGAAAACTGGTGCATCGAGTTCAAACGTATCAGTTACGTTGGAAACTACTTTAAGTGTTCTAGTAATTAAATTAAATAAATATGTATATTGTTGCGAAATAATGTAATTCAGCACATACAGAAAACATTTGAATAAAAGGTGGTTCACCCGAATACCAAGTCAACTTCACGTTTTACCTGCGATCCGTGTCTATATGTCTGCTCATCCCTCTTCTGTTTGCCTATGGTTAGAAGAGTCTTCAAAGGGCCGCTCATCTTTCGCTCTTCTTCTTTTTTATCTATTTCCGCTGCATTAACGATCAATACGAAAGCACGTGACAAGAATGCGACTTTCCTATGTAATAATCATGCTAATTATGCTTTTACCCTCATCTCTTTCCCAAATCAATAACAGAAAGAAAAAAAGATTTTCAAAAGCATTTTTTTTTCAATAATATAATCACAAAAAAAATTACTTTCGAGATGCTATTACATTTGTGCATTGGAAATCAGAAGCAACTACGCACTTTTCGATCGCGCTCGCAAAGAGTAATGGAAGCGCGCGAGAAATGTGTTGATGCTCTGGAATGTAGTATTCTAGATGAAATGTCCTTACGTGCAGTCATTTCGAGGACGGAAGACTTGCCCCAAAATAACTTGGAATTATCGATGCTTTTTTAGAATCCTTCCAAAGTTGCAGAGGACAAAGGCATTTGAATATGGACGGATTGGTGATTCGGCATGGCTGCGGAGAAGACATTGAAATGGTCGTTAGCTACCTGCTCAACAACTTTGTCGATCGCGAGCCGTTGACTGTTTCGATGGGCGTAGGCCCGGACAATTGTGCCAACATGTGTCGTTGTTAGCGTTTGTCAAGTTTGGTTTGACAATAGGAACCATGAGTTTTTTTAAACTAATTTTTTACTAAAAATTTAAAAACATTATTTTTCCATACATTTTTATGATATCAAATTACACGCTCATTTTCCTCTGCATTTTCCAGTTGTGGCAGCGAGTGCGCTCACATCAGGAACATCATTGTTACTCGTCGATAAAAGGTACTTTTTGTTTCTTTGTTTGCTTTTAGCATTACGGTTTCCTTCGAAAAATCAAAAAAAAATTACGATTTAAAAAAAATCCAGCGGCAATTTCGTCGGCGTGCGCCTATCTCACTATGTTAGCCGAGACGACGACAAGGACAAAGACATTTCTGATTTCCCGGAAGATCGCCGTGACAAACCAATCAAACGGCTTCTGGACACACTTGAGAAAGACGTACGATAGAATTTAAATATTTATTTTTTTTACTGATCTAAAAATGAAGCGATCCTACGCATTTCAATCGCCATCTTTCAGTTGTGGGACCTTGTACCGTCAACCATTTCGAAGCTGCACTATATCAGTGTAATCTCGGTAGGTGACTCTGATCTTGATCAATTATGACGGTCTTGCTGTAATTTGGAGGAACTTTTATCAATTCTATCGGTCTAACTGTAAATTGGACGAGTGTTTTTAGGTATCAGCAGAGTACGGTAGACGAGGCCTCGCCGCCAGGCTTCTGCGTGAGGACGAGTCTGAGATGAGCGAGGACGGCGTGCAAGGCCTCGTTGCAGAGTGCACTTCAATCGCGTCACAAACGGTCGGATTCACGGATTTTTTCTAATTTTGGCCAGTAATTCGTATAACAAAAAAATCATAGACAAATAGAATTTACAGAAAAAAAAAAACATTTTTTTTTAATAGAAAATTTTTTTGAAGCTCTTCGCCAAGCTTGGCTACGGGGTCATCAACGAAATCTTCCACGCCGACTGGATGGACGAGCATGGCGAGCGAATCTTTCACTGCAACGATGGCACGACATCTTCGCAACTAAATCTGAAGCTGTTCTAATTAATTGCTTTTATGAACAATCAGGCTTTAAAAAGTAAAAAAAAAATTGTATACATACATACATATTGTTTTCTTCGCATACATCGATTAGGATAGTGTCGTATTGATCTAGTTTAAAATTTTGTTGTTTTTTTCTGTGAAAAATGAAGATAAAATCGTTGTTGAACGAACAAAGTTGCCAAAAGGTTAAATGGAAAGCTTTTTTTTTTAGAGAAAACAGTTAGAATGCAAGCTAGGCGAATGTCGCGAATGGCAAACGAGCACTACGGGCTTCAGCTGATAAGAACGTTCACATGGTGACGAAATTGAAGAGAATGTGACTAAACACGTAGAATTTGTAATGCATATGTGTGAAAAAATTCTTATGTATATATATATATACAGATACGTTTTAACGGCTAAAAATTAAGAAAAAAAAACACATAAATTAAAGATGCATAAAATGCCGCAGCTTCCATATGCAACCACCACAACACTTAAAAAAAACCCTAGTTTTTTCAACTATTTCTATTACAAGCACGAACATGAAAATTTCTGAATGGCAGCTTGAAACAAACGACTTCCTTGAACAAGTCGCGAGAGAACAGCGACTTCTTCAAGAAAGTCTAATTGCCCGCACTCTGAAATGGCAGGAGAAGCGGGTGAAATGTGTTTGGAAGAAAGAGCCTGTGAAGCTCTGCAGTGGAAATGGTATCAGTCATCACCTCTTCGGAACGTTCTTGACAAGAGGAAATAGGCAGCGAAATATCACATTCTTTAATTGACGGTTTTCTAATTAAACTTTAGCATGGGGAACATGGTTGGCATTCGTCGGCTGATTAAAGGAGCATGAAACTTTACCGTAATCCATTTAAATTTGTCTGACTATGCTTGTCTCGACTCCCTAAATCCCATTCCACCTCAACATTGTTTTAGACCAAATAGAACGGATTCAAGATTGAGTTTTTACTCCTTAAAGTCCTTAATATGCGGTTGATGACTCGGGCAACTTTGATAATTGGGGCATCTCCAAGCCTTGCAGAAAGAGGTGGCCCCGTCGAGTTCCTCGTGTTGCCGAGCTGGACCGGCGCACGCTTCGCTCTTCGAATGAAAAGCGTGCAGCGGGTGCTGCTCAACAGCACTTGGAGGAGGAGGGAGGGAGAGAGAGAGGGCGAGAGAGAGAGAGAAAGGAGAGAGAAAGAAGAGAGAGAGAGAGGACGAGAGAGAGAGAAAGAGAGAGAGAGAGAGAGAGGACGAGAGAGAGAGGACGAGAGAGAACGAGAGAGTGAGAGTGAGAGAGAGAGGACGAGAGAGAACGAGAGAGAGAGAGAGAGAGAGGACGAGGGAGAAGAGGGAGAGGGAGGATGAGAAAGAAAATAGAGAGAAAGATAGTGGAATCTGGGAGATCTGCTGGGCAACATTTCTATAGCAAAATGTTCTTGGACTGATGACGACTTGAATTGATGACGAAATTGGCTCTCAATATTCGGCGAGGAATAGTACTGTGAGGCAGAGCAAGGATGGCTAGAGGGAGAATAAATACTGTGTTCTGTCGACCCTCCGGCATTCCTCTTCCTCCGCGCTCCACCACGAACAGACTCGGAGAACATGTCCTCACACGTTAATAATAATCGCGTCAGAGACGGCCAGTCTAATAGGTGTCACGCAAGTCGTTGGCTGGTTGGCGCGGTCTTGGCGGAGAGCCACTCCCTTGTACGCACTCCGCCGCCATCTCTTTCGTCTCGATCTCTGTCTCTCGCTGTCTCTCTCTCTCTCTATCCTCTCTCGCCAGCTCCTCTCCCTCTCTCACCACTTTTTTCATGTTCTCTCTCGTTCTCGCCCGTTCATGACGCATCATCCACTGATAAGGAGTATAGTGAGTGCCCTTTACAACAGGCTCATGCTTGCTTTTTCTGGCACGTTTGTTAGCATGCTGACAAAATAAAGAAATAAAGAAATAAAGAAGATTTATCGAAAAGTTAATAATTACAAGTGTTCAATTAAAGGAAAAATTTGGAAGGATTACAGGAAAAAGACCAGCACTTTGAATAATAATGTGTTTGCTCTAGTCAAAGGCAGAGCCGGCATAGACGGTCTCCACACGTGGCTGCTCCGCGGCTGGTTGTCCTCCTCCGCCGTTGCCGACTTGCTCTTGATAGCCAGCGAACGCGGCCGTCTCCTGATCGCTCGCCAGGGGAGCCATCTCGGGCGCGGGCGCGGGCGCTGGTTGCTGTAACAAGTTTAATTTTTTTTTTAATTTTTCTTATTATTATTTTTTTTAAATATTTATTCTAGTCTTCTATTAACTTTTTTTAAAAAGATATTTTGTTAACCGGGCCGTAAAATAGAAAAATGGGCCGTAAAATAGGAAAATCATGTTAATCGCCGTTCTTAAACTTGCCTGGACGATCAGAATCTTTGGCTGTGGCTGCTGCTGCTGCTCTTCGTATCTGGCAGGCGCGGGCGCGTCCTGCTGTAGCATGACGGGAGCGAGCGCTGGCGCCGGCTCTGGCTGCTCGTATTTGGCAGCCGACGCGTCGGGCTCTCGTGCCGGAAGGACGTCCTCGACGGGCGCAGCAACCACGGGCTCTTCCTTCTTCGCGTCGTTGCTGGTGGCTCCTGGATAGGAACGAAAAATCGATTCCGGAATAAATTTCAACTGAACAAATCATAATATATTTTCACAAATGTTCTGCATTGCTTTAAAGAGAACAAATATGTAGATATAAAATGAGATTGGGAGTGAATAGAGTGAGATACCAGAGTGAGATAGTACTAGAGAGAGTGAGCGAGAGAGGGTGAGAGACAGAGGGAGCGAGAGAGGGAGAGAGAGAGAAAGAGAGAGCAGAGAGAAAGCGAGAGCGAGCGAGAGAGAGAACTATGACCTCCACGAGAGTACGAAGAGGCGCCATAGAATGCATTCCCGCCGCTAGGATAGCCATTTGGTGGCGAGAAGATTGGACGCGGCGCTGGCGCCACGGGAATTGGTCGTGGATCTGGAAAAAAAATATCCTCACGCTTCTCTTACTGGATACATCCAATGATGGGAAGAAGAAGAAAAATTATGTCTAATATAAGTTTTAAATTTTAGATAAATTTTGTGTAATTTTAGATCACAATTTTTTTTGTTATTGTAAGAAAATCTAAAATTCTTGTCGTTGTAAAAAAGAAGAAGCCTCTTTGCTGACAGAACACTGGCGGCGGAGCGCAGTGATGAATCGGAAGGGGAAAGACGGGCGAGCGGAAATGCTCGAGAGACTCGCACGACGAGGACGAGCAGGCGTGGTTGAAGCGGTGGTTCTTCTTCTGAAAACCATTACATTACTCACACTTCTTTCTCAGATATTTAGCCGTTTTCTCTCTCTCGATATTTCCTGAATTTGCGCCCTGACAGATTACACTTTTGAGTTACGACGTGCTCTTTTCAACATATAGTAATTCTGCTTTAATAAAAAGTGCAAAAAGACGCGGAAGACTACGTGACATATCTTTTATTTTACCTTCACTGCCGGAGATTCGCATATATTTTTTATGCCTCAACGGATTTTATTTTTATTTTTTTAAAAGCCGTGTTTTAGTAGTTACTTTAGTGAAAAAAATAGGTGGCGAACCCGTCGCTCCCACGACTCTGATGATGACGAGGAGCACGAGGCGCAGTGGCAGCCATGGCGGCAGCGGCGGCGGTGACCGTCGACGGCGTCGGCGAGGGTCAGCACGACGAGCACGACAGTGACGCAGCCCGCCAGTGACAGACGCATGTCCTCCTTACAATGGAAGAATCTCTCGAGTGGCCACAAAGCTTTTAGTATCCAAATCCACTTCCTTTTTTGATAGGAGTCATCGAGTAAGTAGATCTAGCACCAATTTTCAGAAATCACCATATTGACATAAAGTAGATCATGTTTAAAAAATTTTACCACTTGAGAGACTTCCCTTATTAGTATAGCGCGTAATACACATTTATTTAAACTTTAAAGTCGCCTTTCAAAATCTGAATTCTTTGAATCACCGAATTCGGAAGACTGTTTCAAAGATTTTTTTTTTGCAAATTACTTTCAATCAGTAAATTTTGTTGATTATTACTTTCGGCATACGGTTTTTGCAAAGTTGAAAGTACTTCAGAAGTGAACTTACAATTAGAATGACTCAGTTTTAGCGTCCATTTTCCAATCAACGCAATTAGACAAGTTAAGTGATGAAAACGTCTTTCAAAGCAAAGAAGTAGCTAGAAAAGAGGATGCACACTTTAATGAGAAAAGTCCACCTTTTTCAGGCACCCTTGCAAGTTCCGCCCCCTCTTCCATTTTCTTCTATATACCGTCTGGAATCAAGTCGACGAGACTGTCAAAGACTGGCCATCATTATTGACGGCGTGAAAGGTCGACGCCGATTGCGTTCTCTCCTAAATGCGACACGTCTCTTCTTGCTCGAAGCAGACACAACAGAGCGACGACCGCCTGCCAATAAAAAGGCCGCTCTGACTGAGTGGCCATCAGCAGTCAGTCAGTTAACAGTCCTTTTTTCGTCAAATTAAATTTCTTCCAACTTTTTTTTGCTCTTCCCCAAACTTCTTAACTATTTATTAATTCAATGTAGATAACGTTAAGAGTTACGCTTTTGATATTTTGGTCAGTATCAAAAGATTGCCTGAAATCGGGCAGACTTTCTAAGGAACTGAAGTAAGTTGTGATGTGAAGATGACGTCATGTTTTCTTCTCCAGGATGCGTACGTCTGTCTTGATTCTCCTTGCCCTTTGCGTCGCCGTCGTGGCGGCAGGCGCGTGGCGCAGCAAGTCGTCGTCCTCTGAGAGCAAGTCATGCTCGAAGCCGAGCAAGTCCGTCTCGTCCTCCTCGTCGTCTTCCTCGTCCGGCAGTGTTGAGCACTGCAAGAAGTCCAAGCCGAAGCGTAAATCGGTTCGTTTTTGTTCTTTTTTTTTTACAAATCCACTGTCTTTATTGAGTTCTCGCAACAAATTAAAGGAAACTTGGATACAAGATATTCTTAAATATAAGACAAGTAATTATCGTGAATGATCGAGTTCCAGATGAATTCTGCGAAATACTAAACCTAATTCTAGTGCAAGTGCAAGTGCCACTCTCGTCCGCCGCGGTGCCGTCGCTGCCGCCGCCGCCACCACCGCCGCTGCGGCAAGTGCCATCGACGCCGTTGCTCGTCCTCCTCCTCGTCGTCCGGCTCGTGCGAGCACTTCTTCCCTGCCTACTACCACGCAGGCTACTACGGTGGCGGATACTGCCAGCCGGCGGCGGCGCCTTCCTCAGGCTACGGCGCAGCTGCCGCAGCACCATCGCCCTACTAATCAACGGCCCGCCCTAGTCATCCTCTTCGACCACCACCCACTGTACCTCATTGTTCCCGTATGCATCATCTCTGCTTGCTATTCCGTGATAAATTGTCTCTCTCTCTGGGATGAAATAGTATAAAGATGTTTGATGTAAGCTGTTGAGCTTGTTGATGAGAACAAAAAAGCAAACGTTTTGAAGATTACACTCTCTGGAACAATGGTCTTCGTTGATTGCGTTATTTAGAAGGAATCATTAAAAGTTCAATCAAAGCGAACAATGTGAAGACAAAGAAACGCTCACCTGAATTCAAATTATTTTTTGCGTTAGAGTGAACTAGTATGTAAAATTTTCACTTCCCGTTAATTAATGGTGCTTCCTTCAAAAGAATAAATAAAGCAAACGATAAACTGATTTTTTATCATTTTTGTTGAAAAAACCCACAAAATTCTATATGGTGATTGTTTTTGTGATATGCTCCCTCGTTGGGTGGTTTGGATTAGGAAAAGCCCCTATTCTCTGTTAATCGTTCTCATCGCTTCTGCAGAACAGCGAGTAACATAAATAAATCCTTCACATCGATGGTACTACCTGTAATTATTTGACATTAACCAGAAGATGACATTTCGCGATTATTAATATGTGCTCCTGAATTCTTTCAGGGCACTGTCTCATGCATGAAAGCCGATGCGTTTGACCTCCGTGCCTTCATCCACCGGGCCCAGTCCCTGATAGTGGTATAAACTTGTAACTGTATGCTATCTCACACGCTGCCATGTTGCTTGCGAAAAAAGAAACTCCTAATGAAGTACAGCAAGGAGAAGAAAAAAAATCTAATTAGAGTTAATTGTGAATGCTGCTTCCATTGAAGGCCGTGGCATTTTGTGCAACTGAAATGTCTTGCCTTCCCTTTCTTCCTACTGACAACACTTCAAGTCTTTTATTGTGTTCAATTTATTCTTTACTGTGAGTAAGAAATTAGCGATTAAAATGCCTAAACCTTGAAGATATAATGAATAAAATTGAGTAAAAAACAACATAAGATGTTTATTCTTGCAGCCTTAGCAAGAATGTGATGAAGGAACATTACGAATGTGTCAAGGGCAGAGGCATTCATTGTACATATCTGAATTTTATTGTGTGGACGAGGTCATTTTGTGTAATTAATTAATTAAGGATTGCTTCCGAACTTCTTCTTCTCATGCGCACACCAGCCGCTGCAGCTTGTTCAGCGCTGCGATGACGGCATCTTCGTTCTGTAAAGATTTTACCATACATATTTTTTAAGCGCGCGTGTTTTCCTGTTGCAAAACAAAAATTATATTATCATGCTAATGTCATGGTCCTAAGCAGAAAAGAAAGAAAGAAAGAAAGAAAGAAAGAAAGAAAGAAAGAAAGAAAGAAAGAAAGAAAGAAAGAAAGAAAGAAAGAAAGAAAGAAAGAAAGAAAGAAAGAAAGAAAAAGAAAGAAAGAAAGAAAGAAAGAAAAAGAAAGAAAGAAAGAAAGAAAGAAAGAAGAAAAGAAATACCGTATCCTCAACGATAACGTCAAGGTCCTAAGAAGAAAAAAAGAAGAGAAATCTTACCGTATCCTCAACGATGACGACATTGCTGTCATAGCCGTGCACGACGTCGGCGATGTTTCGATGGTGGTGCGGGTCGCCAAAGCCGACGACGAATTGACCGACGTCTAATGAGAATCAAAGTTTACTCAGCTATAGCTAATTTTTCGTGGATATTAGAGAAAAGAAACCATGGAATAAAACGAACATTAATGAACATTAACTAATTAATTAAAATTAATTAATTAACTAAAAATTACTTTTAATTAAAACTAATTAATTAATGTAATTAATTAATGACCGAGATTCTCGAGGTTCCTCGATGCGATCGACACCTTGGAGCGCGCGTCGTCATCCTCAATGGCGCCGTCCGTGATGGTGACGATGAAGTGTTCGTTGCCTATCATACAATATTACAATTTTTGATTAAAAAAAATTTTTGATGTTAAAAAAAGGACAAAAAACATACTTAAGAGGATGATAATAATTCCACAAAGAGCTATTTTAGGATATGTTATCCAATGAAGAATAGTATCGCTTGCCTCAAAAGAGTTGACGTGGTTTGGCTTACGAATTTACTTATATTTTTTAAGCACTTGACATAGAAATATCCCTTGATCTTAAAGAACATCGTCGTATGCCTCACATGAGTTGACGTGGTACGGCTGCACGACGGCAGCCTTGACGCCCTCGAGACCGGCCCACAGGCGAGATCTTGACTGTGTGCCCTGAATTCTTGTCTCGGTTACAAGTGCTGGCTTATGTAGTAATACAGTAACTAGAGAAGTGGCCTAGTTATGTATGTATGCATGTATGTATGTATAGGAACGACGAATCGAATACTAGGAGTTGTTCACCTTCGTACTCTCAAGAATGGAGTGCTCCAACATCGCTGCATCCGAGGCGGCCGTTTCGTTGAAGGTGTTGCGAATCTGAGGACAAACAATTGTTGAGCGCTGTGACATGAGCTATTTTGATATACCAATATGCACTTAACCATAAGCTTTTTTAAAGTTTATGAAAGTAATATAAAAAAGAGCTTTGAATTGATGAAAATTAACTCCTATACTAAGATTATTGGAGACTTAAATAAAAATTATGAATATTTTTCAGAGACCTTTTCACTGAGATTAACCCCGTACCTTGAAAGTCGTGCCAAAGTGCGCGATGGAGAAGAGGCTCGAGTCGTTGCCGAGATGGAAGAGCTTGACGAAGGCGGACGCGAGCAGCTCGACGTGATGCGCATGGTCGTGCATCGAGCCAGAGTTGTCGATCAGCACGATGACATCTGAAGAGGGAGAGAGAGGGAGAGAGAGAGAGGGAGGCATGAGAAAGAGGAATTGAAAGAGACAGAGAGAGTGGATAGAGGTAGGGGAGAGAGAGGAGCGAGATATTAGGAGAATAGAGAAAATGAGGAAGGAGAGAAGTGAAAAGTTTATCACAAAAAGAGGAGAGCAATTTCTTTTCCAAAATTGCATAAATATGCAATATTGCGATTTCCACTCGCATTCACCCAACCAATGATTTCTGGTCGAGGTCAGGTCTAATTCGGAACATCCGAGAGACTAACTGAGCTTCTTGGAGCAGCAGCGCGTGCAGACGGTGCCCTGTGGCTTGCCGATGGCCTCCGACTTGTCCTCGTAGCCCGGCTTGCACTCGCAGTACCACTCGAGCGTCTCGCAGTTGAACTTGCGCTCAGCGTCTTCGTCGCACGTGATCGTCGCTGAGTATTTATTGAATTTCTTTAAAAATATAGTTTGATAAGTTCAATTCATCTTTTACAATTTTTAAAATCAATATTATTATTGTTAAAAAAATTTTTATTAACTTTTTTTCTTCAAAATTGCTAGTTTATTTGTCAATATTATGACGTTAGCAGATAAGCGGAATGTCAGCTATTGTACGTCTTGATTCATCAATATTACTACGAAGACTAACGATTGTGACACGCGGCCGCATCCACCATGACAAGTTCGTAGTGACTGTCGAAATAGTGCCTGAAAGGGTGTCTTGCTTGTATTTTAGAGCAATCTATGATTTGCATGTCATTGTGACTTAGGTTAGAAGAGACTGAGGGATGAATAAACGAATCGAGAGAATTTCCTTGTACGAAGAGAGAGAGAGAGAGAGAGAGAGAGAGTGAGAGATGATCAATCAGATACCATTGATGTTGGAAACAGACGAGTTTATCAACGAGCGTGTGGCCGTCGACAACGAGCGCCGCTCCCGGCTCAGTGCACGTCAGCTGTTTGCAATCGCCGGCAACCTAGAATCGCCGGGTTTTCGAAAGCATGCATTGCCCTACAAAAAGTAATCATGCAAATCAAGTGCTCGTATTATTAGAACAAAAAAAAACCGAACCCTTGATGTGACATTGAAGGGAGAGGCCGTTGGGCAAGTTGGCGCGTCGCCCTTGTTCTCGGGCATTACTTTATCGCAGTCACGGCATGCTGAATAAGGAAATGTATATGATTATGTCGTGAATTTAGAGGAGTATAATGCGAAATTTGTTTTTAAAAATAAATTAATTAATAATTCTAGTTTAAAAATCGTACATCGAAAAGAAAAGGAGATCAACACCTTTGAGACAATTTTTGTAGCCGCCTTTGCTACATCCGGCGAAGGCGCTCGTCGCAAAAACCGCTATGCACACTAGCGCGGCGCGCATCTCAACAATGACTATTTTAACAACTTTTAAAAAATTAAACCTTTTTTTTAAAAGATATTATTATATGCAATTACTGCCAAAATATGCTATGTCCACTTTCTTTAAAAAAAAAAGTTGGGAAAAGGAAGCAAACGGGAGAAATGACACTAGTGAAATGGCAAAGAGACGACAGTTTCTCTTGGTTTTGTTGGCGACTACGACGACGAGTAAGTAGTCTCATTAAGTTTCGGCGGGCGGGCGGCGTCTTTATAACCGTGAAGGCCATTGACGGCTGGGCACCCGCCAAAACAGAGCAGAGCAAGGAAAGAGCGTCAATGAGTGAGCCAGACCTAAAGGCACACACACACACATAGAGTGAATACTGTCTCAGACTAAGGAAGCTCTTCTTGACGCATCCACGAAAAAAGAAGAAGAAGAAGAAGAAGGTATGTAATGACGCAGACGGAGAGCGGCGTAATTAACATAGCAGCAGCAGCTCGTCGTCTCAAATTGAAGAAAAGGCACACACAATTGTCTGTGCCGAGAGCGATAGTGCAGTAGTTTTTCTTTCTTCCACTTTTTCTCTGACAATTTACTTTTCTTCTTTCACTCTCATCTTCCTTTCTCAACTCTCTTTCTCGCATCTAATGCATGTCATCCTCCGAATGTAATACGTTATCTTTCTTTCTCTGTTTTCTCTCTACCTCTTTCTCTCTCTTTTTCTCTCCTTCTCTCCAGCGCAGTCTCTTTATTGTTAGTGTTCCGCATAGGCAGATCCGAGTTGCGTGCTTCTAGAACGAGTCGATGAAGCAAGGCTCGAGGGCATGACGGCGCTGACCTCAACCTTACTTCGTTAGTTAACGGCGGCAATCCAGGGACTCGCTGCTGCAGTACTCATTTTCGCATTCTCGTACACCAGGTGCTCCTTCCTATGCTCTCTTCCTTTCATTTCTTATGTGGGCATCATCATAATTACTATAGGCATAGTAGCAAATGATCGATTTTATCCTACTGAACCTTCTGGATCAATTGCCGAGTGCACGAATCGAGCACTGGAGGTATACAGTATATACAATCTCTCTTTCTATAACTCTCTCTCTTTCAAGCACTTTCTTTCTCTCTTTTTTCTATAACTCTCTCTCTCCCTCTTTCTATAACTCTCTCTCTCTCTCTCTCTTTCTATTACTCTCTCTCTCTTTCTATAACTATCTCTCTCTTTCTGTTATAGAAAGAGAGAGAGAGAGAGAGAGAGAGAGAGAAAGAGAGAGAGAGTTATGGAAAGAGAGAATGTGTGACAAAGGAGGGTGCGAGGGAAAGCGGGAGAAGATTGAATGTTTCTTGATCTTTCATACATTCTTGTTGTTCCCCCGGCGGCAAATGTCCAAGTCGAGAGAGAGAAGAGTTTATCAGGCAGAGTTATGGTTACTCGAAAGGGATACAGAGGAGAAGGATCCTCTGGCGACTGGGAAGGGCGTGAGCCCGAAGCGTGGTGGTCGTTGAAGAGGGGAAGGGGTCGGGAGGAAGGAGAGATAGCGACCCGGCAGAAGGCCGGTCGCTCCCCGGGAGAAAGTTGTCCCACTGCGCGTTGGCATAGCCATTTTGCACATGAGGGTGACCTCGTCTCCAAGCATTACATGCTCTCTCGCTTATCCACACATTACCCCACACCCTTTTCCCTGCCATTAGCCATGAGGGTAAACAATGGATGCACACTAGACAGTATGAGAGAGCACGTAGCTATCAGAGATGCAGATACTATGTTATCCTCATGTTATCAGGAATACCCCTCAAAAGCGATACTTTACTGCGGCGGAAGTGCAAGAGGACAAAAGAAATTCGAATATAATTGATTGACCAGTGCAATACATTAGTTGACCAAACTGGTCAAGGGAACTTCATAAATTTCTTCTGATCAGATATTCAAGTTATCATAAAATGTTACCGTTTACCTGTGTAAATTATTAATTTCAGACGGGTACTGAATGACTTTCGATGCACAAATGATCGCATGAATCAGCGTGCCAAAGAATAGAGAAATCGTTTAACGGAAGCACCGAAGCGTATTGTTCGCTCCAAGTGCAATCATCTCTCAGACGCTAGTATTTCCAACAACAAAAAAAACCCCGTTTAAGTGCAAAGTTTTAATGCTCAATGCATCATGTCAGAAATTTATTTTTTTTTTCCATACTTGCATGGTTATAAAAAAAGTAGTTAAAGAGTAAGGATGAAAAATAACAAATAAAGAATGTATTATTTAAAAAAATTAAACACAGTATTGAGGGCAAATATGTATGTAGATGATTACTCATTGCTTACAATAGAGAATTTAAAGGCCCTGAGGAATACAGTGGATATTTGGATGCATCCCGGAAGGCGGATGGTGTGTACTGGAGGACGTGCAAGAGTTGAAAATGACACAACAACCTGCTTCATCGAATTCTTCTTCTTCTTCTTCAACATCAGCTATTTCGTTCACGTCCCGTTGTGACCTGTTGTATGTGGAAAGGCGCTTTGGTAAAATGTACGGCAAAATACTTCTGATGTATGGACATACATTCATTATCTAACAACGCGGAGCTAGTTCTAAGAATATTTATTGAAGAAATGAAGGATTTGATATACATTCACACCTGATTTCGAAGGCATTTCACTAAGATGATCACCACGACGGGATCAATCGTCGGGAAAATAATTATTGTCGAACCCCCGTAGCCAATGTCAATGCCTATGAGAGCATATATAAAGATCTATGAACATAGTATTTTGAAAATATCCGTCAAAGTTTCATGTTTGTAGATGGATTTATTATGCTGTAAAAGTAAACAGCAGGGCATATCTGGCAAAAACTTCACCTGCTCGATAGATTTCAAAATATACATATGTACGAATGAGAAAAAAACTGGTGCTTAGAAATAGAACAATTTCGAAACAAACGTTTTTTGTTTTGATGCAAGGCGACGGAAACATGCTGTTGTCCATTGCTTTTGAACATCGAGATGAAGCAGACTGAATGAGCCCGTTCTTTCATTTATAGCGTCTTCGTTTGTCAAGACTCTTCCTGTTTTACGTGCAGTTCAAATGGAAACCAACACACTTCAATTGCCAGCGCAACAATTGCTCACAGATGGCCGTCGTCCGGCTTGGCATGTATTTTCTGACAAGCAATGATATCTCTGAAAAAAGATGTGCAATAGTTCGTTGTCAGGAATACACTGCTCTGTTATAAAAAAAACTCAATCTTCTTTCATTTTCTTTTTTCGCTTGAATTTAACCTCTCATTCTTGTATTTCTGCTGGCATGTGAATTGGCAAGGGTCAAAGTGTAGTTGAATCCCTCAAGATTGTATGCGCTGTAGTCAATAAAAGCCAGTCAGTGGCACCGCTTGACGTCATTCATGGTGTCGACGCACGACGCTCCACATGGTTCTTTGAGTCGTAGGGTAATGGATCTTGAGAAAAGGTAATGTCTAACTTTCATTATCTTGTTCTGCTTTTTTTATTTTTTTATTTTTTGAGTGTTCACCTATTTACGCCCTCTCCCCCCTCTGCCTCCTTCTCTATCACTCTCTCTCTCTCTCTGCTTTTTCTCTCCGTCAACATAGTTGTTTTTTTTTAAATAAAAATTGCAATAGTTATATAAAGAATTTTATTAAAACCTTATATCGATGTTATCCTGCTGAAAGGGTATAAATCATGGCTTGAAGATGGTGCTCCGTTTATGGGACCTGAACATATCAATTAATTATGTATGCCGGCTTACAATTCGCGTTACTTATATACTAGCAACTTATATAAGCAATCGAAACTAAATTAAGCATAAATCTAGTATTGAAGGCAGATGAGAAAAAGAAGGAGACATCTATGGAAAGAATTCTAGTAGGTCTTTTCTAAAGGAAAATGGCTAGTTGCATGCAATAAGCTTGCAATTCGCCTTCTGGCAACTGGACATCAAACAACGGAAGGGTCACCAAGCAAGGACATCAATGCAGATTGGGGAAGAAAAACGAGAGAGAGGAGGTGGAAAGAGAGATCGGAAAAGAGAGAGAGAGTTATAGAAAGAGAGAGAGAGTTATAGAAAGATAGAGAGATAGGGAGAGAGCGAGAGAGAGTTATAGAAAGAGAGAGTGTGTGGCAGAGGTGGGTGCGAGGGAAAGCGGGAGACGGATATTCATAGATCGAGAGAACATTACAGAACTTCCCGTTCAAAAGGCTTCTCATTTATTTAATTCTGAAGCGGAATACGACTCCTAAACTTCAAAATTACTCATGATCAACAAGAGTTCGGTCGGTCATGAGCATGTTCGCAAGCATATTTTCGAAAAACGGGCCCAATCGGGCCGGCCTGGGCCGGGCCCTAGCTTGGGCCCGGCCCTGGCCGGCCCGGGCCTCTTGCACCTCTGGCGACGCTTCACGAATCGGCCAATGATTGTGAACAAATTTCTTGAAAAGATTTGATCACAATCAAAGACGTATCAGCCGGTCGACATTTCGATGATTCAGCTGAACCTGTGTGTCCCTCACTCGCAAGCGTGCTAATAGATTACATTTGGCACATATGTATATAACATTTGATGGTTTAAAAAAGCAATCTACCTTGTAATGGATTGCAAATGACTCCATACATTATCATCTCTCAACTGTTCGGCGTGACTTTGTATAGTTAAACATGAACTACTTTCCAAAAGTACCTCATATACATACATACATTGCCTTTTTTCTGCTTTGCCACCGAGAACATAAAAAAACGCGAACGGATAGACAATGTTGTTGATCATGTGACCTATACACAAAGTGTTTAGCACGGGTGTTACCTTTCATTTCATTTCAGCACGACGAATGCATGAAGTAGTTGAGGCATCGCGCATCTCTCATTTCTCTTCTTACTCGTCGGTGAGTAATGGCAAAAAAATGGGTACACAGAAAGGATATAAAGTGTACCGAATAGAATATTGGCCATTGTTTGTATATATTGTGAGCATATCATTATTATATGTCATTTGTTTACCAAAGTCTCTTCGCTTCAGAAGGAATCTTTTTACTCCTCAGCAGCGCAAAAGGATGAATTTCATCACAATTGCCTTCTTTAATCAGGAGAAGGCAAGTGGAGTGGAGGCATTTTTTTTTTGACAATTATTATCAATTCTTAAAAAAATATATAAAGTATTTATAAATTGATTTATGTTACCAGATGGAGTCGTTTTGGTGGCGACGCTTCACGAATCGGCCAAAGATTGTGAACAAATTCCACAGCGAGATTACGTTCGAGCCGGTCAACATTTCATCGATTCAGCTGAACCTAAAGATCGCGGGAGTTTTCTACGCCTTTGCTTTTCTCATCTTTCTTGGCGAAATGGGCCCAAAATGCTGCGCCCTCGCTCCTGTCCAATTCATCAGAAAGACATTCTTACAAATGTGAGAATCGTGCCGAAAATAGCGCTTACTGTGTGTGTCTTCTTTAACAGTTTCAATGATTTATTACAATCATATGTATGTCTCGACATTTATTTATATTGGTTTTAATTTTTAGTAGAACTCTTTTGAAGGAGGGATCGATTGCAAATTCTGATTCTGTAGTCCTTTGTTCAACTGTTATTGTTTGAATTTTTTTTTAAGATCCGAATAAAACAGGAATACACGGTTCTGGAATACTTTTAAGATCCCGTCGATGTTGTCGACTTCCAAGAGATCTCTTAAAACGAAAACAAAATAAATATCGGAGCTGATGAATTCAATGTCCAATTTCTTGCACGATAACCATATCTCTAACTCAATATTTTGCCAGGCATTGACAATAGTTCTTTATAACGATTGCCATGTTGCTCATGGTCAGGTGGCCCTGTCAGCGTCAGTACAGCAATTGTTTCTGGTATTGGTCAAATAGGCGGTTCACCCAAGCACAATACAACTTTTTTTTAGAAAAAAAGAAGCTCTGATGTAGGGTGAAAATAGCTCACATTTAATTGCCAATGTATTTACCTCGTTACCTTTGTTATGCATCATTCTTGCTCTGTCGTTAGAGTTACCGCGCGTTAGCGTTTCATTTCTTCACCATAAATCTTCGCATGTCGAAGCGAAAAGAAAATGGCGATAGATAACCTTGCACTCGATTTGTGAACTTTCTCATCATCAAGTGAAACTCATTTGTCGCGATGGAAAAAGGGGTTGCGATTGCTGGGCTCATTGATCCGAAATCTATCACACAACTGAAATGACGTTCGCAGAGGAAGCAGCCAGTAACGATAATGAAGAAAAAAGGTTAGTCCCACTTAAAGCTTCTGTATATCCTTTATTCGGAAGCAATTCTTTGAAATGGACATAATGTCATCTTTAGATCGACCGACTGGTGGTCCATAACACTTGGTGGTATCATTTCACTTTTTACCGCTGCTAACATCACGCTCTACTACGCGTAAGTGTGGCCCTACCTGCAAGTGGTGCGTTTCCAGATTACACTCTTTAATAAACCATACTCTTTAAATGAAAAAAAAACAAAGTTTTTGTTCAACAATTGATAATTGCGTATTTTTGAAAAACATATTATTCTAATGAATATTTATATGGTTTTTTTTCTGAAAAAAATGAATATTATAGCTGCTCGACGATAACGCGAGCTCTACGGTTTACTCGGTTATTATCGCGAGCAATCCGTTCTTCGGCGCCATTTCATCCCCACTCTTTGGCCTCTGGGCCAATCGAATCGACAGCACGAAGCTGCCAGCAATCGCTGGCATCATGTTCATGGTAAACAAATTACTTTTTAATGTTTCATTTCAGTTACAATTTTTGGTAACATTTATATTACATTTTAGCAACATTTATTTAACATTTTAGTTATATTTTAGGTGGTGCAAAAGTAGAAACTTTGGTAGAGCAATCACCAAGAATGGAGAAGATTCATTGCGCGCCATGAAATCCATTTAGACATTAAGCGTTGATTTATGAACCGGCGCTTTATTAGCATTTATTATAGATTTCGATTGAATTTGATGGATGTACAAACATATGTGTAAAATTGGTCCATTGAATAATGGATCAGTAATTCTTTACTTCTTTTTTTCCTACTTATTTTGATTGCGTACCATAAAAAAGACTCGTCTTCTACAGTTGGCTGGACACATCATATATTTCCTATTTCGACTTGGCCATCCGTACGTCATTATGTTGTTAGCGCGAGCTGTCGCTGGAATTAAAGGACCGCTCGTTGTACCAAAAACCAAATTTACCAAAAACCAAAAAAATTAAAGGACCGCTCGTTGACCATCGTTGTTTGATGCCCAGTTCCTATGAAGCGAATAGCAAGGGTATTGCATGCATCTAGCCACTTTCCTTTAGAAAAGACCTGCTAGAATACTTTCCAAGCAGACCTCCTGCATTTTCTCATCTGCCTTTCATTTATTTGTGCGAAATTTGGTTGCGATAGCCAATATCAGTTTATAGTACGTGAATACATAATTAACTGATATGTTCAGATCAAGACTGCTCCCATAAACGGAGCATCATCTTCAGAGCCTTAATTTATATCCAATCAGCAGGAGAACACCGATATAAGGTTTAAAAATTTCTTTATTTAACTAATGTCATTTTTATCTTTAAAAAAACTATCTTGTCGGAGAGAGAAGGCAGAATGAGAGAAAGAGTGAGGGACCCAGAGAGAGAGAGAGACGCAGATAGTGAGAGAAAGACAAAGGGGAGAGGGCGTAAATACTAACATAATGAACACTCGTTATAAAAAAAAGCAGAAGAATAGAAATAAAGCTAGAAATAGGTTTGCTCTCAAGATCACTGCCCTTCGACTCAAGTAGCCAAATGTAGCGTGTGTCGACTTCGTGATTGACTACTACAACTTCTACTACTGCGGGCTACTGACATGCTTTTATTGGCTACGACGAATCAATATTCAGGATTCAACTACATCTTTGTCCCTTGTCATCTTGCTTCCAAGCATAAGTTCACCATCAAGGAGTGCGAGGTTATATTAAAGAGAAAAAAGAAAATGATCAAAGGATATTATTTTTTTAATAACAGATCTGTGAGTTTGTGATAGCGCATCTTTTTTTCCGGGATATCATTGTTGGCCAGAAAATTTGTTGCACCTCTAAAAACGGTTGAGATGAGAATACGCATACCCGAGACATGCCAAGCCGGAAAACTCGTCAACTTTTGCACGTCAATGGACAAATGTTAGATTCCCACTTGAACTGCCACTAAAACTGGAAGAGTCTTGACAAGCAAACAAAGCTGCTATAAATTAAGAACTGGTTCAGTCAGAGATCAATTCGTTCAACGGCTGAAAGGCAGCTGCGCCCGCCTCCCTCCATGCAACAACTGAACTTGTCCGTTGCCTTGCTTCAACAGCAAATTTCGAAGAATAAAAAAATTAAATTCACTCAACGGCCATGTAAGCGCAGAAAGTTTTCAGCTCTTTTGATATATACATGCGTACAAGATCAGGACAGAATACGTTTACGAATGAATTGCATTCGCTTCTAATGAGAACAAGAATATTGAGATATGTAAACGTAGAGCTTTTTTAAAGGTTTCACGAGATTATATGCAGCAACTTCATCATTCGACAAATGAATACATAAACAATGAAGCCGACAAAGCTGACGAAGTACCAAAAGTGCTTGTTGCCGCATATATAGCATATGTATAATAGATCGCTTATCGAGTATGCATCTCCCGTTTACGTCTACCAACTAACTCAAGAGATTAACCTATCCATAATGTTTAGACATATTTCCATATTGTTCGGTGTTTAGAAAAAGGATTTAAAACAAGAAGTCGCCTTTAAGAGTTCATTAATGAGAAATTTCCAGTCATCGGATTGTGTTCGAAATCTGTTTGCTCGATCCTTCTTTTCAACTAAACTTTTGAGAAAAAGAATAGAAAGAAAGAATAAAAGAGTGAATTTAATCTTCAAAAGCTACTTTATTCACTACATGTCATGGTGAGGGCTAAATGATGTTCATGGGAATGTACTCGCTGTGATAGAATTTACAGGGGGAATAGAAGAATTGGTGGGCAGGTTCAGTGGTGTGTTATGTGTGCGTGGAGTCAGACTAAACGGGTGGGCGAAGCCATGCGTCCCCACTCAGGCAGCGTGACTGGGGCCGGCGGGCGGTTTGGGGATTGCAGTCGGGAAGATGGCTGCCGTCTTCTTGTCTTCAAGTCGCAGCGCAATCTTCTCCATAGGAAGATTTTTGTATAGTTAATAAAGGAGCCCAGTAGCGAACGATTTTACATTAAGGATATTTTTTTGCAAATATTTGGCCTTTCTTCTGTTAAGAACGCGTGTGAAATAGCACATACAGCAAGGAAAATTTTGGTGCTAATCCACATTTTGCAGGTTGAATAAAAATCAAGTTGAAAAAACAATTACTCAAACTTTCTGGAACTACGCCTTAGACTAATGCGAATTGATCCTCGTTTATAAATCCATTTGTTAATTATTCAGAGCATGGCTCCTTTACAACAAAGATAATTTAATTTGTGATTTTTCTGCTTACAGCATCATTTTGCGGTTTGCATCCCTGAATATTTCGGAATTCTCGCGGAGCTTCGTCTCTCTCAGGAGAGGGAATATGTACGCAGCGAGGACGTGGAAGACGTAGAGTCCATCCTGCAATTATGTCCAATGCTATCATATCCTGACAATAATAGTATGTAGCGCCGTACCGCGATGTTCGGGAAGGAGCCGCAGCGCGACTTTTTCACAGCCTCCGCATGAGCTTGGACTTCGTCCTTGAAAAATGGAACCAGAAATTATGCATAAAAAGGATGTGTCAAAAAAAGCTAAAAAGCAAACTCGCACATGATACATAAAGCCATTTTCCTCCTCGCGATGCCCATTCACGAGCTGGCGACGCATGTTGATCATGGCCGCGAGCTGGCAGGGGCGGCCGCAGCCAGTTCCATCCTGGATGAAGACCTGCAGGGGAAGAGAGGGAATGAGGGATAGAGATAGATCATGAGAGAAAGAGGAAGAGAGAGTTAGAGAAAGAGAGAGAGACAGAGAAAAAGAAAGTGGTAGAGAGAAAGAGAAATTAAAAGAGAGAGAGAGAGAGATAGAGAGATAAGACAGTGAAACTGCACCAGGTGGCGTTTGAGATTCTTCATCGGAACAAACTTCTCGAAGCGCGCCAGCTCACGTTCGATCACCGGCTAAATGGGCAAGACAGACTTTAATTGATCGGCATCTAATTAATAACATTTCTAAGTATTTCATAACATACTTTTTCAATAACAATGACAAAACTCGCCAGAATGGCGTCCAAGTCGTCGGGCAGCTTCAGCTCTGGCCAGAATGTAATGTTGGTGTGCGCAATGGTTGCCGTCTTCTCAACCGTCTTGCCATCCAGGCTGCGAACTTCCACGTGCACCACGCGCTCCTCTACGCCATCCTCAAAATGACATCTAATAATTGCTGCGGTCATACATTTTTTTCATATACCCTTTCAATTACGTTTATCTAATTTAATTTTTTTTTAAGATCTCACCATGAACGGCTCCTCCTCGACGCGCACTGTGATGATGTGCTTCTTGTCGTAGGAGAGCATCACGGAGAGACGCGTCTGCTGCTCGACCGGAAGAGTCCGCTTCGGTGGAGGGGCCTGAAGATATACATAAGCACCTTGGTTGAATAAATATCTTCCAGGCAGCCGACATATTCTGGTCAATAGAAGATGTACAAACTTTTCCTTCTTGTCTTTCTTGGCGCTCTTGTCCTTTTTGGCGCTTGTGTCCTTCTTGTCGCTCTTGTTCACTTTGACGCTCCTGTCTTTCTTGACGCCCCCGTCCGTCGTGGAGCAGCTCTTCTTGCTGTCCCCTAAGGGTCTTGGAGACCCCATCGCGCTCAGCTCAACCTGGCTCTCCTCCGAAGCTCCTCCAACTCGATCGTCTTCTCCTTGACACTTTTCTTGCTCTTCTCATCGCCTCCAGCACTCGAGCGAATCTTGCCGACAAAGGCGTCGACCAGATTCTGCAGCTCCTGCGGCCCAGTGGCAGGTTCAGGCCAATCTGTCATTATTATTGTAATATATTTCAATTGCTCGTATCTCTCGTTTATTTTTTTTCATTTTCATTACGCATTTCATTCTCATATACAAATAGATATAAATACTGACATCTTGTTCGACTCGCTCGCAAATGTGCACAATGCTGCCGATTCCCATCTCGACTGCTGTCTCCCAGAAGATGGCCAGTTGTGGCTCGGTCACGATCTGGCAGTGAATATTTTATTTAAGTTTATTATAGGTCATCCCTCATATTGACATGCTAATTCTTAGCCATTACAGTAACCTGGCCAACAATGATGCCGCCACTTCCCTCGATGACATTCGCGTTGAGACGCGGAAGAGCGCCGTAGCGAGGCAGCGCCGTCCTCTTCACGATTGGTGTAGAGTGTCTTGAACGCCATAGTTTCTTTGCAAAATGCACACAAAATCAATTTGGAATCTATTTTGCAGGAAATGTGACCTCTGAACAAGGCGCCAATCGTTCACTGTGGCCACTGAGCCGTACTCGTCCGGCTTCGCGTCGGCGGGCACCGGCGGATAAACCTCCGCTGCGTAGTGCGTGTAGTTGACAAGATGCTAAAAGGAAAATGCAAGATCAAGCAATATGGTCACACTCGTTGATATAGAAATAAGACGAATAACTAAAAGAATAACATGACTTCTTACCGCATTACAGCGCCCCTCAATGTCGTAGATACCGAAGCAACCCACAGAAGTCATAATTACTGAAAAAAATTTTTTTTTTTGTTCTTTAAATGACTGTTTTTTTTTTTGCTTCTTGCTGGGATTGCTCGAATCAAAGTTCTCTTCAGTGAAGCATCCTTCCGTCGCATTCTTGTTCGCCGTGCAAAGTGTAACAGGGAAAGGTTTCCACCCTTCTTCCATCACTAGATATACTCCACCATTCAGACAACTCTTAAAAAACAGATAAATTAGAATGCAGTAATTAATAATTTGGATACCCGCTTGCCAGCCATTATTGTTGTGCACGACCAGCTCTTCTCTTCGGAAGGATAAACTGTTAATGGAAGTAGCGATTAATCCGACTTCAATATAAAAAAAAGGCACTAGAGCAATCATAAAACATTATTTAAACAAAAAGGAAAAACTGTGAAGCGAAAGGTAGGCCAAAATCATTTTAGAAAATGTATTGTGTCTAAAAAAAATGATGAGAAGGATTTGAATGCGAAGATCGATGGATTAGCAGCATTGCTTAGATCCGGTCTTCAGTTATATTTGACAGTGAATTAATCATGATTGAGGAAGACAATGACTGACGGCGAGATAGGTTGAATGAGAAGGCAAGTCGAGCAGAGCAGCCAAGAGAGACCACCTATGGCGATTAGAAGAAATGACATAAAATGCCCTCAGCATGCAGGCTTTTATAAGACTTTTCTGGAACTTAGAAAAAATATTTGCTTAGATTTCGCAACATGCTAAAAAGTGCTCGGTTTTGGATGTGAAATGTCACTCAAAGAGTTCTTTTGCATTCAGGAATGTTGCCTCTGCTTTCAGATGTGCTCATTGTCAATGCACTCTTTCCAAATTTATCATAATCTCATACATTTCCATGGCATCCAAATTTCCATTTCTCTCTCAATTGTCTCCATTATTCAAATTCCTTATCATTTCCACTCTTTCGCGCTGCGTCACTTTCCACTTGTTTTCACGGCGTAAGCGGCTGCTCCATACGACAGTCTTGAAATAAAGGAGTTATGATTTTCATTCGACTTCACTTTTCCTTTCTTATCCTTTATGATGAAAGATCACCATATAAAAAAATTATCAGATGAAAATTCATTTGAAATAAATCATTCAAGGATTTGCTATTTGAAGAAAAGAAAATTATTTGAGCACAAAAATTTGAATAGAAATCATTTAAAGACAAATCAGGTCACCTGCGAGATACATACACAGCATCTTCTCATTTTGTAACACAAGGATATGTAGATATGACATGACATATTGTCCTAATCTCTACATATGTACATCCCATTCTCTCTCTCTCTCAGTGTCTTACATTGATTATGTCAGTTGCTCACCTTTTTCTTCACTGTTCTTCATTATCCTGCTTTTTTTTCTTTCTATAAAAGATACATGAATGAAATCGTAGACAGATAATAAGTAGTAGAAACGTCGGAAACATGAGTGCCAAACGAAGCCGGTGACTGGCCAGATATCGCCGTCAGTCATATTACTTGAAATATACATAATTGATTGACCAGCGCAATACATTGGTTGACCAACTAGTTAAGAGAACCTCATAAATTTCTACTGACTAGATATTCCAGTTATCATAAAATGTTACTGGTTCCTCTTGCAAATAATAAATTTCAGAAGGGTACTCTATGGTTTTCGATGCACATATGATCGCATGAATCAGCGTGCCAAAGAATAGAGAAATCGTTTAACGGAAGCACCGAAGCGTATTGTTCGCCCCAAGTGCAATCATCTCTCAGACGCTAGTATTTCCAACAAAAAAACCCCCGTTTAAGTGCAAAGTTTTAATGCTCAATGCATCATGTCAGAAATTTTTTTTATTTTCCATATTTTCCATAAAAAAGGTAGTTAAAGAGTAAGGATGAAAAATAACAAATAAAGAATGTATTATTTTAAAAAATTAAACACAGTATTGATGGCAAATATGTATGTAGATGATTACTCATTGCTTACAATAGAGAATTTAAAGGCCCTGAGGAATACAGTGGATATTTGGATGCATCCCGGAAGGCGGATGGTGTGTACTGGAGGACGTGCAAGAGTTCAAAATGACACGACAACCTGCTTCATCGAATTCTTCTTCTTCAAAATGAGCTTCTTCGCTAGAACAAGTCCCGTTGTGACCTGTTGTATGTGGAAAGGCGCTTTGGTAAAATGTACGGCAAAATACTTCCGATGTATATTCATACATACATACATTATCTAACAACGCGGAACTAGTTCTATGAATATTTATTGAAAAAATGAAGGATTTGATTCATTATTCACCTGATTTCGAAAGTATTTCACTAAAATGATCACCACGACGGGATCAATCGTCGGGAAAATAATTGTCGAACCCCCGTAGCCAATGTCAATGCCTATGAGTGCATATGATCTATGAACATAGTATTTTGAAAATATCCGTCAAAGTTTCATGTTTGTAGATGGATTTATTATGCTGTAAAAGTAAACAGCAGGGCATATATATCTGGCAAAAACTTCACCTGCTCGATAATATTCAAAATATACGAATAAGAAAAAAAAACTGATGCTAAGAAATGGAACAATTTCGAAACAAACGTTTTCTGTTTTGATGCAAGGCGACGGAAACATTCTGTTGTCTATTGCTTTTGAACATCGAGATGAAGCAGACTGAATGAGCCCGTTCTTTCATTTATAGCGTCTTCGTTTGTCAAGACTCTTCCTGTTTTACGTGCAGTTCAAATGGAAACCAACAGTCTTCAATTGCCAGCGCAACAATTGCTCACAGATGGCCGTCGTCCGGCTTGGCATCTATTTTCTGACAAGCAATGATATCTCTGAAAAAAGATGTACAATAGTTCGTTTTCAGGAACACACTGCTCTGTTATAAAAAAAAAATCAATCCTCTTTCATTTTCTTTTTTTCGCTTGAATTTAACCTCGCATTCTTGTATTTCTGCTGGCATGTGAATTGGCCAGGGTGAAAGTGTAGTTGAATCCCTCAAGATTGTATGCGCTGTAGTCAATAAAAGCGAGTCAGTGGCACCGCTTGACGTCATTCATGGTGTCGACGCACTCTCCACATGGTTCTTTGAGTCGTAGGGTAATGGATTTTGAGAAAAGGTAATGTCTAAGTTTCCTTCTCTTCTTTTGCTTTTATTTTTTTATTTTTTGAGTGTTCACTTCGTTAGTATTTACGCCCTCTCCCCCCTCTGCCTCCCTCTCTCCCTCTCTCTCTCTCTCTCTCTTTCTATCTCCCTCTCTCCTTCTCTCGTTCTGCCTTCTCTCTCCGACAAGATAGTTGTTTTTTAAATAAAAATTGTAATAGTTACATAAAGAATTTTTAAACCTTATATCGATGTTATCCTGCTGATAGTCTATAAATCAAGGCTATGAAGATGGTGCTCCGTTTATGGGAGCAGTCCTGATCTGAACATATCAATTAACTGCTCACAATTTGCGTTACTTATATACTAGCAACTTATATAAGCAATCGAAACTAAATTAAGCATAAATCTAGTATTGAAAGCAGATGAGAAAAAGAAGGAGACATCTATGGAAAGAATTCTAGTAGGTCTTTTCTAAAGGAAAATGGCTAGTTGCATGCAATAAGCTTGCAATTCGCCTTCTGGCAACTGGACATCAAACAACGGAAGGGTCACCAAGCAACGACATCAATGCAGGGGGAGAGAGAGTTATAGAAAGAGAGACAGAGAGTTATAAAAAGAAAGAGAGAGAGATAGTGAATTATAGAAAGAGAGAGTGCGTGGAGGCTGCGAGGTAAGCGGTAGAAGGATATATGTAGATCGAAAGAACATTACAGAAAATAACATTTACAGAGATTGAGTAAAAAAAAGGAGCAGAGCATGAGAAATAGCTGTTGTATGAGAGTGAAGGGAAAGAAAGAATTGAGTGAAAGTGAAGTTTTCGTAGCTTCAGTGTGCAGAGATGATGTTGAATGCATTTTGCTAAGACAATGCCGCCGAGCCAGACAGGCAAGGACTATATTTGTAACTCGTGGATAGTTCTTATTCTCTACATGTCTCTTTCTCTCTCTCTCTTCCGCTCTCTCACTGTCTCGTTATCACTCTCTTAATATTAACCTATACTTCTCTCATACATACACCATTCTATTCAACATACCGATAATTTACATTTTTCTTTATGAAAGGGTGAAAAGTATACATAAAAAATAAAGCAAATTTATTCAGGTTGCAATTTGTACATAGCTAACATTTGCTCCAAACGACATTCTTGTCACACTTACACGCACAAACTCATGGTCAAACATATCACAATCAGACTTGAGGTTATCATCGATCTGTAAAAAAAATTTTGCCAAAGTCTCTTCACTTCAGAAGGAATCCCGCAAGGGTCATGAAAAATAGTGTGCGCCCCGGGTGCTACATATTAGATAAAATATGGCATAAAACGGTTGAAGGTTAATGCTCGCGACGTGATATGCTCTTTCAAAAAGCAATCTACTTTGTAATGGATTGCAAATGGCAGTAAACGGATCGCTCCATGCATTATCTTCTCTTAACTGTTCGGCGTGCCTTTGTCCAGTTCAACACGAACTACACTCCAAAAGTACCACACATACATACAATGTCTTTTCCTTTTCGCCACCGAGAGCGTAAAAGAGACGCGTGTGGGTAGACAATGTTGTTGATCATGTGACCTATACACAAAGTGTTTAGCACGGGTGTTACCTTTCATTTCATTTCAGCACGACGAATGCATGAAGTAGTTGAGGCATCACGCATCTCTCATCTATCTCCTTCCTCTTCCGTGAGTAATGGCAAAAAAATGGGTACACGGAAAGCATACAAAGTGTACCGAATAGAATATTGGCCTAGGTGAGCACTCGCTCTTTGCCTAATGCATATAAGCTTCCGACCGGCAATGCACACAACAGTTCATTTCCTCTCTGTCTTCGCAAGCGGTCAACTCTCTCTCTCTCTTCTACTCTGCCTGATAATAAAACTACATATCTCTTCGCATATGGAAAGAGACGACGCGTTATAATCATTAGTATTATAACATTTGATAATTGCTTCCCTTGTCACTATATCCCCATCCTCAAATATAGCTTTCCCTGTAAAGTTCCGCTCCTCCAATGACAATTTTCCTCCTTCTTAGCACGACGTTGAATCTGGCAACCAATTAAGAAATTTATAGTGTATTAAATTAATAAAAAAAGCAATTTGAATATGCATTAATTATTCTTTCCAGTGATCGCGCTCTCCAATGACAATCACCCTGTCTTCCGGGCAGGTCGGAAGGGAAGTCTTTCCGTATCAATTCACCCGTTGCGGCGCTTCGCGTGGCATCTACTGGGAGATATGGAAAATGTGGGCAGCAGCCGCTAACGAGACAATCGTTGAAGTCCACGTGTCTGACCGAAGTTGGCGAGATATTATTACCTTAAAAAAAAACTTTTTTTTAAATATCCTTAAACCTTCCGTTTCACTCCATATCGTTTTCATCTTGTTTTTGTGACCCTTCTTAGACGGTAAGATTTTACTTGATCACCATCATTATCAATTAAAAAGCAGTCATAAGTGTCCTTTTAGTTGACAAAGGTCCGGACGAATCAGGAAGTCATCCCGGAATTCTTGGCTTTATTCAGAACAACACGGTCGATGGAACAGTGATGGACATGGTTACCATTGTTTTATTCTTAGAAATCTAAAAGCACTTACTTATCTGAGAGCAACCACCAAAAATTTATGAGTGATTTTGTATTTCCGCTTTCCTCTGCATTCTCATTCGCTCAACCTTTTTTCGCGCTTCGGTTTGGTGCTACCTATGAAATAGCACGCGAGGCTGACAGAGTGCATAGAAACTCTCAATACCCAGGGTGGAAGCATGGCTGTTCGAATATCCATTAAAGGAAGTCTCCGGCGAATAATTAACATGTTGTTTTTTAAGCATAGTCTCATCTCATCGCAAAAACTTAGATAGAGACAGTTTGACTTAATTCCACGGTATCATTTAAGAATTATGGTCATTTTAACCAGCATGGGTAGAGAAAAGAGCTAGATCTTAGCACCTCCTATTTTGCAGCGCTCGATCGCAACATGAAAGCGAACTCGAGCCATCTTCAAAAAATTGTTGTATAGCAATACCGGGGAAGCCGTACTCTTATACTTGGAAGCCTGCATATCCGAGCTTGCATCCAACATTGGCCGAATTTTTCTTAACAAGTCCTCTCCCAATACAATTGTGTCAGCACAAATTTCATTGGAGAGAATGGGAAGGGCAGCAGCACTGAACAGGGAGGATCACAGCTTTCCGAAAACTTGATGGGAAGAGAACTGGGCATACTGCAGCCAGAGGCAACTAGAGGTTATTCCGTACGGGACACTTCATCGCTCAAATGCCTAATTAGAATTGTTTGTCCAAACATTCGCCGGAGACTTCATTAAATTATTTTTTTGGTGATCACCCTTCTTTAATATCAGCAGTGGAAGAAGAATCGGGAATTATTCGAATGACCACTTTAGCCGTCCATTTGCAGAGCCTTCGCGCAGATCGATTGCGCGACTTTGGCTATGTCTCGCTGCCAGTCATGTACAGCTTGGTACGTTTTTAAAATATTTTTTTTACAGCACACTACTTTTCTCTTCACACATTTTTACCTTACCTGTATTATATCTATATATGTTCATATAAAATTATACCTTTTGATAGAGAGAAAATACTACACATTACTTAACTCATTAAAGAAGCACGAAACTTAATGGAAATTTTTTAAAGAATTCTTCTGATCATTACGTCTGTCTGCATCAAATCAGGTAAAACGGAACAAATTCAAGAAATAGCGTTTGCGCTCCTTTAATAGGAGACTTTCTACGAGAGAGTCAACTACGTGACAACTCCCAAACTTCTCGACTTTCTCGTCTTTTCCTATCCCGCTCTCCTGACACTCATCGGTCTTGTGCTGTTTATTCGCGGAGTTGAGCACTTCTTCCCGCACCTCATGAGTCTGTCCACTTTCTTTTTTTTATTGAATTATCGCTTAAAAATAAATATTGTATATTTTTATTACATTATTTTCGAGATACATATATGTATATTTATCCAATGCCTAAGAATATTGAAATACTTGTAGAAATTCGCCTTCACGTTGGCTTCTACGTGGTTGGGTACATCTTGGTTGCGTCCATGTATAATGCCGCCTTTACCGGAAACACGGCCGTCCCTTCACAGGAGCCCAGGACGTACGAGAATTCGAAAAATGAAAAGAAATATGTTCTGTACCACTTAAGGATGAGCTATCATTACTCTGACGGCTACAACATAGGACCTTTGGAATATTGAGAGGTATTGTATACTTGTGGTATGGACAACAGGGCACGTAAGTCTATGTGTTAAGAAAAACCAGGCCAATGTAGGTTACTCAAACCATATGTATAAATTTCACTGGCAGTAGTAGAATAGCGTCGCCGCCCACGGTTGCGCTCGACCAAAAATTTTTTTTTGAAAATGGCGGGAAGATAAAATATTCCAAATTCAAAGTAGATAATACTGTTAATTTCCTCAGGGCAGAGAGATTTTTGTGACTTCGGGAGACTTGCAATATAGTCGAAAAAACAAGACACTGTTAGATCTATTTTAACTACTACAATTCTAGAACTTATCAATAACATGGTTATTTTGCGCAGAAGGTTCAAAGATTTTGTGGATCGAGTTCGCAGCGGGAAATCGCAATTCATCATTGAAGACATTCCAGCATTCACTAGCCTGACAGCGGAAATAGTCGGCGAACTCCCAAGCGAGGTTAACGCTGAGATTTGAATTGAATGGAAAAGCTGAAATTGAATGGTAAAGTTGAAAAATGTGTAAGATTTCATCTTTATCAATGTTTTGCACATTTGAAGTTGTTTTAATCATCTTTTTTTTTTTACAAATAATTGTCTCTATTCAAAAGGCGGACTCCTCCGTGGGAAGAGGGCCAGTCCTCATCGCTGATATACAGAAGTGTATGGAACGGGTTTGTTGGCGTTTTTGTTTTTAAAGAAAAAGCATTATATTATAGAAGACTTTCAAAATGCCTTCCTTTTTTCAGCTTTGCGACAAAAACTTCAATTCGGGAATGTTCGTTTTTCTCGATCGAATCTTCGTCGTGGACCCGGCT
Source organism: Allodiplogaster sudhausi (assembly GCA_945643635.1). Lineage (NCBI taxonomy): Eukaryota > Metazoa > Nematoda > Chromadorea > Rhabditida > Diplogasteridae > Allodiplogaster > Allodiplogaster sudhausi. The sequence continues at coordinate 2,020,676 of CALZFC010000035.1, read as the reverse complement.
AATAACCGCGCGCAACTCCGTTGTGCTGTTCAGCAGTTGGGGAAACAGACAGATACTTGCTTGTTTTAACAATTGTTTTTTTGAGTAATAATTTATCTCTTTGCGAGCTACCTGTAACTAACAGAAACTACATTCTCGATATTGATTCAAATAGGCTCGATTCGTCTGGTATGCCGGAGCGAACATCCTATGACCGGACTTTTTCACTTGAAAGTAGCTCATTCTTTATCCGTTTCGCGTCTACATTGTACTTCAGGTTAGCATATTTTTTTGTTGCTAACATTAGATCCAAAAGACATTCATTTCACACTTTCTGGCATTCATGTCAAACTTAGTAGCTGTCCTTGAGGTTCTCATAGAGAGGCGATATTGTACATATCACTCTTACTCTGTGACATTTGTTTTCCAAAGTCTCTTCGCTTCAGAAGGAATATTTTTACTCCTCAGCAGCGCAAAAGGATGAATTTCATCACAATTGCCTTCTTTAATCAGGAGAAGGCAAGTGAAGTCATTTTTTTTTAAATTTATTTTTATCAATTATTATTAATTGTTAAAAAAAATTAAGAATTTATTAATTGATTAATGTTACCAGATGGAGTCGTTTTGGTGGCGCCGCTTCACGAATCGGCCAAGGATTGTGAACAAATTAAACAGCGAGATTACGTTCCAGCCGGTCAACATTTCGTCGATTCTGCTGAACCTAAAGATCGCGGGAGTTTTCTACGCCCTTGCTTTTCTCATCTTCCTCGGCGAAATGACGTGGCCCATGATGCGCCCGAAATGCTGCGCCCTCGCTCCCGTCCAATTCATGAGAAAGACATTCTTAAAAGTGTGGGAAGCGTGCCGAAAATAGCGTTAACGGCGTGTGTGGTTTCTGTCACAGTTTCAATGATTTATTACAATTGTATTGGAATAGTCCCGACATTCATTTACAATGGATATTATGTTAGTGAAACTCTTTTGAAGGTGTGAACGATTGTAAATTCAAACTCTGAAGCCCTTTGTTCAAGCAGTTATTGTTCGAATTTTTTTTTATAGATCCAGATGAAACGGGAATACACGGTTCTGGAATACTTTTAAGATAATATCGCAAACACAAAGAAATAGATAAGCTGACTAAAATTCAGGTCAATTTAAAAAAAGCAACTCTGATAAACGATCAGTTCATTCACGAACATTTTAAATTCAAATGCTACTCTTCTCCTTCGTCTCCTGTTCACCAACATAAAGATGATGCTCTCTTTGGCGGTGGACGACTTCTAAGAGTTCTCATAAAACAATATATCGCGGCTAATGAGTTTAATATCCAATTTATAAACCATAACCATAGTTATTATCTCTAACAGAACATTTTGCCAGGCATTGACAATAATTTTTTTACACCGATTGCCATGTTGCTCATGGTCAGGTGACCGTGTCAGCGTTTGTTTCAGTACAGCAATTGTTTCTGGTATTACCCTATCGCTTGCTGCTGAATTATCGAATCTTGCTGTTTTGGAAGATTGATCGCAAAGGGTGTGATTCTCATCGTCAGAGGGAAGAACATTTCCCGTCAACGCAGCCGCTCGAACGAATAGAAATGGCAGTGCAGCACACACTAACTTTATTCTTTTTTTTGCTGTTAAAAACTACCCTTATGGGTTCCAATGCCTTTTAATGTCAACTCTATATGAACGGATGAGTCTTTTCAAAATCCTCCTTTGACGGGAAAGGACAACTAATAGAGTGCCGTTTTTCGTAATCGCTTAAAGAGTCGATGAAGCAAGGCTCGAGGGAAGAGCGGACGCTGACCTCAACCATTGTTCACGGGGCGACTATCCAGGGACTCGCTGCTGCAGAACTTATTCACGAATCTCGTCCACCAGGTGCTCTCGCCTTTTCTCCCTTCCCTCGATTTCATCGGCAGCCCTTGCAAATTCTGCGCGCACAACGGGGCACTGATGAAATGTCCGATGTCACTCTCTCTCTCTCTCTATGTCTCTTTACATCTCTGTCTCAATCACTCTCTCTCTATCTCTCTCTATCTCTGTCTCTATCACTCTATCTCTATCTCTCTCTATCTGTCTATCTCTATCTCTTTCTATCTCATTCTATCTTTCTCTATCACGATCTCTCTCTCTCTCCCTCTCTCTTTCTATCAAATTCTACTTTTCAACACCAATTAACAACCTCTTCTTCAATTGCTGTCTCCACTCGAAAGAAATTCTCAACACTGCTCTGCTCATTGAAGTAAAAACGTCTTACTCTTTTTTCTAATATAAATTTTCTTTCAAACATTCTTTTAATTATGTTCAAAAATTTACTGGTTCTCCAATTATGTACCTTCTTTTGTAAGGTCCTGCTTTAAAAAAATATATTGCGCAAAGTCACTGGTGGCGAGGATAGGAATTGGCACCTTCTGCTTTTTATTTGTGTTACCAAAAAAGGCTTTTGGCATGTTATTTCAGTACAATCTGAAAGTGGTTGGAGTGTTTTTTAAACTATGTAATCTATGTTTTTTGCCTAACCTGTCTCATTGATCTCATTTTTCTGATCTTTATTTATTTTTTGTGGAGAGATGGCATTGTAGAACATCCATCCCTGCCATGACTTTTTTTGTCTAATTGGGATCCTGCAACCGAGTGCCATTTTGAGATTTCTGGCGCCAATGACTGTTTCTTTATCGCATAATAATAATTGTGACTCTCGCAATCTCAACAAGCGTGAGCCCATTTTTTTCCATTGATCTGACCTAGAACCGCGTTCTCCCAGCCCCCCTTGATTGTTGCATGCTTGATACGCCTGACAGGCCGACCAGATTAGATGGGAGATTGGAAGAGAGAGTACGAGAGAGATAGAGGAATAGAAGGTGATACAAAGAAAAGAATCATTGGGCGAGAGTTGGAACGAGGGTGAAAGAGGCAAGAGATAAAGGTCACTGTTGCACTCAGATAAAAAAACCCAAACTTGAATAAAAGGCAATAAGATCTCGAAGGAGCCTCAAACGTGTTTTCCCCTGAGTTCCTGCCAACAGGATTTTCATAAAAATTCATATCTTTTTGTTTGCATATAAAAATCATACCTAACTTATAGTTTCCCCACAAGACTTTGTTGATTTGCATTATTGTTCAAATAATTTCGCAGCTAAATCTTAAACAAATCGTGTGTTTGATTTACGGTTAGCTGCCTATTTTTTCCTCATTGGACGGCACCATCATTTAGAATGCAACGTCACCAAAGACTCCATCTTCTGTCTCTTTTGGTGCTCGCCTTCTCGGCAGCCTCGGCCTTTCCTGCGCCACTGAACAAAGTGGACCATCACAGCTACGCCGTAGACACATCTTCGGTAAGGTTCGTATACCATACCGAAGATGTCCCCGAGTTCATCCTGGCTTGCACGATGAACTGGGATGCGTACAAGTCCTACTTCGGTGAGTGTTTGGCGCATCATCAGAATGAGATAATATAATTAACTGGCCGACAATTAATTTATTAACTATATGTATGTACACTATTTTAACTAATATTTTTTTTAGAGAGAATGCTTATCTGACTATTTATCAGGCTTGATGATCAACAACGCCGAGGAGGATGCACTCCGCTTAGATGCCTTCTGCAAGACGGCAAAACTCATCGTGTCGAAGAACAACATACTATTTAACGCGTCCTTCCGTATGGGCTCCAACCAGTTCATGGCAATCGTACGGCAGAGTTTTGTATTCTGTAAAGGGAGATTTAAGACGAATAAATAGTGTCTTGTTTTTTTCATTATTCTATACTTTGAATTCGCGAGCATTTTATTTCCCGCCATTTTCAAAATGGCAGAACTTCACCGTGGCCGACATTTTCAAAAACAACAATTGGCAACATTGACCGGGTTTTGCTTAACACATTGGCTCATGGGCCCGTTTAGTTCAAACCACAATTTTTTGTGGAGAGAGAGAGGCGAGAGGCAGTAGCACCATTTCTGTGGATTGCTTACATGGTTCCACTGCTGGCATACCACCAAGATATCCAAGTATTAAGCAATTGATAGCAAATATCCAGTAAGCTATTCTAAACATTGGTGTAACATTTTTATATTCTGCAATCTTTTGCTTTTTTAGTTCTGGGTCTTTACATTCTATTTCTGACCTAATGATGATTTATAAAATTATAACCCATGCGCTTAAAATCTTTCTCATATTATTTCAACCACTTTTTAGTTATCGGGCAGCTGATCGTTGTTGGAGTTTTTTCCCTTATGATCTCCTTTAAACCCCCCCCCCCCATTAAAATACATTTCCTTCCGCACAGCTTCCGAACGAGGTGCTCAAGTTCACCGGGTACCTCGGATCGAAGGCGAGCGCCGAGAAGCACGCGGCCGCCAAGCAGTTCAAGCAGCTCGACAATTACGTCATTCCGACATATAATACACCGCCAGGGAAGCTGCGGCTCGTCCTGGGCCTTCTCGGCAGCGGGCGCGCTCGCCAGCCACTACAACCTGCAGAAGAAGAAGAACGAGACGCTCCTCGAGTTCTCCGAGTAGGAGCTGATCGACTGCTCGGCCAAGTTCGGCAATTACGTTAGTCAATGCTTTTTTTCTCTTCTTCAAAAAAAATATATTTTATATATATATTTGTTTTAATCTAGGCTTTATTGTTTAAACGCCCAACAAATTAGGAATCTTTTTTTTTTCAAAACTTAAAAAAAAAATTTTTCAGGGCTGCGGCGGCGGTTTGATGAGCAGCGCGTTCGACTATGTCAAGGAAGCAGGCGGCATCGAGGCGTCGCGCGACTACGCGTATGAGGGCAAGGTTAGGGGTGGATGGCATGGCTAGAAGAATAAGTATCTTTGGGCAAGCTGCCAAGACAACACTCACAAACACAAAGAGACAAATACAAATAAACACACAAACACACACACACAAATGTGTCTCCACAGGACGCCAATTGCTGCCTGACCAAGAATAAGGTTGTCTCGGACGACAGCGGCTTCGTCGCCATCCCATCCGGTAATGAGGATGCTCTCCGAGAGGCAGTCGCACGGGTCAGCAGCCATTTCAAAGAAGCTTAAAAAAACTCATTTTTGATATTCGCGCCTTTTTGCATCAATCCTATTACCATACCCGATAAATATTACATAATACAGGTTGGCCCCGTTTCCGTTGCTAACACCGTGACGAAATCCTTCTTCATCTACAGCGATGGTTCGTGCCTTTCCTCCTCAGACTTTCCATCTCCATCGCTCTCTATGATTGCTCTTTCTCCATCTAATTCTCGCTGTCTCATTCTCTCGTTCTCTCTCTCTCTCTCTCGCCAGGTGTCTACTATAACGAACGCTGCGACGGCCAAGCGCTGAACCACGGCGCGCTCCTGGTCGGCTTCGGCACCGACCCCATGCACGGCGACTACTGGCTCGTCAAGAACAGCTGGGGAGACAAGTGGGGAGAGAAGGTTAATGATCATACATACCTCTCTTGGTCTCTCTCTCTCTCTCACTCTCTCTCTCCCTTGCTCTGTCTCTCTAGTACTTTCTCTCTATCACTCACTTGCTCTCGCTCGCTCTTCCACACTCTTTCACTTGCTTCCCTCAGTTTATTCGTAGTATTCAATACCTCATATCTGCAATCAATTCTCTCGATGACTTCTTTACTCTCATATTTTCACACATTTTCAGTCTCCTTCTCTCTATTCCCCATCTTATAGTAGGTAACTCCTTCCATTTCTCATTCACCGTATAGGTCACATTACAATCTCTTTGATTTTTTGCTGCACAGCACTTGGCATCTGGAATTCAGATTTGAGCTAGCTGGGCGAATTAGCAGTGAGAGAGTGTGGGAATAAGAGGAAACGTCGAAAGATGAAAGGATAAAATGAAAGAGAGGTAGTATATGTGTGATGTACAGTACCGCTCAAAATTCTATTAACTTTTGGTTTTTCGTGCATAATTTCATTCAAAGTTAATGAAAGTTGATGAAATTTTCAGGGTTCCTTCTTTATGCTGTCAGATTGTTAGTAGCAGAATATTGATTTCATAGATCGACTACAAGGCAAGAAAAAAATCAATAAGTCAAATCACCTGAGGTGCACATTTAGTTGAACAAAGTGGGTTGTTTCTTTGATATTCGGGTAGTTTTTATTTGATGCATGATTTTTTCAGTATTCTAGAGCAGCTCTGCGATTTCGTTTTGATCTAATCACTATTTATTCAAAAGTTTTTACATGTTGCCTGCCCCTAGTTCAAGATCCATGCACTCGGCCTGAGATGCAGACGGTTCAGGAGGATAAAATCGATCATTTACTAATATACCTATTTCAATAATTATTTTAATATATTTGCAGGTCAAAAAAAAACTAATTTAGATGATTATTTGAGCAGTTAAAATTAGGTGCTAACTATTTGTGCACACTCTGAACACTGCTGTCAACTTTTATCCTCAGCCCAGACGCACTTATAGTGATGCTGTGCAGGGGTCCGTGTTCCAAAAGCGGTTTTGCCAATCCCAAATGATAGAACATAGGCTTTTATACCTTCGGAAGCCCTATTTCATCCCTGTCTTCATGAACCCACAAGATACAGTAGATCGTTTGAATGTACCCGTGCCATAGAGTAGTACGTTGACCTAACAGACAAGACTTAACATCGAATCAAAAATCACATTAATCGGTACAGACGAGTGTTCAGCAAGCGTCTAAATAACTATTAGATAATTTAGTGTTCTGATTGATCTAGAACCACAAGTTGTCAACAACACCGTACTACTATGCCACGGGTACATTCAAACGATCTACTGTATCTTGTGGGTTCATGAAGACATTGATGAAATAGGGCTTCCCAAGGTATAAAAGCCTATGGCAAAACCGCTTTTGGAACACCGATCACTATAAGTGCGTCTCGGCTGAGGACCAAAGCAGGGATGTATCGGAATAAAAATTTTCATAACGGAATTCGGAATTCGGAATTCGGAAGGCCCACTTTCATAACGGAATTCGGAAATCGGAATTCGGAAGAGAAAAAAGGTCGGAATTCGGAATTCGGAATTCGGAACTTCAACTTTCAATATGAAAAATGGGAATTTTTCTTTCTAACTTTTGGTCAATCTGCCGCGCTTGGGGCATACATAAAACAACAGTGAGATTAGATGGTGGATGTGCCATTAAAATCTTGGGTGAAAGCTGAAGAAAACATTGTGAAATATGTTTTTATTTACTTTTGTTCTCTCGGTTTTGAACAGTATCTCGCGCCCATGGAAAACTTCTACCAGTTAGTGCAAAAAGTATATAAAATAAGTTCAGTAGAGGAGATCTTTTCTTAACACAACTCATTTCCTCTCTCTGATCAGCTCCCATCACTTCCCACCCTATCGATATGGGAAAGTGAACCCTGTTCTCTCTTTCCCCAGACCTTGACGTTTCCTGCGTCGCTATCAAAGTATCTGTTGCCCTCATTGTCCACATCGTCAGGTAGGCACACTACTCAAGTCGATGGACGAGGAGAACAACAGTCGCCTGGCCAAGCTGGCGGAGTGCCCCGACTGATTCACCGGCACTATACTTAACATCTCCTCTCCCAGCCATTTCCCTCACTCCCAGGACAGTTTATCTCCTACGCGTCGCGTCCGAAGTCGTACGGCCGGGAATCGGGAGAAGGAAACACGGGCAGAGATCGTCGACTCGGTGGACAAAGGCAGCGAAAGGAGATAGCCGAGCATGATAACTCCATGCTCCTCTCCAGCCTTGCTGCTCCATTACGAACGGCGTCCGCTCTCACGTCTCTCCCTACGGCATCTCTTTGGGAAATGGGAAAGCTGCCACCGGCACCCTCCAACTCGGCAGCCCAACAAGGCCAAAGCGTCAGACGAAATATTGACTTTTGGAGGGTCTATATCTTGGGCCCCCAGGGGTCCTAGAGACCTAATCCTTTTTGATTGAGTTCCGTACAGTGCCTTGGCCCAAACCACTAACCGATCTACTTCAGACGCGATGACTTTATCATTTCAGTTTATGTCAGCACTTTATACATATTTTGTGAAGTTTGGAAACTTAGTTCAGTTTTTACTAAAATGCGCTTCCCAAAAGGTCTCCTCTTATGAAAGATCCGCAAAACATTTCATTGTAATTTCGAAGACAGGGATGAAATAGGGCTTCCGAAGGTATAAAAGCCTATGTTCTATCATTTGGGATTGGCAAAACCGCTTTTGGAACACGGACCCCTGCACAGCATCACTATAAGTGCGTCTGGGCTGAGGACCAAAGTTGACAGCAGTGTTCAGAGTGTGCACAAATAGTTAGCACCTAATTTTAACAGCTCAAATAACTATCTAAATTAGTTCAGTGATGACCTGCAAATATATTAAAATAATTATTGAAATAGGTATATTAGTAAATGATCGATTTTATCCTCCTGAACCGTCTGCATCTCAGGCCGAGTGCATGTATCTTGAACTGGGGGCAGGCAACATGTAAAAACTTTTGAATAAATAGCGATTAGATCAAAAACGAAATCGCAGAGCTGCTCTAGAATGCTGAGAAATCATGCATCAAATAAAAACTACCCGAATATCAAAGAAACAACCCACTTTGTTCAACACGCCTAAATGTGCACCTCGGGTGATTTGACTTATTGATTTTTTTCTCGCCTTGTAGTCGATCTATGAAATCAATATTCTGGTACTAATAATCTGATAGCATAAACAAGCAACCCTGAAAATTTAATCAACTTTCATTAACTTTGAATGAAATTATGCACGAAAAACCAAAAGTTAATAGAATTTTGACCGGTACTGTATGTATGTAACTAGAGAAAGACAGACAAATTTAAAAAAAAAGAGAGAGAGATAGAGAAAGAGAGATTGAGAGAGAGAGAGAAATAGAAAGAGAGAGTAAGAGAAATAGAGACAGGAAAAGAAGTAAGAAAACACCAATATGGAAGATATAACAAAAATCTTAATTTTTCCTTCCAGGGCTACATTCGCATGGCGCGCGGCAAAGGAAAGGCATGCGGCATCGCCAAGGAGGCCGTCTTCCCGGTCATCGTCTAAGTCATCTTCCTCTCTCTCTCTCATTTTCTCTCTCTCTCATTTTCTCTCTCTCTATCTACCTCTTTCCCTCTCCTCTCTCCTCCCTCTCTCCCTCTCCCTCTCCCTCTCCCCCTCTCTCTCCCTCTTTCCCTCTTTCTTCCTCTCTCTTCCTCTCTCTAACCATAAAGTGTACTCTCGTAGTTGTGCGACGTTTCCCATACCACATCAAAAGACTCACAAAAAACACACTAAAATTTGGTCACGTATAACTCTTTATTCATCTTGCCTCGATTGATCTCTGATATAATCTCTTTCTCTCACTTTTTCTCTTTCCTTCCTTAACTCTCCCCACTTCTCACACAATCTCGTCAATCTCGTTCCTTGTCTCTCCTTCCTTTCTTAGGGCCTCCCTCTCTTGCTCTTCTACCCCTCTTTCTGTATCTCTGCCCTTCTTATAGCACCCTCTCGCTCTCCCTCGCTCCCTCACTCCCATGTCTCCCTCCATCTCTCTGTCACTCTCTCTCTCTATCTCTCTCACTTTTTCTCTCTCGCTCTCCCTTTATCCGCCGCCTAACGTCTCGCTTTCCTTCCCCAATTTGCACGGATTTCTTTGACTGCTGCCAAGACATGTTCTATCTTTATTTTAAATTGCCTAGATTTTCCTTATTCATTCCTAACTCTTTTTTATTTACCGTCCATATACATTCATATGTGCCTTTTCTGTTGTTTTGTTTGCCAATGTCATTTGTTTCTGCGAGACGCATAAACGGACGTACATTATTAGCTGATATGCCCAGACTAAGACAACTCCCTTTAACGGAGTCCGATTTTCAGCCTCTATTCATATTCAATCAGCGGAAAAAAATTGATATCAGTTTAAAAAAGTTTTAATAAAATTAAAAAAAAAAATTTAATTTTACTAAACCCTTTTTTAAACTTTTCGGAGCGAGTTGTTTGGGTCGCCTTGACGAAATTTGTCCAAGTAGAGTATTCGAAACCAAAAAATTGCTGGGCAACGCTATGGCTGCTCTTGGAAACCATGTTGCAAACTTTTTTTTTCTCAAACCGAGCAACATTTGCCGGTTTTTCTCAACAGTTAGTTCCCAAGCCAATTGTGTAAACACAAATTTCAGTAGCCAGTCGGCGGGTAGAGAAATTAAACTGTACACTTCCGCCAGGGACACTTAATGGAGTCAAATGCTTATTTTGAGTTGCCAGAATAATTGACATTGTGTACGTTCTGCTAGGTGGCGAATGTGTTGGCGGTAAAATGTATTCAACGCACATCTTCACTTCATTTTTTAGTGATTCAAGTCAAATAATTTCATAGCTCTTTGCCATTATAAGTTAAGCGTCATATTTGTGTAGGTTCCATCCACTCCGTTGAAACGCCTCATCCGTGTAGAAGAGTCGATAGTAGCCGAAGAAGTTGAAGTCGAACGACAGATTTTCTGATGCCTCGAGGATGTTTACTTGATGCCCTGCAAAAGGCACTTTTCACTTTGTTCTAACCCTAAAACTAAGATTCAAGTTAATTAATAAATAGAATCATTAAAAAGCACCTGTATTGATCCACCAAATCGCATGGGCTGTTCCGTTGGTGTAGAATAGAGGTATCTCCACCGGCCTTTATGAACAAAATGAGAATTTTCAGGAGTGAACTAAAGTGAACTAACGAGGGAAATTCCGTGTGCTCGGCTATCATCCACGCTGTTTCGTTGACGTCTATTCTAAGGAAGGGTACGACCATCTAAATATTATTCGCACTCACAATCAGTTCTAAGCTTCAAAAATCGACCAAAACCTCGGGAACTTGCAGAAGATATTCCTTAAAGAGTGGATGCTGTTCTCCTTCAGAGAAGCATGCCCAAATCTCGGGAAGCATTCCGTCTTTCCATGTGATCGAACGGCCATCATACTTTGCAGTTAGATTCTAAATAATAAAGTAATTAGTATCAATTTTGTCGTCTCCTGTGATACTGAATCGAGCGCACAAAACCTTACCACCATAGCATTTTGAAAGGCTGTGCCGCCAAGTACCGCGTGAATCATTCGAAACAATTGTGGACCCTGTAGTGCATGACGCGATAATAGATTTTTTTCTTCTTTTTTTTTTCTTGGAATAAAGTTAGAAAAAACTTGAACAGATAATTAACCAAAGTATAACTGAACAACAGGCGCCCTCGATTAAAGCATTCCTCAACTTCTGCACCGTCAGGGCACGCCAACTGAGCGCCTTTGCGATACAACTCCTTGTTGCCAGCGAACCACGCATCCTACAAAGATGTAGAACAGAAATATTATGAGTCATCAATCACGAATATCTCGAACAAATAGAAAGCAAGAAAAAAAAAAGCAATAATAAAAATAAGATAAAGATAAAAACCCTGTCGTTGTACTGATCGAGTGCTGTAATGAATGTCGTGAGCCCTTCTTGCATCCACAATTCTCGCCAAGTCTCGATCGTCATCTTGTTTCCAATCCACTAAAGTAGATCAAAGTCAGCCCTCGCACTCTTTCTTGAAGCCCTTTTCTGACGATACAAAGAAAACATAAAAAAAAATAAAACCTGATGAACAATTTCGTGTCGATCAGCCACCTGGGCGTTATCTGAATGCGATTTAGAAAACAAAATTAATTTAATTAGTCAAATTAATTTTGTGTCCCATCTATTGACTGACAGACATTCCGCTGCAGTTCAAAAGACTCTGTAATCAGGCCGGAATTCTCCATTCCGCCTGCAGGAAGCTTGACGACGACAAGATCTGTGTGAAAGATTACGGATTTTTAAGAAATAAATACTCTGTAGCATTAAGAGAAAGAAACATCTCACAATCAGAAGCTGCCTACGTGCATATTTTATGTTTTTTTTTAAATATATGTATTTATTTTTTAGTCATAATCATACCTAACTTGCTGATGCTAATGCTCGCGTTAAAGTAGTCAGAAAACTCGTCAACTGCACTTGTGGCTGCGTCAATTCGGTCGGCGGACATTGACGCTTCATAGATTCGTGGAAAGATGAATGTCATCTGTTCGGAGTAAGGAAAAAACCGTAATAGGAAGTGTGATTTTAAAAATGTTAATGAATAAATACTCTGATAATCTTACTTTGTCTTTATTAAAAGTAAATAAAAATTAGAAGAATGTTAATAAATCCTTATAAATTAACGATCAGCGCAATGAAATTCGTGCTTAATGAACTGAATGGCTTCGCAGAGAGAAAACGCCTTACCTGGACAGTTCCGAATGAAGTCGAAACACTTGCGTGCTTTTGCATCCAACCATGATCCCTCGGAATAAGGGTTAATGCGACAAGATAACTCGAAAATTGCCGTGTCCTTTCGAATGAAGTTCGAGTAATTGATAGCTGCTCCGTCTAAAGCGTAATTTGGGTAGTCAAGAACCTAATATACATATTTACTGCACCGGAACGAGGCGAAAATATGTAATTGATAGCAGAGAAATACAAGAAATTTAAACATATACTTACATATGTAGTTTACAAAACTGAGACATTAAGAGAGCCTCTCTGTTAGGATCAAGCAGTCCTCAGTGGGAGCCTGCCCCGGGGCAAAAATTTCTGATTTGGTTATCCAAAATTTAATTTGGAGTACCCATGCGCACTATGAAGAAAATTAGAAGGTCAATTTTGTTAAAAAAAAATTTTCCTTGTCTGGGCATGCAAATGTATGGAAAAAGTTGAAGTCCCCATAACTTTCTTTAATATCAATATTTGCCAATTTTATTTTTTTTAACGGAATCAACGTTGGATTCTGAACAAAATCAGCCCAGACGTCTTTCAGTCAACAATTTTTTTCACATCGAAAAATTACTTTTAATATTTGGATTTGACGGTTAAGTACCTTATACTCATTTGTGTGTGGGTGTTATATCTCAAAATGTAGAGCATTAAAAACTGTATAACATATATTCTTTTCGCTTCGTGTGCACTACCCCTAAGGGGTGGAAAATAGGCTCAAATATGGGTACCTCGGATATGTAGGATTCAAGGAATGCGTGAAAAGGAGTTAAATTCTTGTTGTAACATAAAATGAACCATTTCATTCGATTCAGCACGTGCTTCTTTTCAAAAAAGCTCCATATCAAAATTTCATAAAATTATCATCTTCCATGAAAAAAAAACATTTTTCGATTTTTCAGCCATTGTCAGAAAATGACCTAAAACTATTCGAATCACTGTATTTTCAATGGTTTCAGTGAGAACAGAATGCGGATAGTACTATTCAGTACGCGACAAAATTCTCTACAACATACATCCATGACATCTGGATAGGGCGTCCCTACCAATGACACTATCGATTTTCCTAAGGCGGTCGCGTTAAAACTAACAGATCCGCATTTTCCAACTTTTCGTGCAATCTTAATGTTTCTTACTCATCCAATGCATCATTCTGCTCCACGAAGCACACAAAGGTCAGAACCGATGTTTGTTTTACAGATCTCTCGTGGTAAAAGCCCGCAAAAGGGTTTGCACGCGCGCGGCTTCGAACCTGGGACCCATGACTTTCGACGTGCACAACCAATTGGCTAAAATGACGTTATAAATTTCATTTCTGGAAAATGACAAAACCAATCTTAAAGGTTGACCTATCAGCCGATAGCTATTTTTGCGCTCTATCGAAATAAATATATCCACCAAACAGTGTAAATTGACGGTAAGGTCAAATAAGTGGCCAAAATATTCGAACCCAAAAAAGTAGATCAAAAAAGCTATTCATCATAACGTGATGTATGGGAAAGTTGTTCGTCTGAGCGAAAGCTATAGAATGGCATATAACATGTGGGGACAAGTTCAATCCGCGAGCAATAACAGCCGCGAAAATTTCCCCCCAAAATATTGACTTTTCAACGGACTCTAGGGCACTCTTTCGGTACTCTTACTAATAGAGAGGACATTCTTTATCAGTCACTATTATCTATTCGGTTGGAGTACCGAAAAAGTGCCCTGAAGTCCTTTTAAAAGTAAGTTTGTTGGTGATACATTACCGCGGCCTTTATTGCTCGCGGATTGAACTTATCCCCACATGTTATATGGCATTCTATAGCTTTCGCTCAGACGAACAACTTTCCCATACATCACGTTATGATAAATAGCTTTTTTGGTCTACTTTTTTGGGTTCGAATATTTTGGCCACTTATTTGACCTTACCGTCAATTTACACTGTTTGGCGGATATATTTATTTCGATAGAGCGCAAAAATAGCTATCGGCTGATAGGTCAACCTTTAAGATTGGTTTTGTCATTTTCCAGAAATGAAATTTATAACGTCATTTTAGCCAATTAGTTGTGCACGTCGAAAGTCATGGGTCCCAGGTTCGAAGCCGCGCGCGTGCAAACCCTTTTGCGGGCTTTTACCACGAGAGATCTGTAAAACAAACATCGGTTCTGACCTTTGTGTGCTTCGTGGAGCAGAATGATGCATTGGATGAGTAAGAAACATTAAGATTGCACGAAAAGTTGGAAAATGCGGATCTGTTAGTTTTAACGCGACCGCCTTAGGAAAATCGATAGTGTCATTGGTAGGGACGCCCTATCCAGATGTCATGGATGTATGTTGTAGAGAATTTTGTCGCGTACTGAATAGTACTATCCGCATTCTGTTCTCACTGAAACCATTGAAAATACAGCGATTCGAATAGTTTTAGGTCATTTTCTGACAATGGCTGAAAAATCGAAAAATGTTTTTTTTTCATGGAAGATGATAATTTTATGAAATTTTGATATGGAGCTTTTTTGAAAAGAAGCACGTGCTGAATCGAATGAAATGGTTCATTTTATGTTACAACAAGAATTTAACTCCTTTTCACGCATTCCTTGAATCCTACATATCCGAGGTACCCATATTTGAGCCTATTTTCCACCCCTTAGGGGTAGTGCACACGAAGCGAAAAGAATATATGTTATACAGTTTTTAATGCTCTACATTTTGAGATATAACACCCACACACAAATGAGTATAAGGTACTTAACCGTCAAATCCAAATATTAAAAGTAAGTTTTCGTTGTGAAAAAAATAGTTGACTGAAAGACATCTGGGCTGATTTTGTTCAGAATGCAACGTTGATTCCGTTAAAAAAAAGAAAATTGAAAAATATTGACTTTGAAGCGAGATACATCAATTCAGAAATTATCAATACTTTTACCTGTTCACGGAAAAATATTTTTTGAAAAAAATTTTTTGCCATTTAATATTGTTACTGGGGCCCAGTACCATGCCCGACTATGTTTTCACATTCGAAATCCAACGTCTGGATCTGGGGCACGCCCTACTGGAGGCATACAGAGAGGCTCTCTTAAACCTCAAAGGATGATTCCATAGCAGTGTTTGATTTTGCCATGTAGAGAGACGAGTGAATCAATTCAAGTTTCCATGGTGCCTGAATATTTTCAAATAGCTGATTCATTTGATGTCGGAGTTTCTTGCGTTGGAAACCTTGTAGTTCGGGATGTCAACGCAAGGAAATACCTTTCGAGCATGAACTGTCTCAAAGTGAGTTGCTACAGCGGGGAGCCTTAATTAAAGAGTTTGTTTTTAAGCTTTAATATTAAGAAATATACATTTAGTACTTGCCAACAAAGTAAAAAATAAAGGTTCTAAACATACGTACGTTTTATTTTCGCTTTGCGAAGGAGTCTCAAAAGCATAGATGCCTGATAGTTTGAAGGATTTGAAAAAGCCGATATAATTGAGCTATATGCAGGATACAACATTTATGTAGTTAAACAATAAAAACTCAAGAGTAGCTTATTTTTTACAACCAACTTTTAGCTCATATTCCGTCCCCTCGTGTAGAGGTTCGTCCAGAATAAACTTGACTTGCTCCACCGTTTCGTTAACAAGTATTTCCTATACATTTAAAAGGTAATATTAGCTTGTTCATCTCCTTGTGCTGAAAAATACAACTAGAATTTATCGATTTACTTTGACTGCAATCGCATGACTCCCTTGGGTGAGTGAAGCTTCTCTTATGTTCAGCCACAAGCCATGCAACGAAAGAGCACTCGAATTTGAAATTGCCTTCATTCTGAAATCAAGTGGATTAGAAGATAAAAAAATTCCATCAAGATCAACATAACGAAACTATCAACCTTATTGTCGAACATCCTTCGATTGCGAAGTTATCGGTGTCGATCTGGACAAAAGAGTAAGTAATAGATATGATCTAATCTTAATCTACTGCTTACTTTCAAGATAATGTCGTAGGCGAGAGGAATTGCCGAAATAGGTAGATCGAAATACGATAGCCTTTTCGATGATTGAACAGCGGCGTCACGTCGGTTAATTTCGTGGACTGGCGATCGATTAAGTAATACCGCTAATGCATGTTGAATTGACAGGAAAGCGATTGCTGAGCTCAGTAGTAGCATGCTGGAAATAAAATTCTTGCGTCCAGTATGGAAGAAAAAAAGTCAAAATAATACAAGAGTAAATACAACAACTTAACCGGTTTCTGCCTGTATGATGTATGCCTCTTTGATAAATTGTTTTCGATTCTCATAATGCCCAGACATGCCTTATTCATTCTTTCTTTCCTTTTCTGTTGACAAAAAAATGCTCACGGGCAGTGACACACTCTGAGAAGGTTCAGTAAACCAGACGGCCTCTTTCATTAGTCGGATTTCCAGAGACACATTCTTGCATACACACTTTTGAGCGGTCACATCGTAATATTAATTTCATTTTCAATAAAAAAATAAAAAAATAATTGAAACATACACTTGACACCTTCAACAATACTTTATTTCTATTTTACCCTCTCTCATATCATGTTTGAATCATTTGCTAGACATCCCGTTTTTTGCAATAACTGATCATTGCAATTTTTATTTAGAATTTTTGCGTTTCCATTCAACGGGCTTAGCTGTTGAGCCTTTAGGATCTCTGTGGGATCTTTTTTTCTATTTTTTCTCTCTCTCTATCTCTCTCTCTCTCTGTCTCTGCATCGGCTCTATTCCATAGCCACAGTGTCTCACTGCTCTCTCCTTGATCGTCATCATATCTGCACTCTCTGGCAAGAGTGGACGTCGAGTGGCACGGTTTGCTTGGTTCGATGAGAAGGTTCAGCAGATACCTCGACACTTCAGCAAGACATTTATTGATTCTGATTTGCCAGCCTCTCCCAAATTCTGTCACAAAACACATTTTGTGATAATTGTCATCAAAGCAACGCTTACATGTGTGATATATAGAGGTACATATGTACATAAATTAACAGCTGAGGGTAAAATTGCGCCAGTGCCCAAATGCAGTATTCCAAGTTGTTCGAATACTGTTTATCTCATCAAACTTGGGTAATTAATCCACAGACATCAGAAACTAAAGTAAAGACTGCAAACGAACTGAGATGTCAACGGGCCTAACATTTTTGGGCCTGCCTGGCCCATCGGGCCCAAATTCTCGGACCGGCCCGGCCGGTACTTTTCCGGGCCTTGGCAAATCCTTGAATAATTGTTCCATTTCCTTCGAAAATCAGCATTTTTGGCTTAATGGGGATAATTCAGTTAGGTTGAAACGTCAACGTTCTTTATATACATAGCATTTCTGCTAATCGCACAACCATAGGATATGTGCATGCATATATCATTTAAAAAAATAGAAAGAAAAACAAAGAACGATAGAGATCGTGATGGCAATGGTCGTTACAAAAAAAATTTGATATTATGATTATTAAATTTTTTAAAAATAATCCATTCAATTATATTCAATTGCTTCCATTCCTATTGTTTCAACATTAAAAAAAAGCATCACAGGGATGGGATATCTGATATGTTTTTTTTGCATTAAAACACCCTCATTATTCAATAATAGAATTTAGGCCATATGGCCAGGGAAATTCTTGTTGCCTGTTAGAACTTGTAGACCTTGCCTAATTTTGTCATATAGACATCGCCTGCGGCGCGTTCGGAAGGCTGTTTGAGTGGCACAAGGCGGCCGTAGAGAAGGAGCCGCGATGCAAGACGCGAGTGCAGACATGCTGACGAGCCATGTCGGTCGGGGGCCAAAGTTGACAAAGAATGGTCTTCAAGAAGAAAAAAAACGAAATTAAATCTACAATTATTATATTAAATATATTAAATAGTCATTGAGTGGCTGGTGTACTAGGCACAATTCTTAGAACGAAAGACAAATCTGCGCTCAATCAGCCGCGATGATAACTTTTTGTCTTAGAATTCATTGTATAATAATAAAAACAACAAAAATTAATGAAACGAACACGATAAGAAGCCCGCTCAACCGCGAGAGATTATTGGCGAGGACAATAAAGCCTTGCATCGTTCCCTAAGGCATTATTACTTTTGTTGTTTTCTTCTCTGAAATATCATGCTTCAAACATATGTATGTAATTGCATATTAGATTTAGAAAAAAAACAAAACTAAACTAAACCAACAGCAACGAATAAATCTGATAAAAAATCATGCCTCATCCCCTAAGGATTACTTTTTTTATCTGTTTTTCAAATATGAACATTTTTGATTCTCATGACATTTTAAAGAAAGAAGAAGAAAACGATCAGAGAAACGACAACAACAACCACAACAACGAACTAATCTGCTCAATAAATCATGCCTGATTCCGCGGTCCAATGATGACAGAGTATAGCGTCGCGGTCGCGATGGTCGTTAGCGTGAGAGCGACGCCGATGAAACCGATGTAGCCGGCGATGAACACAATAGGACTAACCGGAGGCACCTTGAAATGGCTCGATATTGAAGCCCAAATAAATATTAAAAGTATAATAATATGCATTTTAAGAATTGGCAGAATAATATACATAAAGTTGAATATACGGCTAGTTTAAAGGGTTGACCACATGAAACAAACAAACAATCAAAAAACCAGTAGAAACCGTTTTGCACCATTCGTAGTCACGGCTGCATCCGGTTATCTCGGTTCCGTTGGGTGCTGCAGACAGAAAATGTTCTCAGACGAAGAAACAGTTGAATAGCGAGTGAGTGGATGGATACCTGCTGCTGCAACATTTGACTCGATGACGATTCGGCCGGGAATACCCCACCATGGAAAAGTGAGAAGATGGAACAATATCACCAGCGTCTGTCCGACGATGCAGACATTGCGTTGATTTAAACTTAAAAAAATTTTTGCGCGACAAAAAAATGACACAATTGAAGAAAGGAACAAAGAGAGTTTGTTGTACTCTCATTACTTTGAGCCAATGTTAAAGATGGTGTTGAAGCCGTGCAGGATAAATTCGATGATCCACGTTGATGTGTACGTGACGGACAGCCAGAAGATGGCCGTTTCCTTGCCCCAGTTGAACATGTTCATCATGTAGAGCGTGCCTATCCTTAAAAAAAAAGAGTGTGATTTACAGCACCGGCCAAAAAGATACGAATACTTACATATTTTGCTATATTTTCCTTCAAAGTTGACGAAACTTCATGAAATTTTCAAAAAGAATGTAATTTATGCTGTTCTGTTTTTTTTTTATTTTCATATCCAAACTGACGATTCAAGACTCGAGTACATAAAGTTGACCACGAAGCGCGTGTAGACGATGAGCCCCGCCGCCGCTCTGTCAGGCTTAGGAAGAGCGAAGAATCGACGGTGATCATCTGCAATGAAAGATGCAAAACAAAACTCAAAAACAATTGGCGTACGTGATTAATACGAATATATCAATCAATCAATCAATCAATTTATACGGTGGAACATATTTATGTAACACACGTGGTAAAATTATTAAATTAAAGAAATAATAAAATATATGTAGCTCTCTGCTGAAAATTTATTTACTTTTATAAATTTCATAATTTTTTTAAATAAACATATGTATGCATGCAACGCGCCTTTAACATCCTTGTCAATTGTGTACGCGTTGACCTTGGTGTCCTTGTAGCCAGCGAAGAGGAGAATCTAATCTGGCACTTATTATTTTATATGCATGTATGTATCTTATATTACTATCTTTCTTCTACCATTTTAGTTAGATAACTGGAATTGGTGTTTGGTTTCGAGTAAAAAAAATTTTTTCTTTTTGTTAACATAAAGAAATATTGCACGAAACCAAAGAGAGCAGATTGACGACGATGCCAGCGAGTGCGGGCCCGTTGTAGATGTTCAGCGTGAAGTCGCCGACGACGCGAATGCCCGGATAGCTCAGGGCAGTGAAGGCGAGTTGGAAGGCTGTAAAATTGAATGAAGCCCGCGGAATTATCAGAATGCGTTCTCAGCATGCGCGTCTTACCATAAATGATACATATACATATGTATATACAGTAATCTGCTGTCACATCATTAAATTTGATGCATGAATAAACAATATACCTGGCCCGCACGTGAGTCCAATGGAGAACGCAGCCTGGTTCATGGAAACGGCGCGAGAGCGGTCCTTTATCGAGCTGCATGTCACCGAATTCGAGCGCAGCACCGATACAACATAGTATGTATGTTTGGAATAAGGTTTGCAATTCACAAATGGCCTCCTAGGGAATCGCTCCGGAAAATGTGAAAAGAAAAATAAAATTGTGCCTCCCCTCCTTTTTCTTTCTTCTTTCCATAATCAGAATGTGCTGAACGAGTAAGGGAGAGCATACGGAAAAAGGACGGGAACAGGAGAAAATGGAAGGGGGAAAATGTCTTCTGACATGCACAAAAAATCGCCGGAGCGGTCCTTTAATTTTTTTTTTGGTTTTTGGTAAATTAAAATTGTATTTTTATTGGATTTATTATTATTATTATGACCAATTAATTGTGAAATGGTTAAATTAAACTTACCAGTACCGATTCCAGCGACAGCTCGCGCTAACAACATAATGACGTACGGATGGCCAAGTCGAAAGGGCAGAAGGAAATAAATAGATGATGTGTCCAGCCAACTGTAGAAGACGAGTCTTTTTTATGGTACGCAATCAAAATAAGTAGGAAAAAAAGAAGAAGTAAAGAATTACTGATCCATTATTCAGTGGACCAATTTTACACATATGTTTGTACATCCATCAAATTCAATCGAAATCTATAATAAATGCTAATAAAGCGCCGGTTCATAAATCAACGCTTAATGTCTAAATGGATTTCATGTCGCGCAATGAATCTTCTCCATTCTTGTTGATTGCTCTACCAAAGTTTCTACTTTTGCATAACCTAAAATATAACTAAAATGTTAAATAAATGTTGCTAAAATGTAATATAAATGTTACAAATAAAACATTTAAAAATAATTTGTTTACCATGAACATGATGCCAGCGATTGCTGGCAGCTTCGTGCTGTCGATTCGATTGGCCCACAGGCCAAAGAGTGGGGATGAAATGGCGCCGAAGAACGGATTGCTTGCGATAATAACCGAGTAAACCGTAGAGCTCGCGTTATCGTCGAGCAGCTATGGTATTCATTTTTTCAGAAAAAAAACCATATAAATATTCATTAGAATAATATGTTTTTCAAAAATACGCAATTATCAATTGTTGAACAAAAACTTTGTTTTTTTTTTAAATTAAAAGAGTATGGTTTATTAAAGAGTGTAATCTGGAAACGCACCACTTGCAGGTAGGGCCACACTGACGCGTAGTACAGCGTGATTTGGGCAGCGGTGAAAAGTGAAATGATAGCACCAAGTGTTATGGACCACCAGTCGGTCGATCTAAAGATGACACTACATACATATGTCCATTTCAAAGAATTGCGTCGGAATAAAGGATATACAGAAGCTTTAAGTGGGACTAACCTTTTTTCTTCATTATCGTTACTGGCTGCTTCCTCCGCGAACGTCATGGCAGTTGTGTGATAGATTTCGAATCAATGAGCCCAGCTATCGCAACCCCTTTTTCCATCGCGACAAATGAGTTTCACTTGATGATGAGAAAGTTCGCAAATCGAGTGCAAGGTTAGCGACATTATCTTTTCGCTTCGACATGTGAAGATTTATGGTGAAAATGAAACGCTAACGCGGTAACTCTAACGACAGAGCAAGAATGATGGATAACAAACATTATCGAGTAAATACATTGGCAATTAAATGATGCAAATATATTTACTTGTATTTTGTTGTTCCATTTGTCTTGCTCTCACAAGCACATAGCCGTTCATTCCCGTTTTATATGGATCTATAAAAAAAATTCAAACAATAACAGCTTGAACAAAGGGCTTCAGAGTCGGAATTTGCAATCGATCTATGCTTCAAAAAAGTTCCACTAAAATTATCGACAATATAAACGAATATCGAGTCTATTCCAAGATAAACATACGATTGTAATACTGCAGAAATCATTGAAACTGTAACTGAAGACATACACGCCTTAAGCGCTATTTTCGGCACGATTCCCACATTTTTAAGAATACCTTTCTGATGGATTGGACAGGAGCGAGAGCACAGCATTTCGTGCCCATCTTGGGCCAGGCCAGTTCGCCAAGAAAGATAAGAAAAGCAAGGGCGTAGAAGGCTGCCGCGATCTTTAGGTTCAGCTGAATCGAAGAAATTTCGACCTGCTGGAACGTAATTTCGCTGCGGAATTTGTTCACAATCCTTGGCCGATTCGTGAAGCGTCGCCACCAATAGGACTCCATCTTTAAACATGAATCAATTTATTAATATACATATATGTATATATATATATATGTATATGTATAGTTTAAGAATTAATAATAATTGTCAAAAATGTTTAAAAAAAATAATGCCTCCACTTGCCTTCTCCTGATTAAAGAAGGTAATTGTAATGAAATTCATCCTTTTGCGCTGTTGAGGAGTAAAAAGATTCCTTCTGAAGTGAAGAGACTTTGGCAAACAAATAACACATAGTAAGAATGATATGTCACAATATCGCCTCTCTATGAGAATCTCAAGGACACGTCTGATTGTGATATACATGAGTATGTACATATGTATGTAGTATACTATGTTAGTGTGACATGAATGATATTAAATGTAACATGAATGTCGTTTGGATCAAATGTTAGCAACAAAGAATACTAACCTGAAGTATAATGTAGACGCGAAACTAATGAAGAATGAGCCACTTTCAAGCGAAAGTGTCCGGTCAAAGGATGTCGGCTCCTTCATACCAGACGGATCGAGTCTGATTGAATCAAGTATAAATACCGAGAATGTAGTTTCTGATAGTTGTATGTAGTATTTAACTACAATAAAGTAGTTGTTAAAACAAGAAAGTAGTATCTGTAAATTTCCCCAACTGCTGAACAGCACAACGGAGCTGCGCGCGGTTATTCGCCGGGTCCACGACGAAGATTCGATCAAGAAAAACGAACATTCCCGAATTGAAGTTTTTGTCGCAAAGCTGAAAAAAAGAAAGGCACTTTGACAGTTTTCAAGAATAAAATGATTTTTTTTCTTTGAAAACAAAAACGCTAACAAACCCGTTCGATACACTTGTGTTTATCGGCGGACATGAGGACTGGCCCTCTTCCCACGGAGTAGTCCGCCTTTTGAAGAAAAATTTTATTTTGTAAAAATATAAACTTAAAAAATAACTTTAGCATACAAAAACTCTGATGAATATCAAATCGCACACATTTTTACCTCCTTTAAGATTCAATTCTTTTCTCAACGTTAACCTCGCTTGGAAGGCCGCCAACTATTTCCGCAGCCAGGCCAGTGAGTGCTGGATTGTCTTCAATGATTAATTGCGATTTCCCGCTGCGAACTCGATCCACGAAATCCTTGAATTTTCTGTACAAAAAAAAATTCCACATTATTGACATGTTGTAGAATTGTCAAAGTTAGCTAAATAATAACTCCTATGTACCTTACAAAGAGTTATAAATTTTTAACGGTGATGCATATTATTTTCATGCAAAGTCCAAATTTGAACAAATAAAGCATTTTTTTTTACAATGGCGAGTCCAAGCCCAACCGAAGTTTTATGTCGAACATGTGACCTAACCACACTCACTTCACAACCATGACATGATTAGTTTTAAAATATATAAAATACCTCTCAATATTCCAAAGGACACTTATGATATAGCCGTCATATAGTATTGACATTGATCCTTGAGCGGTACAGAACATATTTATTTTCATTATGCAAATTCCCGTACGTCCTGGGCTCCTGTGATGGGACTGCCGTGTTTCCAGTAAAAGCGGCATTATACATGGACGCGACAAAGATGTAGCCAACTACGTAGAAGACAACGTGAAGGCGAATTTCTACAACTATATGTATCTTCTTAGGCATTGTATAAGTAAACATATCTCGAAAAAAATGTTTAAAAAATACAGCATTTATTTCAAAATGATAATTCATTGTAAAATACAATGGACTAACTCTTATTGTGCGGGAAGTAGTGCTCAACTCCGCGAATAAACAGCACAAGACCAACGAGTGTCAGGAGAGCGGGATAAGAAAAGACGAGAAAATCGAGAAGTTTGGGTGTTGACACGTTCTTCACTCTCTCATAGAAAGTCTCCTATAAAAGATATTATTGATTTCGTTCCGATTTGCCTGATTTGAAGTTGATAGAAGCGACTACAATGGTCAGAAAAATTCTAACTGATTTCCATTGAGTTTCGTGCTTCTTTAATGAATTGAGAGTAATCTGTACTATTTTCGCTCTATTAAAATGCATTGTATTTTTTTTAGATATGAACATATATAGATATTATATATGTAGGTATAGTAAAAAAAATTGTAAAAAAATATTCCGCTGTAAAAAAAAATTATTTTAAAAGCGTACCAAGTTATACACGATTGGCAGCGAGACATAGCCAAAGTCACGCAATCGATCGGCACGAAGGCTCTGCAAATGGACGCGCTAAAGTGGTTGGTCATTCGAATAAAGCCCGATTGAAACCTCACATAATATTTCGGTGATTGCTCTCAGATAAGTAAGCTTTTTTTTTAAAGATTTCTAAGAAGAAAACTTCTGGTAACCATGTCCATCACTGTTCCATCGACCGTGTTGTTCTGAATAAGGCCAAGAACTCCGGGATGTCTTCCAGATTCGTCCGGACCTTTATCAACTAAACGGACAGTTATGACTGTTTTTAATAGATAATGATGGTGATCAAATAAAATCTTCCGATCTAAAAAGGGTCACAAAACAAAAAAAGATGACAGCGATATGGAGTGAAACGGAAGGTTCAAGGATATTTAAAAAAAAAAGTTTTTTAAAGGTAATATCTCGTCAACTTCGATGCGACACGTGGACTTCGTCGATTGTCTCATTTGCGGCTGCTGCCCACATTTTCCATATCTCCCAGTAGATGCCACGCGATACGCCGCCACGTCTGAATCGATACGGGAAGATGTCCCGTTCGACTTGTCCGGAAGACAGGATGATTGTCATTGGAGGAGGGGGTCACTGGAAAGAATACTTAATGCAAATTCAAATTGCCGCGCATTTTTTTTTTAATGTAATGCTAATACAATAATAATTTCTTAATTAGTTCTCAAATTTAACGACGTGTGCAATGAAGGAGGAGAATTATCATTGGAGGACAGTGATCACTGGCAAAAATAATTAATGGCAGATGCTAGCAACCTACATGCATATTTCAAAGGTTCATATCGGAATCCAAAAACGCAAACAAAAAAACCATTGCGAATTAGAGCACGAAATGGTGTGCAAAATTGGTTGCCAGATTCAACGTGCAATGAAGGAGGGGAAAGTCTCCGATGACTTTGATGCCTTTAGAAGCAGAAGTCGTCACTGAACATGGCGTATGTTTTTGTTCGGAGTGAGAAGTACGTGTACTTTTTCCCATTTAGTGTATCTTTTTTATTTCTTATATCGTATGCAACATGTCTTTTTGTATATTTATGAGAGAGAGAGAGATGGAGCAACAGAGAGGGAGAGGGAGAGAGAACGAGGAATTAAATACGAAAGAGCGAGAGGAGAAGAGAAAACAGAGAGAGAGAAAACGAGCAGAGAGAAGAGAGAAAAGAGAGAGACTGAGAAGAAGAGCTAGGAGTGAGAGAAAAGAGAGAAGCGAAAGATGAGTGAGAAGAGACAAACGAGGGAGAAGGGAGAGAAGGCAGAGAAGAAAGATAGTATGCAAGCCTGGAAAATCAATACGAGGGGAAAATGAAGAATCTCATCTTATACATAGTAGCTAATTTGATCGCCCCTTTTTCCGACTGTACCGGGAAAGCTATATTTAAGGATGAGGATGTTGTGACAAGCGAAGGAATTATCTAATGCAATAACAATGGTAACGCGTTGTGTCTCTCCACATGCGGAGGGGAAAGTGTGTGTATGTATGTGCGCGTATGTGGGTAGAAAAACGAAAGGTTTACAATCAGACAGAGTAGAAGAGAGAATCGACCGCTTGCGAAGAAAGAGAGGAAATGAACTGCTGTGAGCATTGCCGGTCGGATGCTTACATGCATTAGGAAAAGAGCGAGTGCTCACGTAGGCCAATATTCTATTCCGTACACTTTATACGCTTTCCGTGTACCCTTTGTCACATTACTCGCGGAAGAGGAAGTAGAAATGCATGATGCCTTAACTACTTCACGCACTTGCCGTGCTGTAATGAAAAGGAAAGATGACACCCGGGCTAAAGACTTTGCGTATAGGTCACACGAGCAGCCTCCGATCACGCGACTCTTTTAATGCCAGGGGTTGCAAAAAGGAAGAAAAGACGTTGTACATACATACATATGTATGTATCTGAGGTACTTTTGGAGTGCAGTTTGAGTTGAACTGGACAAAGTCACGCTGAACAGCTGAGAGATGATAATGTATGGAGGAGCTATGCGATTACTGCCGTTTGCAATTCATTACAAAGTAGATTGTTTATGAAAGAGCATAACTGACAAACGTAATGTACCATATTTTATCTATTTGCACCCAGGGGGTCATTATTTTTTCAATACCCTTGCAAGTGAGGGGCACTATTAGAGGGTGGGTTTCTCCTAAAGGGTGTGATAACTCTTTCTATCTCTCTCTCTCTCTCATTCTACAACTCCATCTCTCTCTCTGTCTCTCTCCTTCATTAGCTCCCTCTCTCTCTTTCTACCTCTTTATCTCTTTCTACAACTCCCTCTCTCTCTCCCTTTCTATCTCCCTCTCTCTCTCTCTCCCTCTCTCTTTCAATAACTCTCGCTCTCTTTCTATAACTCTCTCTCTCTATAACTATCTCTCTCTCTCTTTCTATAGCTTTCTCTATCTTTCTATAACTCCCTCTCTCTTTCTCTCTCTTCCAATAACTCTCACTCTCTCATTCTCTTTCTCTTTCTCTTTCTCTTTTCTTTCTCTTTCTCTTTCTCTTTCTCTTTCTCTTTCTCTTTCTCTTTCTCTTTCTCTTTCTCTTTCTCTTTCTCTTTCTCTTTTTCTTTCTCTTTCTCTTTCTCTTTCTCTTTCTCTTTCTCTTTCTCTTTCTCTTTCTCTTTCTCTTCTCTCTCTTTATTTTTCTATAACGCTCTCTCTCTCTCTCTCTCTCTCTCTCTCTCTTTCGATCTCTCTCTCCACCTAATATCTCTCGCTATCCTTCCCCCATGTCGCTGCTTGGTGACCCATCGTTGTTTGATGCCCAGTTGCCATGAAGCGAATAGCAGGGGTATTGCATGCAGTTAGCCACTTTCCTTTAGAAAAGACCGGCTATATTTCTTTCCAAGCAGGTTTCCTGCTTTTTCTCATCTGCCTTTCATTTATCTGTGCGTAATTTAGTTGCGATTGCCAATATCAGTTGATAGTACTCGAATGCATAATTAATTGATATGTTCAGATCAGGACTGCTCCCATAAACGGAGCACCATCTTCAGAGCCTTCATTTATATCCAATCAGCAGGGGAACATCGATATAAGGTTTAAAAAAGTCTTTATATTACTATTGTCATTTTATCTATGGAAAACTGTCTTGTCGGAGAGAAAAGGCTGAATGAGAGAAAGATAGAGGGACACAGAGAGAAGTGCAGATAGAGAGAGAGAGAGGCAGAGGGGGAGAGGGCGTAAATACTAACGAAATTAACACTCATTTTAAGATAACAGCAGAAGAAGAGAAAGAAAGTTGGAAATTACCTTTCTCAAGAACCATTACCCTACGACACAAAGAGCCATATGGAGCGTGCGTTGATTCTAATGAATGACTCCGACATCTTCTAGTACTCAGAGGTGTCACTGACTGGCTTTTGTTGACTACAAAGAATATAATATTCAGGGATTCAACTACACCTTTACGTTCTTTCTTTCTGACGCGCTCGCAGAAATCCAAGGAGTGTGAGGTTAAATTCAAGGGTAAAAGAAAATGAAACGTAAGATTTAAAAAAAATAACAGAGCAGTGAGTCTGTGACAGTGAGAACGATATCGCATCTTTTTTTCAGGGATATCATTGCTTGTAGAAGAAAATTCAAAAAACCTCTAAAAACGTGTTGAGATGAAAATGCGTAGACCCGAGGCAAGCGAATACGGACGACAATGCGTCTGTGCGCAAATGAAGAACGTTAGATTCCCACTTGTACTGTCCTTTAAAACAGGAAGAGTCTTGACAAGCAAACAAAGCTACTATAAATTACGAACGACCTCATTCAGAGAATGATTCGTCCAAATGCTGAACTGGCAGCTGCGTCTGCATGCAATAGCTGAACATGTCCGTTGCCTTGCGACAGCAGCAAATTTCGAATAAGAAGAAAAAAATTCACTCAACGGCCATGTAAGCGCAGAAAGTTTTCAGCTCATTTGATATATACATGCGTACAAGATCACGTTTACGAATGAATTGCATTCGCTTCTCATGAGAACAAGAATATTGAGATATGTAAATGTTTAAAGCTTTTTAAAGGTTTCACGAGATTCTATGCAGCAACTTCAGTCTTCGACAAATGAGTACATAAACAATGAAGCCGACCAAGCGCCAACGTGCCAAAAGTGTTTATTGCCGCATATATAGCATATGTATGTATAATAGATCGCTTATTGAGTATGCATCTCTAGTTTATGTCTACCAACTGATTCAAGAGATTAACCTATCTATAATGTTTAGACATATTTCCATATTGTTAGGTGTTTAGAAAAAGGCTTTAAAACAAGAAGTCGCCTTTAGGAGTTCATTAATGTAAAATTTTCAGTCATCAGATTGTGTTCGAAATCTGTTTGCTCTATCCTTCTTTTCAACTCCACTTTTGAGAAAAGAATGGAAAAAAGAATGAAAGAATACTTTTAATCTTCAAAAGCTACTTTATTCACTACATGTCATGCTGAGGGTTTAATGGCTGTTCATGGGACTGTACTCGCTGTGATAGCAATTACAGAGGAATAGAAGAATTGGTGTGCAGGTTCAGGGGTGTGTTATGTGTGTGTGTGGAGTCAGACTTGACGGGTGGGCGGAGCCATGCATGATCAACTCAGGCAGCGAGACTGGGGCCGGCGGCCGGTTTGGGGATTGCAGTCGGGAAGACGGCTGCCGTCTTCTTGTCTTCTTGTCGCAGCGCAATCTTCTCCCTACGACCATTTTTGTTTATTTAATAAAGAAGCCAAGTAGCGAATGATTTTACATTAGGGCCATTTTTATGCAAATATTTGGCTATTCTTCTGTTGAATAAAAATCAAGTTGAAAAAACAATTATTCAAACTTTCTGGAAATACGCCTTAGACTAATGCGAATTGATCCTTGTTTATAAATCCATTTGTTAATTATTCAGAGCATGGCTCCTTTACAACAAAGATAATTTAATTTGTGATTTTTCTGCTTACAGCATCATTTTGCGGTTTGCATCCCTGAATATTTCGGAATTCTCGCGGAGCTTCGTCTCTCTCAGGAGAGGGAATATGTACGCAGCGAGGACGTGGAAGACGTAGAGTCCATCCTGCAATCATGTCCAATGCTATCATATCCTGACAATAATAGTAGGTAGCGCCGTACCGCGATGTTTGGGAAGGAGCCGCAGCGCGACTTTTTCACAGCCTCCGCATGAGCTTGGACTTCGTCCTTGAATTATGGAACCAGAAATTATGCATAAAAAGGATGTGTCAAAAAAGCTAAAAAGCAAACTCGCACATGCCACATAAAGCCATTTTCCTCCTCGCGATGCCCATTCACGAGCTGGCGACGCATGTTGATCATGGAAGCCAGCTGACAGGAACGGCCGCAGCCAGTTCCATCCTGGATGAAGACCTGCAGGGGAAGAGAGGGAATGAGGGATAGAGATAGATCAAGAGAGAAAGAGAGAAAGAGAGGAAGAGAGAGATAGAGGAAGAGAGAGAAAGAAGGTGGTAGAGAGAAAGAGAAACAAAGAGAGAGAGAGAGAGTAAAGACAGTGAAGCTGCACCAGGTGGCGTTTGAGATTCTTCATCGGAACAAAATTCTCGAAGCGCGCCAACTCACGCTCGATCACCGGCTAAATGGGCAAAACAGACTTTAATTGATCGGCATCTAATTAATAACATTTCTAAGTATTTCATAACATACTTTTTCAATAACAATGACAAAACTCGCCAGAATGGCGTCCAAGTCGTCGGGCAGCTTCAGCTCTGGCCAGAATGTAATGTTGGTGTGCGCAATGACTGCCGCCTTCTCGACCGTCTTGCCATCTAGGCTGCGCACTTCCACGTGCACCACGCGCTCCTCTACGTCATCCTCAAAATGACATCTAATAATTGCTGCGGACATACATTTTTTTCATATACCCTTTCAATTACGTTTATCTAATTTAATTTTTTTTTAAGATCTCACCATGAACGGCTCCTCCTCGACGCGCACTGTGATGATGTGCTTCTTGTCGTAGGAGAGCATCACGGAGAGACGCGTCTGCTGCTCGGCCGGAAGAGTCCGCTTCGGTGGAGGAATCCTGAAGATATATGGTAAGTAGGCCGAACAAATATGTTCCAGGCAACCGACAAATTCTGGTCAATAGAAGATGGACACACTTTTCCTTCTTGGCGCTCTTGTCTTTCTTGGCGCTCTTGTCCTTTTTGGCGCTCGTCTTCTTCTTGACGCTCGTGTCCTTTTTAACGCTCTTGTTCGATTTGACGCTCTTGTCTTTCTTGACGCCCCCGTCCGTCGTGGAGCAGCTCTTCTTGCTGTCACCTAAGGGTCTTGGAGACCCCTTCGCGCTCAGCTCAACCTGGCTCTCCTCCGGAACGGTCAGCTCCTCTAACTCGATCGTCTTCTCCTTGACACTTTTCTTGCTCTTCTCATCGCCTCCAGCACTCGAGCGATTCTTGCCGACAAAGGCGTCGACCAGATTCTGCAGCTCCTGAGGCGAACTGCCCAGTGGCAGGTTCAGGCCAATCTGTCATTATTATTGTAATATATTTCAATTGCTCGTATCTCTCGTTTATTTTTTAAATTTTCATTACGCATTTCATTCTCATATACAAATAGATATAAATACTGACATCTTGTTCGACTCGCTCGCAAATGTGCACAATGCTGCCGATTCCCATCTCGACTGCTGTCTCCCAGAAGATGGCCAGTTGTGGCTCGGTCACGATCTGGCAGTGAATATTTTATATAAGTTTATTATAGGTCATCCCTCATTTTGACATGCTAATTCTTAGCCATTACAGTAACCTGGCCAACAATGATGCCGCCACTTCCTTCGATGACATTCGCGTTGAGACGCGGAAGGGCGCCGTAGCGAGGCAGCGCCGTCTTCTTCACGATTGGTGTAGAGTGTCTTGAACGAGAGACCGCCCTAGTTTCTTTGTAAAATGCACACAAAATAAATTTGGAATCTATTTTGTAGGAAATGTGACCTCTGTACAAGGCGCCAATCGTTCACTGTGGCCACCGAGCCGTACTCGTCCGGCTTCGCGTCGGCGGGCACCGGTGGATAAACCTCCGCTGCGTAGTGCGTGTAGTTGACAAGATGCTAAAATGAAAATGCAAGATCAAGCAATACGGTCACACTCGTTGATATAGAAATAAAAAGAATAACTAAAAAGAATAGCATGACTTCTTACCGCATTACAGCGCCCCTCAATGTCGTAGATACCGAAGCAACCCACAGAAGTCATAATTACTGAAAAAAATTTTTTTTTTTGTTCTTTAAATGACTGTTCTTTTTGCTTCTTGCTAATCAGTTTGTTTACAATTCAGAATATTTCAAATGAATTTTTACTCTAGTCTATTTTTATAGTTACAGTAGTCATACACGGCGGGATATTCAAACTTTTCATGTGGCGCGTGATCTTCTCCTCTGGCGCATTCTGAACAGTGCCCATGGTCTCGATGAAAGTCGACTCATTCGTGTCAGTCATGGCGAACGTGAGCCGCCGCTTCTCCAGCACACTGTCTATGAACGGCTTCTTCTGCTCTCCCTTCTTCTCAGCTGCCTTGCGGCTGCGGCGACGCACAAAGAAGACTGTAAAAGGATCGATGTTGAACATTCGCTCAAAATCAATAGATAACATTTGCGCACCGACTCCACCAATGGCCACGAGAAGGAGGCAAAGGCCGACACTGCTGATGATGATCCAGGGTGTGAAGCCAGACTGGAGCAAGGGATTTGGCTTGTCAGGGGATCAAGCAGAAACTGAGCCAAGCCATAGATTGACAAGCATTTTAGTAAACAAAGATAGAGTTTTACCTGCAAATAGCATAAGTGATTTTGTACTTCGGCCAAACCTTCAAAACCACCGTAGTCGATTGCAGAAGCAGCGTCATCGTGGTCGTAGTCTGAAGCGCAAATATTTCTAGATTTAAGAATAGTCTTTGCATATTGTAATACTTTTGTTATTATTCAAATTTAGCAGCACAGTTAATTTGGGTGCAAAAAGGAGACCTCTTCCTCGGTGACAGCGCTCGGAGTCGTAGAAGGTAGCTCTGTCGTCGACGTCGTGGTGGTGAAGTACGCGTCGTACATTTGCTTTACTTCTTCCATCCTTGCTTTATTCCACATCACGCCGTTGCACGGCTCCACTGCCGTTTGGCAGGCACAGACGAACTGGGCGTCGCTTATGTTGAAGTTGTCAACTTGCGAGCATCCGGCAACGCCGATGTGGTCCACGCACGCGTTCAGCACATAATCCCATTCCGAGTTCAGGGACTTTGTGAACTTCACTTGGCACCACCTCTCGGCTTCATTACTGCAGTTTCGCGGACCAAATATTGTATCACAAACCTGAAAGAAGGCCTCTTCATCACATTTCGAAACAAGAAAAATTGTCTCTTTAGATATAAACCGGGACTGTTGACATGGCACCGACGAAGCTTCACGCGAAAACTGCAAAATCAGTATTAAATAATGAATACAAGAACATTCATCTGTTAGGGGAGAGGGAGGCTTGAAATAAGGGGAATTGTGAAATTTTTAGGAGAAACCAATTGTTATTTAATGTGAGGAATTAAAGACGAAAGCTGACAGCGAGGTGTATGGAATGAAGTGGCTGTCGGGCAGAGCGGCCAAGAGAGACCACCTTCCCGTACGATGGCGATTTGAAGGAATGACACAAATGTCCCAATCACGATGGCTTTTATACGAATCTTTTTGCACTTTTTTGTAATATTAGCATCGATTTCGCAATAACATGAAAAAAGTGCTCGGTTTTGCTGGTGAAATGTCAGGCAAAGTGTTCTATTGCATGTAAGGAGGTTGCCTTTACTTTCAAATTTGCTCAAATTTATCATAATCTCAGATATTTCCATGTCATCCAAATTTCAATTTCTCTCTCAATTGTTCTCTTTCTTCAAATTCATTATTATTTCCACTCTTTTGCGCAGCTCCATTCGGTCAGTTTCCACCTGTTTCGACGGCGTGAACGGCTGCCCCATACGACTGTCTTGGAATAACGAAGATATAATTTTCATTCGACACCACTTTTCCTCTCATATCCATTCCTACTCTTTTTTCCATGTTGACTTCTTTTCGCGTTCTTCAACCCTTCAGAAGATATGTACATATATGCCTTGAGTCTTCCACTGTTTTGAACTTGATTAATATTGCTCACAATTAGTCAGAATAAAGTTGTTCGAAACGTATTCTTCGCAGAGAAACATAAATGAAGTTTTTACTATGTATGTATTAGCAACCAACAATAAAAATAAGCTCCTAGTAGATTAGATTAGAACATTCTCGCTCGGAGCCGAACAGACAGAAAGGCAAGAATCTCGAAAGCCATGAAATCAAGAAGAACGCAAGCTTTTTTTTGCTAAACTAATAAAGGCATTTTTTGGCCATATGTCCGCAGACTCCAGAATACTTGCCGACTTGTTCTTCCTTTCGCAGACCGTGTTGAGGAAGCCAATCTTGTGGGTGTGTCCTACACTGGGTGGTTCTACGCTCTCGCGTCGCCCATCTCCTTTAAAATGGAAGTGTGTGAGAAAGAGGAAAACAAGAGTGGAATGAATATGGAAAGGGAAGAAAAAGCGAAGTGAGGCGAGACGAGAAAGAATCCCCCACGAAGTCTAGTCTGCCTTGCTTCCCAGCCTCGAAAAAAGAAAACGATCATGAAGGTAAAATCACAACCATCCTCAACTAGCAACAGCAAAGAAGAAATGCCAAAGAGCCATGAATTTCTATCCCTCAATTTTGCAATTCGAAGTATTAAGAGAGCCTCTCTGTAAGACTCAAGGAGACGTCCATACAGCCCTGCCCTAGATGCAAGATTGCGGATCCAAACATTGAGGATGTGATCAGACATGACCAAGGGCCTAACTATTAACTTTTTGGGAAAATTTTATTTTTATAAAAATTTTCTCTCCAGGAATACCTTAAAGTGTGTTAAAATTTTGAAAATTCATATCGGGCTTTAAAGTCAACATTTTTTGATATCCTTTTTTTCTTTCGATTTCTCGTCGAATGCTTAATAAAAAGTGTGTTGGGACTTTCCTCAAAAAGTTTCATTTTAGTTATTTAATTTCGTCATGAATTTTTGTTTTCGCTCGTTGAGTACCTTAACCTCATTTGTGCGTGGGATTTTTGTTTCAGATTAAAGAGCATGAAAAACTGTATAACATATCTCAGAACCAAGGTCAACGTCTTTCCCCCAAGCCCCGAAAAAGTTACGAGAATAGGAGCAACTCTCGCCGGGACGATTGCGCAAAATGGCTACAACGGGCCAAATTTGAGACGCCCATTGAAGATAAACAGATTGTTCTATTCAGAAAGTTATTCTTTTCAATATTTGTCTGAGAAATTTTCACTCAAAGCGTGATTAATTGATAAAATCCGGAAAAATCAAATTTTCAAGCATTTTGGAAAATGGATGAAAACCTATTTCATGAAGATTAATGCGCACGAGCTTACTGAAAACAATAGTTTAATAGTTATGTCTTGTAGAGCACAAAATTCTACACAATGTATGTTCAAAGCAGATTGTTTTCACTTTCCATTTGCCCCGAAAAGGTGATTTCAAATGCGCCGTCCGAGCAAAAATTTGCTTCGGGTATTTTGTCTATAAATGCGATAATTTTATTAATCGCTGTTTTCGTTCCAAATAACAAGGTATTTCGTGTTCCTGGTATCGAACAACATCTCTAGGCCAGATTGTGGACAATTTTTTTTTTACTTTTGACTGCCTATTTTTCGCCATGAGAGACTTGATTGTGGAAGGAATTCGGAAAATCACCAATATTTATTTTAGTTTTTTTTCAATTCAAATTGTAATGGACCGACACATTTCTTTCTATCGCTCCACAACTTCCAGCTTTTATCGCTTACGTTAGTCAGGCCATGCCGGCCATCTGTCAAATGCCATTTGCCATTCAGGCTGGCATAGGCCTTTATCCCCTTGATTGTGTCAGGCCGTGCCAGCCATCTGTCAATTGTCATTTGCCATTCGGGCAGGCAGACGCTCTATGCGCCGCCCTTTTCTCCCTTTCGTGTGCTTATTCCTGCCATATGCTGCCTATGACTATATTGTGACTATGTGGCTGTCTTCAATTATTAAAAAATTACCCCTTTGATCTCATTTTCGCTGAATGTTTTAAATTTATGGCGCATGTATACGTAGCAAATATAATTTTGTTTTTTTTAGTACTTGGATCTAAAATCATATGAATATTTTGTTAAGAAATGCGTCACGTTGTTCTCATACTTCTTCTTGTCATCGGCTTCAATGCCCATCCAAGTCGTCGTCGCAAACGAGGAGGTCCAGACACAGTCATCCCGAATATGGACCCTGAGATTGACAGCCTGGATGAGGAGGAAACTCCGTGCTACTTTTCTGTTCTCAGAAAGACTACCTATGAAAAAATGGAGCGACCAAAAGTTTCTGAAGTGGACACGAAATGCGAAGGCCCAAAGAAGAAGTACTAATATATCACAATCGTAAATTATCTCTTAAAATTTATTTACTATATATTTTCAGGATGAAAGAACTTATTGATGAAGAAGCAACGAACTCCCTTGGAACATCAAATCTTCTTGACATGATTCTCTCTCGAGGAGCCGGCGAATTTGATTGGAATTACAATAATCCTGCAGAGGTAAGAAATAATTTTCTACAATAATGCTAAATAATTCAGTTATTCAGACTGGCGGAATTGGCGGAAGGTACATTTGTCAGAAGCATATAGAAGAGCTTGGAACTCACTGGGACGATCATAGGCGATTCTACCATTACAAACGCAAGAAGTCGTCATTAAAGAAGACCTGCTCATTGCCGCATCCATTTACGCACCATGGATCTCCACCCGTTGTGGCAGGAAGTGATGTTGTGGAGAAGGGAGAAGCGAGAGCAGCTTTAGAATTCGACGGGATATTGCTTCACATTGGATTGCGTGAGTGGTTTACTCTCCATTTCCTAAAAATCACGCATGTACAATCATTGCAGCAGTGTGTCCAACGCATAAAATAGAATTGGAGAAGGATAGTGCACAACGAACAGTTCAAGAGACGGGCCACTCTATTCACCCCGCATTGGTGCAGAGACGTCTTTCAAAAACACCAGACGTTCCTGCCGATATTCAAGAATATGCTCCCTCCTGCTCACAAGACAACGATCCGACGTATTTCCCACCACGCTACGAAGGACCACCTTTGAAGCGAACGGTCTCGACTGCTTCTGAATCTGCAAAGAAGACATTCTCTGAATATCTGAAAGCTATCGGTCAAGATAAGGTAATGCGAAGAAAGGACTACAGAGA
Source organism: Allodiplogaster sudhausi (assembly GCA_945643635.1). Taxonomy (NCBI): domain Eukaryota; kingdom Metazoa; phylum Nematoda; class Chromadorea; order Rhabditida; family Diplogasteridae; genus Allodiplogaster; species Allodiplogaster sudhausi. The sequence goes on along the minus strand of CALZFC010000035.1, from coordinate 1,983,723 downwards.
TATTGACGAAAGGTCTCAAAGAAGGAAAGCGATGTATCTGAAAGGCGCTTTCGATGTAGCCTGTGAGATCGTTGCTCCAGACTCCCCCAACGAACTCATGAAGATGGTTATTTCAACCGAGCTTGAAGGACTTTATGAGAGGAGAAGAACTGACAGCTACGAGACTCTGATGAAGGCCATTCGCAATCGCTATCTTGCAGCGTCTTCTCGACTTGAAAAATTACATCTTCTATCGATTGTGACCCCTTATCTTAGTCTTGCTGAAGTAGAACGCTATATTCCGGGGCTTACGGAGTATTCATACACGCAGTCTAAACGATTGGCACATCGAGGGAAGGAAGTCGCAAAAGATAATAAGAGGATGAAGTACTCAGCTGAGGCCATCAACCGCTTTATCGAATTTATAACGAGGTTTACATTTAGCAAAAATCAGGCATTTGAACTAAAGATTATTATTTTTGATTTAGCTTCAAGGTGTCCGTCACCCTTCCTTTTGGAACAAGAACATCTAAGTTATCAGATGGTAGTCTCGTGGAATATCCTAACATTCTTCGACAGCATAGCGCAACTGAAATCATAGAACTCTACAAGAGGTTTATTTTTTTCTAAATTTTTTTCTAAATACTGACAAACTTTGAAGAGATCTCGAGGAGACGAAGGAGGAAAGGCTGTTGATGTCTGCGGCAACCATGTATCGAATTCTTTCTGCCTGTTCAGCAACAAGACGGAAAAGTCTCCACGGTGTAGACTTTTTCGTTGCCGACGCAATGGTGGTTTGTAATAAAGTATTTAAAAACATTTTTCTAAACATTTATTTTAAAGGGCTTTGATGATGCGCTAGGGATCGTAGAGGGGCTCAAGATAAGCGGCGACATCGATGAATTTTGGGCAACTTCGCTTAGAATGAAGTTTCTCGAGGCAAAGCAATATTTGCGGACTGACTACAAAGTCCACATCAAGCAGAAATCAAGAATTGCCGATCACTGTATCGGTCACGCGATCAGTGATCCCAAGTTGCCAGAGTTCTCTGAGCCGTGCCAAGGAGAAGGAATATCCGATTCTCACATTCATGACCTTGTTTGTGATCGTTGTGAGTTGGTAAAGGTCAGTTTTTAAAAAATATGATTAAGTAGGCACCTAGCCACTTTCATAACTTCAAACAGTACACTAAAACATTTATAGATAGTAACTGAAGATCTTCGCGCAACTGTTGAGGAACTTCGTGATGCTGCCGCAGATGGGACTGAATTATGGAGGAAATTTGATAGAACACTGTCAGATGTTCATAGAATTGAGACGAGGATTGATGACCTGAAGAGGCATCAAATTCGAGCAACTGCCAGCGAGCGTGACCGCGATCAACTTGTTGCGTCTTTGGAAGACAACGAGGCCCTCATAACGCTTGACTGGGCGATGAAGCTTCTGCCAATGTTCTCTCGCGAGAAGACGACTGACTTCTTTGCTAAGAGGGGAATCTCTTGGCACATAAGCCATGTCCTTGCGAGAGTTGATGGCGACTTGAAGCAACATACGTTTATTCATATAATGAAATCAGACCTCCAGGTTAGAAATAAACTACGAGTCAATATTAATTCGCATATATAAATATTAATACATCGATCTCCTTTAAATAGTAATTATAATTTATATTGGACTGATAGTTATAACTATTACAATTATCAGGATACTGTCGCAGTCACTTCCGCAATTGGACACATTCTATCGTCACTGTCGAAAGTAGGAATCACGAAGGTTCACCTCAGATCTGATAACGCTGGTATTATTGATTTTCATATTATTGCATTATATTCCTCGAAATTCAACGACTCTGATAACAGGATGCTACAAAAGCAGTGCTACAATTGCCAGCCTTCCTGAGATATCTCTCAAATCGAATGTCAAGATCGCTTCCTATTTTTTTTCCGAGGCGCAAGCAGGAAAATCCGCCTGCGACCGATATGCGGCGGTTGTGAAGCGGAAGCTTCATGATTACGTTGATTCTGGTCACGATGTAATCAATGCAGATCAATTTTATCAAGCCGTACTTCACCTGAAAGAACTCGCTGGGCTATCCGTATACGTCCGCACGCTGGCTGATCCGAAACCATCACCCACCAAAATCCCCCTCATATCCACGCTGAACACATTCGTATTCGAGGAAGACGGAGTTCGGGCATACAGACATTCTCGCATTGGAACGGGAAAATTGATACCATATTCTTCATTAACCTCGAACTCTGCAATAGCCACAAATCAGAGAAAGGGGGGAAAACTACCTGGCACCCCTGATTTCTGGTCGAGTACTGGGAAGCCACTGCGTTCTGAAAAGAACCCTCCTGCAATCGTTTCTCCAGGAATCAGTCACGACACTTGCCCGGCAGATGATTCAGAAATTTGCTCTTCTGAGACCCATCTTTTCCGCTGTCCTGTGGATCCATGCATCTCTGAGTTTCTAAGCTCTCAGCAATTGGCACGTCATCTTCTTCTGGGGAAACACAGATACCTGCCTGAGCGTCTTACGCTCCGCGACATTTCACTGCAGTACTACACTACGTCTGTAGAAGGCGTTCAAGCAAGACGCGTGTATCCTGATGTTGATGCCGCTATCGAGTCCTTGGAGGTTGTTGGATTGAATTTATTCCTATAAGGCTTTAATGTGATATATTGTTTTTTTCTTTCTTCAGAAAACGAATGATAATGGAAAGAAGGCCATGCAAGGGTGGGCTCTACGTGACCGTAAAAGAGGAGAAAGATTGCCTGAACGGTCAAAGGAGTTCATCAAGAAGATTTTTGACGAAGGATGGCGTTCAAAGGTCAAATCCGATCCGCGTACAGCAGAGGCTCGGATGAGAAATGCAGTGGACGATCAAGGGAGACTAATGTTTGCCCCTCATGAGTTACTAAACTATCGTCAGATTGCATCCATGTTCTCCCGTCTAGCCCAACAACAGAAGAAGGTTCGAATAACTCGATTAAAAAAGACATGGAAACATCATGACAATTCAGGAACCTCCAGTTCAAACGGAATCAACGGAGACGGATGAAGCGCTCATAGAATTATTTTCTCAAGAAGGAGACGAGGAGGAGCATTTCAGAACTGATCCGCAGTTTGAAACCGAATTCGATATCAACAGGGATATTGCATTCAATGAGCTCCAACTGGCTCACGAGCCTGAAATCGGACAAGAACCAGATGCCCAGCGAAATAGACCACATGAGGAATTATTTTGATAACTCTCTCTCTATCTCTCACTCTCTCTCTCACTTACGACGTCTCCTTCAATTAGATCCAAAAAGACTGTATTATTTGTGAACATCAGTTCACTTCGCAGTTATTGACTAAATGTATATGCCAGAAATGTATCAGTCCTTTACAGTTCGAAAGACAGTACACAGCAAAAAAATATGATGCAACCGCTCCAAATTCTTCAGCTATGTATCATATGAGTCAATTGAAAGCAGAAAAGGAGAATCGGCCCAAATCTGGCATTCATGGATTGTTCGTTATAGAGAATTCATGCACTTGACGACGGAAATTGTTCTCTTCTGCACTAATTGTGTGATGAATCAAAGGCTTTATTTCGTAACTGATGCCGTAGAGAACATATCCAAAGAGAGAAAAATAACTTATAACGTCCGACAAGTCATTTACATGGGTGAAGCAAAATGATAAGTATTTATGATGTAAAAGTATTGTTGTAACCTTAATAAAGCCATAATTGCTCGCGAATTCGCACCTTTTTGCCTGACACAAGGGCGAGAGAGCATTTGACTTCTAGACATCGATAAGGCGGTAGCCCTGAAAATCGTTGTCGGCTGGAAAATTTCAATGAAGTTCTTTGGAATAAAAGTTTGCCGAGAGAAAAATTTCCCCTATTACATTCGGCACTAATCATTTATGATGGACATTTCTGTTTAGTACACCCTGAGCCAATTAGAGAAGGGTAATCATCAAACCGATTATGCGCTATTTCAAGTGCCGGGTCCTTATTCTCACTATGGGGTGCTATTTCGCAGGTCACAGAAGAACAATGGTGAGAATGGGAGTTCGTTCAACAAAATGAGAGAAATAACACTCATCCTTTTCCGAGGAAAAAAACGATCCAACTACGAAACAGGAGAATGATCCGCTTTTCGGAGCTTATATTCACAGATGGCAACTTACGTCTCGCTTCTTCCTGTAGATCATGTAGCAGAAGATCAAGATAAGCATCAGCGCCAGAATGAAGCCCAGGATCATCCAGTAGGCAGTGCCAGAGGACTCTGGAACTAATATTTACGAGATCTGTAGTCATTGCCAGAATACTATAAAACGAACCAGGTATGCACATTTCACCGGTGAAACCAACAGCGCATTCACACTCATACTCGAAGTCACTGACTTTCTTACACACCGTGTTGACTGGGCAATCACACATCTCTGAATATGACAATAGAAAATAAACGTTAATGATATCATTAAAAAAACATTTAGGAATGAACATGACAAAAAAAGAAAATATTTGACCGTTGATGACAATTCAAGTTACCGTATGACACTGCGAATGGTCAGGCAACTGGTCAGAACAACGACTAGCAACATTGCTGAAATTAAATTTTATTAAGTATTACAATGAAGGATAAACCTTTTCATAAATAGCGAATTTACATGTTGAATCTCATTTATATTTTTCGCGTTTATAAACAAAACACCCGATACAAATTTTTGTCCTTCTCCTTCCACAATCAAGTCTCTCATGGCGAAAAATAGGCAGTCAAAAGTAAAAAAAAAAATTGTCCACAATCTGGCCTAGAGATGTTGTTCGATACCAGGAACACGAAATACCTTGTTATTTGGAACGAAAACAGCGATTAATAAAATTATCGCATTTATAGACAAAATACCCGAAGCAAATTTTTGCTCGGACGGCGCATTTGAAATCACCTTTTCGGGGCAAATGGAAAGTGAAAACAATCTGCTTTGAACATACATTGTGTAGAATTTTGTGCTCTACAAGACATAACTATTAAACTATTGTTTTCAGTAAGCTCGTGCGCATTAATCTTCATGAAATAGGTTTTCATCCATTTTCCAAAATGCTTGAAAATTTGATTTTTCCGGATTTTATCAATTAATCACGCTTTGAGTGAAAATTTCTCAGACAAATATTGAAAAGAATAACTTTCTGAATAGAACAATCTGTTTATCTTCAATGGGCGTCTCAAATTTGGCCCGTTGTAGCCATTTTGCGCAATCGTCCCGGCGAGAGTTGCTCCTATTCTCGTAACTTTTTCGGGGCTTGGGGAAAGACGTTGACCTTGGTTCTGAGATATGTTATACAGTTTTTCATGCTCTTTAATCTGAAACTAAAATCCCACGCACAAATGAGGTTAAGGTACTCAACGAGCGAAAACAAAAATTCATGACGAAATTAAATAACTAAAATGAAACTTTTTGAGGAAAGTCCCAACACACTTTTTATTAAGCATTCGACGAGAAATCGAAAGAAAAAAAGGATATCAAAAAATGTTGACTTTAAAGCCCGATATGAATTTTCAAAATTTTAACACACTTTAAGGTATTCCTGGAGAGAAAATTTTTATAAAAATAAAATTTTCCCAAAAAGTTAATAGATAGGCCCTTGGTCATGTCTGATCACATCCTCAATGTTTGGATCCGCAATCTTGCATCTAGGGCAGTGCCTACTGGAGCCTTACTGAGAGGCTCTCTTAAGAGATAGAGAAAAAAAGAAAGAGAGCGAGAGAGAGATCGAGAGAACTTGGATGAGAGAGCGTGAGGGAGACCTCATTGGCTCCTCATCCTCAGTCTCACGCTCCCTCTCTCTCTGCATCTCCTTGTCGGCAAATTACTTTCCGCCTGTCTTCTTCTCGTCGCTATGGTTGGTAGACCAATATGATTTTACTTCGCATTGAGTACTCTAGCACAATTGTGCCCTTACAGAAAACATGTTTGCAAGCAATTCCTTGCCTCCTTCTTTATTTAGGAAAACGACAGGCTTGTGCAATGTTCTCTTCTTGCTCACCATCAGATATACCATCTCATGCTGCAGAAAGATTTCACTATCCATTCCGATTCCGTTTCTTTAATCAGTATCTAAGATGTGAATTTTTTGAAGATAAATTTAAGAAGAATGTCGCTCTCTTAGGCCCGAAGACAAGGCAAGATGAGAGGAGGGCATCGAGCATAGTGCGGACACCTCTGATGTTATCCCTTGGTGGCGGTGAGGTGTAGTTACGATATTGCAGATTAGCTCTTTGCAAAGATTTTTGAGCAAAACGACTAGAATATGAATTCAAGCTTGATAAATGACTAATTGCATTAGTACCATTCTCTCTTAGTTTTTTATATAAATCATTTTCTATGTACTTGATATGATCGAACAAGTTGTTATTGAAGGACATACGAGAGAATTTTTATTTGCGCGAGGAGCGAATAAAAGTTTCCTTTCATAGGCAAGCGACTGTATGCCTAAGCAGGGAATAATTGGCTTAGTGTTTCTTCACTTTTATTAGACCATCTAGAGAGGTACAAAAAGTAGTAATTACATTTAAATTTTTTTCTCGATCGGGCACTTCCGGGCTTTGTATGTTGACGCCATGCTTTGCGTAGCAGTAGTAGTCCAATGGGAGCCAATACTGAAAAAGAGTGAGATGATCACGGCTCAGCTCTGTAATTAGTCAAAGAGAGTGGTGGGTGTCACCCTTGATAAGTAAATGTTTTTTTTAAACCAAAACGTTATTGCGTGATCACACGCCAATACTAAACCTCTTGTGGCACTGCAGCGCTATTATCTAATAAGAAAAAAAACTAAAAAATATTCTTGCCTTACGTTCTCAACGAGCGCATTGCGGAGGAACTGTACGGTCATGAGCCCCACTGGTCATTAGCAGCATGTCGTTTCCAGGATTGTCCACTGAGTCTCCACGAAAGAATGTTTTCTCAGTTGGGGCCAAGGAAGAATGTGATCTGGTTTCTTGATGGAGCGCGAAAGAGCAACTTGCGCTCGTTCCGGCCGAGAACGTGATTGCCTGGGAGAACGATCCGATGATGGAGGTATTCCGGATGACTCCTGTGAGACTTGCTGATTGATGGCAAGATGGAGTCCCACTGATCCTTGGCATTTGTGAACTCCAGGAGCTCAACGATGAATTGGTGCTAGGTTCATGCGCTCACACGAGTCCGCTGTGGATTCCGCCTTCCTCGGTTGGCACTCGTCATTTGTATTCGAAGATAGGAAGTCATAGGTCTGACGATCGCGAAGGAGTCAGCTCCGACAGCATCTCCAGCTCGCATTGATGGAAAGAATTCCGTAATGAATGCACGCTGCAATTTCCTTTATTTAGCAATGTTGTTATTTTATGATTTTAAGCAAAAGGATGGATGTGGTGAGCCTATGAGAAAGACAGAGACACAGGGATCGACGGTTGAGAGTGAGGGAGGGACAATAACTGACAATGAGAAAGAGAGAGTTTATAAAGTAACTTAATTAAGGTTTTTTTTCGCATTCTTCGGCCATCTCGCCTCACGTGGCATACAGATGGTGAATTAAACGTGTGAATAGATAAATGTAAATGCCCCAAAGTACTTTTAAGGTTGTTTTAACCTGATGTAAACATCTTCCAGCTGATTGGATATAAGTCAAGGCTCTGAAGATGGGGCTCCGTTTATGAACACATCAACTAATTATGTATGTATGTCCGCTTACTATTCGCGTAGATGCAATTGATAGTCGCAATCGCAACTTAATTAGGCACATACAGGTGAAAAAAGAGATCTGTTTCTAAACGAAGCTTGGCAGAAATTAAAAGGAAAGTGGCTAGATTAGATGCATTTACTGGGCATCAGATAATGAAGGTTTCCAAGCAGCCTCATCTGTGCACATAATGGAAGGAAAGTGAGTGATGTAGCGGCGTAGAGGGAGAAAACCAGAGATAGAGATTGAGAAAGAGAGAGAGAGAGAGAGAGAGAGAGAGAGAGTGAGATAGAGAACTGCAGAAAGAGTGTGTGTGCAAAAGAGGAGGGAGCGATGGAGACAAGTGAAAATTTTAACGTTACTGCACCGGGTCCCGCGCGGAAAATTTTTTTCAAGTTTGAAATATAGCCTATTTTGTTGGCCACGTCGAGTTGTATACTGTAATTTTCATGAACAAATTCGAAAAAAAATTCCTAGGGCAGGCCTTGATCGAAGGATACTGACATGCTCTCTTAAACAATATGGCGCAGCTGATGAGTTCAATATCCAATTTCTTGCACAATAAATATAGTTAGTATCTCGAACAGAATAGTTTTTGCCAAGCATTAACAATAATTCATTACGATTGCCATAATGCTCATGATCAGGTGACCCTGTTAGCGTCAGTAGACCAATTGTTTCTGATATTGCCCATGACTTCTTGCATTGAAATCTCCTTTTGCTGAATTATCGAATCTCGTTATTTCGAAAAATTGACATTTGCACAGGTTATAATTCTCATCGTCAGAGGGAACATTTCCCGGCAAGGCTACGCTCGAACGAAAAGAATGCAACTTAAACTGTTCTCTTTTTGTAGATCAACACTACCCTTATGAGTTCCACTGCCTTTTAATGCCAACTTAAGGAACGGATAAGTCCTTTCAAAATCCTTAGACGGGAAAGAAAAACTAATTGAGTGAGGTTTTTTGCTGGCAACAAATAAGGCAAGCATTGCCACATGATGAAGTCCACATGAGTTAGACCATTCATCAAGGCAATTGTCGATTCATCAAGGATGATGGCTAAGACCCCAGACTCTAGCGATCACTTACTTTTTTAACCTTCTGCATTTTCAATTGAAATATACTGCCGATAGAAGCATTATTTTAGAGTGCATAGAAACTCTCAATTCCCAGGGTGGAAGTACGGCTGTTTGAATATCCGTTAAATGAGGTCTCCGGTGAATAATTAACCTGTTGCTTGTAGAGCATAGATGAGCTCATCGGATCGTAATACTTATGGTTAGATACAGACAGTTTGGCTGAATTTCACCGTATCATTCTAGAATTATAGTCATTTTAAAGAGCACTGGTGGAGTATTAGCTACTGTAGATCTTAGCACCTCCTATTTTGCAGCGCTCGACCGCAACATGAAAGTCAACTGGAGCCCTGTTCAAAAAAATTGAATTTGTTCCGTTTTGCCTGATTTGATGTAGACAGACGCGACTACAATGGTCAGAGAAATTTTTCTAAAAGATTTCTTTTGAGTTTCGTACACTTTTAATGAGTTGAGTAATCTATAGTGTTTTCTCAAAATTAACATTTTTTGAGTTTTTTAGACATGAACACAAATAACGTAAATATATATAATATAAGTAAAATTAAAATGTGTAAAAAAAATATTACTCTGTAAAAAAATATTTTAGTATGTAGCTTACCAAGCTGTACATGACTGGCAACGAGACATAGCCAAAGTCGCGCAACCGTTCTGCGCGAAGGCTCTGCAAATTGAGGGCAAAGTGCAAATTCGAAAAAGGTTCGTTTTTTTCCACTGCTCATGTTAAAAGAGTGCGATCACCAAAAAATTATTTAATGAAGTTCCGGCAAATGTTTATAGAAACAATTCTAGATAGGCATTTGAGCCACGAAGTGTCCCGTACGGAATATCCTCTAGGTGATAATGGCTGCAGTATGCCTAGTTCTCTTCCTGTCAAGTTTTCGGAAAGCTGTGATCCTCCCTTTTCAGTGCTGCTGCCCTTTCCATTCTCTCCAATGAAACTTGTGCTGACACAATTGTATTGGGAAAGAACTTGTTGAGAAAAATCGGGCCAAATGTAGGTGCGTGCTCTGATATGCACGCTTCCAAGTATCCGGTTTCCTCGGTATTGTCATACAACAATTTTTTTGAAGATGGCTCCAGTTGACTTTCATGTTGCGGTCGAGCGCTGCAAAATAGGAGGTGCTAAGATCTACAGTAGCTAATACTCCACCAGTGCTCTTTAAAATGACTATAATTCTAGAATGATACGGTGAAATTCAGCCAAACTGTCTGTATCTAACCATAAGTATTACGATCCGATGAGCTCATCTATGCTCTACAAGCAACAGGTTAATTATTCACCGGAGACCTCATTTAACGGATATTCAAACAGCCGTACTTCCACCCTGGGAATTGAGAGTTTCTATGCACTCTCTCAGCTTCGCCCGCTATTTCATAGGTAGCACCAAGCCGAAGCGCGAAAATGGTTGCGCGAATTAGAGTGCAGAGCGAAGCGGAAATTTGAAATCACGCATAAATTTTCGGTGATTGCTCTCAGATTAGCACGTTGTTTCTAGATTTCTAAGAATAAAAACTGGTAATCAGGTCCATCACTGTTCCATCGACCGTGTTGTTCTGAATAAAGCCAAGAATTCCGGGATGTCTTCCTGATTCGTCCGGACCTGTATCAACTAAACGGACAGTTATAAGTGCATTCTAATTGATAATAATGGTCATCAAGTGATATCATACAATCTAAGAAGGGTAAAAAAAAACGATGACAGCGATATGAAGTGAGAGTGAGACGGATGGTTCAAAGATAAAATTTTTTTAAGGTAATATCTCGCCAACTTCGTTCCGACACGTGGACTTGGACGAGTGTCTCGTTAGCCGTTGCTGCCCACATCTTCCATATCTCCCAGTAGATGCCACGCGCAGCGCCACAACGGTTGAATATATACGGGAAGGAGTTTCTTCCGACCCGCCCGGAAGACAGGATGATTGTCATTGGAGAATTAGGTCACTGGTAAAAATAATTAATTTAAATTCAAATTGACGCGCTTTAAGTTTAATTTTTTAATTTTTAATTTAACGCTAATGCAATATAAATTTCTTAATTGGTTGTCAGATTTAACGTCGTGCTAGGAAGGAAGAAAATTAGCATTGGAGTAATCACTTGCAAAATTATTAATGCAGCAGTTTCACTCGCAATATCACAATCTACATATTTCACAGGTACATACCAGAATCAAAAACGCAAAAAATTGAATAAAAGCGCGAAGTGAAGCGGCGCGGCATTCTGACATCTCACAAATAAAAAAAAACTTTGTTTTGAATAATTTAATGTTTATATACAAATTTATGCGAAATTCACTGGTTGCCAGATTCAACGAACTAGGAAGGAGGAAGAAGTCTCTGATGACCTTCCGTATGTTTATTCGGAGCAAGAAGTACGTGCACTTATTGTTTACATTTTGCGTTTTTTTTTGTTACATCGTATGCAAACTTTTCTTTTGGTAGGTTTATGAGAGCGGGAGGGAGCAACATAGAAGGAGAGTGAAAAAAACGAGAAATTTAATACAAAAGAGAGAAGAGGAGAGAAAATCGAGATAGACAACGAAGAGAGAGAAGAGAGATGGAAGAGAAAAGAGAGAATTGAGAGATGAGTGAGAACAGAAAGAAGAGAGAGAAAAGAGAGAGAGAGAGAGAGAGAGAGAGGCTGCAAGTCTGAAAAGTATTAAAGGGGAAATTGAAGAATCTTATCTTACACAGTTAATTTGAATGCCACTTTTTCCGACTGTTCCGGGAAAGCTGTATTTGAGAATGGAGATGTTGTGACAAGAGAAAGAGTGATCAAAGGCACGTATAATGAGAGTGACGCGCTGTGCCTCTCCACATGCGGAAAGTAAAGTGTGTGTATGTGTGTAGGTAGCCAAATCGAAAGGTTTATTATCAGACAAAGTACATAGAAGAGAGAGTCGACCGCTTGAGATGGAAGAGAAGAAATGAGCTGTCGTGAGCATTGCCGGTCGGATGCTTATAAGCATTAGGCAAAGGGCTCACTTTGGGCAAAATTCTATTCGCTACACTTTATACGCTTTCCGTGTACCCTTTGCCACATCACTCACGGAAGAGGAAGTAGAAAATGCACGATGCCTCAACTACTTCATGCATTCGTCGTGCTGAAATGAAATGAAAGGTAACACCCGGGCAAGACTCTTTGTGTATAGGTCACACGATCAACGACGTTGTCTAACCACAAATGTCTTTTTTTTTTGCTCTCGGTGGCAAAAAGAAAAAAAAACGCTGTATTTATGTATCTGAAGTAATTTTGAAGCGCAGATGACCTAACCACATTTATTTCAGAATCATAACATGAATAGTTTTAAAATATATACAAGACCTCTCATTATTCCAAAGTGCCTATCTATGCATGATATATCCGCCATAGTTTGACATCTCATCCTTGAGCGGTACAGAGCATCAAACTATGGCGGCTATATCATAAGCCCTTTGGAATAATGAGAGTTATTGTATATATTTTAAAACTATTCATGTTATGGTAATAAATTTATAATGAATGGAGCGATCCGTTTACTGCCGTTTACGATCCATAACAAAGTAGATTGCTGATTTAAACAACCAAATTTAATCTATTAGCACTCGCGGGGGCGCTATTTTTCAATACCATTGCGAGGGAGGGGCACTTAAGGTTCAGCTGAATCGCCGAAATTTCGAGCGTCTGGAACGTCTTTGATTGTGATCAAATCTCGCTGCAAAATTTGTTCACAATCATTGGCGGATTCGTGAAGCGTCGTCGCCGAAACGCCTCTATCTGGGGGACATTAATCAATTTATAAGTACCTTAATAATAGTTGTCAAAAAAAAATTACTCCACTTGCCTTCTCCTGATTAAAGAGGGCAATATTGTAATAAAATTCATCCTTTTGCGCTGCTGATGGTGAGGAGTAAAGAGATTCCTACTAAAGCGAAAAGACTTTGGCAATGAAAATTTTACAGATCGATGATAACCTCAAGTCTGATTGTGAAAAATATGAGTTTATGCGTGTAACTGTGACAAGAATGTCTTTTGGAGAAAATGTTAGCTACATGCAAATACTAACCTGAATAAATTTGCTTTATTCTTTCTTTTTCTTGTCACTTTTTATTAAAAAAAGTAAATTATCAGAATGTAGAATGGCGTACATATGCATGGGAAAAGTATTGATCAATATTGAAAAAAAATTATAAAAAAAACATTAAAAAATTAGTATTAGTATAGTCTAGCCGTTTTTTTGCACTTACCGTGTCACCTGAATGGCTTTTGCGTACTCAAAATTTAGGTGTAAAAGTGGGTAGAGATAAAAACAACCTTCCTTCATATTTTGCACTTTGTGTCTAAAATAATGCTTCTATCGGCAGTATATTTCAATTGAAAATGCAGAAGGTTAAAAAAGTAAGTGATCGCTAGAGTCTGGGGTCTTAGCCATCATCCTTGATGAATCGACAATTGCCTTGATGAATGGTCTAACTCATGTGGACTTCATCATGTGGCAATGCTTGCCTTATTTGTTGCCAGCAAAAAACCTCACTCAATTAGTTTTTCTTTCCCGTCTAAGGATTTTGAAAGGACTTATCCGTTCCTTAAGTTGGCATTAAAAGGCAGTGGAACTCATAAGGGTAGTGTTGATCTACAAAAAGAGAACAGTTTAAGTTGCATTCTTTTCGTTCGAGCGTAGCCTTGCCGGGAAATGTTCCCTCTGACGATGAGAATTATAACCTGTGCAAATGTCAATTTTTCGAAATAACGAGATTCGATAATTCAGCAAAAGGAGATTTCAATGCAAGAAGTCATGGGCAATATCAGAAACAATTGGTCTACTGACGCTAACAGGGTCACCTGATCATGAGCATTATGGCAATCGTAATGAATTATTGTTAATGCTTGGCAAAAACTATTCTGTTCGAGATACTAACTATATTTATTGTGCAAGAAATTGGATATTGAACTCATCAGCTGCGCCATATTGTTTAAGAGAGCATGTCAGTATCCTTCGATCAAGGCCTGCCCTAGGAATTTTTTTTCGAATTTGTTCATGAAAATTACAGTATACAACTCGACGTGGCCAACAAAATAGGCTATATTTCAAACTTGAAAAAAATTTTCCGCGCGGGACCCGGTGCAGTAACGTTAAAATTTTCACTTGTCTCCATCGCTCCCTCCTCTTTTGCACACACACTCTTTCTGCAGTTCTCTATCTCACTCTCTCTCTCTCTCTCTCTCTCTCTCTCTCTCTTTCTCAATCTCTATCTCTGGTTTTCTCCCTCTACGCCGCTACATCACTCACTTTCCTTCCATTATGTGCACAGATGAGGCTGCTTGGAAACCTTCATTATCTGATGCCCAGTAAATGCATCTAATCTAGCCACTTTCCTTTTAATTTCTGCCAAGCTTCGTTTAGAAACAGATCTCTTTTTTCACCTGTATGTGCCTAATTAAGTTGCGATTGCGACTATCAATTGCATCTACGCGAATAGTAAGCGGACATACATACATAATTAGTTGATGTGTTCATAAACGGAGCCCCATCTTCAGAGCCTTGACTTATATCCAATCAGCTGGAAGATGTTTACATCAGGTTAAAACAACCTTAAAAGTACTTTGGGGCATTTACATTTATCTATTCACACGTTTAATTCACCATCTGTATGCCACGTGAGGCGAGATGGCCGAAGAATGCGAAAAAAAACCTTAATTAAGTTACTTTATAAACTCTCTCTTTCTCATTGTCAGTTATTGTCCCTCCCTCACTCTCAACCGTCGATCCCTGTGTCTCTGTCTTTCTCATAGGCTCACCACATCCATCCTTTTGCTTAAAATCATAAAATAACAACATTGCTAAATAAAGGAAATTGCAGCGTGCATTCATTACGGAATTCTTTCCATCAATGCGAGCTGGAGATGCTGTCGGAGCTGACTCCTTCGCGATCGTCAGACCTATGACTTCCTATCTTCGAATACAAATGACGAGTGCCAACCGAGGAAGGCGGAATCCACAGCGGACTCGTGTGAGCGCATGAACCTAGCACCAATTCATCGTTGAGCTCCTGGAGTTCACAAATGCCAAGGATCAGTGGGACTCCATCTTGCCATCAATCAGCAAGTCTCACAGGAGTCATCCGGAATACCTCCATCATCGGATCGTTCTCCCAGGCAATCACGTTCTCGGCCGGAACGAGCGCAAGTTGCTCTTTCGCGCTCCATCAAGAAACCAGATCACATTCTTCCTTGGCCCCAACTGAGAAAACATTCTTTCGTGGAGACTCAGTGGACAATCCTGGAAACGACATGCTGCTAATGACCAGTGGGGCTCATGACCGTACAGTTCCTCCGCAATGCGCTCGTTGAGAACGTAAGGCAAGAATATTTTTTAGTTTTTTTTCTTATTAGATAATAGCGCTGCAGTGCCACAAGAGGTTTAGTATTGGCGTGTGATCACGCAATAACGTTTTGGTTTAAAAAAAACATTTACTTATCAAGGGTGACACCCACCACTCTCTTTGACTAATTACAGAGCTGAGCCGTGATCATCTCACTCTTTTTCAGTATTGGCTCCCATTGGACTACTACTGCTACGCAAAGCATGGCGTCAACATACAAAGCCCGGAAGTGCCCGATCGAGAAAAAAATTTAAATGTAATTACTACTTTTTGTACCTCTCTAGATGGTCTAATAAAAGTGAAGAAACACTAAGCCAATTATTCCCTGCTTAGGCATACAGTCGCTTGCCTATGAAAGGAAACTTTTATTCGCTCCTCGCGCAAATAAAAATTCTCTCGTATGTCCTTCAATAACAACTTGTTCGATCATATCAAGTACATAGAAAATGATTTATATAAAAAACTAAGAGAGAATGGTACTAATGCAATTAGTCATTTATCAAGCTTGAATTCATATTCTAGTCGTTTTGCTCAAAAATCTTTGCAAAGAGCTAATCTGCAATATCGTAACTACACCTCACCGCCACCAAGGGATAACATCAGAGGTGTCCGCACTATGCTCGATGCCCTCCTCTCATCTTGCCTTGTCTTCGGGCCTAAGAGAGCGACATTCTTCTTAAATTTATCTTCAAAAAATTCACATCTTAGATACTGATTAAAGAAACGGAATCGGAATGGATAGTGAAATCTTTCTGCAGCATGAGATGGTATATCTGATGGTGAGCAAGAAGAGAACATTGCACAAGCCTGTCGTTTTCCTAAATAAAGAAGGAGGCAAGGAATTGCTTGCAAACATGTTTTCTGTAAGGGCACAATTGTGCTAGAGTACTCAATGCGAAGTAAAATCATATTGGTCTACCAACCATAGCGACGAGAAGAAGACAGGCGGAAAGTAATTTGCCGACAAGGAGATGCAGAGAGAGAGGGAGCGTGAGACTGAGGATGAGGAGCCAATGAGGTCTCCCTCACGCTCTCTCATCCAAGTTCTCTCGATCTCTCTCTCGCTCTCTTTCTTTTTTTCTCTATCTCTTAATACTTCGAATTGCAAAATTGAGGGATAGAAATTCATGGCTCTTTGGCATTTCTTCTTTGCTGTTGCTAGTTGAGGATGGTTGTGATTTTACCTTCATGATCGTTTTCTTTTTACGAGGCTGGGAAGCAAGGCAGACTAGACTTCGTGGGGGATTCTTTCTCGTCTCGCCTCACTTCGCTTTTTCTTCCCTTTCCATATTCATTCCACTCTTGTTTTCCTCTTTCTCACACACTTCCATTTTAAAGGAGATGGGCGACGCGAGAGCGTAGAACCACCCAGTGTAGGACACACCCACAAGATTGGCTTCCTCAACACGGTCTGCGAAAGGAAGAACAAGTCGGCAAGTATTCTGGAGTCTGCGGACATATGGCCAAAAAATGCCTTTATTAGTTTAGCAAAAAAAGCTTGCGTTCTTCTTGATTTCATGGCTTTCGAGATTCTTGCCTTTCTGTCTGTTCGGCTCCGAGCGAGAATGTTCTAATCTAATCTACTAGGAGCTTATTTTTATTGTTGGTTGCTAATACATACATAGTAAAAACTTCATTTATGTTTCTCTGCGAAGAATACGTTTCGAACAACTTTATTCTGACTAATTGTGAGCAATATTAATCAAGTTCAAAACAGTGGAAGACTCAAGGCATATATGTACATATCTTCTGAAGGGTTGAAGAACGCGAAAAGAAGTCAACATGGAAAAAAGAGTAGGAATGGATATGAGAGGAAAAGTGGTGTCGAATGAAAATTATATCTTCGTTATTCCAAGACAGTCGTATGGGGCAGCCGTTCACGCCGTCGAAACAGGTGGAAACTGACCGAATGGAGCTGCGCAAAAGAGTGGAAATAATAATGAATTTGAAGAAAGAGAACAATTGAGAGAGAAATTGAAATTTGGATGACATGGAAATATCTGAGATTATGATAAATTTGAGCAAATTTGAAAGTAAAGGCAACCTCCTTACATGCAATAGAACACTTTGCCTGACATTTCACCAGCAAAACCGAGCACTTTTTTCATGTTATTGCGAAATCGATGCTAATATTACAAAAAAGTGCAAAAAGATTCGTATAAAAGCCGGCGTGATTGGGACATTTGTGTCATTCCTTCAAATCGCCATCGTACGGGAAGGTGGTCTCTCTTGGCCGCTCTGCCCGACAGCCACTTCATTCCATACACCTCGCTGTCAGCTTTCGTCTTTAATTCCTCACATTAAATAACAATTGGTTTCTCCTAAAAATTTCACAATTCTCCTTATTTCAAGCCTCCCTCTCCCCTAACAGATGAATGTTCTTGTATTCATTATTTAATACTGATTTTGCAGTTTTCGCGTCAAGCTTCGTCGGTGCCATGTCAACAGTCCCGGTTTATATCTAAAGAGACAATTTTTCTTGTTTCGAAATGTGATGAAGAGGCCTTCTTTCAGGTTTGTGATACAATATTTGGTCCGCGAAACTGCAGTAATGAAGCCGAGAGGTGGTGCCAAGTGAAGTTCACAAAGTCCCTGAACTCGGAATGGGATTATGTGCTGAACGCGTGCGGGGACCACATCGGCGTTGCCGGATGCTCGCAAGTTGACAACTTCAACATAAGCGACGCCCAGTTCGTCTGTGCCTGCCAAACGGCAGTGGAGCCGTGCAACGGCGTGATGTGGAATAAAGCAAGGATGGAAGAAGTAAAGCAAATGTACGACGCGTACTTCACCACCACGACGTCGACGACAGAGCTAATCCCTTGCTCCAGTCTGGCTTCACACCCTGGATCATCATCAGCAGTGTCGGCCTTTGCCTCCTTCTCGTGGCCATTGGTGGAGTCGGTGCGCAAATGTTATCTATTGATTTTGAGCGAATGTTCAACATCGATCCTTTTACAGTCTTCTTTGTGCGTCGCCGCAGCCGCAAGGCAGCTGAGAAGAAGGGAGAGCAGAAGAAGCCGTTCATAGACAGTGTGCTGTAGAAGCGGCGGCTCACGTTCGCCATGACTGACACGAATGAGTCGACTTTCATCGAGACCATGGGCACTGTTCAGAATGCGCCAGAGGAGAAGATCACGCGCCACATGAAAAGTTTGAATATCCCGCCGTGTATGACTACTGTAACTATAAAAATAGACTAGAGTAAAAATTCATTTGAAATATTCTGAATTGTAAACAAACTGATTAGCAAGAAGCAAAAAGAACAGTCATTTAAAGAACAAAAAAAAAAATTTTTTTTCAGTAATTATGACTTCTGTGGGTTGCTTCGGTATCTACGACATTGAGGGGCGCTGTAATGCGGTAAGAAGTCATGCTATTCTTTTTAGTTATTCTTTTTATTTCTATATCAATGAGTGTGACCGTATTGCTTGATCTTGCATTTACCTTTTAGCATCTTGTCAACTACACGCACTACGCAGCGGAGGTTTATCCGCCGGTGCCCGCCGACGCGAAGCCGGACGAGTACGGCTCGGTGGCCACAGTGAACGATTGGCGCCTTGTACAGAGGTCACATTTCCTACAAAATAGATTCCAAATTTATTTTGTGTGCATTTTGCAAAGAAACTATGGCGGTCTCTCGTTCAAGACACTCTACACCAATCGTGAAGAAGACGGCGCTGCCTCGCTACGGCGCCCTTCCGCGTCTCAACGCGAATGTCATCGAAGGAAGTGGCGGCATCATTGTTGGCCAGGTTACTGTAATGGCTAAGAATTAGCATGTCAAAATGAGGGATGACCTATAATAAACTTATATAAAATATTCACTGCCAGATCGTGACCGAGCCACAACTGGCCATCTTCTGGGAGACAGCAGTCGAGATGGGAATCGGCAGCATTGTGCACATTTGCGAGCGAGTCGAACAAGATGTCAGTATTTATATCTATTTGTATATGAGAATGAAATGCGTAATGAAAATTTAAAAAATAAACGAGAGATAGAAGCAATTGAAATATATTACAATAATAATGACAGATTGGCCTGAACCTGCCACTGGGCAGTTCGCCTCAGGAGCTGCAGAATCTGGTCGACGCCTTTGTCGGCAAGAATCGCTCGAGTGCTGGAGGCGATGAGAAGAGCAAGAAAAGTGTCAAGGAGAAGACGATCGAGTTAGAGGAGCTGACCGTTCCGGAGGAGAGCCAGGTTGAGCTGAGCGCGAAGGGGTCTCCAAGACCCTTAGGTGACAGCAAGAAGAGCTGCTCCACGACGGACGGGGGCGTCTAGAAAGACAAGAGCGTCAAATCGAACAAGAGCGTTAAAAAGGACACGAGCGTCAAGAAGGAGACGAGCGCCAAAAAGGACAAGAGCGCCAAGAAAGACAAGAGCGCCAAGAAGGAAAAGTGTGTCCATCTTCTATTGACCAGAATTTGTCGGTTGCCTGGAACATATTTGTTCGGCCTACTTACCATATATCTTCAGGATTCCTCCACCGAAGCGGACTCTTCCAGCCGAGCAGCAGACGCGTCTCTCCGTGATGCTCTCCTACGACAAGAAGCACATCATCACAGTGCGCGTCGAGGAGGAGCCGTTCATGGTGAGATCTTAAAAAAAAATTAAATTAGATAAACGTAATTGAAAGGGTATATGAAAAAAATGTATGTCCGCAGCAATTATTAGATGTCATTTTGAGGATGACGTAGAGGAGCGCGTGGTGCACGTGGAAGTGCGCAGCCTAGATGGCAAGACGGTCGAGAAGGCGGCAGTCATTGCGCACACCAACATTACATTCTGGCCAGAGCTGAAGCTGCCCGACGACTTGGACGCCATTCTGGCGAGTTTTGTCATTGTCATTGAAAAAGTATGTTATGAAATACTTAGAAATGTTATTAATTAGATGCCGATCAATTAAAGTCTGTTTTGCCCATTTAGCCGGTGATCGAGCGTGAGTTGGCGCGCTTCGAGAATTTTGTTCCGATGAAGAATCTCAAACGCCACCTGGTGCAGCTTCACTGTCTTTACTCTCTCTCTCTCTCTTTGTTTCTCTTTCTCTCTACCACCTTCTTTCTCTCTCTTCCTCTATCTCTCTCTTCCTCTCTTTCTCTCTTTCTCTCTTGATCTATCTCTATCCCTCATTCCCTCTCTTCCCCTGCAGGTCTTCATCCAGGATGGAACTGGCTGCGGCCGTTCCTGTCAGCTGGCTTCCATGATCAACATGCGTCGCCAGCTCGTGAATGGGCATCGCGAGGAGGAAAATGGCTTTATGTGGCATGTGCGAGTTTGCTTTTTAGCTTTTTTGACACGTCCTTTTTATGCATAATTTCTGGTTCCATAATTCAAGGACGAAGTCCAAGCTCATGCGGAGGCTGTGAAAAAGTCGCGCTGCGGCTCCTTCCCAAACATCGCGGTACGGCGCTACCTACTATTATTGTCAGGATATGATAGCATTGGACATGATTGCAGGATGGACTCTACGTCTTCCACGTCCTCGCTGCGTACATATTCCCTCTCCTGAGAGAGACGAAGCTCCGCGAGAATTCCGAAATATTCAGGGATGCAAACCGCAAAATGATGCTGTAAGCAGAAAAATCACAAATTAAATTATCTTTGTTGTAAAGGAGCCATGCTCTGAATAATTAACAAATGGATTTATAAACAAGGATCAATTCGCATTAGTCTAAGGCGTATTTCCAGAAAGTTTGAATAATTGTTTTTTCAACTTGATTTTTATTCAACAGAAGAATAGCCAAATATTTGCATAAAAATGGCCCTAATGTAAAATCATTCGCTACTTGGCTTCTTTATTAAATAAACAAAAATGGTCGTAGGGAGAAGATTGCGCTGCGACAAGAAGACAAGAAGACGGCAGCCGTCTTCCCGACTGCAATCCCCAAACCGGCCGCCGGCCCCAGTCTCGCTGCCTGAGTTGATCATGCATGGCTCCGCCCACCCGTCAAGTCTGACTCCACACACACACATAACACACCCCTGAACCTGCACACCAATTCTTCTATTCCTCTGTAATTGCTATCACAGCGAGTACAGTCCCATGAACAGCCATTAAACCCTCAGCATGACATGTAGTGAATAAAGTAGCTTTTGAAGATTAAAAGTATTCTTTCATTCTTTTTTCCATTCTTTTCTCAAAAGTGGAGTTGAAAAGAAGGATAGAGCAAACAGATTTCGAACACAATCTGATGACTGAAAATTTTACATTAATGAACTCCTAAAGGCGACTTCTTGTTTTAAAGCCTTTTTCTAAACACCTAACAATATGGAAATATGTCTAAACATTATAGATAGGTTAATCTCTTGAATCAGTTGGTAGACATAAACTAGAGATGCATACTCAATAAGCGATCTATTATACATACATATGCTATATATGCGGCAATAAACACTTTTGGCACGTTGGCGCTTGGTCGGCTTCATTGTTTATGTACTCATTTGTCGAAGACTGAAGTTGCTGCATAGAATCTCGTGAAACCTTTAAAAAGCTTTAAACATTTACATATCTCAATATTCTTGTTCTCATGAGAAGCGAATGCAATTCATTCGTAAACGTGATCTTGTACGCATGTATATATCAAATGAGCTGAAAACTTTCTGCGCTTACATGGCCGTTGAGTGAATTTTTTTCTTCTTATTCGAAATTTGCTGCTGTCGCAAGGCAACGGACATGTTCAGCTATTGCATGCAGACGCAGCTGCCAGTTCAGCATTTGGACGAATCATTCTCTGAATGAGGTCGTTCGTAATTTATAGTAGCTTTGTTTGCTTGTCAAGACTCTTCCTGTTTTAAAGGACAGTACAAGTGGGAATCTAACGTTCTTCATTTGCGCACAGACGCATTGTCGTCCGTATTCGCTTGCCTCGGGTCTACGCATTTTCATCTCAACACGTTTTTAGAGGTTTTTAGAATTTTCTTCTACAAGCAATGATATCCCTGAAAAAAAGATGCGATATCGTTCTCACTGTCACAGACTCACTGCTCTGTTATTTTTTTTAAATCTTACGTTTCATTTTCTTTTACCCTTGAATTTAACCTCACACTCCTTGGATTTCTGCGAGCGCGTCAGAAAGAAAGAACGTAAAGGTGTAGTTGAATCCCTGAATATTATATTCTTTGTAGTCAACAAAAGCCAGTCAGTGACACCTCTGAGTACTAGAAGATGTCGGAGTCATTCATTAGAATCAACGCACGCTCCATATGGCTCTTTGTGTCGTAGGGTAATGGTTCTTGAGAAAGGTAATTTCCAACTTTCTTTCTCTTCTTCTGCTGTTATCTTAAAATGAGTGTTAATTTCGTTAGTATTTACGCCCTCTCTCCCTCTGCCTCTCTCTCTCTCTATCTGCACTTCTCTCTGTGTCCCTCTATCTTTCTCTCATTCAGCCTTTTCTCTCCGACAAGACAGTTTTCCATAGATAAAATGACAATAGTAATATAAAGACTTTTTTAAACCTTATATCGATGTTCCCCTGCTGATTGGATATAAATGAAGGCTCTGAAGATGGTGCTCCGTTTATGGGAGCAGTCCTGATCTGAACATATCAATTAATTATGCATTCGAGTACTATCAACTGATATTGGCAATCGCAACTAAATTACGCACAGATAAATGAAAGGCAGATGAGAAAAAGCAGGAAACCTGATTGGAAAGAAATATAGCCGGTCTTTTCTAAAGGAAAGTGGCTAACTGCATGCAATACCCCTGCTATTCGCTTCATGGCAACTGGGCATCAAACAACGATGGGTCACCAAGCAGCGACATGGGGGAAGGATAGCGAGAGATATTAGGTGGAGAGAGAGATCGAAAGAGAGAGAGAGAGAGAGAGAGAGAGAGAAAGCGTTATAGAAAAAGAAAGAGAAAGAGAAAGAGAAAGAGAAAGAGAAAGAGAAAGAGAAAGAGAAAGAGAAAGAGAAAGAGAAAGAGAAAGAAAAAGAGAAAGAGAAAGAGAAAGAGAAAGAGAAAGAGAAAGAGAAAGAGAAAGAGAAAGAGAAAGAGAAAGAGAAAGAGAATGAGAGAGTGAGAGTTATTGGAAGAGAGAGAAAGAGAGAGGGAGTTATAGAAAGATAGAGAAAGCTATAGAAAGAGAGAGAGAGATAGTTATAGAGAGAGAGAGTTATAGAAAGAGAGCGAGAGTTATTGAAAGAGAGAGGGAGAGAGAGAGAGATGGAGATAGAAAGGGAGAGAGAGAGGGAGTTGTAGAAAGAGATAAAGAGGTAGAAAGAGAGAGAGGGAGCTAATGAAGGAGAGAGACAGAGAGAGAGATGGAGTTGTAGAATGAGAGAGAGAGAGAGATAGAAAGAGTTATCACACCCTTTAGGAGAAACCCACCCTCTAATAGTGCCCCTCACTTGCAAGGGTATTGAAAAAATAATGACCCCCTGGGTGCAAATAGATAAAATATGGTACATTACGTTTGTCAGTTATGCTCTTTCATAAACAATCTACTTTGTAATGAATTGCAAACGGCAGTAATCGCATAGCTCCTCCATACATTATCATCTCTCAGCTGTTCAGCGTGACTTTGTCCAGTTCAACTCAAACTGCACTCCAAAAGTACCTCAGATACATACATATGTATGTATGTACAACGTCTTTTCTTCCTTTTTGCAACCCCTGGCATTAAAAGAGTCGCGTGATCGGAGGCTGCTCGTGTGACCTATACGCAAAGTCTTTAGCCCGGGTGTCATCTTTCCTTTTCATTACAGCACGGCAAGTGCGTGAAGTAGTTAAGGCATCATGCATTTCTACTTCCTCTTCCGCGAGTAATGTGACAAAGGGTACACGGAAAGCGTATAAAGTGTACGGAATAGAATATTGGCCTACGTGAGCACTCGCTCTTTTCCTAATGCATATAAGCATCCGACCGGCAATGCTCACAGCAGTTCATTTCCTCTCTTTCTTCGCAAGCGGTCGATTCTCTCTTCTACTCTGTCTGATTGTAAACCTTTCGTTTTTCTACCCACATACGCGCACATACATACACACACTTTCCCCTCCGCATGTGGAGAGACACAACGCGTTACCATTGTTATTGCATTAGATAATTCCTTCGCTTGTCACAACATCCTCATCCTTAAATATAGCTTTCCCGGTACAGTCGGAAAAAGGGGCGATCAAATTAGCTACTATGTATAAGATGAGATTCTTCATTTTCCCCTCGTATTGATTTTCCAGGCTTGCATACTATCTTTCTTCTCTGCCTTCTCTCCCTTCTCCCTCGTTTGTCTCTTCTCACTCATCTTTCGCTTCTCTCTTTTCTCTCACTCCTAGCTCTTCTTCTCAGTCTCTCTCTTTTCTCTCTTCTCTCTGCTCGTTTTCTCTCTCTCTGTTTTCTCTTCTCCTCTCGCTCTTTCGTATTTAATTCCTCGTTCTCTCTCCCTCTCCCTCTCTGTTGCTCCATCTCTCTCTCTCATAAATATACAAAAAGACATGTTGCATACGATATAAGAAATAAAAAAGATACACTAAATGGGAAAAAGTACACGTACTTCTCACTATGAACAAAAACATACGCCATGTTCAGTGACGACTTCTGCTTCTAAAGGCATCAAAGTCATCGGAGACTTTCCCCTCCTTCATTGCACGTTGAATCTGGCAACCAATTTTGCACACCATTTCGTGCTCTAATTCGCAATGGTTTTTTTGTTTGCGTTTTTGGATTCCGATATGAACCTTTGAAATATGCATGTAGGTTGCTAGCATCTGCCATTAATTATTTTTGCCAGTGATCACTGTCCTCCAATGATAATTCTCCTCCTTCATTGCACACGTCGTTAAATTTGAGAACTAATTAAGAAATTATTATTGTATTAGCATTACATTAAAAAAAAAAATGCGCGGCAATTTGAATTTGCATTAAGTATTCTTTCCAGTGACCCCCTCCTCCAATGACAATCATCCTGTCTTCCGGACAAGTCGAACGGGACATCTTCCCGTATCGATTCAGACGTGGCGGCGTATCGCGTGGCATCTACTGGGAGATATGGAAAATGTGGGCAGCAGCCGCAAATGAGACAATCGACGAAGTCCACGTGTCGCATCGAAGTTGACGAGATATTACCTTTAAAAAACTTTTTTTTTAAAATATCCTTGAACCTTCCGTTTCACTCCATATCGCTGTCATCTTTTTTTGTTTTTGTGACCCTTTTTAGATCGGAAGATTTTATTTGATCACCATCATTATCTATTAAAAACAGTCATAACTGTCCGTTTAGTTGATAAAGGTCCGGACGAATCTGGAAGACATCCCGGAGTTCTTGGCCTTATTCAGAACAACACGGTCGATGGAACAGTGATGGACATGGTTACCAGAAGTTTTCTTCTTAGAAATCTTTAAAAAAAAAGCTTACTTATCTGAGAGCAATCACCGAAATATTATGTGAGGTTTCAATCGGGCTTTATTCGAATGACCAACCACTTTAGCGCGTCCATTTGCAGAGCCTTCGTGCCGATCGATTGCGTGACTTTGGCTATGTCTCGCTGCCAATCGTGTATAACTTGGTACGCTTTTAAAATAATTTTTTTTTACAGCGGAATATTTTTTTACAATTTTTTTTACTATACCTACATATATAATATCTATATATGTTCATATCTAAAAAAAATACAATGCATTTTAATAGAGCGAAAATAGTACAGATTACTCTCAATTCATTAAAGAAGCACGAAACTCAATGGAAATCAGTTAGAATTTTTCTGACCATTGTAGTCGCTTCTATCAACTTCAAATCAGGCAAATCGGAACGAAATCAATAATATCTTTTATAGGAGACTTTCTATGAGAGAGTGAAGAACGTGTCAACACCCAAACTTCTCGATTTTCTCGTCTTTTCTTATCCCGCTCTCCTGACACTCGTTGGTCTTGTGCTGTTTATTCGCGGAGTTGAGCACTACTTCCCGCACAATAAGAGTTAGTCCATTGTATTTTACAATGAATTATCATTTTGAAATAAATGCTGTATTTTTTAAACATTTTTTTCGAGATATGTTTACTTATACAATGCCTAAGAAGATACATATAGTTGTAGAAATTCGCCTTCACGTTGTCTTCTACGTAGTTGGCTACATCTTTGTCGCGTCCATGTATAATGCCGCTTTTACTGGAAACACGGCAGTCCCATCACAGGAGCCCAGGACGTACGGGAATTTGCATAATGAAAATAAATATGTTCTGTACCGCTCAAGGATCAATGTCAATACTATATGACGGCTATATCATAAGTGTCCTTTGGAATATTGAGAGGTATTTTATATATTTTAAAACTAATCATGTCATGGTTGTGAAGTGAGTGTGGTTAGGTCACATGTTCGACATAAAACTTCGGTTGGGCTTGGACTCGCCATTGTAAAAAAAAATGCTTTATTTGTTCAAATTTGGACTTTGCATGAAAATAATATGCATCACCGTTAAAAATTTATAACTCTTTGTAAGGTACATAGGAGTTATTATTTAGCTAACTTTGACAATTCTACAACATGTCAATAATGTGGAATTTTTTTTTTGTACAGAAAATTCAAGGATTTCGTGGATCGAGTTCGCAGCGGGAAATCGCAATTAATCATTGAAGACAATCCAGCACTCACTGGCCTGGCTGCGGAAATAGTTGGCGGCCTTCCAAGCGAGGTTAACGTTGAGAAAAGAATTGAATCTTAAAGGAGGTATCCGGGGAATAATTTACCTAAATTTTTTTTCCATATGGATAAGTTCATCTTGGTCTAACAATAAAACATATATATTGAAAGTTTGAGCAATTTTCTTTCATTACATTCTGAGCAACAGTAACGTGAAAAATAGCGGGTAAAGAATTAGCTACGGTAGTTCTGAGCCGCCCTCCTTTTTCACATGCTCTCTCGACCGAGCAGCAGACAACTTTATGAGCGCGTTCATTCAAACTGTTTCTCTCGCGCTACTGTAGAATTATTCGGCGGATACTTCCTTTAAATCTAAAAAAAATGTGTGCGATTTGATATTCATCAGAGTTTTTGTATGCTAAAGTTATTTTTTAAGTTTATATTTTTACAAAATAAAATTTTTCTTCAAAAGGCGGACTACTCCGTGGGAAGAGGGCCAGTCCTCATGTCCGCCGATAAACACAAGTGTATCGAACGGGTTTGTTAGCGTTTTTGTTTTCAAAGAAAAAAATCATTTTATTCTTGAAAACTGTCAAAGTGCCTTTCTTTTTTTCAGCTTTGCGACAAAAACTTCAATTCGGGAATGTTCGTTTTTCTTGATCGAATCTTCGTCGTGGACCCAACGAATAACCGCGCTCAACTCCGTTGTGCTGTTCAGCAGTTGGGGAAATGCACAGATACTACTTGCTTGTTTTCACAACTACTTTTCTAAATAATGTTTTTGTAGATAAATATATTTTTTCTTGAAAAAAAAACGTTTTCTTGCTTCAAACTAGCGAACATTTATCTCTTTGAGAGTTACCTGCAACCATCAGAAACTACATTCTCGGTATTTCTACCTTATTCAAACAGGCTCGATCCGTCTGGTATGCCGGAACTAACTTCCTTTGATCGGACATTATCGCTTGAAAGTGGCTCATTCTTCATTAGTTTCGCGTCTACATTATACTTCAGGTTAGTATTTTTTGTTGCTAACATTTGATCCAAACGACATTCACATCACCAATAGTAACATTCCTATCACACTTAGTATCATTCGTGTCACATTTAGTATCATTCAAGTCACACTTACGATTAGTATACTATATACAAACTCATGTAATTATATCACTATCAGACCTGTCCTTGAGATTCTCATAGAGGCGATATTGTGTGCATATCATTCTTATATGTCATTTGTTTACCAAAGTCTCTTCGCTTCAGAAGGAATCTTTTTACTCCTCAGCAGCGCAAAAGGATGAATTTCATTACAATTGCCTTCTTTAATCAAGAGAAGGCAAGTGGAGGCATTCTTCTTCTTCTTAAAAAATATAAAAAATATTAATAAATGTATAAATGTTACCAGATGGAGTCGTTTTGGTGGCGACGCTTCACGAATCTACCGAGGATTGTTAACAAATTCCACAGCGAGATTACGTTCCAGCCGGTGAACATTTCGTCGATTCAGCTGAACCTAAAGATCGCGGGAGCATTCTACGCCCTTGCTTTTCTTATCTTTCTTTTCGAACTGGCCTGGCCCAAGATGGGCACGAAATGCTGTGCTCTCGCTCCTGTCCAATCCATCAGAAAGACATTCTTAAAAATGTGGAAATCCTTCCGAAAATAGCACTGTGTGTGTCTTCTGTTACAGTTTCAATGATTTCTGCAGTATTACAATCGTATGCACATATGTATATCTTAGAATAACCCGCCATTCATTTATATTGGTTAATATTTTAGTGAAACTCTTTTGAAGATGTGATATAGTGCAAATTCTGACTCTGAAGTCCTTATTGTTATTCCACGCTCTTATTGTTTGAACCGTTAGAGAAATATTAAGAAGGTTACGCCACTCTGGTTTCGTTTTTCAAATTGCTACTGCTTTTGAACACTCGCGCAATGGTGCCCTTACACAATACGTATTTGCAAACTATACTTTTACCTCCCGCTTTATTTGGGAAAAGGTTTTGTTCAAATTTGTAGTGGATGAATAATACCTCTGGATATCAAACCTGTAATAACTGCATTTACAACTAAAACCTGTAATAACTGCATTTACAATTGTCACAAAACCTGTGATGTATAGCGTATTGAAAGAATTGCGACTTTAAATCAATTTCTTTGAGTTTTCTTAGTAAAATGATGACTCTATTCTTGATACAAGCAGTAGAATGCTGATATTTTAATACTATTCACGCGAGAATGCGAAACTGTCAACTGCCCATCGCCTTCCAGTCATGACTCAAGAAGTAAGACAGCAGTAGGGAACTACATTCTAAGTTAAAGAAAATCAAACTTGTGTTTCTCACTAATCTTCTATTATAGCAAATGGATCGGAATATTTGGCAAAAAAATGAAATAAAAGAGGCAACAGTGATAAGCTAGTATATAGTTGAGAGTGTCGTGCGATTTGCTGAACCTTCTCATCGATCACGCCGTATGAACATTTGTTTGTCTCTATCTGCCTGCATCCAATCTCACCTTCTTTTCGACGCTTGTTAATGTCAGTCATTCGATCAATCAATCAATCAATAATAAAAAAATCAACATTGCTAAAAGTTTTTAATCAATACTTTATACCTTAAAATATGTTGTTGAAAAGAAATTTTTTTTAAGATTTACATATGCATGTTTCTAGCCGATCTTCATCACACAAGAACATAAAACGAAAAGTTGTACATACATATGTACAACTTTTTGTTTAATGTTCTTGTGCGGCGAAGATCGGTTAGAAACAAACATATGTAGGTCTTTTATGCCTTACTCTTTAAATCTCATCACAACGGTTACAAGTTGAATTGTAGGGTGTAAAAAAGAATTAACGGAAAGAATAAACGGATGTGTGAGATAGCTGGAGAAACAGCAAGACAGATTGAGAGGGCAAGATTGAGAAAGAGAGTGAGAGAGAGCGAGAGAGAGAGAGAGAGAGAGAGAGAGAGAGAAATCTTCGCCACGCGGTTCCTTCTCAGTGGTTATTCTTTGCTTGAAGAAAACGCCTACAACGAATGACACAGCCGCCATTTCAATGGGTGTAAGTACACGGCCACGCCCTATAATCTCTCTACTCTCTTCCATCTCTACCTTCTCTCTCTGTCTCTCCTCTCTCTCTCCTATTCTCTCTCTCCACTTCTCTCTCCTTCTCTCACGCTCTCTCTCTCTCTCTCTCTCTCTCTCTTTCTTCGTTTTCCTCTCTTTTCTAAACTCCTGTGGCATTACAGGGCGCCTACACCTAATTTCTTTTTCCTGTTGGCTCTCGCTCTTACTTTGTTCTCTCTCTCTATTTTGTTCTTTTTCTCCTCTGTTTCCTCTGTCCTTCTCGTGAGACTTATTGTTAGTATGTTTTCGTGTTGATATGTGTTATTTTATTCTATTTTATTTTATGTTCTCAAACGACTGTCGATTAACTACTCGAGCTAGGATGTCTCTGTTCGCTCTACCTGTTTCTCTCTCTCTCTCATTCTCTCTATCTCACTCTCTCTCTCATTCAATTTCTTTTTTCCGAATCTCTCGGTCAGATCCATGGAGACAGAGAGAGAGGGAGAGAGAAAGAGATAGAGAGACCGGCAGAGACATAGGCAGAGTGCTGATAGTCATATGAAGTTAGATATTCTAACGTCCCCACTCAAGTAGAATATAATAAAATGTGATTTATTCGATTAATATAGTAACAAACATTTTGAGACAGTACCCTCTTCTGCCCTCGCATAGATGAAATCGGCCTGCACTCCCAGCTCGTTGACACTTCAATCTTCTATATACATATGCAACTCTCACCGTTATCATTATCTGGATCTTAATGAGCATGAGTTGACTGTTGCTGCTCTCTCTCTCTCTCTCTCTCTCTCTATTTCTCTCTCTTGCTCTCGCTCTCCCTCGTTCTCTATCTCTCTCTCTCTCTATCCATTCAAAAACTGCACTCTTGTGGTCGTGCGACATTTCCCATATTACACCATGTTGTGTCATTCTCACAAGAGGCAACTAATATCGTTCAAATCAATCAACTCTTCATTTTCTGTCTCGATTGAACAGTTTGACATGCGCCTGTTTTATTTGTTGCATTATAAAACATTTCATTCTTTGAGCTGAAGTATTAAAAAAAACACTTTTGTGATTCAACACAACTGTTACGGCGTTCGTTCGTGGTTTTCGATGGGCTAGATGAAATGAAATGGTGAGTAAACACGAGTGAATCAGAGAGAGATTTATCTTCCTATAATTATAATTTATTACGGTATAACAAGTAATTCACGTGGAAGACAAGTAATAATTAATGATACTAGTAATGATAATATATGCTCTTCATGTTTAAGTGAATGCATAAAACAAGGAATTCAACATAAATAAAACAAGGCTGTTCTCTATTACATATATCGGTTATTCCGAACTGGATGTTGTTCTTGTAGCGACGAAGAACAATGGATAGGCACATACGATTCGAGCTCGAGTACACGATTCTGTGATTCAGTTCACATCCGTTATACAACGGAATCTACAAGAAGTATAATTGCATAAGTTGCTTCTTTGGTTTGAGCCGACCTCTTTCATACGAAAGAAAAAAGTTTTGATGATAATAACTTTTTCTAGGGGTTCTTTTAAAGGGACGGGCCAGTTGAAGGGAACAAAACGAAAGTACTTTAGTCCCGTAAGGGGTTAGTGATAGAGAGATGGCATGATGGCAGTAAGTGAGAGTGTGTGTGTGAGAGAGAGAAGACAGTTAGGGAGAGATGGGGTGAAAAGTGAGAGAGTGAGATGACAGGAACGAGTAAGAGCGGGTGAATGAGAGAGATAGAGAAGAGAGACAGAGAGAGAATATAGGGCTGTACTGGTGGGTAGATGAGAATATACTGAGATGATTAAGAGGGATTGAGATAAAGAGCTGCCTCTGTCCCTCTCCCTTTCTCTTTCTCATCTCTCTCTCTCTTTCTTTCTCTCTCTCTTTATGTCTCTCTCTGTCTCTCCCTCGCCCTCTCTTTGTCTTTTCTCTCTCTCTGACTTTCTCGCTCGCTCTCTCTCTCTCTCTCTCTCTCGCTCTACTCAGATCCTTTTGATGATCACCTCTCTCATGTACTGCTTGCCTACCTTTTCTCATCGTTGCGATCTGCCTGCATTCCTTCTCGATGTTGTCCATCCAGCCGGTAGGGAAACGATGCTTGATGAGGCACGCATCGAAGAGGCACTGGAAAGGGAGAGAGAGAGAGAGAGAAAGAGAGATATAGATTGAGCGGAGAGGGAGAAAGTGAGAGAAAAGATGAACGAGAGAAAGAGAAAGTTCAAGTGAGAGTAAGGGAGAGAGATAGAGAGAGATATATAGAGGGAGAAGTACTGACAGAGAGAGAGAGAGAGCGAGAGAGAACTAAAAAAACAGTGTTCGGCAGCGCTTTTTCAAATGATGCTCGATTTGTTGTCAGTGTGTTTGTTCTTCGTGCCAAGCAGTTGTGTATCGGAATTCAGAATTCCGAGTTCCGAATTCCGAATTCCGACCTTTTTTCCCTTCCGAATTCCGAATTCCGACCTTTTTTCCCTTCCGAATTCCGAATTCCGAATTCCGTTTTGAAGGCCATTTCTTCGGAATTTTTTCGGAATTTTGTAGCTCAGCCGTCCACATTTTATGCATTAATCTAAGAAGAAAACTGAAGCCAGCCCTGAGAAAACTGACGCCAGTTTGATAAAATGTTAATGAAGCTTTAATTTTGAGCCGGGCGAAATAACAATGAAATGTTTTGCGGATCTTTCATAAGGGGAGAACTTTTGGGAAGCGCATTTTGGTAAAACTGAAATCAATTTCCAACATCACAACATTAAAGTGCTGATATAAACTGAAATAATAAAGTTCTCGAATCTAAAGTAGATTGGTTAGTGGTTTGGGCCAAGGCACGGTACGGAACTCTATCAAAACCCCTGGGGGCCCGAGATACAGACCACTCCAAAAGTCAAGATTTCGTTTGGCGCGACGTTACCCAGAGAGATGCCGTCGGGGGGGAGGGGTGAGAACGGACGCCGTTCGTAACCGAGCATCAAAGCTGGAGATGAGCATGGAATTATCATGCTCGGCGATCTCCCTATCGCTGCCGTTCTCCACCGAACCGACCATCACTGCTCGTGTTGCCTTCTCCCTATTCATTGCCTCTGTTCAGCGTGCGACGGCGGACGTAGGAGATAAACTGTCCTGGGAGTGAGGGGAGTGGCTGGGAGAGGAGATGTTTAGTAGCGTGTCGGTGAATACACTCCGCCAGCTTGGCCAGGCGACTGTTGTTCTCCTTGTCCATCGACTTGAGCAGAACTGGGCTCGCTTTCCTATTTCGATAGGGTGGGAAGAGATAGGATAGCAGAGTGCGATTGTCTCTCGCCTTATCAGAGCGAGGAAATGAGTTGTGTTAAGAAAATATCTCCTCTTATCCCCCCAGAGCAGTGGAAAACAAGGGTTTGGCTTTATACTGCACTAATTTTATATACTTTGCACCTTTTGCTGAAACTGGTAGAAGTTTTCATGGGCGTGAGATACTGCTCAAAACCGAGAGAACAAAAGTAAATAAAAATATTTGACAATGTTTTCTTCAGCTGTCACCCAAGCTTTTAATGGCACGGCAGAGCACATCCCCCATCTTATCTACTGTTGTTTTATGCCCCAAGCGCTGGAGGCAGGCCAAAAGTTAGAGAAAAAGTCCCATTTTCTTATTGAAAATTGAAGTTCCGAATTCCGAATTTTGAATTCCGAATTCCGAATTCCGACCTTTTTTCTCTTCCGAATTCCGATTTCCGAATTCCGTTATGAAAGGGGGCCTTCCGAATTCCGAATTCCGAATTCCGTTATGAAAATTTTTATTCCGATACATCCCTGGTGCCAAGATACTGTGCAGTCAAATGGTGTACTTTTTCAAAGGCTAGTTGTTTCCGCAATCTTTTTCTTTTAACAAAGAATAAGAATATACACATATCGGAAGAATTATTGATTGATTAGGTACCTTTGTCATGTGATTGTGATTCTTACAGTCGCTAATCACTTTCATCTTCTGGTCGGCACTCCAGCTGGGATGTGCGAGGGCGCCCATGCAACGTTCGGCGCAGCTGGAGATAGAGAGAAAGAGAGAAAGAGAGAGAGAGAGGGAGAGAGAGAGAGAGAGGGAGTGAAATCGAGAGGGAAAGAGAGTGAGGGGTTGAGAGGGGAGAGATTGATACAGAGAGCGAAAAAGAAAGAGAGAGACAAAGACAGAGAGGACATATAAAGAAGAGAGATAGAGAGTAAGAGAGTGAAAATAGATAGCGAGAGGGGTGGGAAAGCGAGAGCCAGAGTGAGAGAGAGAGGAAGACAGATGCAGTAGGATGGTTGTAAAGCTGAATTATTCACAACAAATTATGACCTTAAAAGTGTAGAGCCATGAAAAGTGGGGAGAAAAAAGAAAGAAAAGGTGGAAGCGAAATTGAAAGGGAAAGATGGAGATAGAGCGAATAGTAGCCAGGGATGCTCAAAGCGGGCCGAGCCCGGGCCGGGCCCGGCCCGGCCCGGCCCGGCCCGCATACCCCACGGGCCGGGCCGGGCCCGTTTTAACATAGGCCCGGCCCGGCCCGCTTACCCCCAGGGCCCGGCCCGGCCCGGCCCGCGAGACGGCAACGGGTCTCGCGGCCCGGCCCGGCCCGCGAGACCCGTTGCCAATTTGGCGGGCCCGGGCCCGGCCCGGCCCGCTTACCCCCAGGGCCCGGGCCAGCCCGGGCCTGGTTTTGACCATCCCTGATAGTAGCTTACTAATAGTCCTCTTCATCGTTAACGTTGTAGGAGAAGATTGTGCAGCATCCGATATCTAGAGAAGAGAACACGGAATAAAGTCATCGTATTGTCTAGACGAAGCATCGTATCAAAATGATTATTTATTTATTTAATTTTGATTTGAATTTTTGCATTTGTGATATGACGCAGTGTTCTGCATATCAAAATCCTCGAGCGCTACCTCCCTCACAAGCCGCGCACTAGTTTCGTCTGATCCACCTCTTTTTCCTTTCAATCTCTCCCTCTCTGTCTCACTCACTCTCTCTCTCTCTCTCTGTCTCTCTCTCTCCCTTTCAAAGTCCCCTCATTCCCTTCTTCTTTGTCGCTGTCTGCTTCTTTCTCCTTACCTATTCTAGTTAAAATATGGTTTGGACCATGCAAAAATGCGATTTCTCTATTTTTGCACTTAAGCTACATTTATAACTTGTTTTGCTCTAATTTGTTAAATAAGTAAGAAACTACTTCATAATAAGTGCTAAAAAAAACGCAAAAGTGACTGACCAGATATCCGATGTGGTGTTGACGTTGCCGACGGTGAATCTGTAAGCAGATGAGAGGAGAACCGAACCCGTCGTCACCCAAGCCACAACCCATCCTCCCTCGCGCGCGTCCTAGGCCACCACACCACCCTTACCCCGCGATCTGAGAACGAAAGAAAATAGCCAATTGGTAACAGATTTCCACCTGAAAAGTCTTAATTTTAAGGCGTGATTGAAGTGAAGAGAGCGGGAAAGAGAGAAAGAAAGAAGACAAGGAATGTAAAATTTTGTATAATATACATTTTTTTTTACAAATTTGACATGCAAGAAATGCCCAACAAGAGAGATACTCTGCCTGATGGTCAGAGTTAATCGTTCAACCGACGAACAGCCGAAGAATTTCAATGATGAGCAATGGAAGTGCAAAAATATGGAAAAAGAGCCACAAATTACATGCATACACACATACATATGTCTACAGAATTCAATCCATCCCCTGATACTCCGATTTTTCTCTCCATTGATCCATCCATCCTCTTTGCAATTGGCCATCATTATCCATGTGGCTCTTCGTAACCCTCTCTCTATATCTGTCCTTCTTTCTCTCTCTCTCTCTCTCTCTCTCTCGCTCTCTTTCTCTTTCTATCTCACTCTTACCTCCGATCTCCGTCGGTTCTGTGTTTAGCACCCTCCCAAGACACATGAAGATCTTGACGTCCTCAGCCCTGCTCATTTTCAGCTCGTCTTTGCAGTACAGCGCCTGGTCGAATCCGATCGCCTTAATTATGTACAATTAATGTTTGAGAAAATATCATGATAGTATTTTAATTTATATTCTCCCTTTCAACTAAGTAAGTCTAATGGAAAGTATAGAATTGTTTCATTTATTATTCATTTAATAATAATGAAAGGCATTCTTGAAAGAACACTGTACAAAAAGTGAACTGTTATCTTTGGAAACAGGTAAAAATAGAACTAATTAATGATATTGCTTGGCAAATTGCCAAAAGAGTGACTGACCCGCTTGCAGCACGCTGCCATCGCTTTAGGGCAGCAAGTTTCGACTGCCTTGTCGACTAGCGCGTCTTGAATCAATTATATCCTTTTTATATTATTTGCTTACCTTCTTACTGGAGCTTATTACCTACATATATGCCATTGTTGATACAAAAATACTTTGCAAAGCCATATTGCTCCTCGCATTGATCGCGAATAATTATTCTACTTCAGCAACTGTTGATGTCTCTCAAGACACTAGCACATTATCATGTGGGCTAAGGTAGTATTGGTTAGAAAAAAATTGTTCTTCATTTAATAAACACCTCCCACCAAGGTCGTAGGCGTTCGTCGCGGTTGCCAGAGAGAGGAGTAGAGAGAGCGCCGCGACAAGGGCAGAAGAGGTCATTTTGTATGAGAGACTGACTAAATATAATTAATTAATTAATTAATTATTTACATGAAATTTCATATCAATCAAATTAATGCCATTTCGGGCAAGTTTTGTGATGAACACATGTCCACTTCGTTGCGGGTTACGAGTTGGAAGAGAAAGAGGGAAAGGTTAGAAAGAGAGAGAAAGAAAGAAAGAGATAGAGACAGAGAGAAACAGGGAGACACAGAGAGAGAGAGCGCAAGAGAAGGAGAGACAGAGAAAGCGGGTCATGGAAGATGGTCTCGCCAACGATTTAAATGTTTCCACACATGCAATCGAGACAAAGAAATTCCAATGACAGAATTGCTTCAGCTCCATATTGAAGTATGGGGAAGTCGGAAAAGGAAAGTTATCAGTTCATTTTGCTCTCTCTCCTCGTGCTGATATTATTATTATAAAGTTAAAGATTTAAACTGTCCCACTCAAGAAGAATATAATAAAATGGGATGTATTCGATAAATATAATATCAAACATTTTGAGGGAGAGCCCTCTTCTATATGCATAGATGAACCCGGTACGTTGACCCTTCTTTTCTTCCATATATGCAACTCACACCGTTATCATTATCTTGATCTTTATGATCAGGAGTAAAGGGTGGCTGCCTCTTTTACCTTTTCTCTGGTATCTCTCTCTCTCTCTCTTTCACTCACCCTCTTTTACTCATTCTCTATCGTTCTATTTCTCTTTACGTCTCTTATTACAATCTCTATTTTCTCGTACTATGGACTACACTTCCTGTGGGTCGCCTATGCAGCTGGAATCCCAAATGGAACTACTGCGACCCTTCACAGCGAGAGAGCGTTGAGAGATGTGAGGATTTAGACATGACAAGAAGGCGAGACATTTGACCCAGCGGAATAACCTCTAGCTACCACTGGCTGCAGTGTGCATTGTTCTACCCGTCAAGTTTTCGGAAGGCTGTGATCCTCCCATTTCAGTGCTGCTGCCCTTCTCACTCTCTCCACAGAAATTTGTGCTGACACAAATTGCATTTGGAGAGGACCTGTTAAGAAATGTTGGTTTTGAGCTCTGATATACATGCTTCCTGGTGTTTTCGGTTTCTTCGATTTTGCCATACACACTTTTTTTGAAGATGGCTGGAGTTGGCTTTCAAGATGCGATCAAGCGCTGCGAATAGTAAGGTGCCAAAATCTACAGAGGCTAAATTCTCTACTCGTGAGATTTAAAATGCGTATTATTCTAAAATGATGATATGAAATTCCTTCAAACTGTCTTTATCTAAGTTTTACTATGAGACGAGCTCATCCATGCTTAAAAACGAAATGTTAATTATTCGCCGGAGACCTCCTTTAATGAAATGAAGGATGATAGGAAAGGCTTTTGCTCATCGTTCTTGATAATGGAATATACAGATCTGAAGCAAGCTGATGCATGACAAGGAATAGGTGATCGAAGCTCGAGTAAGAAAGTGATCACGGAAGTGGCTCGAGAAAAGACTGAAGAGAGCCATGGCGCAGACCGTCCCTTTTCTGGAATTGCACCACCTAAATTCATATTAGACGTGTACAAAGAAGAAGAGTAATAGTACTAGCCGTATGGGCAGTTCTGTTGTAGTCGTACGTCTGGTGTGTGCAAAGGACTTGTGATTCGTATACAAATATAGACATATGTATATTTATGCATAAAAATTTGAAAAATTATAATATGCCATATATATGGCGTTACCATCTAAAACCCTGCTATGCATATTTGCTCTAAAGTTTCATGCACTTTTTTGCATATGCTGTACGAATCTACCAAATTGACAAAAAAATTAGCTGTAAAATTTTGCGCAACTGTGCATAGCGGGTCGAAAATGCCAAAACGACCTTTTTTTAGTTGCCACACTCATATATGTGTATGTAAACTGTCGCCGGAGTGATTTCATTAATTTTATTTTTTATTTTTGCTTGTTTCAGATGTGCAAAGAGAGCTGTTGTTGTTGATCGAGCAGACTGGGAGCACTACACAGCGTTGTTGTTTCATTGAACGAATTTAGCACGTCATTCCGTTGTTCCAGATTGCCAGTGCGCGGGAACGCTAAAGATATCAAGCCAACATTAATGCGATTGATTATAAGGAAGAATAGAGCCGGCACGGCGTTCAGACAAAAAAAAAAGGAGTCAAATGTCATGCTCTAAATACTGTAAAAGAAACACCTTAGAATAAAGCCAAGAAAGAGGAGACAGCATACGCAGCCCCCACCAGGCCCCGTTTATTTATTCGTATGTACAATGACGAATAAGAGAATGCCTTGCTAAAGAAATGAGACAATTATCTTAACTCATGTGAATGATATCAGTTATCTCCTTCACATCGTTAGCCATGAAAGCCAAGGTATGTATGGTTTTTTTCATCTCATGAGCTAAATTATAATAATTGTAGAGAATAATAGTCATGCCATGCCCTCATTTAAGAGTTGCGAGTTATGGAGTTATGGAATTAGAAGACGTTATGTGTCTGGTTCAGCCTTTTAGTCTCGAACAGTCTGGGACAGGTATTTGCGCAATGAATACAAAAGCATATCTCTTACAATTGCACGTTCGTTTCTTCTCTTTCTTTCGCCTCACTCTCCCCACCACTTAAACGTTCTAGTTTATTGTCTCTCCCTTACACTCACTTGCTCTTCAATCTTTCTTTCTCTGTTCTGTTATGTGCTATAACACTATCTCGCTCTATATTCTTCTTCCTCCGTTCTCACTCGATCCCTCCTCTCTCTCTCTCTATCTCTCTCTATCTCGCTCTCCCTCAGCTCGGCCCCATCTCAAATTCATTCCTCTATGTGCACGGATGACGCTTTTTGCTGACCCTTCTTTGTCTGATGACCAGAAATGTATATAAGTATGTAGTATATGAATTAGTTTCGATTGCCAATATCGCTTACTAGTACGCGAATAGTAAGCGGATATATGTATGTACATACATACATACATAATTAGTTGATATTTTCAGATCATTTCTGCTCCCATAAACGGAGCCCCATCTTCAGCATTCATTTGTATTCAATCAGCTGGAGACCATTGGCATCAGGTTTCAAAAAAGTTAAATTTTGAATCATTTACATATCTCTTTAAACAAGTATTTGTTCGGAGAGAGTAGTGCTCGACACTTAGTCCTAGGCAAATGTTTCATTAATCGGCTATTGATCAAATTTTTTCAAGAAATACTCATCGCTAAAAGATATTGCACGGAGTGGGGTTCGAACCCACGCACCCTTACGGGTACCAGAACGCCCAACCGGAACCGTACTCTGCTCGTACGAAGCGTAATCGCTTGAGTCTGGCGCCTTCGACCACTCGGCCATCTGTGCACGTTCTTTGACTAATATGTATGTATATACGAATAATATTGGTGATATTGTACATCAAAACATAGTTACTCAAGAGCGAATGGAAGAGAGAGCGAGCGATAGTCAGAGAGGGAGGGAAAGAGCGAGAAATGCACAAGGAGACAGAGGCAAATAGCTAGAGAGTGGAAGGCAAAGAGAGGTAGGGAAGGAGAGAGAGCGGGAGGCAGAGAGATGGAGAAGGGCAAATGCAAAGCGAGAGAGAGAGAGAGAGAGAGATAGAGTGAGAGAGAGAGGGATGGAGAGAGAGAGATTGTGTGTGCGTGTGAAAGAGAGAGGCAGAGGTTAAAGGAGCCGTACACGGAATATATAATGTCTTATGTTTTTAAATCAGTCTGTCCGTTCAGACTAGAAAGATCGATGAGTGAAACAAGAATTGAATTTGATTAAGTCTAAGCCGAGATAATCTCATTTTCTTTAGACGGATTACTGTAAAAAATTTGGCCCGAGTGCATGTGCACCCAGCGCACTCTTGCACATTTGGTCTTTGAACTCGAGTGCGAATTTGGTGCGAATAGTTCGTATGATGCATTGGAAGGACATGCAGGATGGCTACGTGATCACACGAACATTTTGTGATTTAGAATTCGTATGTATGTTCCAAGCGCTTATATGGAATGTTTACAGAAAATAGAGAGAGAGAGAGAGAGAGAGAGAGAGAGAAATAGAGAGCGACGGCAAGAGAATGGAAAGAGAGAGATAGAGCGAGAATGGAGAGAGAGAAAATGTGAGGAAAAGGAAAAGGTACCGAACACCATTCAACATTGACTATTTAAAGTAAACACATTGTGATCGGCCCGACGCACCAAAATGTGCCTCTATTCTCACAAACTGTTGTACTTGTTGCAAGCTCAACATGTGGATGTCTTGTATGTAGTACGACGAGAAATCGATAAATCGATGACGTCTTAGCTGCAATAAAATAAGATTAATAAAGTAAATCGATTGATATATTTAAACGACTATAACTTTTATGGAATCTTCTTTTAACCTGTCATCAACGTTCTCCAGCTGAGTGGATATGAATCAAGGCTCTTATGATGGTGCTCCGTTTATGGGAGCAGTACTGATCTGAACAAACATCTAAAGTAAACTATATGGAATGAGGAAGGAAAGGATATGTTTGGAAAGGAATCTATGCAGTTTTCTAAGGCAAAATGGCAAGATACATAAACACGACTGGGAACCAGACAAAGAAAGGCCACCAGGCAGCGCCATTCGTGAACCATCTGGGAAGGAAAACGAGTGATGGTATCGACTGAGAGGGTGAGAACGAGAGACGGAGGGAGAGAGAGGCATTATAGAAAGAGAGTGTGAGTGTGACAAGCGAGGGAAAGCGGGTGAAGGATGTAGAATGAGAGAGTGTTATAGAAGAAAGGAAGGACATTCAAATTGCCTACTACTACAGAACATTGCATGCTTGATTAAATAAGAATTTCATGACCATCGCCTGCCTACGCAAGGTCGAAGCATACTTTTCTCAATCAACATGAATTGTGGGGGAAACTTACTCAAAATTTGCGAAGAAAACGGCTGTATTACTTATCATGATTGTCATGATTGTCATGGGAAAAATGTTTCATTTACATCGAAACGTTTCAATAAAAGCATGTCTTCTTATGTTAAGATTGCACTGTTATGGAAAGATGAATGCACTTTCAATGGTGTCTCGGCGTCCGTGAACGCGCTTTTTTAACCGACTCGCATGCATTTTCGCGTCATCCCAAAAATTTTTTGCAAATACTTATTTATGTATGTCAATGAATTCGAAAACTATTTCCCGGTTCAGGCTGCTATAAGCTTATGCTCGTCTCTTACATAAAAAAATAACAACAAAAAAGATAGCTGATGGCGAAAAAAAATGTAAAAGAGAGAAGACAGACTGGCTGTCTTTGTCAATGGTGCCTTGAAGTTTGTAAGTTGCACTCTTCTCTCTGCTGTCAACAGGCTCGTCCATTTCCTTTTATTTTCTCTTTTCTACTCTTTTTCGGGCTTGCTGCGGTACATTTCGGATTTAAACTTGCCGTTTTGAGGGAGAGCTAAACATGACAGATACGCTTTATTCCTCTTCGGCTGGGTGTCGTTTCGAGTTTCTTTCATCACATTGTAACGAT
Source organism: Allodiplogaster sudhausi (assembly GCA_945643635.1). Taxonomy (NCBI): domain Eukaryota; kingdom Metazoa; phylum Nematoda; class Chromadorea; order Rhabditida; family Diplogasteridae; genus Allodiplogaster; species Allodiplogaster sudhausi. The sequence continues at coordinate 1,941,818 of CALZFC010000035.1, read as the reverse complement.
AATTTTTTTCATCTTCAGATTTCGAAAAGATACCTAGTTGTTGTAGCCTTTATTAAATCCGTCGACGTTGTCACGGAAGCGAAAATGGGTCTCTCTTGCAATCACAGACATACTCAGATCACAATCTTTATCGAATCACCAAAGTATGTCTCAAAAATGGGTCAAGCAGATTGTAGGCCTTTTTGGTTAACTAAATGTACATATATACATATGTACATGCATCAGAGTGGTTTTGTAGTGAAATGCACTGGAGGTGCCCATTGTGCCTTTAAGCTGCTCCGCCTTAAAAGAATCTCAATGTAGAGCGAGCCAAATGAATCCCCTCCCTCGAAGTGCTTATTGTTAGTTCTTCTACAAATATGGGTGCATCCTACAAATATGGGTGTCTCCTTTCAACTCTGTATTACATACCGTATTTTCTTTATTACTGCCCGCGGAGGCACTATTTTTCAATCCCCTTGCGAGAGGGGGGGGGGCACTATTAGAGGGGGGGGGGGGTTCTATTAGAGGGAGGGGCAATATTTTTTAGTGTGATTGGCGAAAAGTTTGTCAAGAACAATTTATTCTTAACAAAAGAGATTTGTAGATCAGCTTCAATGGAATCATCACCGGAATATCCGTTTTACAGTAAATTATTTGTGAATTTGCAATCAGTTCATTTGATTCTGGGGGCATCCATTCGAGGTACGTCTCGAGCCGAGGTATTAGACTAATAGGGGGCACTATTGGGGAGGGTGGTTCTATTAGAGGGAGGAGTACTATTTTTCAATGGCCTTCTCAAGGGGGGGCACTATTAGGGGGGGGGTTTCCATTAGGGGGAGGGGCACTAATAGAGAAAAAACGGTATTTCATTTAATTTTAGCTCATTCTACCGACAATCAATAACCGTTTAAAAGTTTCTGAATAAAAGCTACATATACATATTATTTATTCAGTCTCCGACCTCTCGTGCATATCACAATTGCAAACTTTTCTAAACCTGAAAAGCATTAAGGCATTGTTCATATACATATGTACATATATGGCACGACAGAGAATTACTTCAGCAAAAGATTAGCTGCTATACAACGAAATATATCAAAACGAGTTCTAAAACTCATCACGAGCTTGGCAATCAGCCTGAAAATTGTGTGTGCGAAAAGCGCTTGTCTTGAGCAAGTTTTCGAGGGATGAGCCGCTCATTCTTCATTGGGCCAGTGAAGGGATGAGCAGACAGCAAATACATACACAAGTTTAGAATGAATATATTTTATTCGTGTAATGCCATTTATGGCAAATCATGCAATTTTTCGTCAATATTATCAAAATATGTATACCATATTTTCTCTATTAGTGCCCCTCCCTCTATTAGAACCCCCCCCCCCTCTAATAGTGCCCCCTTCTCCCGAGGGTATTGAAAAATAGTACCCCTCCCTCTAATAGAACCCCCCCCCCCTCTAATAGTGCCCCCCTCTCGCCAGGGTATTGAAAAATAGTACCCTCCGGGGGCACTAATAGAGAAAATACGGTATGTACACACAAGTTCAAGTGTCTTCTGAAGCATAAAAAAGATACAAGAAGGAAAACATTTTCTTGCTCGCAGGAAAAATAAGACTTGATAAGTGGTAGATACTCGATTAAAATGACCCTTTTCAATCACAATGATTTGAAGTCTCATTCAATTCAAATTCAAAGAGAAGTGAAACAAAGCAACAATATCAAGCAAAATTGAAGTCCATCCTCGGTTTAACTTTACCACAGAAAAACTATTCATACGTTGTTGTCAAGACAAGAAATGTTCATAGGTACGTATGTACATGAGCAGAATGCGGTACCGTTCCCACTGTTTGGATAGAAAAAATGAGGAAAATGCGCCACAAATCACGTGTCAAGGAAGAATTGAGCAGTGAATTAAAAAAGAAATGAAGGCAAATACAGTTAAAGATAGTAGGCACACATAAATCCGCCGTATTCATGGAAAGTTCATTTGAAAATAATAGTGACAAATGTTGAAGGGAAGGTCTAGGACGATTGGGAAGCAAGCGAACGGCACAACTCCCATCTTTGATGGTCGACTTCCTGATGGCACTCTGCTGGCAATCCAGCCTTGATCACTTCGATCTAAATCAACACTAAATTTGAATGATAAAAAAGATTAACATGTCTGACGCCCATATATACATATTTGTGACTCCTACATATATTTCTTTGGGACGCCTTTATTTTCCTTGGGAAGCCTATATATAATTTGTTGGGACGCCTGCACTCGAATAGAGCCAAAGATTTTTCTGAGATATTTCACTGCTCGAATGATATTGCTTTTATCAACTTTACAGAAACGCAGCACTTTTTAGTTCGTCTCTACCAGCGCAGCAGACATTACGGAGACTTTCTGCAGAACGAGTTTGAGAATAGCTGATAGTGAGAAAAGAAGCAAACATGGCTCATCCCACGCGAAAAATTCTCCATTGCTTTGTCCAATCTGATCAGGTTCATTTCCGCTTGACGAATTCTTCTCTCTTCTCCGCAATGCACCGAATTTGCGTTCTTCTTTTGTTTTCATTCAAGTGCACTGCCCTCTTAGGCTGTTGCCAATTATCAGGTTTATGAAAGTATCCAACGAAATGAAACCGAATTTGATAAGATTACGCTTCAAACAATGCAATACTCCCAACTGGACGATCGTTTATTAATGGCCCTCTGAAATTGTATCTTTCCTCACTCAATTTCTTTCATTGTCTCGCATTTCTCTGACGTCAATATCTTATCCCTTGGTGAAAATGGGTTGCTGCGTGGGCAGGAGAGGGGGGGGGAGACTGTCTCTTCTTCACAACCCGTTTCACCTTTTGCTTAGTATTGAGGACGAACCGAGTGCATCGACAGAGATGTTTCCTACGGTATTCAAAAAGAAATAAATGCAAATATTTGTGGTTAACTGATTTTCATAAAGCGGGAACACATCCAAACAATCTTTTTGGCCAAAAGAAGAAGTTTTTTCGTCCGCCAGCTCCTTTAACGTTCAACAGACGGTATGTTGAAGAGGAAGAAGTTATATGTAGAGATAAAAGAAGAAATACTTTTTCGTCCGCCACCTCCTTTAACTTTCAAAAGTGCGAAGAATAAGAAGAAGAACCTTGCTGTGAGCCTCGCGTGCCGCGGCGCCATTCTCGCTGATCGTGGCAATGAGATGGTCGAGACTCGCCTCCACGATGGACGCTGCCATCGCCGTCTCGCGCAACCATTCCGCCATCGACAACGATTCTAATCAATTGGGATGATGCAGAGCGAAACTAAGACGGACACAGTCCGAACGGAACAAGTGTCAACAGCCATGCGCATAAATACCTGCGACGTAGCAAGCTGCTACATATACTTGAAGAATGATAAATAGTTCTGGTTGCATACTTGAGAACATATGTATGTATGTACATACATACATACATATGTACATACGTACGTGATATGTATTTGTTGAGTAAATACTATGTTGATACATGCAAACATATATATGTTTGAATTTTTTTGCTTCATATATACGTATGTGATTACGCAAGTAGCGAAAAAAAACTATGTGTGTATATATACATATTTGTACATACATATGTATGTATGCATATATGTACACAGAGAACAATATAGCACAACGCAATTAGAGTAATATGAGTAATATTTTAGGAATAATATGATATTTTGATGAAATGGGGTTATTTTCTATTGAAAGAACGAATGTGTACCTATGACAAAGCGGAAGCAGCTGCTTGGAAAAAAAGAGGAGAAAACACTTCCTTGTTTTTACTTTTCAACCGCTTTTCCTATTTTGCTGGTGATATCGATTCCGACTTAACGAACAGCATACGCCAATGGGAAAAATGTTCCAATAGTTATATATGTATGTATGTAACTTTTATTTGTACACGTTGGCATTAATCATACCGAATTTTCAAGTAGTATATAACGAAATAGAATAGATTGAAGGGAAGAAAAGGGAATGAATGCAAAAGGGAACGATTGCGTAGGCTGACACAGCAGCCAGCAGCAGCAAGTGGCTGCCTCGTTTCACTCTTCTCTCTTTTTCTCTTCCCGCCCTTTCTAACTCTCTCGTCTTCTCTGCCTGCACTCTCAGTCTCTCATTCTCTCTAAATTGCTGTTGACCTTCAAAGACCATCCCCACATGCCGAATGCATCAACGTTTGTAATTCGAAACGCACTGTGCAGATTTGTTATTCTGGAATGGAGAATTGCCGCACGATTATTCTCCCTCGAGGACACACAGACAAGCGTCTCGGATGTGTCCAGGACATTTTCTGCGGTGGCAAACAAATGAATGTCCCAGACACGAAGGAAAAAAAATGTTAATACACGGGCCATATTTGGCGTCACCCTTTGCTGTTCCTTTTACTAAAATCTTTCCCTGATATGTCTCCCAAGTGTCTCAGAAATGTCTTGAACAATAAAATGTCCTGGACATATCCGAAACGCTTGTCAGTGTCCTATAGCGAGAATAATCGTGCGGTTTCTGACCAACTTTGAAGGATTCTTCCATCGCAATCAGAAGAAGTTCCAAGGAAGCAACCTAACATGAAAGTGAGAGCAAATGAATCTTTTGTTTTTTTTTTCCTTTTTGTAGACATCTAATAAAGGGGAGAGATTGAAAATTGTCGGAATCTTTTGTTGGTGCGGCCAGGGTGCATAACGGGGGGCACGTGAGTCTGAACGAGGAAGTGAAAATGGAACGCGCTGAGCCGATTGGAGAGTGAGAGAGTTGAAGTGTGAGAGGGGCGGAGAGAATCGAAGAAATGAATGGTATCGCTGTGTCTATCATGAATGGGAGATATGTCACGTTTGAATATTATCATATCTACTTGTCCTTAACATGTCCTTTTGCCGTTATTAAAGTTCACCATCTCATATACACATTATCTTCTCGCTTCTCCAATTGTGTTCCTGTGCATTACAGTGTTGCCATAACAAAGCAACATAACTGTGTCCCACAGTAGCTGGAAAAGGCGCGAAGAGGCCGTTCGAGGCGGAGAAGAAGCGGACATGGAATGTAATAACAAGACGCTGTAATTGTAGTTCACTTCACTGCCCTTCGATGCAGAAGACGTGGGGAGAGATAGGGTTTTCTCAGTTTTCTATTCGAGGATGAATCGGCCACTTCAACATGAGATGGCAAATTCTTTCTCTTAACTTCCGATCACTTTCATCATGTCATTCATGAGTGATTGGTAGATCTGGACCATTTTTCCATATACAAGAAGGTCATCCTTTGCACCGATTAAAGTATCTTTCCTGAACCACTTTTTATCTTTCGCCATTGTCTCCAGCAATTCGGTCCGCTCGAACACTTCACATCTCATTCACTCGGCTTGGGATTCCATTATCCACAATTCCTGTTCCATTTTCGCAATCACCGCACCATCAAATTCGGTCGGTTTCTCCTTTTTCTGATCATCTTTGATCATCTTTGATCATCTTCTCCTTGATTTCGCTCTACAAAAAAATTTTCTCCTTAATCCGAAAGCACTTTCAAGACTTCCAATTGTCTTCCATTTCTCTTTCCTCCAATCTTCTTCTTTCCGTTCCTCGATATCGTCTTCTTTGCGAACGGGAATAATCCAACTCGACTACCGTTCCCTTTCAACCTCACACTCGATACGTCCCTCCGCCTCGCTTCACTGTGTCACACACGGACAATCACGTACCTGGCATTCACAATTCTCGTTCTTCTACGTGCAAGGACAACGCCTTCTTTCCACACGTAATCGCTTCAGAAAAACGTGCTCGATCACTTCGAATTCAATTCTTCTTCGTGTCTGGTCGACTTTCAATTCTTTACGGATTCTCTCTTCCGCTCGATCACTGCACTTTTATTTCTTCTTCGAGCGCTGTCGGCTTTCAATTGTGCACTTAGCTTTTCTTGCACTCGGTCACTTGTCCTTTAATTCTCGTCTGAATTCGGCTGACTTTCAATCCGGCACCTAGCCTCTCTTGCACTTTGTCACTTCGGCTTTAAGTCTTGTCTGACCATGAGCTTGGTCGATTTCCAATTTGGCACGTAGGCCCTCTGGCACTTTCACTTCACCTTCACGAAACGCTCCATTTATGCTTCTCAAAACAAGATTCGGCCACAAATGAAAATTTGGGTAGCACTTCTCCTTTGCTCTTCACAGCGAGTTAACACACCTTTTATGCCAACTTCAGACCACGTTTGAACACACCTTTTATGTTCCTCACTACTCCACGTTGAAGCACTCCTTTTATGCTTCTCACTTTCGTACTGACACTCCTTTTATGCCAGTCACGGAGAGATACGCTTTCTTCAAACAGTCCTCTCGCTGATCACAAAGCCCTCACGCTTTTGTCACAAATACGTGCAACGCTCCTTTTACGTCACACGATCCTCAATACCGTTCGATCACAATCAGTCTGACCAAGCTATGCCACTGCCTGCAAAGCTCAAACAATACCTCCTTCTTCAGCAAGAAGTCACGAAGGATTCGACTGGTTCGGCCCCCATGAAATAACAAGAAGCTATTATTGTAGATCAATTCACTGCCTTTCGTTGCAGCAGACGAGGGGAGGGATCGGGGTTTCTCAGGTTTATCTTCGTCAACCGGCCAACACTAAGCCAACAAGAGGGAGGAAACCGCTCACGAGGAGCCAGGAAGGAGAGACTGACTAGAAATGCCTTGACGCCAGAAGGGCAATGGTAAGGCACTTAGCTACGCAAATGAGGAGGAAGGAGGAGGGGAGTTGGGAAGGAAGCGTGAGGAATGGGACATTCCGTTATAGTATGAGAGGGGAAGTCAGGCAAACCTGCTCTTCGATGCAAGTAAACAGTGTCTCGATCAGGGATGGTCAAAACCAGGCCCGGGCCGGCCCGGGCCCGGCCCGCTGTCCCGCGGGCCGGGCCGGGCCCGGGGGGCAAGCGGGCCGGGCCGGGCGCCAAATTGGCAACGGGCCAAGCCCGGGCCCGTCAAATTGGCAACGGGCCGGGCCGAACCTATGTTAAAACGGGCCCGGCCCGTGGGGTAAGCGGGCCGGGCCGGGCCTGGCCCTGCCTTCAAAACCCGCCAAATTGGCAACGGGCCGGGCCCGGGCCCGCCAAATTAGCAACAGGCCGTCGATCTCTCTGTAGATTGGTTCTCACTATTATCTCATCTTATTTACTACAATTATGATTATTACAACAGTTGTTTATTGATTGTACCATGACCGGGAGGAGGAGTCGGCAATTCGCGTTTATAAGGGTACTGCTGATAGGGTATAGATTGTCGATTCGCTGCTCAGGAAGTTGAAAAAGATATCAGTAGCTAGCAGACTTGAGCAGAGTGGGCATTATAAGAGAGCAGGTGGGGGAGCTACATAGAATGGAATGAGAGGATGCGAAGGCGAGGACAACTCTCCGCCGATGCGATGACGATCAAGGAATCCACAGAGACTGCGACAAATCACAACAGGGAACATATCAAATCGTAGACGGCGAAGAAGAAAATATGCATAATCGAGAGCATGATTGTAAAACGTCTGTCATTTATTTATATTCCTTACTGAAATTAACAGACCTGGATTTTTTTTTTAATTTTAGATCCGTTTTTGATTTTTTTTCCAAACGAACGTTCCAAAATATGGCCATTCGCAAAGATAAAAGCTTCTTCTACTCAAAATGGATCTTTTGAAGGTCATTCAGAAATGCAAATATCTGATGCAAAAATTTAACATCTTTAAAAACAAATAAAAGTGTAATCGGCCTACGTGAATGAAATCTACTATGAATACCTACATACTCGATTTTTCAATTTTAATGGATCCGTTATTTGCAGGACTGCTTTAAAACTCTTTTCATTTTTTCTCTATTTTCTTCGATAGACACAACAATTAAAGGAATCATTTCCATAGCTACTAAATTGTAAGATGCTTTTAAGGAATTAACCATAGAATCTAAACAAAACTTGAGTTCACGCCATCTCATAAGAACGCACGGTTTTTTTTAAATTATTTTTATCATCTTATTCCAGCAACCGACCGTAATTCGCGTGTAATCAGTTTTAAAAATGAACATCTGTATATAATAATGTGCGCTAGCCCGGATGTCTGCTGATACGATTCACATACATATCCCCTTCTTTTTCTGCTCCTCCATCCTCCCAGTCGTCTGCGTCTCTTTCAGTAGCGCTCTCTGTCTCTCTCTCTCGCGTCTAATTCCTCCTCACTCAACACTCTCTCGCGCTGAAAGGTCGCAGTACTTCCATTTGGGATCGCAGCTGCATTGGCGACCCACCCGAATCGTTATCCATAGTACGAGAAAATAGAGATTGTAATAAGAGACGTAAAGAGATGGAGAGAACGACAGAGAATGAGGAAAAGAGCATGAGAGAGAAAGAGAGAGAGATATGCAATTTCAGACATAAAGAGAACGAGAACGATAGAGAATGATTAAATGAGCATGAGATAAAGAGCGAGAGAGTGAGAAAGAGAGAAAGAGAGAGAGAGAGAGAGAGAGAGAAAGAGAGAGAGAGAGATACCAGAGAATAGGAAAAAGTGGCAGCCACTCTCTACTCCTGCTCATAAAGATCAAGATAATGATAACGGTGAGAGTTGGATATATAGAAGATGAGAAGGGTCAACGAGCTGGGAGTGCAGGCCGATTTCATCTCAGGCAAAGGTAGAAGAGGGCACTGCCTCAAAATGTTTGCCATTATAGTAATCGAATAAATCCCATTTTATTATATTCTCCTGAAGTGGGCCCGTTTATATCTTAAACTTTATAAGAACATCAGCAGGTGGAGAGGGTAAAAAAAACTTGAACTAATAACTTTCCTTTTTCCGACTTCACCTTACTTCGACACCTGTGCACCTATGCATGGATTCTGTCACTGGTGGGAGATTATGAATTTCTTTGTCTCGATCGCTTGTGTTATTAAAGTTAGCATAGATGGTAGATCTTACATGACCTCCTTCATGTCTGGTCAGTGAAATTTCGGTAACTTTTGCGTTTTTTAGCACTAATTCTTTACTAGTTTCTTCTTTATTAGACAAATAATAGCAAAACTAGTAATAATTGTATCAACGCAATTATACATGGTCCGAACCATATTTTAACTAGAACTGGGAGTAGGGAAAGAAGAAATATTGAAAGAGAGAGAGAGAGAGAGAGAAGCGTAGAATGAAAAAATCGCCAAGAACGAGGTACTTAGCTGGGGAATAACCGTTGACGCAGCTGTTAGCTGTATTTTAACGCTTTTTGACAAGGATCGGTTATAATGCGCGCGCAACCGTAGTTTTCAATGATATCCTGTCTTGTGTGCTGGTAGAGAAAATGAATGAGAGAGAGTGAGAGAGACGGAAAGGGAGTGAGACAGGGAGGGAGAGTGTGAGAGGAAAAAGAGGTGGATCAGACGATCCTAGCGCGCATCTTGATATGGACGTAGCGCTCGAGGATTTTGATAAGCAGACCACTGCGTCATATCAGAAAAGCAAAGGTTCAAATAAAAAATTAAATAAATAAATGAACATTTTGTAGCAATGACGTTTGTTCCTTTCTCTTTACTAGACTTCGCTTGCTGCGTCGTCTTCGCGAACGATGAAGAGGGGATGTAAGCTACTCTTCTCTCTTTCATTCACTCTCTCTCCCTTTCTCTCTTTCTCTCATTTCTCTCTCTCTTTCTCTCCCTCTCTCTCTCACTTCCCCTTACCTTTTCTTTTTTCCTCACCGCTCAACGCTTGTAAGGATTGTTGTGAATAATTCAGCTTTAGTGAAAAAACATAAAGAAACATAAAGATCCTTTGTTCCATAACCCTCCTACTGTCTTTGTCTCTCTTTCTCTCAAACTCTTGGTCTCGCTTTCTCACTACCTCGTTTTATCTATTTTTCACTCTCATGCTCTTTCTCACTCTCCTTTCTACAATCTCCATCTCTCTCTCTCCAGGTGTGTTGCCCGTTGCATCGGTGCCCTCTTAAATCCCGGGAGGAGTGCCAACCAGAAGATGGAAGCGATTCGCAACTGTACGACTCACAACCACGTGACCGAGGTACGAAATCAATCAATAATTCTTTAATAATTTAATATACTTATTCTTTTAATAAAAATTAAATTGATGCAATATTAAAAAGAAAAAGATTGTGGTAACAAATAGTCTTTAAAAAAAAGTACGCCGTTTGACTGCACAGTATTTTGGCACAAAAGCACACTGACAGTAAATCGAATAATCGCATTCTGCAGGATTTCCATTTGTAAAAGCTCTGCCGAATCCACCGGAAACGTTCTTATTACTTCTTATTACTATGTCTCTCTCGTTGTCTCTCTCCGTATTCTCTCACTGCACTTTCTCTTTCTCTCGTTCATCTTTCTCTCTCGGTCTCTCTTACCGCATTATCTCTCTTTTACTCCCTTTATACCTTTCACTCTCCCTCTCTATCTCTCTATCTCTCTCTCTTTCTATCTCTTCTCTCCCTCTCTCTCTATCTCTCTCTTTCCCTCTCTCTTTTCAGTGCCGCTTCAACTCGTGTCTCATCAAGCGTCGTTTCCCTCCCGGTTGGATGAACAACATCGAGATCGAATGCAATCAGATCGCATCGAAGAGAAATGGTTAGCAGAACACCTGAGAAGAGAGAGAGCGAGAAAGAGAAAGAGAGAAAGAGAGAGAGGAGAGAATGAGAGAGAGAGAGACAGTGAGCTCTTTTTCTCACAATCAGTCCTCCCTCTTAACATTCTCACTCCCTCATTATCTCTAATCCACCATTTCTCCCCCTCTCTCTCACTATCTTCACTCTACTCGTCTACCCACAAGCACTCCACTGTTCTCTCTATCTCTCTCTCTCTCTCTCTCTCTCTCTCTCTCTCTCTCTTTGCGCCCACTCTTACTCTTTCCTGTCCGCTCACTCTCTCACTTTTCACCCATCTCTTCTTAACTTAACGCTCTCTCTCTCTCTCACGCACACACTCTCACTTACACCCTGCCATCTCTGTATCACCAGCCCCTTACCAGAACAAAGTACGTTCGTGTTTTCCCTTCACATGGCTCCTATACCTTTAAAAGAATTCTAGAAAGGGATTCACTGCAAACTTTCTTCTCTTTCTGTGGGTGTATAAAGAAGGGAGGGTCAGATCGAAGCAACTTATGCAACTATACTTCTTGTAGATCTCTTGTAAAACGGAAGTGAGAACAGAATCGTCTGCTCGAGCTCGAATCATATGTGTCTATCCATTGTCTTCCGTCGCTACAAGAACAACAACATCCAGTTCAGAATAAGTGACATATGTCTCGCGCTCTAGTAGAGAGCAGCCTCGAATTTCTTGTTTTGTGAATTTTGCTAATCATAAAGAGAATATATGTAAATCTCTATCCGATTCGCTCGCGTGCTTCACTCACCATTTCATTTCATTAGCGCATAGTAATCCGCCATAGTAGTGCATGAAACCCAGAGCAGCGTTAAACCTAATAGTGGCTGAATTTGTCTTTCCGAGTGTAATTTATTTCATGTCGATTCGATAAGTATAAAGTATACCTGAATATGAAAGAAGCCGATGCCATTTCACCTCGGAAAATAGAAACGAGGGAAGGAGTAACGATTGATGATTGGTGTTCATGAGTGGTGCCCATCTTATCGGCTGAATAAGTGATGAGCCGAGAAGCAAAGGCGCTTCCTGTGGAGAACGGTTGATCTGCTTCTCTCCATGGGTATCTGCTAGCCTCTCGGAGAGATTAGGATTTTATTTTCTGCATACACTCACACACACACGAGTAGAATATTGGTTTTTTTCCATTATACTTCAACACTTTTTCTCTAAATACATATCCTAATATTGCAGGCGACTGTTATCTCGCAAGCCGAGGACACAGCGATACCATTCATTTCTTCGATTCTCTCCGCCCCTCTCACACTTCAACTCTCTCACTCTCCAATCGGCTCAGCGCGTTCCATTTTGACTTCACTTCCTCGTTCAGACTCACGTGCCCCCCGTTATGCACCCTGGCCGCATCAACAAAAGATTCCGACAATTTTCAATCTCTCCCCTTTATTAGATGTCTACAAAAAGGAAAAAAAAACAAAAGATTCATTTGCTCTCACTTTCATGTTAGGTTGCTTCCTTGGAACTTCTTCTGATTGCGATGGAAGAATCCTTCAAAGTTGGTCAGAAACCGCACGATTATTCTCGCTATAGGACACTGACAAGCGTTTCGGATATGTACAGGACATTTTATTGTTCAAGACATTTCTGAGACACTTGGGAGACATATCAGGGAAAGATTTTAGTAAAAGGAACAGCAAAGGGTGACGCCAAATATGGCCCGTGTATTAACATTTTTTTCCTTCGTGTCTGGGACATTCATTTGTTTGCCACCGCAGAAAATGTCCTGGACACATCCGAGACGCTTGTCTGTGTGTCCTCGAGGGAGAATAATCGTGCGGCAATTCTCCATTCCAGAATAACAAATCTGCACAGTGCGTTTCGAATTACAAACGTTGATGCATTCGGCATGTGGGGATGGTCTTTGAAGGTCAACAGCAATTTAGAGAGAATGAGAGACTGAGAGTGCAGGCAGAGAAGACGAGAGAGTTAGAAAGGGCGTGAAGAGAAAAAGAGAGAAGAGTGAAACGAGGCAGCCACTTGCTGCTGCTGGCTGCTGTGTCAGCCTACGCAATCGTTCCCTTTTGCATTCATTCCCTTTTCTTCCCTTCAATCTATTCTATTTCGTTATATACTACTTGAAAATTCGGTATGATTAATGCCAACGTGTACAAATAAAAGTTACATACATACATATATAACTATTGGAACATTTTCCCATTGGCGTATGCTGTTCGTTAAGTCGGAATCGATATCACCAGCAAAATAGGAAAAGCGGTTGAAAAGTAAAAACAAGGAAGTGTTTTCTCCTCTTTTTTTCCAAGCAGCTGCTTCCGCTTTGTCATAGGTACACATTCGTTCTTTCAATAGAAAATAACCCCATTTCATCAAAATATCATATTATTCCTAAAATATTACTCATATTACTATAATTGCGTTGTGCTATATTGTTCTCTGTGTACATATATGCATACATATGTATGTACAAATATGTATATATACACACATAGTTTTTTTTCGCTACTTGCGTAATCACATACGTATATATGAAGCAAAAAAATTCAAACATATATATGTTTGCATGTATCAACATAGTATTTACTTAACAAATACATATCACGTACGTATGTACATATGTATGTATGTATGTACATACATACATATGTTCTCAAGTATGCAACCAGAACTATTTATCATTCTTCAAGTATATGTAGCAGCTTGCTACGTCGCATGTATTTATGCGCATGGCTGTTGACACTTGTTCCGTTCGGACTGTGTCCGTCTTAGTTTCGCTCTGCATTATCCCAATTGATTAGAATCGTTGTTGATGGCGGAATGGTTGCGCGAGACGGCGATGGCAGCGTCCATCGTGGAGGCGAGTCTCGACCATCTCATTGCCACGATCAGCGAGAATGGCGCTGCGGCACGCGAGGCTCTCAACAAGGTTCTTCTTCTTATTCTTCGCACTTTTGAAAGTTAAAGGAGGTGGCGGACGAAAAAGTATTTCTTCTTTTATCTCTACATATAACTTCTTCCTCTTCAACATACCGTCTGTTGAACGTTAAAGGAGCTGGCGGACGAAAAAACTTCTTCTTTTGGCCAAAAAGATTGTTTGGATGTGTTCCCGCTTTATGAAAATCAGTTAACCACAAATATTTGCATTTATTTCTTTTTGAATACCGTAGGAAACATCTCTGTCGATGCACTCGGTTCGTCCTCAATACTAAGCAAAAGGTGAAACGGGTTGTGAAGAAGAGACAGTCTCCCCCCCCCTCTCCTGCCCACGCAGCAACCCATTTTCACCAAGGGATAAGATATTGACGTCAGAGAAATGCGAGACAATGAAAGAAATTGAGTGAGGAAAGATACAATTTCAGAGGGCCATTAATAAACGATCGTCCAGTTGGGAGTATTGCATTGTTTGAAGCGTAATCTTATCAAATTCGGTTTCATTTCGTTGGATACTTTCATAAACCTGATAATTGGCAACAGCCTAAGAGGGCAGTGCACTTGAATGAAAACAAAAGAAGAACGCAAATTCGGTGCATTGCGGAGAAGAGAGAAGAATTCGTCAAGCGGAAATGAACCTGATCAGATTGGACAAAGCAATGGAGAATTTTTCGCGTGGGATGAGCCATGTTTGCTTCTTTTCTCACTATCAGCTATTCTCAAACTCGTTCTGCAGAAAGTCTCCGTAATGTCTGCTGCGCTGGTAGAGACGAACTAAAAAGTGCTGCGTTTCTGTAAAGTTGATAAAAGCAATATCATTCGAGCAGTGAAATATCTCAGAAAAATCTTTGGCTCTATTCGAGTGCAGGCGTCCCAACAAATTATATATAGGCTTCCCAAGGAAAATAAAGGCGTCCCAAAGAAATATATGTAGGAGTCACAAATATGTATATATGGGCGTCAGACATGTTAATCTTTTTTATCATTCAAATTTAGTGTTGATTTAGATCGAAGTGATCAAGGCTGGATTGCCAGCAGAGTGCCATCAGGAAGTCGACCATCAAAGATGGGAGTTGTGCCGTTCGCTTGCTTCCCAATCGTCCTAGACCTTCCCTTCAACATTTGTCACTATTATTTTCAAATGAACTTTCCATGAATACGGCGGATTTATGTGTGCCTACTATCTTTAACTGTATTTGCCTTCATTTCTTTTTTAATTCACTGCTCAATTCTTCCTTGACACGTGATTTGTGGCGCATTTTCCTCATTTTTTCTATCCAAACAGTGGGAACGGTACCGCATTCTGCTCATGTACATACGTACCTATGAACATTTCTTGTCTTGACAACAACGTATGAATAGTTTTTCTGTGGTAAAGTTAAACCGAGGATGGACTTCAATTTTGCTTGATATTGTTGCTTTGTTTCACTTCTCTTTGAATTTGAATTGAATGAGACTTCAAATCATTGTGATTGAAAAGGGTCATTTTAATCGAGTATCTACCACTTATCAAGTCTTATTTTTCCTGCGAGCAAGAAAATGTTTTCCTTCTTGTATCTTTTTTATGCTTCAGAAGACACTTGAACTTGTGTGTACATACCGTATTTTCTCTATTAGTGCCCCCGGAGGGTACTATTTTTCAATACCCTGGCGAGAGGGGGGCACTATTAGAGGGGGGGGGGGTTCTATTAGAGGGAGGGGTACTATTTTTCAATACCCTCGGGAGAAGGGGGCACTATTAGAGGGGGGGGGGGTTCTAATAGAGGGAGGGGCACTAATAGAGAAAATATGGTATACATATTTTGATAATATTGACGAAAAATTGCATGATTTGCCATAAATGGCATTACACGAATAAAATATATTCATTCTAAACTTGTGTATGTATTTGCTGTCTGCTCATCCCTTCACTGGCCCAATGAAGAATGAGCGGCTCATCCCTCGAAAACTTGCTCAAGACAAGCGCTTTTCGCACACACAATTTTCAGGCTGATTGCCAAGCTCGTGATGAGTTTTAGAACTCGTTTTGATATATTTCGTTGTATAGCAGCTAATCTTTTGCTGAAGTAATTCTCTGTCGTGCCATATATGTACATATGTATATGAACAATGCCTTAATGCTTTTCAGGTTTAGAAAAGTTTGCAATTGTGATATGCACGAGAGGTCGGAGACTGAATAAATAATATGTATATGTAGCTTTTATTCAGAAACTTTTAAACGGTTATTGATTGTCGGTAGAATGAGCTAAAATTAAATGAAATACCGTTTTTTCTCTATTAGTGCCCCTCCCCCTAATGGAAACCCCCCCCCTAATAGTGCCCCCCCTTGAGAAGGCCATTGAAAAATAGTACTCCTCCCTCTAATAGAACCACCCTCCCCAATAGTGCCCCCTATTAGTCTAATACCTCGGCTCGAGACGTACCTCGAATGGATGCCCCCAGAATCAAATGAACTGATTGCAAATTCACAAATAATTTACTGTAAAACGGATATTCCGGTGATGATTCCATTGAAGCTGATCTACAAATCTCTTTTGTTAAGAATAAATTGTTCTTGACAAACTTTTCGCCAATCACACTGAAAAATATTGCCCCTCCCTCTAATAGAACCCCCCCCCCTCTAATAGTGCCCCCCCCCCTCTCGCAAGGGGATTGAAAAATAGTGCCTCCGCGGGCAGTAATAAAGAAAATACGGTATGTAATACAGAGTTGAAAGGAGACACCCATATTTGTAGGATGCACCCATATTTGTAGAAGAACTAACAATAAGCACTTCGAGGGAGGGGATTCATTTGGCTCGCTCTACATTGAGATTCTTTTAAGGCGGAGCAGCTTAAAGGCACAATGGGCACCTCCAGTGCATTTCACTACAAAACCACTCTGATGCATGTACATATGTATATATGTACATTTAGTTAACCAAAAAGGCCTACAATCTGCTTGACCCATTTTTGAGACATACTTTGGTGATTCGATAAAGATTGTGATCTGAGTATGTCTGTGATTGCAAGAGAGACCCATTTTCGCTTCCGTGACAACGTCGACGGATTTAATAAAGGCTACAACAACTAGGTATCTTTTCGAAATCTGAAGATGAAAAAAATTATCGTTACAATGTGATGAAAGAAACTCGAAACGACACCCAGCCGAAGAGGAATAAAGCGTATCTGTCATGTTTAGCTCTCCCTCAAAACGGCAAGTTTAAATCCGAAATGTACCGCAGCAAGCCCGAAAAAGAGTAGAAAAGAGAAAATAAAAGGAAATGGACGAGCCTGTTGACAGCAGAGAGAAGAGTGCAACTTACAAACTTCAAGGCACCATTGACAAAGACAGCCAGTCTGTCTTCTCTCTTTTACATTTTTTTCGCCATCAGCTATCTTTTTTTTTGTTGTTTTTTATGTAAGAGACGAGCATAAGCTTATAGCAGCCTGAACCGGGAAATAGTTTTCGAATTCATTGACATACATAAATAATTATTTGCAAAAAATTTTTGGGATGACGCGAAAATGCATGCGAGTCGGTTAAAAAAGCGCGTACACGGACGCCGAGACACCATTGAAAGTGAATTCATCTTTCCATAACAGTGCAATCTTAACATAAGAAGACATGCTTTTATTGAAACTTTTCGATGTAAATGAAACATTTTTCCCATGACAATCATGACAATCATGATAAGTAATACAGCCGTTTTCTTCGCAAATTTTGAGTAAGTTTCCCCCACAATTCATGTTGATTGAGAAAAGTATGCTTCGACCTTGCGTAGGCAGGCGATGGTCATGAAATTCTTATTTAATCAAGCATGCAATGTTCTGTAGTAGTAGGCAATTTGAATGTCCTTCCTTTCTTCTATAACACTCTCTCATTCTACATCCTTCACCCGCTTTCCCTCGCTTGTCACACTCACACTCTCTCTCTATAATGCCTCTCTCTCCCTCCGTCTCTCGTTCTCACCCTCTCAGTCGATACCATCACTCGTTTTCCTTCCCAGATGGTTCACGAATGGCGCTGCCTGGTGGCCTTTCTTTGTCTGGTTCCCAGTCGTGTTTATGTATCTTGCCATTTTGCCTTATTGTTAGAAAACTGCATAGATTCCTTTCCAAACATATCCTTTCCTTCCTCATTCCATATAGTTTACTTTAGTTTGCGATTGCCAGTATCAGCTGCTAGTACGCGAATCGTAGGCGGACATACATAATAATTAGATGTTTGTTCAGATCAGTACTGCTCCCATAAACGGAGCACCATCATAAGAGCCTTGATTCATATCCACTCAGCTGGAGAACGTTGATGACAGGTTAAAAGAAGATTCCATAAAAGTTATAGTCGTTTAAATGTATCAATCGATTTACTTTATTAATCTTATTTTATTGCAGCTAAGACGTCATCGATTTATCGATTTCTCGTCGTACTACATACAAGACATCCACATGTTGAGCTTGCAACGAGTACAACAGTTTGTGAGAATAGAGGCACATTTTTTTTTTCGGGCCGATCACAATGTGTTTACTTTAAATAGTCAATGTTGAATGGTGTTCGGTACCTTTTCCTTTTCCTCACATTGGAATTGGTCCATGATAAATACTTATTAAAGAGTTACTATCCTGTTGACATGTTTTCTTTTGTGTCTAATAAATATGTTTGAGTAACTTCTTTGTGTTATTCGCATTCTATCACTGACCGTTTGTTTGTGAATACAGAGAGGGAAACCCTTCTTTGCAAAACCTGACATTTCATATAAGTTGTACTGTTCTTCCCCTTTTGAACCTCTCTACAGCTTTTCTTTTCTAGTCTTCCCTCTCGAGCTCCCAGTTTTCAATGGAACGCCTGAGCTATTTGATCAATGGAAAGGATATACGAGAAAATCTTAAAGAAAAATCAGCCCATCTCGAATACAGAGAAAATGATTAATCTCAAAGCTCACAAAAAGGCTTAATGCATAATGTATCAGTAATTTCTCTTCATTTGAATACCACCTTGCATTAGATCATCTTGTTAAACGTTTTGATTAAAACGCTTTGGCATTTAATACATCTTCATTACCACAGGAATTACGTCTTCGGTGGCCATAAACATATAAAAGAACAATGCTGAAAATTTTCGAATCAAGGAGAGCGAAGAAATAAAATATCTGAAAAAGTCACACGCTGGAATTTCCTAGAAGTATATCACAATTTTCTGACAAAGTCGTCAGTGCAACTGATGACATCATCGCTCTATCTGTCTCTCGGTCTAATAGCCATTTACACGCTCTTCTCCTCGCTCACGTATTCTCTCTCTCTCTCTCGATCGTTGGCGCAATAGTTCGCGATCGCACGACTAAGTAAGAGAGAGAGAGAGAGAGAGAGAGAGAGAGAAACCAGAGAGAGAAACCAGAGAGAGAGAGAGAGAAAGAGAGAGCAGAGACAAACGCCCTCCATCTTTCCTAATAATAATTAACAGAGAAATATAAATAATCGCTCGAGCTATAGACCGTGAGTGATCCTCCGAACTGCGAATCAACGGAGCAGACATGAATCTATAGTATCAGCTATCAGAAGACCATAACTATTATAACTGTCAGCGCCTCCAGTTCAGTGGCTGCAGCAACAGTATGAATCGAAAATAAGACGGAGGGAGACGGACAAGCTATGTAACATATCAAGAACATTCGATCCATAGAGCATATTTATTGGCTTACTTATCTTTTGCCATATTTGCCTTCTGAGCAATCTTCTCTCCCGCTACTCTCTTCAGTTCTTTCTCGATAATCTGCAGTGTCTTTGGTTTCATTAATGAGTGTATAAACAACAGACTCTTCTCTATGAACCCAGAAGGACAATCTCTCCACATATCAAGACGTCTACTTATGCAAATCTCACTATTGATTGTTGTTCAGAGTTTTCCTTTTATCTTTGCGCATTCGTTGACAAACATGGACAACGTGAGAACATTACGAGATTACCAAATCCCTAGCCAAAATTCGAACGGCACTTTTAAATTGTGCTTCAAGATGCTTTATTCTCTTTTCATTCTTAGTATATGGAAAGACATACATTATCAGAATATGACAAAATAGAATAGGAATGTGAGCGGAAATTAAGAGAGAGAGAGAGAGAGAACGATACAATGAGAGAGGGAAGGATGTAGAGGATACGATCTGATTATGTAATGTCATATCTATTCATGAGCTATGTATGTAATAAGATAAAGTTGTAGTTTGTCTGGCTCGGCTTTTTATTCTCCAACCATCTGGCAGTTTCTCTCAATTCTTCTCCTTTCTTCTAATTCTCTCCCAACCTCTCACACAATCTTGCTCCTTGCCTCGACTTCCTTTCTTACAGTCTGCCTCTCCCTTTCTTCGCACTTGTTCCTCCAACCCTCACTCGTACCTCTCTCCTCTCTCGCTCTCTCTCTCTCTCTTCTCTCCCTCCCTCCCTCTCTCTTTCTCTCTCTCTCTCTCTCTCTCTCTCTCTCTCTCTCTCTCCCTCTCCGCCGCCTCTTCTCTAGCTCTCATTCCATCTTTGCGTCTGGATGGCGTTGCATGGTGACCGTTCTTTGTCTGAGGCCAAGATGTGTATGGATCAGCCACTTTCGTCCCGATTCCTTTCCAAACAAATCTCTTTTTTTCCATCTTTCATCCATATATTTATGTATATATGTATGTACATACCTACATATTCATATGCCTGATTTACTTGCTACTGCCAATATCAATAGTAAAGGCATAATAGAAGAGAGATTGAGTGTCTGAGAAAGCAGAATAGAGACTGAAAAGTGAGAGTCATTGAGTGAGATGGAATGTTTTTCACGTTTTTCACCAGAAAACGTCACTGTAGAAAGTTGTCACATCCATAAACTTGGTGTATGAATGAATAAAGAAATAAAGAAAATAAATACGTTGAAGCTGGGCCAGTCCATGCGAGTGATCCAACTTCTAACATGTCTGATAAAAAAATATGCCATTACAAATGACTGCGTCATATTCATTCATATTATAACTGCTTCTTTTTCATATTAAAAAAGCCAACCGATTGAAATATATTTGTCTAGAGCAATTATTTTTTCTGTCCTTGTATGTACACAATTCTTCTCTGCTCCCTCACTCTTATATTCTTGTTGCCTCTCGCTTTTACCGGTCCATCCCTCTTATCATATGACTCTCTCACTCTCTCTCTCCCTCTCCCCCTCTTTCTCTCTCTCTCGATCTCTCTCAGATCGAACGATAGAGTGCTTTCAAGTCGGAATTGGCCTGACTGACTGCTCACGATTATCCTCGCAGAAAACCTCCGAAGAATCCACAAGAGTGCTGGATGTGATGTTCGTATGAAGAATAGTTAACAATTACGTTTTCTCATAAGATTTTATCCTTTTTTTCAGTCTGAGATATCCAAATGTTTCTGACACATTAGGATTCGTATCGTCACGCTCATTTTGTTGGACATGCCGACCAGGCGACATTTTTTTCTCTAATAAAAACTGTCCCATGCTTTGGGAATATTTATTTCAGCATCTTCATTGTTGTATTTAAAACAGAATCGGGACTTTTTTGCATTACAATAAGGCGTGGAAGCTACGCAGTTTGAATTATCTTAAGGGGGGGGGGGGTGACAATCTACGGAATGATTTTTCTTGGCTTGAGTTTACATCAAGCCAAGGATGAACGCTACATTTGTTAGCAATACACTAGCGAACGTACATACTACTTTTGAAAGATAGGATACTACGCACTTCATCATTCATTTGTAGCAGCCTTTACTAAAATATCTTAAAAGAAAGGAAGAAAAAACATTTTGGTCCGGATGCTGAAATTTGAGCGGTGCGATATGATGCCAAGAATTAACTTTGGTCACAGACGATCTTCTGGAGACCAAGAACACTCTTGCGAAGCTCGAGATTCTGCAATCGAAGAATGAATCACTTGTTCTTTGCATAATCTTTCGGCGCGAATTACCTTTAGGATGGTAAAGAAATTGAAAAGAAAAATTTTGTTCCTACTTCAAAGTTGTCAACGTAGAGTGTCTGGTCGCCACCGGCAATCGTCTCGAGCGTTGACTTCTTCACATTTCCGACGCCGACAGCGATTATCGTGATGCCTAAAAGGAGCAACGTTTGTTTCACTGCTGATAGATGATAATTTTTTTAAAATAATTAATCATACAAGTACGATATGTATGTACAGTACCGTCGGAATGTCTATGAACTTTTGGTTTTTCATTCATAATTTCCTTCAAAGTGTATGAAATTTAATGAAATTATCAGGGTTGCTCTTTTGTAATAATAGATCTTCAGTAGCCGAATATTGGATTCATTGATCCACTACAAAGTGAAATAAAAATCAATAACTCAAATTACAAGGGTTGCATATTTAGATGTGCTGGATAAAATGGTTTATTTCCTTGGTATTCGGTAAGTTTTTATCGGACAAATGGTTTAACTGCATGCTAGAACATCTCTACGATAACTTTTTGGTCTACTCGATATTTAATCACATGTTTTTACATGCGGACAGCCTCCAGTGCCAGATCCATGCAGTCCGCCTGGGATGCAGAAGGTTCAGAGGACAAAATCGATCATTTACTACAATATCTATAATAATCATGATGTCCATTTATTCGGAGATGATCATTGAACTTATTCACATCGTTATTATAGCAGTTGAAATTACATGTTGACTGTTTATGCACGCTATAACCACTGTGGACAACTTTCGTCCGCAGTCTGGACCAACTTAAAGTGATGCTATGCGGGAGTCTGATTTTCTAAAACGGGTTTACCAATCTCAAATCATAGTTAATAGCCTTCTTCATGATCGATAGCCTTAGTTCTTACCTGGCTTTAAGAGACCACCAGATAAAGTAGATCGTTTGAATGCACTCCTGGCACTGCACTTCGGTGTCTTTAAAGGCAGGAAACTTAGCCCGATTTTTTTTAGATCGAGTCGAAAATCACTATAATCTATACATCAGAGTGTTCTGTAATTGCATTAATCTCAATTAGCCAGTTTAATGTTGTGATTGTTTTAAAACACACAGCTGTCAAATACATCGTACCACTCTATGCAAGGGTGCCGTCAAACGATCTACTGTCCTAGTGGCCTCATAAAGACAGTGAATAAATAAAGATTCTGAACGTGGAAAAACCTATTAACTATCGTTATAGATAGGCAAGAGAGTTTTTGAAATACGGACTCCTGCACAAGATCACTTTTACCAAGTTTGCACAGCGGACGAAAGTTTACCGCGGTGTCCAAAGTGTGCATAAATAGTTAGCATCTAATTTCCACAGATCAAGTAAGCGCCTGAATTAGTTCAATGATCACCTCCAAATAAAAGGACATTATGATTATTATAGATTTTGTAGTAAATGATCGATTTTGTCCTCCTAAACCTTCTGCATCTCAGGCCGAATGCATGGATCTGGCACTGGAGGCTGGCCGCATGTAAAAACATGTGATTAAATATCGACTAGACCAAAAAGTTATAGCAGAAATGTTCTAGCATACAGCTAAACCATTTGTCCGATAAAAACTTACCGAATACCAAGGAAATAAACCATTTTAATGTAATTTGAGTTATTGATTTTTATTTCGCTTTGTAGTGGATCAATGAATCCAATATTAGGCTACTGAAGATCTATTATTACAAAAGAGCAACCTTGAAATTTTCATTAACTTTCATACACTTTGAAGGAAATTATGAATGAAAAACCAAAAGTTCATAGACTTTCCGACGGTACTGTATGTACATATGTACCTAGCGTATAATTGTCTGATTAATTAGTAGAAACAATTTTACTATTTTTATATATGTAGTATCTCCCATAGATCCAATAGTGATACCACAGAAATGCTTGCACGTGTAATTGAGCGTTTGCCAGTCTAACTTCGACTTAAATAAACTCGTTTTTCAATTACTCCATACCCTTGCTTCGCAGGTCGTCAGCGACTTTCTTGCATCGGGCGACGCTGTCTCCTCCTGCGTACCGGCAATCCGGCTCGCCATCAGTGACAACGATCATGATTTTCTTTCGGTTAGGAATCTGAGTAGGACACTTTTTTTTTTATAATACCAAAGTAAATTCTAACAAGAGATTATGACTACACTTTCGTTATATGTTCTTTTTTCAAGGAAATGTTTCTATTTTTTTCTATTATCAATTATTTACTCAATTATTTATTATTTACTATGTTTCTATTATTTGATGGTGAGATGGAATAAAATTAATGCACCAACATTGGGATATGTCTTGACGTAGAACTCCTCGTAGGTCTGCTCCATGTCGTGCGAAGTGCATGTCCAGCCCTGAAAAGAAAAGAAATTTTCGCCCCCGACAACACTAACTTCTTTCCACGATATGACTGTTAGAACAGATAGAAAATATAATTAAAGGATTTGTGCAGCTGACCCCGGAGAAGTACACTTTGCTGTTGACGGCTTCTTTTAGTAGGGTTGCGTTCACGAAGTCGTTCAGTTTGAAGTGCATGTAAGCCTGAGCGGGTATTGTTTTTTTATACGTATGAATGTACCCACAAAAAAAACTAATTACAGAAACAATATTGTTTGACATATCAAAAATATTTTTTTTTGATATATCAAACCACATTGTTTCAGTTTCGCACCGAAATAATGTTGCTTCAAACTATTTTTGTGTGGAAATAAAGAAAGAAAGAAAGAAAGAAGGAAGTGCCGAACCTGCTTGTCGCCATTCTTCGGTGACTGCGAGAGAGCAAAGCGAGTGCCTCCGAAGCCGACGCGGAATTGAGAGATGAAGTCAGTGACAAAATGCTTCATCTGAACAGAAAACACTATGACTTTTGGCATCGTCTAACAAATCACGGCCCACCCGCTTACCCTCTGCGTGTTGTAGTCGCCAACAGAACCGGAGGTATCGAGCGTGAAGACGATATCTTAAGGATAAAAGAAGTTTAGTTTTTTGTCCACAAAATACCATTCGGAATATCATATAAAACTGAGTGATTTAAGGGAGCACGAACACCCAAAACTCCTGCGCAAGAAAATACAATAAAAGGCCCCGAGTACATCGCTAACCAAAGTTCATCTTATTATTTTCTCTTAGTAATAAACAAGGAAATAATTTTTTATTGATTAAAATATGGTGTGTAGTTGTTTTGCTTACCAAGTCCAATCTTGGCGCACTCTTCGCAGACGCCATTTGATTCTCGGAATCCAGCGACACAGCTGAAGAAACGAAAATTTTTACAATTGTAATGTATCGCGTCAGAATACTATAATATCTGCCATCACTGTATTATCCTCATTGCCCTTGTGAAAGTACACCATCTCCGAACCATTTATAAGGCGCCCCTTGGTTCTTTGATAAATAGCTTTGTCTTCTCGAGTGTTAATTCGTGCTCTCGTGCTCCCGTGTTCCTGCTTTCCAGGGTTGCCTTACGATTAGCAAAGCAACATACCTCCACTCACTGTATTTTCTCTCCAATCGCGCATGACATTTATTTTGTTTTCCTCCTCCCAAGAAAGCGCGCATAGTTTTTTTTGCTGATATATTTTATATTCAAATGGTTGTGCTTCCACTACTCAAGTAAAAGGGGAATGTCTTACCGACAGACAGCTCCAGTCGGCTGCTCTTCGCAAGTTGAGTTGTCAGCACAATCGATGTCTTTGCAGGCTGTAACTTAGGCAATTAAATCAGTTAAAACATTGTCACTCAACGTGAAATGTTTTTAATTTGTAGTAAAATATTTGTTTTTTTTTGCAAGCTTAATAATCCGCACTTACTCTTAACATTGGTCGAACCGCCAGTGCCAGAAGTGGAGCACACTACAGTCTGCAGCTTGGCAACCGACGCAGCAGCATCCAGAGCCTGAAAAAATTAAAGAATTCCTTAAACTATGCAAATACCATATGTGCATAGTTTCAACATCGAGGCGATTGCTCAAAGAAGGAATGAAACTAGCATTGAAGTTGTCAAAGTAGGTAGACCCACTGCCTCCAGCAATCTTATCCAGTGTGTCCATCTTGACGTTCCCGATTCCGACAGCAAATATTTGCACGTCTTCAAAGATTGAAAAAAAAATTTATTAATTTTTTGACAATGAAAACCGGAATGAGCACATGGAAGCTTCCAGAATAAATCTGTTACAAACCGACACTTAGTGCTTTATTAGTGGTTTGACATGATTAAGGACAACTGTTAGGAGACTATGCAGTTGACAAGTGATTATTTCAAACTCCTCTCGGACTTGGCCAACCTTTCTTTCGGATGTCGTTGCAGACGCTTTCAATTTTCGCAACGCTGTCCTTTCCCGGATAAGCACAATCCGGCTCGCCGTCAGTGATCACTATCAGCACTTTCTGACGATTCGCAGCCTGAAACGGGTTCTGTTTTTCTCTCCAAAAGATTTTTTTTACGACTGATGGTCAACAAAGAAATTGTACTACATTTCATTGCACAAAAGTAGCACTAACAGCTGGGTACTTGTCGACAAAGAAGTGTTGATGAGTCTGTGCAATATCGAAGGAAGTACATGCGCCGCCCTTGAATTTCATTGATTAGCAATATTCGGTGTTTGCCATTTAATTATTAACGGCTAAATAATAAACATATAAAGAAGTCAATAAAATCTTGACACAAAAAAAGAAAAAAAATGTTTGAGAAACCCCGCTGAAGGTGACACGATCGCTGATCAGCTTTGCGTATGCGTCGTGTTGGATGACTTCATTCAAAACGAAGCGGAAGTATGCCGTATTGTTTCCAGTTGCTGAAACAGAACGGAGTAGGATTTCTCAATACTCTGGAAACTGATGTTTTGTCAACCTAATTAGACTGATCTCTCTATTGTTTTATACAAAATCTGAAGAAAAAAAACCTTTAAATAGATTAGAGTAATAAAAGAATAAAAATAATAAGGCTGACCGGGCGACTGCGCGAGTGCGAATCTCGTTCCGCCGAAGCCAACGCGGAAGCGGCGGATAAAGTCGGAGACGAAGTGTTTCATCTGTAGTCATAATATAAATACATACGTCAAATGCACTAATGTAGAAGTTAAATGGTAAACTATTATTTGACAGAAATTATTTTTTCCAGAATTCTACTGTTGATAAATATCAAAATATTCGGAAGACCTTTTCAGTGTTTTCGGCGCCGACAGATCCCGATGTATCGAGCATGAATGCGATGTCTTAGGAGAAAAAAGTCATGATCTGCCTATTAACTATTTTTTCTTTTACAAGGGACCGTTCAATCAAAGCTCTGAGCGATCGATAGTCTTTCAAGTGAATTTTCGTAAATGTTCAGTTATAAAAGTATTATGTTATTAAAATGAGACCAAGTCCGGTTCGCTGGCATTCCTTGCAGACGGAGCCGGGCTTCTGACCGGCGTCAGAGTAGTCTGCGAAGCCATCGGCGCATCTGCAAATATTTTTTAATTACTTTATTTTTTAAAAGCTTTCTTTATACATACATATGTGACTACATAATATCATCACTGTGCCCATCTCACAAGCGGCCCGATACAACTAGAAATTGTAAATTGATAAGCTACTTTTTTTTATATACATACATATGTAAAATTATCCGGTTCTCGAACGAATTGAGACCTAAATACCTGTAGGATAAATGTATGTAACCTGCAGTCGCCTCCCTGGGGTGTGTCCACGCATGTCGTGTTTGCACCGCACTGCAGCTGGCTGCACGCTGCAAATAGACGACGGCCATTTTCTTGACTTGATAAAACGGTTAAATCGGTAAGAATTATATGAAGACTGCTCGAGATTTAGCGAAGAGAGCGCGGAAGAACAAAGTATGACTTGAAAGGACAAACTGGTTATTCTGGAAGCTGTGCAGACCTTGTTATGCACCTGGTCGAGGTACTCGCGGACTTGTAGCTTCTGTAAATGATCACCTATTATAATAATTATGTATGTACTTATTATTATAATAATTATTATCTGACTTATTTTTTTCAATTGACACCATTATAAAATTTCGACACGTCATTAAAGTTGATGTCAGAATAAATAAAATAGAAATACATTGAAGTCATCCAAGTGAATCGCGTTGCGCCCTGCGATCTTATCCAACGTTTCCTGACGAACAG
Source organism: Allodiplogaster sudhausi (assembly GCA_945643635.1). Lineage (NCBI taxonomy): Eukaryota > Metazoa > Nematoda > Chromadorea > Rhabditida > Diplogasteridae > Allodiplogaster > Allodiplogaster sudhausi. The sequence goes on along the minus strand of CALZFC010000035.1, from coordinate 1,914,257 downwards.
CACCAATGCCGATGGCAATGAGAGTGACTCCTGGAAGAGATTAAGTTTGCTACAAATACGAACAACATTTATGAGATTGATGTACGCAGTCGCTTTTCTTTCTTTTTCCTCTCCGTTGGCCATTGTTCTCGATTTTAATTTCTTAATGCTGTCACATCTTAAAGGAACAGTTCTCTGAATAATTAACATATGGTTTTATGAACCTGGATCAATTGGCATCTTTCTAAAACATACTTTTAGAATATTTGATCCACTTTTGTCCACTTATCATAATGTTAAACGCACGCAAAAAATGGTCCTAAGCCGCCAAAATTATTTAACTGTAGCTGTTAGCCACCCTCCTATTTCATACGCTCTCAAACCAACAGAAATGCCAAATATTTGAGGGCGCGCATTTATAATTTTCAAATTGTACTTCTGTAGACTCATTCAGTGCACGGTTCCTTTAATGATGTATTTAATAAATAAGTGAATAAATAAATAAATATAAATAAAAATGAAATAGAAGTTACTTCCTTACCTTTGTCACGAATCTCGCCGGCAACTCTCTCTATTCTATCAACAGAATCATCTGCATACTGGCAGGCTGGCTCGCCGTCGGTAATCACGACCATCACCTTCTTGCGGTTCGGATCCTTGAAAAAACAAATCGGATACTAAAAAATGTCTAATATAAACTCAACCCACAGATCTAACATAATTATTGTATAAGAGAGAAAGATCTAGGGGCAGAAACACAAAAAAAAGAGAAAGAAAAAAAGTCGATTAATTGAGTAACGATGATGAAACCAGTCCATACATTAAGTTGGTTGCTTTCGAAGAAATGCTGATACGACTGCTCCATGTCATAGGAAGTGCACGTACTTCCCTTGAAAAAAACAATTTCTCGGTTTGCTATAAAAAAAGTCTCACTTTCAAAATACAGAGATAACTGAAGGAAAAAAAACCTACAGCAGTATAAGTGACTCGCTGTTCGAGTGCCTCTTTCCACTTCTCCGTGTTAATGAAAGCGTTTATTTCAATGCGGAAGAGAGCCGAATTCTCGTTGGCACTAGCCGATTGGGATAAGCCGAATCTGAAGGAATAATTAAACATTAATCTATCGAGGCAGACATGCGTGACCAGTTTTCAATTTGGTAAAGAAAGATAAATTGAGAATAGTACCTCGACTGTCCAAAGCCCATCTTGAAGAGAGACACAAAGTCGTTGACAAAGGCCTTCATCTGAAAGAAACTAGACTAGTTTTTCGTTTTCATTCTTTTTACTACATATGTATTTGAGACCGGCGACGTTAACGTACCAGTTTGGTGTTTTGCTCGCCGACAGAGCCGGAAGTGTCGAGAACGAAAGCGACGTCTAGAAGCATACTATTAGTATAGCAAATGAAAAGTACTTGTGCTTCTTTCTCTGTTCGAAAAGATTAGAAGAGATTCTGGTTCAAAAAAGCTTCGCATGCGCGAAATCAGCGCATGCGAAGCAAATTTTAATGCTCGTCACAATTCTTCTTCAGTGATATTCCTCCTTTAAAGGAGCCAGCGGAAGCGAAAGGCTACTTCGCACGGGACACTTCATTGAACTGGTTGGCCAAAGATTTATCGAAGCCCTCCTTTAACGTGGGCTACCATATCGTGCCTAGACTGTAATCTTTGCCTTCGTGTTTACTGCCACTCTTCAAGGAAAGCTATCACAGTCTGCCAATGTCACTTCTATTCCAGAAAATATGAGAAACCTTGCTCTACAGTATCTCCATGGTAGCACAAATATCACTCGTCACCAAAACGAGTTTTCTCTAATCTCGATAAAAGTGTAAATGTCTGACCGAGTACATTCTTGGTGCAGACCTGGCAGACGCTGCCAGCCGTCAGATTCTTCTCCGCCGAGACATCCACGAAGCCTTGCACGCATCTGAAGATTATGCCATTTCATTCTCTTTTCTGGAATCTGATTGGTTGTCTTTCTTCTGTACTGACCTACAAACCGGTCCATTCGTCGTGTCGACGCACTCTGCATTGTCGGCGCACGCTGTTTCTTTGCACGCTGAAACAAAAAAGATATATTGAACCCATCGTTGCTTTTCTATGCCATTTATTCAACGAACTCTTCTCTCGATTGGGCGCCGGCACCGTCTTGCAAACGAGCTGTTGCAGTTCACTCACTGAACGCCGGTACAGTAGCTTCTAAAAAAACAATCTTTGTTCTTAAAAGCACACAAGAAAAAAAAACCATTGTGATCGCGAAATCGCAAAGTAATTGGGCTAAAACCGTTACAAATGATGGATTCATACCAGTGCGCGCCCCCAAACTCCTGTGGCTATTTCCCATGGGTTTAACAGAAAGTAAGTAAATGACGTCACAGGGCACAAGGCGTAAGATGACTAACGGAGAAGTCGTCGACATAGAAGACTTTGTCATCTCCTCCTGCGATCTTCTTCAGCGTGTCCTTCTTGACATTGCCAATGCCGACAGCATAGACAGCGACTCCTTAATTATTTATTTCCTTATTGCATATTTAACCTTTATGTTTGTATTAAATTTTTCCCATTTTCACTCACTATAGGAGTACATTCTATTATCTATTCATCTGCCGACAGGCAATTTAGTCAACTTGAATTATTTATTACCTATGAATGCATGCAAATTCCTATTTGCATTCTAGTTCCTTTTTTTCATGAATGATCAAGAAAATCTAAATAAGTGTTTTACCTTCACTTCTGATTTTGTTGCATGTTGTTTCGATGCGTTGAACCGTGTCTCCGAGTGGACAGTCTGGTTCGCCATCCGTGAACACAACGACCACTTTCTGCCGCTTGCCAAGCTTAAATGAGGGCATTCGTTGGTTTCCGTATAGGATAATGCGGTTTTTTACCATCGTTTATAGTATGCCGATATTCATTTTGAAAATTAAAAAAAGGTACAGATGAAAATACCTACCCGTTTGCTTCCCGTGAATAAAAATTTTAAAAGCATACTTTCGCGCCATCCCACAACATGCATGACTGCTGTTCCTCAGAAAGGGAGCTACTGCATCTCGCCTCTCTCCCCAGAAAGTTGTGGTACGGACAACGGGGCACGTGAGCCTATGTGTTAAGAAAAACTCGGCGAACTTAGGTTGCTCGAACCGTCTGAATAAAGTTCCCTGGGAGTTCTAGAATGGCCTCGTCGCCCACGGTGAGCTTCTACCAAATTTTTTTCTGAAAATGGCGGAAGAAAAAATATTCGCGAATTCAAAGTAGATAATGCTGGTAATTTCCTCAGGGCAGAGAGATTTTTGTGACTTCGGGACACTTGCAATCTAAGGTTCTAGCTCAAGCCGACCAAATAAGTCGAAAAAACAAGACACTATTAAATTAGCCTTAGATCTCCTTTAAAAGCCGTCCTACCTTCCTTTTACCTGCTCGTAACTTGCCACTATGAAAAGATCTCAACTGACCGTGATGTAATTGTCACCAAAGTAACGCTCGTAGCTTTGTTCAATGTCGTGAGAGGTGCATGTAGCTCCCTTAATTTTATTTTATTTTAATTTTAATTTAATTTAAATTTTTTTTAATTTAATTTTTTTAATTAGAGTGTATAGGAAAGAATGACAAAAACCTTGGTCGCCGTGATTTTCCTGTGGATTCCCGTGCCAAGGCTGTCGTAGTCGCCGTAGTCAGTGAAGCCGATTCGGAAGAGAGCGGTTTTGCCATCTTAAAATTGTTGAAAAGTGAATAAAATATTCGCATTGATATCATTATTTTAATTTTTTTTCTTGTTTTTTTCTCTTTTTTTGTGTTCTAACAAAAAAAAATGAATTGTTGGGCTTTTTGTTTGCGGCACCAACCAAAAAATTCTACGGCTAACATTACGGATGCACATTTCCTCCATCAAAACTAATGGGGTTCAAATTTCTAAAATCGTCATAACAACCTAAAGGTTGTGATAACTGTCCGTTTCATGATTAATGACAAAATGTACATACTGGGCGCAGCCGACTGCGCGAAAGCGAAGCGAGAAGCTTCCTCTGAGCCGTCCATCTTGAAGAGGCTGATCAGATCCACGATGAAGGTCTTCATCTGTTAACGAATGGAATGTTAAGGCGGCAGACAAATTAAGAGACGAATTCAGTGCCTTGTTCGTGTTGTCATCGCCGATCGATCCCGAAGTGTCAAGAATGAAGAGAATATCTGCAAGTATGGAACATGTACTTTCACTGCAGATTATGAAAGGGAAGAGGTGCTTAGACGATGTGGAGGCATCGGGGTTCGAACCCGGGACCACCTACTAATGAATCGGCTGCTCTACCACTCAGCTACACCCAGAAGGTGCGTTTCTTTGTCTACTCTGTTCACATCCACTACAATTACATATTTATAAAAGTACCGAGTGCGGCGATGTCGCATTGTCGACAGATGGAACCAGGCGCCTGGCCAGTAAGAGCGGAATCGACGAAACCAGGGGTACATCTGAAAAAGTGATTGAGATTTGTATCGTGAGAGACAAATATGCTGCTGATTACAGATAATATGATCGATGCGGAGATCGAGATAAGAGCGTGATTCTAGATTTTCGGAGATGCAAAGCTTCCTTCTCACCTACACTCTGCACCAACGGACGTGTCGACGCACTTTGCGTTTGCATCGCACTTTGGAGCATCGCTACTCGCGCATGTTGGCACTGAAATATCACAGTGTTTTGCCCAGTGTCATGTTTCACTATCCGTGAAATGGACTAAGAAAAAACCGCACCCCGCGACCGCAACGCCTCCAAAATCAGTTCATTTTATTTGGTTGATGAAAACTCCAAAGATGAGAAAACTACAGATTTTCCTCAAACTTTTGGGGAGAAAACGATGTGAATTATTAAGCGAAGCATGCATGATCTCAAGTTACACTTTATCACAAAAAAAATGTTTTTTCTTCTTCATCCAATCCACTCTTCCGTGGAATACAACGCTCACCTCCACTCTCAATGCACGTCACTTCCCAGTTATAGTGGAAATCAGCGCCACCGAGACGGTTTATTGTGCCTAAGCACTCGGAGTAGTCGGTCGCCGTCACATAGCCATGTCCTGTCAGAACCTATGAGGAGATTATTCCGTGTGTGTGTGTGTTTCCGATGCGCATAAAGTGTGTCTCTTTGAGCCAACTAATATACTCTATCAATTAATCACGTTCGAAACAACTTCTGACAATCATGGTGAATCCAGGGTTGCACTTCCACATTTGACATCCATTTGCGGGATTCTCGGTCTGAAATGTAATAATGTATTACTAGTATACTGCTTGCCTCTTGTGTCTGAGAGAGGGTGAGCGAGAGCGAGAAGAGAGAGAGAACGAGAGAGAGAGATAGAGAGAGAGAGAGAGAGTTACCGCGTATAGCTCATTGTCGTGGCATTTGATGCCTGGCTTGCAGTGCCACGCCGTGCGAGGCCGGCGACAACTCGAGCAGCCATCTGAAACAACAGAGGAATACAAGTGTGTATGATTCCGGGAAAGAAGCGAATTTTTTTTTACATTTTAATGTTAATATTGTCACATCATAACCGATGTATTACAAAATAAATAGATACATAAATAAATATATTAATTAATTAGTTAATCAATTAATTAATTAATTAATCAATTAATTAATTAATTAATCAATTAATTAATTAATTAATTAATTAACTAACTAATAGTAAATAAATAAATAAATACATAAATAAATATATAAGCAAATTAATCAATTAATTAATCAATTAATTAATTAATTAACTAATAGTAAATAAATAAATAAATAAATGAAGACAAGGAACTCACTTTGCGGCACTGTGCACGTGACCTGCGCGTCAGCAGCGAAGCAACCATGCCTAGCGTCGCACCAGAGGCCGTCTTCATTGCAGAAGAGATATGCAAAGTCGAAGTAGTCGCTCGCCGTAGCATTCTTGTGCTTCGCCTATACAATAGTTTCGCCTAGACGAACTTTGACTATTTGCTACAATAGCGAGGCTTTCACACGGACATGGAGCCATCCCTTGTTGCAGTTAGTGATTCGACAGCCAGTGTCGTAGTGGTGAGTGTCACGGATGTCGGCTGGGTCGCACTTCTCGCCAGGCTTGCAGGAAAGGGAGGCGTCCAGAAGCGGCTTGCATTTGTCCGAGCACTTTTGTGCTTAAATATCATTCAATGCACACGCCGGTCATGAATCTACATATATACATATATCGATTTATTCCCAATTTGACCCAACTCCCAAACCGATCAATAAAATTAAGATTGTGCGCCTCCCCGAACAGCGTGAGGCAAGACTTACAAAATTTGCCGCCATGCCCTGGAGGGTTCGGCTTCGGCGGCTGAACGACCTCTGCGCCGCACACCAACTTTTGCAGCTTGTCCAAAGACGTACGCATTTTTAGCGCCTAAAGTACATATATAGTTTACACACATTTTCCTTTTTGTAAAGGATGTTAAGAAACTGAAACTAACGTCCATGTCTTTGACATGAAGAGTGTTGGCGTATTTGCCGGAAACGATATCGAGCACGTGTTGCTTGACAGCACCCACTCCGAGGGCGTACAGCGCCACGCCTACAACCATTTTTCATAATCCATGTTTAAAAAAAATAAATCATAGGAGTGAGAATGCTGGAGTCAGCTTGATGCTTCTCTACAACTTTTTTTCGTAAACAATTAAAATAGCCAACAAGAAACCTTTGCTTCGAATGAAATTGGAGACCAGTTCAATGTTGGCCTCGTTGTCGCCTCCGGGCATGTATGATCGTGGGCAGTATGGCTCGCCGTCCGTGATAATAATCATCACTTTTGTACGACCCTTCGAGTTCTAAAATACGGCCATGAATAATTAAAGAGACTGCTTTTGCTGTCTATTCGGCGTAAATTGTATGTGTTATGTGGTGTATACTATTCGGAAGGGAAGAAGAAAATAATAATACGAATAGTGAAGTGAATTAGCACAACTAATAAATCTTTTGATTTCACGAATAGAGACGGCCAGGTTCTGCGGAAAGTTCTATGGCCCGAAAAAATTTATTTTGGACCGTAACGGCCGAAAAATGCAATGCCCGTACGAGCCAACACGGCTTGGTGCGGTTCATGTGAAGAAAAGGCAAAAATGGTTAAAACGTACTCCGTCGTAGCTCTTTCCAAAGAAGCGATCGTACGACTCTTGCATCCATTTCGACTGACATGTGTAAGCCTACAAAGATTGTTTGTCTCACTTGCACCAAATTTTACACCACTTAGGACTAAAGTCACTAAGGTGTGCGTTAATAAAGTTTAAATATCAAAGCATGTTGCCAAAGAATGGCCTTCAAATCGACCGGAAAACAAACAAACACTGAAAAAGAATGAAGAACTAGCCGAGTGTCACTTACCTCTGTGTATATGACACGATCACGGACTCCTTGTTGCAAGCGGGCGAGATTGGTGAACTCGTTGAAATCGAAGCCAAACCTAAGGTGACACATTCGCTTTTTGACACCAAAATATAGAAGCTCGCTGAATTTCGAATGCCGGTAACGAAATGAGACAGGCGCAAACAAACTTTGCTTCTTTCTCCAATTTCGACGGGAAATATGAGGCAGCGAAGCGGGTGTCGGATGATCCGGTGCCGATCTTGAACTGTGACATGAACTCGATCACGTACTCCTTCATCTGCAACGAAACATTTGTTTGTCCATAATTCGTCATATTTGGCGCTGATCTTGAATTTTAGTCAGTATATACATACATTCACCACATTCAATAGAAACGATTCGAACACTTTCTATTACGAGTAAGCGCAATAAGCAAGAAGTACAATGAATCCATAAAGAAGGACCTTCTTAACGCCCGCAGCGTAGACGGAGCCAGATGTGTCCAGAACAAAGAGGATATCTGCGAAAAGTTGCCCGTTAGTTTTGACCCACAGCACTTTTATCAGCAAAAAAACGATCATTAAATCGCCGAACCGAGGCCACTGTGCTCGCATTTTTGGCAGACTGTGCCTGGGTTCTTGCGATGCTCGGATGATGCATCTCGGTAGCCATCCAGGCAACTGAAAGAGGCTCTTTACTTCATTTCACGGGCTCTCAAAGTCGCGCTCCGTCAAATTTATGTGCGTGCGTTTCAGGAGAAATTTTTTTTCTGCCCTTCCTTTCTTTCTCTCTCTTTTACACGCACTATTTCCATGTTCTTTCGCTTGCACGCTCAACGTCGAGTACTTTCTTACAATTAATCCCTACAGAAGGTTGATTGTGAGAGAAAATGGAAAGAAGAGAGAAAAAGGACGAGTGGAAAATTTCTTCTGATTCGATAGCGGTTCTACGGTTGAACACTTTTTTTGGGTTTTAGCTGAATACTCAGATGAGTAAGGCTGACTGACCGGCACTCGTATCCTGAGTTATCGCTCGCCACTACGCATTTCGCACTCTGATGGCATTGGTCGCTGCCTAAAATGGGGTGCTCAGTGATCTCTAGAATTATTCCATTTCTGTTATTAGCAAACAAAGCAAGCTGAGAATAGACTAGAAAAGGTCTTCTTACATTTGACAGTAGGTGGTGGGGGTGGTGGTGAGATGCAGACAATCTTCTGCAGATCACTCACCGATTGGTGAAGAGCCAGTTTCTAAAAAGATAAAAAATATTTAAAAATGGAGAAAGTTCATGATCATACATAGACGGTTCCCCTTGTGTTCCTGCTGCCAAGGAATCGTGAAATCTCAAACCGTGAAATCGTCGACGTATATGCTGTGCATGGCTTGTCCAGTGATGATTGCGAGCGTTTGTTTGTCAACATCTCCTACTCCGACAGCAAAGATAGCGACTCCTGAAGAGATTATAATTATGAACATCTGCCTTCAAGAGACTAAAAAATAGTGTAAATATTGAAATGAAACATCAAAGAGAAGAAAATGGAATTCAAGATCAAATTCGGCTGAAAAATGGAATTCAAGATCAAATTCGGCTGAAAAATGGAATTCAAGATCAAATTCGGCTGAAAAATGGAATTCAAGATCAAATTCGGCCCTAATGCGAGTTGGAACTCTCACTCTCTTGGCCGCCGAAACACGTTTTTTTCAACGCGAACAAGACGTACATAGAATAGAGATTGTAATATTAAATCTTTTACATTATTTTCAGTAATAGCCCTTTCATAATTAATGATTGCTATACCGTCGTCATGTATTTTCTTCGAAATGCTCTTAATGCGCGCGTCCGAATCGCCCTCCTTGATCAAGTTGTCGGGGCAGAACGGATTTCCGTCCGTTACAACGATCATCACTTTCTGGCGCATTGGATCCTAGGCAAGGAAAAAAACTAATATTCTTCGTTTTGTAACGTAATAGTTCACAACTTCCTTTCGAATATCTAAAGAATGCAGTTTGATTTAAAAAAAGGATAATTTTAAAAGAAACCGCTTGATAATACTTTCCAAAGAAGTGCTCGTGAGAGAATTCCATAGCATGAGATGTGCATGTCCACGCCTAAAATGCTTCATTTACCTTGTTCAACAATTTTTTAATCTTCGCACCTCAGTATAGTTGACACGCATCCTGACTGCCTCTTGTAGTAATTTTATGTCGACGAAGTCATTGAACTCTATTCGCGGATATGCTCTCAGCTGAAAAGAAAGTCACTCAAATGATTCCTTAAAAAAATCGGTAATTAATATCCCAGAACATGGAATCCTCGTGCTTATTTCTAGAGACCAATTACTATTTTTTGACCATTCCTCGCTCTCTCTTGTAAAATTATTTTTTTTATTTTTGAGCAAGGAGTACCATTACGATGATGTCTCTCTCTCTCTTTCTCTCTCTCTCTCTCTCTCTCTCTCTCTCTCTCTTGAACGAGATCTCTCTCTTTGCTCTCGATTGACTCACTCTTTCTTTCCTCTCTCTCTCTCCGAGAGGAAAGAAAGGGTGTTTCAATCGAGAGCAAAGAGATATGTTCTTCATCAAGTGTCCACGTTGTCCGTGCAAAGGTCCTCGAAAGAAGTCTTACCGCGGTGTCTTTCTTGGTAGGATACTGTGAGACGGCGAAGCGAACGTCGTCTTTACCGACCTAAGAACATTAAAAATAGTGTAAAATAAGACATTATTATATTACTAAGTTGTTTCCATTAAAACAACGAGTGGCTGAACAGTGCAAACCTTGAAAGATCCAATGAAGTCTTGCACGTACGTTTTGATCTGAAAGCAGCACATAATGCAAAATTGTTTTGGTTAAGTTAATTGTATCTCATGACCGACCTTTTCATTGTTCACTGCTTCAACAGATTCAGATGTATCTAGCACGAAGACAACGTCTGAAATTGTCAAATTTCTCTTACTAATTGTAAGTCGAGAAGTTCGTGTAGAAAATGAAATGGATGAAAAAGAAACTGACCAAGAGCAACCCTTTTGCAAGGCTGGCACACACTTGCCGCTGGCTTGCCGTGATCCTTCGAAGTGTCAATGAAGTTTGCATCGCATCTTGAACAGATTTTTTGTTGTCATTTCAGACTTTCATTCTTTCTAAAAGTCGTTTCGAGCCCTTGTACGTAACCGGACACACCTAACAACAATCAGAATTGATTGACACAATAATTGTTTCGGCGTAAAACTGAAACAATATTGTTTGATATATAAAAAAAAATTTTATTTGTTTAATATATCATAAATGAAATAATGGTTGTTTCTAACAATTTTGTTGTCATTTCTGAACTTGATTCTTTCTCACCTGCACTCTGGGCCTGTTGATGCGTCGACGCAGGATGCATGAGTAGCGCACTTTGTATTCCAATTAGCGCAGGCTAAAGTACGATAGAAATGTTAGTCTACCTTTAGTTGTAATTTTCTATAGCTTTATTTATTTATCTTTATATATATATATTTTTTTTTAGATATTTATATTGAATTATTATTGTTCGTCAACTAAGATGATAATCAACGTGTCAACACGTGAAGATGTCGAAAATGTCAATAAATCATTAGGTTTGTGATATTTGTCAAAGTAGCGGCAGAAACAATACAATGCTTCTGGTATAGTAGTCTGACGACTTTTTGTTTTTCTTGTTTTTGTGTGAGTGCTACATGTTTTGAAAATCGACGCTGACAAGGCTTCTGAGGGCAGGAGGAGACGCAAGTGATCTCGAGTTTCTCAGTCGCTGGCAATTCTTCCGTACTCTGCAGTCTCCAGACTCCTCCGTTCTTTCCGCTGTTGCAGTCGATATACTCCACGGGAATCCACTCGCCTTTCACACGCGCCTGCATTGAAGCGCTATGTTTATATAATATGTAAGTACATATAAGACAGTGTGAATTATAAAGTTTTGTTTTTTTTCTGCAATTTTCGAATGAGCTGTTATTTTTGGCACGAATTTAGAATATTAAACTGTTTGCCCATATTGACGATCGTTAAAATTGCCAGATTAGCATTTTGGCAATTTTAACGATCGTCAAAAATGGCAAGCATTGGAATATTCTATATCCGTGCCAAAAATGACAGCTTATTCTAAAATTGCTGAAAAACCAAATTTTTTTAATTCACATTGTCTTATGTACATATACATATATATACTTTCATATAATATGTAAGTACATATATCGTATGCTTACATATTAAATGTATATATCTATTAAAATTCGTTAAAGAAGCAAAAACGTCCTGAAGTCACCTTGCTTTTCTTAAACGATAAGTATTTTGCATGAATGCGGACACAATATTTAAATGAAATAAGGGGAGTTTTTTTCTCACCCTAGTCCAGTTGTGAGAATAAGAACAAAAGCACGATACCATTTTTTTTTCTAAGTTGATATTTTCGATACTCAGAAAGTGGGAGGGCAATTGGTCTCACTTTTCTTGAAAAAGGAAAAAAAACCAAGAAGGTCACACTCCTTTCCTTTCTTTCCTTTCTCCCTACCACTGAAGCAAACACCGCCAACTATTTCGAAGAGTTCACACTGGGTTCACTGATGTTTATGAAGGTTTTTTGTGTGTTAAAAAGCAGACTTTGACTTGATAAAATCTCTCTCTTATTTTCTCACTTATCTTCTGTTTTCTTCGAAAATGAAGAACTGGAAAAAGGGAAGCTAACGTTTAGTTTATAATTAGCTGTGCGGCAGGAGTAGATTGGCCGGCCGGAAACAGCGTGAGCAACGTTGACAACCTCAAGAATTCATTGATTTGTAGGGAGAAGACAATATTCAATCGATAGCCTCGTTAATATAATAGTTCAGCTAAATGTTCTGGATTTGATAAAACATGATCATTGATCTTTGTTAATTTCGCCTTTTGAAAAACTGTTATCTGAGACTGGCTAACCTCGGAGACATCACAATCCTTCCCCGATGGGCAGTCAGTTGTGAGCTTTGGAGAAGTGGCGCACGTGGTTACTTCTACAATCATTAAATGCTTTTGTTGTTGTTAAAAACATACTATCCAGCAAGAACTTTTAAACAAAAGTTTTAATTGTATTAGAATAGTATTTTAACAAGATACTATGTACCATCTTCAGGAATCGCACACGTGGTGGTTGGATTGCTGCCAATGCATTGGCCATTCGAGCACCAATAGCCATTCTCGCAGCCGAGAAACGGCGGCCATTGCTTCTCGGCAGTCTTAAATTGTATGACAAATTGTGACATTCTTGTTTCTGACGAAATTGTTCGCTTTCTTCGAACTATTTCGGAATATTTGTCTCTGCGAAAGGACTTTTTTCCAATTCCATGGTAATGGAGATCTCACTAACCACGAGCCCTCCACGGAGGCAAACAGTCGTCTTGCAACCGGTGCGAGGATGAATTGTCTGTAATCATGATGGATTATCTGCATCAAAGAAAGATGAAAAAAGCAGACCAATAACTCCTGATTTGTTTTTTAAATTACATCTGTAAGCAAGAAAACTGTAGCCAGAAATACAAGGTGTAAAATGTAGAGATAAAGTGAGTGAGATTAGAGCCTGCCTCAGCGCGCAGTGATTCGTCACATCTGTGGTTGGTTGGGCAGTAGCGAGTGGTCGAGGTCACTGTTTTGCATGTCGGCGCTTTACATTTTGCTGAAAAAGAAAAGAACCGCTCGTTATGTAATGTGAAAATATTATGTATCTCATCATTTTTCTCGTCTAAACGCAAGTAGGAAAGAAAAAGAGAATGCATACAATCTAAAAGCCGAGCGAGAGAGAGAGAGAGAAAATAAGAGAGAGAAAGAGAGAGAGAGAAAGAGAGAGAGAAAGAGAGAAAGAGAGAGATGGAGAGAGAGAGAGAATGAGAGAGAGAAAGAGAGAGAGAAAGAGAGAGAGAGAAATAGAGAGAATGAGAGAGAGATAAAGAAAGAGGGCGAGAGAGAGAGAGAGAGAGAGAGGAAGAGAGAGAGAGAGAGCGACTACGGTAGCTTACCATCAGTTATAGGCACGGGTAGCTGGGGACATTGAGGAGGAGATCTGAGGCCTGCGACATCTGCAACACTTCCTATTTTGCTTCGCTTGTCAAATGTTAGGTTTATTTATTTCCTTTATTTTTTTTTATAAATAAAGAACACATATGTATTTTGATGAATGAAGGAACCTTGGGCTATACCAATGACGAGCGCAGCCAAGAGAAGCTGGCGCTGCCAATAGCGCGCCATGGCCTGTAAAGAGATGAGAATGAAAGGAGAAGAGCATTCAACACGAAATGATCTAGCCGATCTCAAACTTTCCAAAGTAGCCATCTTTTAGTGTCTCCTCCCTATTTATGATTGAATTGAAGGAGAGGCGTGATAGGCGCAGTGGTCACGCTTGCTTCTTTTTATCAATAACTATTTCGCCATTTTCTCGCTTGCGCATTTCCACACAGGTTTCCTGGTGTACGGTTCCGTTGAATGGCACATGTTGCTGGTGTTGACGATTCGAGAAAAGGCGAAGAAAGGAAGAAGGCTGAGGCCAATCTCTCCATCATGCCGTGTTCAATCATTCTCTCTCTCTCTCTCTCATTCTCTCTCGATTCATTCTCTAAAAGAGGATGTGTTGATATCAGATTGCAACATCGAGAGAGCTGTGCATACCGTGACCATTTCTCGCCGAATTGCTACCGACGATAAGTGAAACCATCTTCATATTCGTTTGCTTCTACTCTTTTAAATTTCTCTCAAATCAAATTGCAATAACATCGATCTTTCGGTTGCTTGTTCCATGTGTGGGTTATGTTTGCACACAAAGCAAGGAACTGAGCTTGCTCTGAAGCGCTCGTCCTTGAAAAGGCGTCTGATCGATATTTCTTCCTTCCGACAACCTCTCAATGCCGGATGAGGAATATGTTATCACATGGAAGATGGGTGTCATTCGTTTAGGATCTCGTGTTGCTCTCCTTGAAGACATACATATGTACGGTTGGGGGGGGGGGGGTGTAAAACATTTCCCCTGGCCCATTGACACATTCCAGAATGCATTATCAAAGCACTGCTGACAAAAGAGCCAAAGTCACCTGCTGGTCATTCAACATCTGAACAAATCGGACGATTCATATCTCGTTACTGAGTTGTTGATAGACAGTTACTTCTGCTCTCTTTTTAATAGTTCTTGTTTTGTCCTTCGGTGGACGGGATATTGAAAAGATCGCGGGAGACGAGGAGAAGCGAGAGAGAGAGAGAGAGAAGAAGAAGGGAAGGTATAGAGAGAAAAAGAGTTGAGCCGAGTGGAGAAGAAGAGAAGCAGTGAGTTGCAGTGAACTGCTGCGAGTCGAAGTGTTGTGTGTGTGCCAGTTGCAGATTTATATACCTTTCCGACATGGCGTGCTATAGCCAATCACAGCATGCCACGTTACTCTTGACTACCAATAGAACACGCCAACACGTATGTATGTACATATAGGATTTCGAATTTTCCATCCCTACGATTTTTCGCGCATAAGAATTATTTGGACGGACTGGTCTCTCCTAACACTTTTTTCTCTCAAGCAGCATGGTGTATCGCAATCAGTCTTGAAATCGCGCTTATTTATTGTGGGAAACGTACGAAGAATAAAGATGAAAATTTGCTCCGTGAGCTCATTCTTCACCGCAAAGTGCATATGTACATATGTATATAAGCACTTCAGTATATACTACATCGTATTCACAGAAACATAGAAGGAACGTGAAATGACACAGAAAAGCAAGCAAGGACGAGATGAGAGTGAGAAGAAGGAGACAACTAACCATAAGTAAAACGTTTGAGAGTTGCCTTCGTATTCATCTGTATATATTCTCAATGTTGATTTTGCAGCAGTATTTTCCATCTCTACACAATTTACGATGTTAAGAGAGATCAGCGCAAGCCTTCCTTGCAGGCACAACCTCCTTGACTCGGGAGGGCGACAGTTGTGACCGGCACGAAAGTCTTCTACCGTCTTGACTGATCATGAGAACGAGGCTGCCATGCAAGAACTTGTGGTTGACTTGAGAGCGAAGACGGAGAAGATCGCAAAGGGTGGAGATCACTCCAAGACCCTGCACAAGAGCGCGGGAAAGTTCTTTTGCAAAGATCTTGTTAGACTAGTTTAACAAACATTGGAGTGGCAAGCACTTTGCTCAATCCATATTCCTCTCAAGCCACCTTCTTTCACCCTAACTTTTCTGTTCAATTTCTGATGAAAATCCTCTTCCATTGATTTTTGTGAATTATTTCATTTTCCGCATTCCTAGTGCTTGGAAAATGACCGTCATATGCCGCTCTCTAACTTTTCAAAGTGTGTAAGATTGCAAACTCATTATTTATTTAGTCGTGGATCAATCGATCAAGAAGGCCTCCTTGAGAAAATCGGCCCACAGAGATTGCACGACTTGGCGCAGTGGTCATAAAAGAAGATCTTGTCAGTACAGAAGCCATGAGCAACGACTTCAAAGATGCTGCGAAGATTTACATGGAATATCAAG
The DNA here is from genome assembly GCA_945643635.1 of Allodiplogaster sudhausi. Classification (NCBI taxonomy): domain Eukaryota; kingdom Metazoa; phylum Nematoda; class Chromadorea; order Rhabditida; family Diplogasteridae; genus Allodiplogaster; species Allodiplogaster sudhausi. Next base: position 1,898,431 of record CALZFC010000035.1, on the reverse strand, counting down.
GGAACTTGAAATGCATTAATGAGGTAGCTCCTTTATACTTTTTTAAATAAAGTATTTAACTGGAAATAGATTTTCTCCATTCGTAATGCTTGAACCAACTTTGTTGTATATATTCAGCCTCCATAATAGATTTACGTTATTTGCCTCTCTACATATAAGATGTCAATGTGTGTAAGATTGCAGAATCATGATTTATTTCGCCTTCAGTCAATCGATCAAGAAGGCCTCCTTTTGAAATGAGCCTATTGGGGGCCACAGAGATTGCACGACTTGGCGCAGAACTCAATCTTCTCAGCCAAAGAGAAGGCCTTTTCCGTACAGAAGCCAATTGCAACCATTCCCGCGCAGCTGTGAAGAAATGAAATGTTTACTCAATTTTTCTAAATATATGTTATAAAGTGCAAAACTAACTCGGTTCTCTTGTCTTCGCAAGGAGTGGAATCTGGCGAACTTGATTCATCAACAGTGGACGCGCTCGTATAGTCAGAGAAAGTGTCAGTTGACTCAGGCGCTACGCTCGAGTTTTCCTCACCATCAGCATCACAAAGGTTGCACGACTTGCCGCAGAACTTTTTCTTCTCAGCCAAGGTGAAGCGGTCATAATTGCAGAAGGCAAAAGCAGCCAGGAAAGAGCACCAGCTACAAAGAAAATAGCAAGTCTTTCTAAATTTACTATATTCTACAGTGCAAAACTAACTCGGCATTCTTATCTCCGCAAGTATCAGTTGACTCAGTCACAACGCTCGTATTTTCCTCACCAATAGCAGAGCAGAGGTTGCATGACTTGGCACAGTATTGAATCTTTTCATTCTGTGAGAATTCGTCCAATTTGCAGAAGCCGGTGGGTACCAACTCTGCGCACCTGATAATATGCCTGTTGCATTTTAAATTTTAAGTGGCATTACAGATTTGTTGTCAATTAAAAAAAAGTATATATTGTATCTTTAAAAAGGAATTCCAGAATTTCTTACCACGAATGGTTGTCCTCGCAAGAAACCGAAGGATCCGTTGAATTGCTGGATGTGATGTTCGTTGGCTGAGTCGAATTGGATGGCGAATCGCAAAGATTGCATGACACTCCACAAATTTCCTTCTTTTGTTCCAGCGTGTAACCCGGGTGGTCACAGAAGTTTTCCACCCAACCATTAACGCAACTGTAAGGCAAAGTGTGATCATTGAATGGAATTTGAATCTTGCGAGCTATTCAGATCTATTGGGTGATACACTCTTGAAGATTTTCTTCCTTGCTGACCTGGGATAGCTGTCCTGACAACGACCGGTTGATGGTTCAAACGTGGTGGAAGGGAACTCGAAGAAAGAATCTGTTGTCTCAGCGGACTCAGTAGAACTGTCTTCAACGTTGACATCACAAAGATTGCACGACTTGGCACAAATTTCCTTCTTATATTCCACTGTGTAATCAGGATGGCTGCAGAAGTTTTCCACGTATCCATTGGCGCACCTGAGAAGAGCGGGAAGTATTATGCGCTAATGAATTTATTACTTTATAAATAGACCTCATTGACTGCGCTTAAACAGAGGATAGAAATAACATTAGATAAAATCTTGCTACTTTTCTGATTGACCCCTCATAACGGTCCTCGCAGACCCTTGATGATCGCGTAACATCGAAGACCGCGAAGAGGAGCGTGGAACCGAGGAGAAGATAGCAGGTCATGACAGAGGATTCTGTAGTGTGAGAGAAATAACAATGAATCAAAAGTGAACAATGAATTCTGAGTATGAAGCGGCTTGTGGCATGGAACTTCCAGCAGCCGCTTTTATATCGAAGATGTTTCTTTGCACAGGTTTGCTATATTCTCGATGCTGCATCAAAGCGACGTTCTTATCCGCAAAAATTGGAAGTATTTGTTCTGCTGAAAGATATCCGTCCATCTTTAGTTTTATGACGCTTTGCAGTCGCACATATATTTTTAGAGCATTTGTTTGCAGTTTAAATGAAACAGTTGAAATTATATTCGATTTCGAACGTATCTTTTATTTTGAATCCCTTCAATTTATTTTGGGCTCATTTGCATGATCTTTGTTTTTTATAATGAAAACTTGAGTGGAGATATGATTTAAAAAAATGCAAAGTTGGGTCGCGAAATGTGAAATTACGAAATGCTCATTTACTTGATCTTTTTTTATTGGATATAAAACGAATTCATTTTACCACACCTCGTCGTATCAAGGAGGCTTCAGCCTTCACTTCTGTTTCGTTTATTTTGTTCCAAGTTTTTTTATGTTTTTAAGATTGCCTTTGAAATATCATAGACTTTAAATAAAGTAGTCATGTCGTTGAGAACTATTCTTTTTTATCGACTCCTTTGGACGTCTTAGGAACTTGGACGTATGGAACTCAACTTAGGGTCCACAGAACGAAAACGTTGCGAAATATCGACGAACTTTCTTTGCACAGGTTTGGCACATTCTCGATGCTGCATCAAAGCGACGTTTTATGCGGGCATATACGAAGTATTTGTCCTGCTGATTGTTATCCATATTTAGTCCCATGAAGCTTTGCAGTCGCACATATTTTTAGAGCATTTGTTTACAGTTTATATGAAATAATTGAAACTATATTCGATATCGTCGTCGTTTAAATTACATATCTTTTATTGTAATTGCATGTACACCAAAACAAGAGTTCTGTTTATTCAATTTTTAAGTTATGTTTTTAATGTTCAGTAAAAGTCTTAATTTTTTTCAATTAACAACATTATGTTTAAAATTCGAAGTTTGACCTTCTGATTGCTTCCTTTTCAAACATTTCTCGTTTTAAAACTCTATGGGGGCCAGGAGCTCATTGTCCTCTCTCAGAAGATATATAATCTATCAACTTATTCTGTGACTTTCAGAAGTTGTCGGCCCAAGCTAATGTTTGTGATGCGATGCATGGGAAGAAAGAATGTTTTGCGATCAAGTTTTATAATTTCTTTATAAATTAAATATCTTATGAGAGAGGAAGACTTCGATTCTCTAACTCCTCCCTGTCTCCTCTTCCATTGACTTAGTGCAGCATCACCAACTTCAACTCGGAAGTGTGGGCTAATGGTAAGCCCATGCCAAAGTCGGACGGGTGGGCGGAGCATGGAGTGAGAGCGATGCTTATGGATGGAGAAGGCCAGCTGCAGCACTTCTTGAAAGCCAAGCGACTCCAATCGTCCTCAACCTCCACCCACGCCTTTTCGGCCATGTCTGTTCAAACAATCGTTCTCAACGATTGAGTAAACAAAATCTGCTTTCACACATACCTACCTGCATACTATTTCCGCTATTGAATACTGCTTTAATTATGTGACGATTTCATCTTTGTGAGCATAAATACCACGATGAACGGAAAGTGTCCCGCTACAGAAAAACTTCTTTCTTGTTGTCACATCGAAAAAAATTGTTTTTGTTGAAAAGAGAGCAATAAATCATTGTTTATTGTGAGCATTTCCGCCTCATTACACAGCGGCAGAACCAGCATATTATAACGGCTACTCGTTCTACTTCGTATCAATGTTTGTTCGTTCTATTTCGTATCAATGTTTGTATTCAAGGAAATTTAAGGAATATCTCAATTCTTCGTGGATGAATCATAAAAGCTAAAATCAGTCGAATTATAAGTGCATGATCAAAATTTTGCATAAGTTTTTCCTCCGACACAATAATTTCATAATTTTTTAAATTTTGGGGCCAGGGCCTCTTTCGGGCCGACAACCGGAGCCGGGACATGGGAAGGATGTCACAGGTATAGCGTTCTGCCTCATTGCTACGTGACTTCTGGGATCTCCATTCTGACATGCTGTGATCTACCACTCTCTCTTACACGACACCATCTGAAACCCACCTTGCGTATACTGAAATACGGCGTCTCGTCTCTCTCGCTCTCTCTCTCTCTCTCTCTCTCTCTCCTTTTCTCTATCTATATCATTCAAATTCTCTCTGAACGGCTCAACAGTTATTCTATCTATTATAGGTTCAATGTATATTTTAATTAACACTGTCGAATATGCAACCTTTGCAACAAAAGTTTTTCGAAAATAAAATACAAGCCCGTGTTGAAATGCCATGAAATATCTGTGATTTGATTTTCTTATTAATTTAAACGATCGCGAAGTAGATATGGCGTGTTCCGCTTTTGACCACTCATTGTGAGCTTTTGACCGCCATGTCCAAGAATATCCACCCTCACCTTTTCAGCTTTTCTCTATCAAGCCAGCATTTCTGTCTGGCGAGCGATGGTCACTGCTTTCATAAGGAAGAACTTGCAAGAGTGGCGCTGCACGGAACGAGATCCCCATCCCCGTTCACATAACACCTGAAACTGACAGATTTTCATATCATTCTTTTTTTTCTCTTAACGCCTTTATTTGCAATGGAAAATCTACTAATTCTCATTATTCTAATGGTGTTAGTGTACACTTTGGAATGTTGTCAATCATTTCCCGCTCATGTTTGCAATCACATTTATGATTTCTTGGCAATAAGCCCTCCAGCCAACATCGTGGTCTGCTGACTCGAATAGAGTAGGATCTACATTTTCTACTTCTCCCACCATTAAATTCAGATGGTTGCAGACTTCTCCTTTTCGCTTACGCGCGGCTCAAACATATTCGTCACAATATTTGTTGGCTTAATATTCATAAATATGGCTAAAGTATGTACATAATGTTATAAAACTGCTATAATTTAAATTTTGTTTAAATTTACATGTGCCTTCTCCAAGTGAAATCTTTATTTTGGACCATAATGCTTTGCTTTGTCGTGATGTCCGATCTTCTGATTTTGAATTTCGGCCTGCAATTCATACCTCTTTGCTTGAGTAATGCGCGAGGAATATATGCTCATTCTTCTCCTGCCTACCTGGGTTGTCGGCTGCTTCCGCTCGCCGGGGCCAAAGGAACCGCCCTTGGCTACTAAAACAACACCACTTAGCACGACAACTACAGTAACGACGACAACAGCAGTCCCGACTACCACAACCACCACCACAACAACGACCACCATCGCGCCCCTGCAGATTCCACGTATAATCTCAGTTTCTTCCATTTTTATTCCAAAAAAGTCTGCATCTCTTGTCGTTAGCGTAGGAAACCACTGAGTTCTTATGCAATTAGATACAAACAAGGCAGAATCGTTGATGACGAAAGAGGTTCCAGATGTTTGCCTTAATAAATAAATAAAATCAACCATTATGATGTGGGATCAACGACAGAAGATTAAAAAAATTAAAAGTATAAGATTCGCAATATAGTGGCATATCTTATATTCTGGATGTTGAGTTGCAAATAGAATGTTTACTCTTCAGCATGCTTGACGTGCGGTCTTCCCGTCTTCCAAGCTCCACCACTCGCCGAATGCCCCCTCAATCACATCTGCTCCGATTCCACTCTCCTCGTCATCACAACTTCTCCCTGCGTCCAAGTCACTTGCAGCACTGGCGCTACTCTCGTCGTTGTCAGTGAGCCGAATGGGAAAATATCATATTTTATTAAATCTCAAATGGGTTTCACAATAAAAAATGGCGAGAGAATTGATTCTATCAAAGAAATATGGCACATGCACGCCAAATAATCGGTATGGGTTCCTTACTTCATATAAAATTATTCTAATGCAGGCAGATGGCAATGTCGAAACTGGCGGACTGAGCTGCTTGCCAGGCGGCGGAGGCTTCTCTGACACCGCGAATACAGCTGTCGTTTATCCTGACTCTCCGACTGTATACTGTCGCTATCGTGCGTTTACTTTCCTTTCTTTCGTACTATTCCAGACGATATTTTCAAAGAAGTCAAGAGAATGATAAGTTGTATGTTGTGCTAGACAATGGAGCACATTAATGTCTTTTCAGAATGTCAGTGTTCCAATCCTGACCTATTGGAAAAACTCGGACGTACAACGTACGCATGTCCTCCCGGTGTCTTCTGCTACCCACCGCATATCGAGCCTTGTCGAATATCATGCGACCCGGCCACTCCGATGGTGCAGTGGGTACTATACTTTAACTATATATATGTATGTATATGTATATAATATTCGTTGGAAATTTTTTTTAAAGCCGAATTAAAAAAAATTTAGCTTTAACATTACTTTTATGGACATTGCGAGTGCTATCTAGTATATTTTTGCCCTGCCTCATCGTTCTTCTCTCGAATTAGACCGCTACTATTTGCCACCGCCGAAAATTGTTCCTCTAGTTTCCTGGTAGTCCGGATAAGCGCATTCTTCTGCCGAGCGAGGTTATCTGCCAAGCGAATCATTTATTTGCTCCGACGGGTTCCACTGCCCATTACTCCACTTGTGTTGTGCTGCGTCAGTTTGTCTTCTTTCTTCGAATCTTTTTCTCAACTAGATGTCCGATAACTCTTAGATTTCATCATACGTGTTAAACAAAATTTTCCATAAAAAACAATAGTTCCAAGTTCCATTAAGCATTCCAAATGGTCAAAACATTTCCAACAACTGAAGGCTGCAGCCCTCTTCCGTGTCTCCCCTCGTACAAAGTCTACACAACCAGCTGCATTAATGTTGTTGGTTTCCTTTTCGAGTGCACTGTTGCAATTGGTCTTAATTCCATTTCTAACCACGTCTTTTCCTCTAAATTGCGCTGGCTATCCCATGACCACCATATTCCTTTTTTTATTACATTCTGTTCCCTCTGTGGAAATGTTTTACAGTCCTATGGTCTATTGATTTTCGCATTTCATTCATATCTCACTGATATCATACAATAATTTCTTCTATCTCACTCTTTTCTATTTCCTTTTGCCTTTCTTCAATGCCGAATGCATGTTTTCATTCTTCTTCTTCCAGGTCTACTTTATTGCTAATTATCCGCATAGGCCGCCTGCCGCCTTTGCTACTTGCACATCTGGTGTCACAATCCGACCCTTTGTAAGCACACTTCTCATGGATCTGATTGCTATTCCGCTCTTCTAACCAATAAACGGTTTCAGGCGAACGGTGTTCCAGGGTTTATTCAATTGCTAAGATGCGATGCTGCGACTGCACCGACCTACGCTGGGGCAACTGGTGTGAGAAAGAGTGCAACAGCTAAAATAAATTATTTTATTTCACTTATTAATTTTTTGTATTTTAATTCTTAAATTTTTTGAATTCTAAATTTGATATCTTTAGTACCTACTCATTATCTTCGTTGCACTATACTACATATCAATTTACATATGTATGTATGCATATCTTATTTATTTTATTAAAGAAACCGTTCTCATTATTTTCATTCTTTATAAGAAAGCCGTGAACACATCTCATAGAAAAAAGTCATGCCCTTGATATTAAAGCGGTCTTTCTTCTGGATGCGTTGAATCAAGAAGAAAAAACAATTGGCTTGCAGATAACATGTGCCGACGTAAGAGCGTGCCATGATGAATGCACCGCTCCATCCCGCCAGCCACCGGGCACCTTCACAACCATCGCCGTTCACAATTTTTGTGAGATTGCATGCACCAATGGCAATCCTCTCCAGTACACGGTTAGACAGTACACGGCCCAAGAATTTAAAAAAAATATATTTCATCTGCATACGAGAACATCACGAAAAAATTATGGGTGTATCATATACCAATATTAAATTTTTTTTCAGAAATTTATTTAATGGAGGAAAGTTGAAAAAGTGCGTGTATCGTTTGAAAATGGCAGGATAGAATGCGAGTTATATGCTGTGTTCGTATTTTAGATTAACGGTGTCATCAGTATTGCGTCAAAGATGCGATGCAACCCTTTGTACGGGCTCGAGGTTATCGACGAAAACGGCAACTCGGTTGCCGTGCAGGACGTAAAGTGCACTTGAAGAACACGGGAAATTACATTTCAAAAAGCGAAGTAAAAGCTTTAATTAACTTTGAATTAATTTGCTTTCGTCGAACACAGAGAACAAATAGCAGACTTCTCACGATCAGCACGATCGAAAACGGAACAAAAACTGACAGGCAAACTGAAGACATTGTTGAACAAAGCATTTTTAACCTTTGCATATTCATCGTTCTAAATGTACTCTAAGGATTTCAAATTGGAATCTAGAGAAAAAAGGATAATTAGTTTCTGGGACAGCAAGAATCCTTTGTGTCAGTTCCAAGAGATCTCGACCTATCGTTGCTATAGCAGAGTTTGGAATCAATGTCGCAAATCAGAAAACCTTTCTTCTTCAGAAAAAAACTGTAGAAGCATTGAAAAGAAACTGCAAATTATTGTTGCGAATCTGTTCTGCTCTGAACGAACCGAGATCGTGCCAGATCGCCTGAGTTGGCACGATCTCGGTTCGCCTGAGTTGATGACGCTCAGGATGGAGTATATGTGATTCGTCGACAGGTACATCGGTAAAAGGTTACAGACGTTCTTCCTCGTGGACGCCTTCGCCACCCTATTCGGACGTTCTTCCTCGTGGACGCCTTCGCCACCCTATTGGAGGCGGCTCTCGCACAGCTGCAAACATCCCAGACCGTGGGAGTAGCCGGAACCAACAATTTTTTTTTTTGAAAGGTGAACAAGTATCTACCGAACGCGACCGTTGGTGGTTCTTTGAACTGTTTTTTTTTTAAATAAAAGATGATTTTTATGTTTTGCAGCTGACTGCCCTTGTGGGAGTGGCGAGCAATCGCCTCCTCCCTACGACAAAAACGCACGGCGGCGGATACCAAGCCTTGGAGACGCCTTCCGTTTAACTTTATGTACATTCACTCAGACACGTATAGTGGATTTGTTTTTTCCTATACTTCTTCACTTTTTCGGTCTTTTGACCAATGTATCTTTATAGAACCCCTTTATAGGGAGGGGGGGGGGGTCTGGGGGGGGGGAGGAAGCCAGGGAGTGTCGGTCATGTGACTCGCTGCTCGACGCTTCGCACTCAACGAACGTCTAATGATTACGAAAAACGAGTACTACCTATTTGTGACTCTGAAAACACAGATTAACCACTATAAAGAAGACAGGGTGATTTCTATGATGGGGAATTGAATAAAGAAACCCCCTCGACTGATTTTTTTTGTATAAACTATTTCATTGGAAATACATTTTCCATTCAATGCTTGACAAAACTCTTCGTTGTATGCGATGCAGCCTCCATGAAAATTTAGTGGTAAACAACCGTTATTTGCCGATCAACGTATAAGATGTCAATGTGTGTAAGATTGCAGAATCATGATTTATTTCGCCTTCAGTCAATCGATCAAGAAGGCCTCCTTTTGAAATGAGCCTATTGGGGGCCACAGAGATTGCACGACTTGGCGCAGAACTCAATCTTCTCAGCCAAAGAGAAGGCCTTTTCCGTACAGAAGCCAATTGCAACCATTCCCGCGCAGCTGCGAAGAAATGAAATGTTTACTCAATTTTTCTAAATATATGTTATAATGTGCAAAACTAACTCGGTTCTCTTGTCTTCGCAAGGAGTGGAATCTGGCGAACTTGATTCATCAACAGTGGACGCGCTCGTATAGTCAGAGAAAGTGTCAGTTGACTCAGGCGCTACGCTCGAGTTTTCCTCACCATCAGCATCACAAAGGTTGCACGACTTGCCGCAGAACTTTTTCTTCTCAACCAAGGTGAAGCGGTCATAATTGCAGAAGGCAAAAGCAGCCAGGAAAGAGCACCAGCTACAAAGAAAATAGCAAGTCTTTCTAAATTTACAATATTCTACAGTGCAAAACTAACTCGGCATTCTTATCTCCGCAAGTATCAGTTGACTCAGTCACAACGCTCGTATTTTCCTCACCAATAGCAGAGCAGAGGTTGCATGACTTGGCACAGTATTGAATCTTTTCATTCTGTGAGAATTCGTCCAATTTGCAGAAGCCGGTGGGTACCAACTCTGCGCACCTGATAATATGCCTGTTGCATTTTAAATTTTAAGTGGCATTACAGATTTGTTGTCAATTAAAAAAAGTATATATTGTATCTTTAAAAAGGAATTCGGAGAATTTCTTACCACGAATGATTGTCCTCGCAAGAAACCGAAGGATCCGTTGAATTGCTGGATGTGATGTTCGTTGGCTGAGTCGAATTGGATGGCGAATCGCAAAGATTGCATGACACTCCACAAATTTCCTTCTTTTGTTCCAGCGTGTAACCCGGGTGGTCACAGAAGTTTTCCACCCAACCATTAACGCAACTGTAAGGCAAAGTGTGATCATTGAATGGAATTTGAATCTTGCGAGCTATTCAGATCTATTGGGTGATACACTCTTGAAGATTTTCTTCCTTGCTGACCTGGGATAGCTGTCCTGACAACGACCGGTTGATGGTTCAAACGTGGTGGAAGGGAACTCGAAGAAAGAATCTGTTGTCTCATAGGACTCAGTAGAACTGTCTTCAACGTTGACATCACAAAGATTGCACGACTTGGCACAAATTTCCTTCTTATATTCCACTGTGTAATCAGGATGGCTGCAGAAGTTTTCCACGTATCCATTGGCGCACCTGAGAAGAGCGGGAGGTATTATGCGCTAATGAATTGATTACTTTATAAATAGACCTCATTGACTGCGCTTAAACAGAGGATAGAAATAACATTAGATAAAATCTTGCTACTTTTCTGATTGACCCCTCATAACGGTCCTCGCAGACCCTTGATGATCGCGTAACATCGAAGACCGCGAAGAGGAGCGTGGAACCGAGGAGAAGATAGCAGATCATGACAGAGGATTCTGTAGTGTGAGAGAAATAACAATGAATCAAAAGTGAACAATGAATTCTGAGTATGAAGCGGCTTGTGGCATGGAACTTCCTGCAGCCGCTTTTATATCGAAGATGTTGCATTGCACAGGTTTGCCATATTCTCGATGCTGCATCAAAGCGACGTTTTTATGCGCAAAAATTCGAAATATTTGTTCAGCTGAAAGTTATCCTTCCATCTTTAGTCTTATGACGATTTGCAGTCGCACATATTTTTTAGAGCATTTGTTAGCAGCTTAAATGAAACAGTTGAAATTATATTCGATATCGAAGGTATCTTTTATTTTGCATCCTTTCAATTTATTCTGGGCTCATTTGATGAACTTAAAATGTTCATTATAATTAACATTTGAAGGCGATATGATAATTTGTTTTTCAAAGATGGGTTTAGAAATGTGAAATTACGAAATAATTGCGAAATGCTCATTTACTTGATCTTTTTTTATTGGATATAAAACGAATTCATTTTACCACACCTCGTCGTCTCAAGGAGGCTTCAGCCTTCACTTCTGTTTCGTTTATTTTGTTCCAAGTTTTTTTTATGTTTTTAGTTTGCCTTTGAAATATCATGGACTTTAAATAAAGTAGTCATGTCGTTGAGACCTATTTCCTATCGACTCTTTTGGACATCTTAGGAACTTTGAAATATGGAACTCAACTTTAGGTCCAAAAAACGAAAACGTTGCGAAATATCGAAGATATTTCTATGCACAGGTTTGTCACATTCTCGATGCTGCATCAAAGCGACGTTTTATGTGGGCATATGCGAAGTATTTGTTCTGCTGAATTTTATCCATATTTAGTCCCATGAAGCTTTGGAGTTGCACATATTTTTAGAGCATTTGTTTACATTTTATATTTAATAGTTGAAACTATATATATTCGATATCGTCGTAGAATGGGATGAAAGAATGTTTTGCGATTGGTTTTTATAATTACTTAATACATAATATATGTTATGAGAGAGGAAGACAGAGAGACTTCGATTCTCTTACTTCTCCCCACCTCCTCTTCCATTTCGGCAGCGGCCTCCCAACTATGCGGTTGCGGCCCATTGACTTCATTCAGCATCATCAACTAACTCGGACGTGTGGGCGGAGACTGGAGAGATTGCGATACTAGGGGAAGGAGAAGGCCAGCAGCAGCAGTTCTTGAAAGCCACACGTTTCCAATCGTCCTCAAACACCACCCACGCCTTTTCGGCCATGTCTGTTCAAACAATCGTTCTGAACGATTGAGTAAACAAACATCTGCTTTCACACATACCTGTATACTATTTCCGCTATTAAATACTCCTTTTTTATTTGACGATTTCAGCTTGGAGCGCACAAATGTGCGATTAACTGAAAGTTTCAGGCTAAAAAATTAATCTGCTTTGTTAATCTGTTGTTATCCAAAGTTTTTTTTTTGTTGAAAAGGAAGCAATAAACAAATTGTTGTACTCACTATTTATTGTGATCATTTCCACTGCATACACAGCGACAGAACCGGCAAATTATATTGGCTACTCTTTCTACTTCGTATCAATTGTATGTATTTTTAAGGCTTCAAGGAAATTGAAGCATTGATTGCACTTTATCACTGTATTTAAAAAATTATTTTCATCATGGAAAAATCATGAAAATTCAAACATTACACATATTTGTATGTTCATACATATCTAGAAAAATTACATCTATAGAACAATCATGACGAGGAGCATAAAAAGGAAAGCGAACTAAGCACCATTTCGGAGGAACTTTCGGTCTCGAAGCAGATTTGGCGCGTTCGGCTCTTGACCGCTAATTGTGAGCTTTTGACCGCCAGAGCAAGAAGATCGCACCCTCACCATTTCATCTTTTCTCTATCAAGCCAGCATTTTTGTCTGGCAGGCGATGATCGCTGCTATCATAAGGAAGAACTTGCAAAAGTGGCGCTGCACGGAACAAGATCCCCATCCCCGTTCGTATACCACCTTAAACTGGACTTTCATATCATTCAATTTTCTCTCTTAACGCCTTCATTTGCAATTGAAAAATCTGCTAATTCTCAATATTCTAAGGCTGTTAGCGTATACTCAGGAATGTTGTGAATCATTTTCCTTCATATTTGCAAATAAATTTCTGCTGTCTTGCCGATAAGCTTGCTCACCCCTCTGGCAAACATCGCGTTTCTGATGACTCGAATAGAGTAACATCTTCATTTACTTCTGCTCCCACCGTTAAATTTAGATGGTTGCACGCTTCTTGCTTTCCTTTAGCCCACCACAAATATACATATTCGTCACAATTTCTAATGAATTTTAGAAAATATTTGTTCGCTTATTGAATTATGGCTAAAGTATCCTTGTAAAACAGCTATAATAAAAAATTTGTTTAAATTTCCTTTTTCAAGTACAAACTTTCCTCTTTTGGACGATGTTGCTTTGCTTTGTCGTGATGTCCGATCCTTCAGGGCTTGAATTTCGGCATGCCATTCATACCCATTTGCTTGAGGAATGCGCGAGGAATATATTCTCATTCTTCTTCTGCCTTCCTGGGTAGTCTGCTGTTTCCGCTCGCCGGGGCCCAAGGAACCGCCATTGGCCACTACAACCACGCCACTTAGCACGACAACGACAATAACGATGAAAACAGCAGTCACGACCACCACCACCATCGCACCCCTGCTGATTCCTCGTACAATCTTAGTTTCTTCTATTTTTATTCAAAGGAAAGTCTGTATCTCTTGTGGTTTGCGAAGGAATTCACTGAAATCTTATGCACTTACAAGCAAACAGGGCAGAATCTCCGATGACACAGGAGATTCTATTCGTTTGCTTTAATACATAAATTAAATCAATAATCATGACGTGAAGACATGATGTTGGCAATTGCTTAAATAAATAAATAAAAAATCGCAATTTGTTAATTTACACTAGCATATCATATATTCTGGATGTTGAGTCGCAAATAGAATGTTTACTCTTAAGCATGCTTCACCTCTCGCCGATTGCCCCCTCAATCACATCTGCACCGATTCCACTCTACTCGTCATCTCAACTTCTCCCTGCGTGTAAGTCACTTGCAGCAGCGGCGCGACGCTAGTTGTTGTCAGTGAGACATCTATTGAGAATCCTATCATAGAATTTTAAAGGATGTCTTCAGCGAATGTTTGGCCAAACAATTCAAAAGAGAGGTTTATTAGGCGAGGAGAAGGCCAGTGAAGAGCGAGCGAAGAGTGGTGAGACTGCCATTTATGCGTTTAAGAGAGCCTCTCTGTAAGGGTCAAGGAGCGCCTGCCCTAGAAATTCATAATTTTTCTACAACCTTGAAAACACTATGAGGAATGTATCTAGTGTTCATAACGGATTTTAGGAGGTCAAAAAGTTTTCGAAAATTTTTTTGACTTAGTTATAAGTAAAAATGTTCAAAAAGTTTCGAAGACCATATCTAAGGTTATACTCAATATTTCTGAATAATCTTTTCACTTTTAAATTCCTTCTGCAAAACTACACAAAAAAGTCCCTGATGACCATTTCTGAAAAAATAAAATTTATATGACTTTTGGTCAATTTAATTTTTTGAAATGTGGTTTTCAGGCAATAACTTGAAAAACTACACAGAATATGTTTCTGCGAGGAAAAATCTCGGATACTTTTTTGGGTATCTGCATTTGCATATTGGTTTCTGAGCAAATTTCGGTCTTAGCTAAAAACCATAATACCATTCAAATTGCAAAAATTGTTACACAAAATGGTCCATTCGATGTAGTTTTTTATGCTCTTCAAAATTGTATATGATTTGTACATAAAAAAATAAGTCTTAAGGTTGAAAATTAACTTTTTGTGTTTTAGGCCAATTTCTGGTGTAAAAATACTCATTCTTTTGACCATTAATAGTTCTTGTACACCGATTTTAAACACAATATTTATACTGTGAGAAAGAGCCGCTAAAACTGCGTCGAATAAAGCTTTATAACAAAAATCGGAGTACAATTTTTTTGGGAATATGTATTTGAATGCTGGCTGTTAAAGGCGACATTGCTGAATATTTTTTAGCAAATGTTTTAAAATTGTTCTTTTGAAGCATCTAGCACCCATTAATGGGTATTCCATGATCCTTTGATGTTCTTTTATGATATACCACTCAAAAATACTCAAAAAGTCAAGAAATATCATTTCTACGAGCCAAGATGGCGAAATAAATGTACGAAAACTCTTTCGAAGCCATCTATCAATTCATTTGTGAGCCGGTTGGCCAAAACGGTCATAACAAAGGGCAGAGACTTTTACATAATATATCCACCGATGAAAGAGCAAAACCTGTACATGTTTCAGAAATCTTGAAATTTCGAAAAAAAAAATCGACTACAGGATTCGACTATTTTGAGCTGTTCTGCGAATGCTGGTAAAAATGGAAACTATGTTCTGAAAACTCTACCATAATGGTTGTTTAGACGAGAAACATGAATTTGATGTTCATTTTCTACTTTTGAGTACCATCCATGGTACTTTTGTCAGAAGAATGAAATATTATATGCAAAAAAATTTCATATCGATCAAGCGTACCATGTATGGCACTTAAAAGTAGAAAATGAACATCAAATTCATGTTTCTCGTCTAAACAAACATTATGGTAGAGTTTTCAGAACGTAGATTCCATTTTTACCAGCTTTCGCAGAAGAGCTCAAAATAGTCGAATCCTGTAGTCGATTTTTTTTTTCGAAATTTCAAGATTTCTGAAACATGTACAGGTTTTGCTCTTTCATCGGTGGATATATTAAGTAAAAGTCTCTGCCCTTTCGAATAGTTATGACCTTTTTGGCCAACCGGCTCACAAATGACCTGATAGATGGCTTCGAAAGAGTTTTCGTACATTTATTTCGCCATCTAGGCTCGTAAAAATGAAATTTCTTGACTTTTTGAGTACTTTTGAGTGGTATATCATAAAAGAACATCACAGGATCATGGAATTCCCATTAATGGGTGCTAGATGCTTCAAAAGAAAAATTTTGAAACATTTGCTAAAAAATATTCAGCAATGTCTCCTTCAACAGCCAGCTCCCAAAAAAAGTGTCCTCCGATTTTTGTTATAAAGCTTTATCCGACGCAGGTTTAGCGGCTCTTTCTCACAGTAAAAATATTGTGCGAGAAATCGGTGTACAAGAACCATTAATGGACAAAAGAATAAATATTTTTACACCAGAAATTGGCCTAAAACACAAAAAGTCAATTTTCAACCTTAAGACTTATTTTTTTATGTAAAAATCATATACCATTTTGAAGAGCATAAAAAACTACATCGAATGGACCATTTTGTCTAACAATTGTTGCAATTTGAATGGTATTATGGTTTTTAGCTAAGACCGAAATTTGCCCAGAAACCAATATTCAAATGCAGATACCCAAAAACGTATCCGAGATTTTTCCTCTCAGAAACATATTCTGTGTAGTTTTTTCCTGCTCTTTGTCATGGACCATTCGGTTTTTTGGACGTAATAGTAAAAAAAAAGTTATTGCCTGAAAACCACATTTCAAAAAATTAAATTGACCAAAAGTCATATAAATTTTATTTTTTCAGAAATGGTCATCTCGTCTACCGTACTTTTTTGATTTCGGTGATCGCCCTTTTTTAAGTGCAAATTTCCAATATTCAATGCCGCATCATGCCTGAAATTTTTTTCTTTTCCACACTTGCATGGTTATAAAAAAAGTAATTAAAGATTAAAGATGGAAAAGAACAAATAAAGAATGTATTTCTTGAAAACACTAATTGTAATCAATATGAAGGAAAAATATGTATGTAGATGATTATTCACTTTTTACAATATTGAATCAAAAGGCGCTGAGGAATGCAGTAGACATTTTGATGCATCCCGGTAGGCGGATGGTGTGTACTTCAGGACGTGCTAGAGTTCAAAATGACACAAGAACCTTCTTCATCGAATTTCTCTCCATGGCTACCATCCACTTGGCCTCGCTTGCCTCTCTGAGAGGTTAGGATTTTGTTTTCTACATACACTCACTCACACGAATAGAATTTTTTTTTACTATACTTCTCCACTTTTTCCCTACATATCTTTATCGTGCAGCCGACAGATATCCCACTTTACAGAGAGTGTTCCCTTGAGGAAGAAGAGCAGGAAGAGCGCCTGGTTCCGGAAGCATCCTGCGGCGACTGACTCGATGTAGAAAACAATTTATTACTTGCGTCTCATATCACCTCTTCTATGCTTGCAAGCATTCTAAGACCCTCCGCCCATCAATCCTCGTGTTTTTCTCTGCTCACTCCCGTGCACTGCTCTGCCATTCTAGTCATGCTACCAGAAAAGACCATTTTATGAAGTGCTATTCAAGACTTCTTTGGTTGCTCTATCCTTTTTTTCAACTTCACTTTTGAGAAAGAATACAAAGAAAGAATGAAAGAATACATTTAATCTTCAAAAGCTACTTTATTCACTAGAAGAATTGGTGTGCAGGTTCAGGGTGTGTTATGTGTGTGTGTGGAGTCAGACTAGACGGGTGGGCGGAGCCATGCATGCCCAACTCAGGCAGCGAGACTGGGGCCGGCGGCCGGTTTGGGGATTGCAGTCGGGAAGACGGCTGCCGTCTTCTTGTCTTCTTGTCGCAGCGCAATCTTCTTCCTACGACCATTTTTGTTTATTTAATAAAGAAGCCAAGTAGCGAATGATTTTACATTAGGGCCATTTTTATGCAAATATTTGGCTATTCTTCTGTTGAATAAAAATCAAGTTGAAAAAACAATTATTCAAAATTTCTGGAAATACGCCTTAGACTAATGCGAATTGATCCTCGTTTATAAATCCATTTGTTAATTATTCAGAGCATGGCTCCTTTACAACAAAGATAATTTAATTTGTGATTTTTCTGCTTACAGCATCATTTTGCGGTTTGCATCCCTGAATATTTCGGAATTCTCGCGGAGCTTCGTCTCTCTCAGGAGAGGGAATATGTACGCAGCGAGGACGTGGAAGACGTAGAGTCCATCCTGCAATCATGTCCAATGCTATCATATCCTGACAATAATAGTAGGTTGCGCCGTACCGCGATGTCTGGGAAGGAGCCTCAGCGCGACTTTTTCACCGCCTCCGCATGAGCTTGAACTTCGTCCTTGAATTAAGGAACCAGAAATTATGCATAAAAAGGATGTGTCAAAAAAGCTAAAAAGCAAACTTGCACATGCCACATAAAGCCATTTTCCTCCTCGCGAGGCCCATTCACGAGCTGTCGACGCATGTTGATCATGGCAGCCAGCTGACAGGAGCGGCCGCAGCCAGTTCCATCCTGGATGAAGACCTGCAGGGGAAGAGAGGGAATGAGGGATAGAGATAGATGAAGAGAGAATGAGGAAGATAGAGTCAGAGAAAGAGAGAGAGACAGAGAAAAAGAAAGGGGTAGAGAGAAAGAGAAATAAAGAGAGAGAGATGTGAAACTGCACCAGGTGGCGTTTCAGATTCTTCATCGGAACGAACTTCTCGAAGCGCGCCAGCTCACGTTCGATCACCGGCTAAATGGGAAAGACAGACTTTACTTGATCGGCATCTATTTAATAACATTTCCAAGTATTTCATAACATACTCATTCGATAACAATGAAAAAAACTCGCCAGAATGGCATCCAAGTCGTCGGGCAGCTTCAGCTCCATCCAGAATGTGATGTTGGTGTGCGCAATGGTTGCCTTCTTCTCGACCGTCTTGCCATCCAGGCTGCGCACTTCCACGTGCACCACGCGCTCCTCTACGCCATCCTCAAAATGACATCTCTAATTATTGCTGCGGCCATACATTTTTTTCGTATACCCTTTCAATTACTTTGATCAAATTTAATTCTTTTTTTAAGATCTCACCATGAACGGCTCCTCCTCGACGCGCACTGTGATGATGTGCTTCTTGTCGTAGGAGAGCATCACGGAGAGACGCGTCTGCTGCTCGGCCAGAAGAGTCCGCTTCGGTGGAGGAGGCCTGAAGATATATGGTAAGTAGGCTGAACAAATAGGTTCCAGGCAGCCGACAAATTCTGGTCAATAGAAGATGGACAAACTTTTCCTTCTTGGCGCTCGTGTCCTTCTTGGCGCTCGTGCCCTTCTTGGTGCTCTTGTCCTTCTTGACGCTCGTGTCCTTCTTGACGCTCGTGTCCTTCTTGTCGCTCTTGTTCGATTTGACGCTCTTGTCTTTCTTGACGCCCCCGTCCGTCGTGGAGTAGCTCTTCTTGCTGTCCCCTAAAGGTCTTATAGACCCCATCGCGCTCAGCTCAACCTGGCTCTCCTCCGGAACGATCAGCTCCTCCAATTCAATCGTCTTCTCCCTGACACTTTTCTTGCTCTTCTCATCGCCTCCAGCACTCGAGCGATTCTTGCCGACAAAGGCGTCGACCAGCCTCTGCAGCTTCTGCGGCGAACTGCCCAGTGGCAGGTTCAGGCCAATCTGTCATTATTATTGCAATATATTTCAATTGCTCGTATCTCTCTCTAGTTTAATTTCTAATTGCTTTATTGTCATTCTCATATACAAATAGATGTTTAATCTTACTAATAAATACTGACATCTTGTTCGACTCGCTCGCAAATGTGCACAATGCTGCCGATTCCCAACTCGACCGCTGTCTCCCAGAAGATGGCCAGTTGTGGCTCGGTCACGATCTGGCAGTGAATATTTTATTTAAGTTTATTATAGGTCATCCCTCATATTGACATGCTAATCCTTAGCCGTTACAGTAACCTGGCCAACAATGATGCCGCCACTTCCTTCGATGACATTCGCGTTGAGACGCGGAAGGGCGCCGTACCGAGGCAGCGCCGTCCTCTTCACGATTGGTGCAGAGTGTCTTGAACGAGAGACCGCCATAGTTACACACAAAATCATACACAAAATCAATTTGGAATCTATTTTGCAGGAAATGTGACCTCTGTGCAAGGCGCCAATCGTTCATAGTGGCCACCGAGCCGTATTCGTCCGGTTTCGCGTCGGCGGGCACCGGCGGATAAACCTCCGCTGCGTAGTGCGTGAAGTTGACAAGATGCTAAAAGGAAAATGCAAGATCAAGCAATATGGTCACACTCGTTGATATAGAAATAAGACGAATAACTAAAAGAATAACATGACTTCTTACCGCATTACAGCGCCCCTCAATATCGTAGATACCGAAGCAACCCACAGAAGTCATAATTACTAAAAAAAAAATTTATTTTTGTTATTTAAATAGCTATTTTTTTTTGCTTTTTCTAATTCTTTTTTGCTATTCAGAACATTTCAAATGAATTTTTAGAGTAGTCTATTTTTACAGTTACAGTAGTCATACACGGCGGGATATTCAAACTTTTCATGCGGCGCGTGATCTTCTCCTCGGGCGCGTTTTGAACAGTGCCCATTGCCTCGATGAAAGTCGACTCATCCGTGTCAGTCATGGCGAACGTGAGCCGCCGCTTCTCCAGCACGCTGTCTATGAACGGCTTAGTCTGCTCTCCCTTCTTCTCGGCTGCCTTGTTGCGGCTGCGGCGACGCACAAAGAAAACTGTAAAAGGATCGATGTTGAACATTCGCTCAAAATCAACAGATAACCCTCGCGTACCGACTCCACCAATGGCCACGAGAAGGAGACAAAGGCCGACACTGCCAATGATGATCCAGGGTCTGAAGCCAGACTGGAACAAAGGATTGCGCTTGTCAGGGGATCAAGCAGAAATTTATTCAAGCCATAGATTGGCAAGCATTTTTGATTTGTACTTCTGCCGAACCTTCAAAACCGCCGTAGTTGACTGCGTAAGCAGGGCCGTCGTGGTCGTCGTCTGAAGCGAAAATATCTATAGAATTAAGCATGTTCTTTGCATACTGTAATACTTTTGTTATTATTCAAATTTAGCAGCACAGTTAATTTTGGTGCAAAAAGGAGACCTCTTCCTCAGTGACAGTGCTCGGAGTCGTAGTAGGCAGCTCTGTCGTAGTCGTCGTAGTGGTGAAGTACGCGTCGTACATTTCCTTGACTTCTTTCAGTCTTGCTTTCTTCCACATCTCGCTGTTGCACGGTTCGACTTCCGTTTGGCAGGCACAGACGAAATTGGCGTCGCCTATGTTGAAATTGTCAACTTACGAGCATCCTTCAACGCCGAGGTGGGCCACGCATTCGTATTGCTCGAGATTCCATTTTGAGTTCAGAGACTTCCGGTACTTCAGTTGGCACCACGTCTCGGTTTCATTATGGCAGTCTTGAGTATCACCAATCACTGTTTCGCACCTCTGAAGGAAGCCCTCTTCATCACTTTTAGAAATAAGAAATATTGTTTCTTTTGATATAAACCGAGTATGTTGACATGGCTTCACGCGAAAACTGCAAAATCAACCGACGAAGCTTCACGCGAAAACTGCAATTCAATATTAAATAATGAATACAAGAATGTTCTTGCTAGGTTAAAGGAAGGATAGAATAATGAAAACTTGTATAAAAAAATTAGGAGAAACCAATTGTTTTTTCACGAGAGGAATTAAGAAGAAAGCTGACGGCGAGGTGAATGGAATGAAGAGGCAGTCGAGCAGAGCGGCCAAGTGAGACGACCTTCCCGTAAGATGGCGATTTGAAGGAATGACACAAATGTCCCAATCACGAATGCTTTTATACGATTCTTCTTGCACTTTTTTTGTAATATTAGCATCGATTTCGCAACAACATTTAAAAAGTGCCCGGTTTTGCAGGTGAAATGTCAGGCAAAGAGTTCTATTGCATGCAAGGAGGTTGCCTTTTCTTTCAAATCTGCCAATTTTATCATAATCTCACTCATTTCCATTTCATCCACATTTTCATTTCTCTCTCAATTATACCCTTTATTCAACTTCCGTATTATTTTCACTCTTTTGCGCTTTCCACCATACCGTCACTTTACATTTGTTTCGACGGCTTGAGCGGCTGCCCCATACGACAGTCTTGAAATAAAAGAGATATGAGTTTCATTCGACGCCACTTTTTCTCTCATATCCATTCTTACTCTTTTTTTCCGAAAGTATCCATCTTGACTCCTTTCTACGTTCTCCAACCTTCACACTGTTACTTGTTTCGTCAGAGAAGATATGTATATGCCTTGAGACTTCCACTGCTTAGAACTTGATTAATACTGCTTGCAATTAGTCAGACGAAAGTTATTCGAAAAGCATTCTTCGTAAAGAAACATTAATGAAGTTTTTTTTACTATGTATGTATTTTCAAACAACAATAAAAATAAGCTCCTAGTGGATTAGGTTAGAACATTCTTGCTCGGAGCCGAACAGACAGAAAGGCAAGAATCTCGAAAGCCATGAAATCAAGAAGAACGCAAGCTCTTTTTTGCTAAACTAATAAAGACATTTTTTGGCCATATGTCCGCAGACTCCAGAATACTTGCCGACTTGTTCTTCCTTTCGCTGACCGTGTTGAGGAAGACAATCTTGTGGCGTGTCCTAGACCGGTTGGTTCAACGCTCTCGCATCGCCCATCTCCTTTAAAATGGAAGTGTGTGAGAAAGAGGAAAACAAGAGTGGAATGAATACGGAAATGGACGAGAAAGCGATGAATGGCGCGACGAGAAAGAAGCCACCACGAAGTCTAGTCTGCCTTGCTTCCCAGCCTCGTAAAAAGAAAAAGAAAGTAGAATCACAACCATCCTCTACTAGCACCAGCAAGGAAGAAATGCCAAGGAAACCATGAATTTCTATCCCGCAATTTTCGCGATTCGAAGTATTAAGAGAGAGAGAGAGAAAAAAGAAAGAGAGCGAGAGAGATTGAGAGAACTTGGATGAGAGAGCGTGAGGGAGACCACATATGCTCCTCATCCTCAGTTTCACGCTCTCTCTCTCTCTCTCTCTGCATCTCCTTGTCTGCAAGTTACTTTCCGCCTGTCTTCTTCTAGTCGCTATGGTTGGTAGACCAATCTGATTTTTTTTCGAATTGAGTACTCTAGCACAATTGTGCCCTTACAGAAAACATGTTTGCAAGCAATTCCTTGCCTCCTTCTTCTAGGGATAGCGGGAGAAGGATGTAGAATGAGAGAGTGTTATAGCAGATACGAAGGATAGAGATAATAATGAAAAGGAAGAAGAGCGAGAGAGGGAGACTGTAAGAGTACTTTTACAGGTGTGCCTACCGCTATGTTACTGCCTGAAACGAATTCTTGTAGAAAATTTCATATAACAAAAAAACATATCAAAAACTGCAGGATACTCTTTCCAAAAATGAACAAAAATTTGCCAAAAAGTGGTCACAAAAATGTTCAGGGCCGTGTTTTGGGTCGAAAATGGATTTTTTTAGAAAATTTTACTGAAGATCAAAATTGAAGTGTGTCCAACGGGCTATCGAACGGTATCTTTATTATCGTCAAATTCGGAAACTGAGCCGAGTTATGGTTCATCATATTTTGAAGGGTACTGTACTATTTCTCGAACGAAAGTTTTCTTTAAAAAAATTAAAATGTTCGGTATGTTGTAGAGGACGTCGAGTTGTATAGGTGAGCCAATTTTCATAAACGAAATCGAAAAAAAATTCCCCAGAGCAGCACCCAATAATGCCGTGCTCGAGTCGTATGGAGAGGCTGTCTTAATACCGGTCGAATTCGTTTATTTTTAACGGTAATTTCAGAGATTCTTTTAAAAATGCGGCTGTATGTACTTGTTCAGCATGTCAAAAAAACACATTAACAAGTATGTACGAGAAACTAGCACGAATCTAATTAGAGGAGCCAAAAAATCGCATTTGAATTCGCGCCTTTTTGCCTGATTTAGAAAGAAGCGGACTGCAAAGGACAGAAATAGGTTACGGTGGCTCAGCTTTGCTTGTGTACAGACGAGCGACAGGCTTCATGAAGATCTCCTCATACATCGTGCGCAAAATGTTCCGGCAGAATAATGGTCGATTCGCGCCCTTCTCGTCCATGAGGATGGACATCTTCAGCGGATGAATGCCGATCAGGTTCGCGTTGTACTTGCTCGACCACAGCATACGCTCCTCGTCCCAGAGATAGACCAGGGTGTCTCGTCTGTAAAGAATATAAAAATTGAGGGCATCGTATTTTCTCTATTAGTACCCCCGGGGGTTCTATTTTTCAATACCCCTGCGAGAGGGGGGCACTATTAGAGTGAGGGGTTCTATTATAGGGAGGGGTACTATTTTTCAATGTGAGACACTAAAAGTTTAATCACAACATTTTATTCCCAAAAAAAAGTAGAATCGTAGCCCGAATTCAATGAAATCATCGCTGGAATATAAGATTTACAACAGGTTATTCATGAATTTGGCATCAGTTCATTGGAAAGAACACCCCATGCCTCCAGGATCCGTTCGAAGTACATCTAGTGATGAGGTATTAGACTGATAGAGGGGGGTACAATTGGAGAGGGGGGGGGTTCTACAAGAGGAAGGGGTTCTATTCTTCAATGGCATTTTCAGAGGGGGTACTATTAGAGGGGGGGGGGGGTTCTAATAAAGGGGGGGGGGTACTAATAGAGAAAATATGTATATGATGATATGAGGATTCAAATTTTTTCCAAAAAAAAAATAATTGACAGATATGTACATACACTTAAAAGAACAAACAAACTTGTAGAGATTGCTGGACAGCGACAGCATGAGCTTCTCAGTGGCGAGTTCTAGGAAGACTTGAGCCTCGAAGAAGATCTCAAATTTATTAATAATAAAAATTTAGAAAAAAAACAATGGTTTCTCTTCAACAGTATATTTTTAAGGTATAAGGATTAATGATTAAATTCTTAAAGCAGTGTTGATTTTTTAGACTATTGATTGACTGACATTGGCAAGCGTCGCAAAGTATGTGAGATTGGAGGCAGGCAGATAGAGCCAGTCGGCCATCATCCAGCCGTCCGCTGTCAGCAGAATCTTCGTGGCATTCGCTTTCGGATCGGCGTTTGAGACCTAAAAAATGATGGGTCTTCAAAGGCCCACGAAAAAGGGGTCAAGTCGAAGGGGTCAAATAAAGACTGAGAAAAAACCAATTACATACATTTGTATTTATGTATACATATCTATGTAAGGACAGAAAATAACCGAAAATCGATAAAAGCTCCACATCTTCTATGACCTCCACCAGCGGTCATCATCATCCCTGGGGAACCACAAGAAGCCTCCTACCATAGACGGGGGTCCCACTGGTGCCCGGCTACTAGCTCGACTCCCACTGATGCTTGCTTGCTTCTGCCGTTTACTACCACCATCTATAGAAATGGGGTGGCTTTTCTGACCGCCTTCTCGTACTCCCGCCACGCCCACTGCACGCCGGTGTCGTTGGCGTACTTGCCGTGGATGAGCTCGAGTGACTCGACCATCTTGACCATGCCGTACTCGCTCGGCCACCTGGAATAGCTCTTATATATATATATATATATATATATATATATTCTTCCTCTTTCCCTTTTTTGTTACTTTATTGAATGTTCATGTGATATGTAGATACATACACATAGGCTATGCTATTCCAAAAAGACGAAAAGAAAGTTTCTTGCAAGGGCTCCGCGCCCGGCCACGGAGCAATAGCGTTCGGTATGCTGAGATCGATTGGATGGAAGACGTTGAACACAGCGTCATCGGCGACCATGAAATAGCCTGTTAAATGTGCCGCAAAGCTAAAAGAGCACCAAAAACTCTGTTTTGAATTCGCGGCGCCCTTTGCCTGACACGATTTCCAAATATATTACGATTGTCGCATTAAGAAAAAAAAAAGGTAGATTGTCATGACGTTTTATAAGGCAATAAAAAAAGAAATGAGATCAAAACAGTCTGACCTTTGACATTCTGCAGTCGTAACTCTTGCACCTTTGCGAGGCAATAGTACATGCGATAGCCTTTATGCATCTCTGCTTCGCTTATATACACGTAGTTGATCGCGCCGCGAATTGGCGGGAATTTATCTAAAATATTAAGTTTCCGTTTTAAAATTGTTTATCATCATAATTGTTTTCTATTCACATAACATTTTTATTCAGGGAAAAGGCGCGAATTCAAAACATATTTAAATAAACAATACCATCGTACGCCTTGACGATCTTCTCTTCGTCGAACGCGCCGCAGAAAAAAATGGCAGTGAAGAATCCGCTGTACAGCCGCTGCTGGAAGCCCATTCCGTACGTCCAGCGGAAGTTTTGCGTCAGGATCAGCACCTGATTACATATTATTTCTTCTTAAAAATATTATTTAATAAAATAATTTAAAAAAAGCAATATTCATGGTTTTCAATTAAACCATCATATCAATGTTATTTTGTCTTAATGTTCAAGTTATATCTAAATATATGCCATAAATAACTTTAAATAAGACTATTACCGTATCCAACTTCTCCCAGACGACTTGTTCTTTCACGTGTGCTCGAGCGACCTCATCGGGAGTCGGATACGAGAGGCGAAAGTAGGCGGTCGACGCTGCCATTCGACACCACGACTCGAGGTCGCCAAAGTTGCGGATCTTCTCTTCGGCGCGCTCGAGAGCCTTGAGAAAAAAGAATCGCTTAAGAAATGTTCGAAAAATATTTATATTGCTTTTTAATGGAAAGCCTTGAAAATTTGAAAAGTCTACGAAAATCCCAATAAAAGAAGGAAGGAAATACAAGCTCATTTACTTTAATTATAATAGTTAATTAAAGGTGCTCGAGACTCAAATCTATTTGAATTTTCTCAACTATTATTGTCTCGTCTCATATAAAAGGACATGTGCTCTCTCGCCGCCTTTCTGTAATGCAAAGTACGCGCGAATTCAAATGCGAGTTCTTTGTCTCCTTGAAATGAGAAATGTGCCATACCGGCCGATCCTTCTGCAGCTCAATGTGCATCTGGCGGCAGTTGTGGAGCGACGACGCGTCGTTCCCGTCCATCTTGACATTGTAGTCGGCGGCGGTGTCGTTGAGGGTGACGAGTGGAGGGAATTGATAGCTTCAAAGGAAGAACAAAAAAAAATTGATTAGTTTTGCACTAACAATAAGTTGAGGCCAGAAAATTTTTTACACAAATTAATTAGAAGTGAAACCCGCAAAAAATCTACTATAAATCCATTATAAGTGAATCCGAGAAAAATCTACTATAAATTTAATACAAGTGAAAGTCATAGAAGTGAAAAGTAAACCCGATCTCGCGTAGATCTCCGATCCACAGCCTAATCAGCTCGGCGTCCTCGTGGCCCCAGAATCCCGCATCGGCCATGTCAAAGGCAAGGCTCACGGCGCACTCTTCGATCGTTGCGCCCACGCACGCTCAGACATCGAGAAAGTGCAGCAGATCGCCCGCCTTGTCGTAGACGTCTCTTTAAAGGAGAAAAAAGAATCCTATTTTTAAAAGAAAATTAAAAACTTAATTTTGAAGGAGAAAAAAAATTATTTTAAACTCTTTTTGCCTGAATATCTATGAGACATTACAATAAGACACTAAAAATGTAAGAAAATTCAATCGATAACGGAGCATTATAATGACGCAAAGGTTAGCATCGATCAACAATTTAGCTGGAAAAAAGATGATAACCTTTCTTGGTCAACGTCCTTTAGAAAGTCCTGCTGATTTCGGTTTTGGACGGCGTTCGGCGGGACGAACGAAACGGACTCGCCAATCAAGTGCAGCAGCTTCTGAGTGTAAAATCTGCGCCAAATGTCCGTGACGCGAAAGTCGACCTGGAGAGAGTAATTGAAACCGCACCTTATGCCTCTTGCCGCGAGCCGGCAGCCAACAGGCTAAGCTAACCGTTGACAGCAGGAAGAGACCGAAGAAGGCGCGTCTATGAAAGAGCGTGTTCTTCAGGACGTGCAAGAGTTCAAAATGACACAAGAACCTTCTTCATCGAATTTCTCTCCATGGCTGGCATCCACTTGGCCTCGCTTGCCTCTCTGAGAGGTTAGGATTTTGTTTTCTACATACACTGACTCACACGAATAGAATTTTTTTTTACTATACTTCTCCACTTTTTCCCTACATATCTTTATCGTGCAGCCGACAGATATCCCCCTTTACAGAGAGTGTTCCCTTGAGGAAGAAGAGCAGGAAGAGCGTTTGGTTACGGAAGCATACTGCGGCGACTGACTCGACTTAGAAAACAATTTATTACTTACGTCTCATATCACCTCTTCTATGCTTGCAAGCCTTCTAAGACCCTCCGCCCATCAATCCTCGTGTTTTTCTCTGCTCACTCCCATGCACTGCTCTCCCATTCTAGTCATGCTACCAGAAAAGACCATTTTATGAAGTGCTATTCAAGACTTCTTTGGTTGCTCTATCCTTTTTTTCAACTTCACTTTTGAGAAAGAATACAAAGAAAGAATGAAAGAATACATTTAATCTTCAAAAGCTACTTTATTCACTACATGTCATGGTGAGGGCAAAATGATGTTCATGGGAATGTACTCGCTGTGATAGCAATTACAGAGGAATAGAAGAATTGGTGTGCAGGTTCAGGGGTGTGTTATGTGTGTGTGTGGAGTCAGACTAGACGGGTGGGCAGAGCCATGCATGCCCAACTCAGGCAGCGAGACTGGGGCCGGCGGCCGGTTTGGGGATTGCAGTCGGGAAGACGGCTGCCGTCTTCTTGTCTTCTTGTCGCAGCGCAACCTTCTCCCTACGACCATTTTTGTTTATTTAATAAAGAAGCCAAGTAGCGAATGATTTTACATTAGGGCCATTTTTATGCAAATATTTGGCTATTCTTCTGTTGAATAAAAATCAAGTTGAAAAAACAATTACTCAAACTTTCTGGAAAAACGCCTTAGACTAATGCGAATTGATTCTCGTTTATAAATCCATTTGTTAATTATTCAGAGCACGGCTCCTTTACAACAAAGATAATTTAATTTGTGATTTTTCTGCTTACAGCATCATTTTGCGGTTTGCATCCCTGAATATTTCGGAATTCTCGCGGAGCTTCGTCTCACTCAGGAGAGGGAATATGTACGCAGCGAGGACGTGGAAGACGTAGAGTCCATCCTGCAATCATGTCCAATGCTATCATATCCTGACAATAATAGTAGGTAGCGCCGTACCGCGATGTTTGGGAAGGAGCCGCAGCGCGACTTTTTCACCGCCTCCGCATGAGCTTGAACTTCGTCCTTGAATTAAGGAACCAGAAATTATGCATAAAAAGGATGTGTTAAAAAGCTAAAAAGCAAACTCGCACATGCCACATAAAGCCATTTTCCTCCTCGCGAGGCCCATTCACGAGCTGGCGACGCATGTTGATCATGGCAGCCAGCTGACAGGAGCGGCCGCAGCCAGTTCCATCCTGGATGAAGACCTGCAGGGGAAGAGAGGGAATGAGGGATAGAGATAGATGAAGAGAGAATGAGGAAGATAGAGTCAGAGAAAGAGAGAGAGACAGAGAAAAAGAAAGGGGTAGAGAGAAAGAGAAATAAAGAGAGAGAGATGTGAAACTGCACCAGGTGGCGTTTCAGATTCTTCATCGGAACGAACTTCTCGAAGCGCGCCAGCTCACGTTCGATCACCGGCTAAATGGGAAAGACAGACTTTACTTGATCGGCATCTATTTAATAACATTTCCAAGTATTTCATAACATACTCATTCGATAACAATAAAAAAACTCGCCAGAATGGCATCCAAGTCGTCGGGCAGCTTCAGCTCCGGCCAGAATGTAATGTTGGTGTGCGCAATGGTTGCCGTCTTCTCGACCGTCTTGCCATCCAGGCTGCGCACTTCCACGTGCACCACGCGCTCCTCTACGCCATCCTCAAAATGACATCTCTAATTATTGCTGCTGCCATACATTTTTTTCATATACCCTTTCAATTACTTTGATCAAATTTAATTCTTTTTTTAAGATCTCACCATGAACGGCTCCTCCTCGATGCGCACTGTGATGATGTGCTTCTTGTCGTAGGAGAGCATCACGGAGAGACGCGTCTGCTGCTCGGCCGGAAGAGTCCGCTTCGGTGGAGGAGGCCTGAAGATATATGGTAAGTAGGCTGAACAAATAGGTTCCAGGCAGCCGACAAATTCTGGTCAATAGAAGATGGACAAACTTTTCCTTCTTGGCGCTCGTGTCCTTCTTGGCGCTCGTGCCCTTCTTGGTGCTCTTGTCCTTCTTGACGCTCGTGTCCTTCTTGACGCTCTTGTCCTTCTTGTCGCTCTTGTTCGATTTGACGCTCTTGTCTTTCTTGACGCCCCCGTCCGTCGTGGAGTAGCTCTTCTTGCTGTCCCCTAAAGGTCTTATAGACCCCATCGCGCTCAGCTCAACCTGGCTCTCCTCCGGAACGGTCAGCTCCTCCAATTCAATCGTCTTCTCCCTGACACTTTTCTTGCTCTTCTCATCGCCTCCAGCACTCAAGCGATTCTTGCCGACAAAGGCGTCGACCAGCCTCTGCAGCTCCTGCGGCGAACTGCCCAGTGGCAGGTTCAGGCCAATCTGTTATTATTATTGCAATATATTTCAATTGCTCGTATCTCTCTCTAGTTTAATTTCTAATTGCTTTATTGTCATTCTCATATACAAATAGATGTTTAATCTTACTAATAAATACTGACATCTTGTTCGACTCGCTCGCAAATGTGCACAATGCTGCCGATTCCCAACTCGACCGCTGTCTCCCAGAAGATGGCCAGTTGTGGCTCGGTCACGATCTGGAAGTGAATATTTTATTTAAGTTTATTATAGGTCATCCCTCATATATACATGCTAATCCTTAGCCGTTACAGTAACCTGGCCAACAATGATGCCGCCACTTCCTTCGATGACATTCGCGTTGAGACGCGGAAGGGCGCCGTACCGAGGCAGCGCCGTCCTCTTCACGATTGGTGTAGAGTGTCTTGAACGAGAGACCGCCATAGTTTCTTTGCAAAATGCACACAAAATCAATTTGGAATCTATTTTGCAGGAAATGTGACCTCTGTGCAAGGCGCCAATCGTTCATAGTGGCCACCGAGCCGTATTCGTCCGGCTTCGCGTCGGCGGGCACCGGCGGATAAACCTCCGCTGCGTAGTGCGTGTAGTTGACAAGATGCTAAAAGGAAAATGCAAGATCAAGCAATATGGTCACACTCGTTGATATAGTAATAAGGCGAATAACTAAAAGAATAACATGACTTCTTACCGCATTACAGCGCCCCTCAATATCGTAGATACCGAAGCAACCCACAGAAGTCATAATTACTAAAAAAAAAATTTTTTTTTGTTATTTAAATAGCTGTTTTTTTTTTGCTTTTTCTAATTATTTTTTGCTATTCAGAACATTTCAAATGAATTTTTAGAGTAGTCTATTTTTACAGTTACAGTAGTCATACACGGCGGGATATTCAAACTTTTCATGCGGCGCGTGATCTTCTCCTCGGGCGCGTTTTGAACAGTGCCCATTGCCTCGATGAAAGTCGACTCATCCGTGTCAGTCATGGCGAACGTGAGCAGCCGCTTCTCCAGCACGCTGTCTATGAACGGCTTCGTCTGCTCTCCCTTCTTCTCGGCTGCCTTGTTGCGGCTGCGGCGACGCACAAAGAAAACTGTAAAAGGATCGATGTTGAACATTCGCTCAAAATCTACAGATAACCCTCGCGTACCGACTCCACCAATGGCCACGAGAAGGAGACAAAGGCCGACACTGCCAATGATGATCCAGGGTGTGAAGCCAGACTGGAACAAAGGATTGCGCTTGTCAGGGGATCAAGCAGAAATTTATTCAAGCCATAGATTGGCAAGCATTTTTGATTTGTACTTCTGCCGAACCTTCAAAACCGCCGTAGTTGACTGCGTAAGCAGGGCCGTCGTGGTCGTCGTCTGAAGCGAAAATATCTATAGAATTAAGCATGTTCTTTGCATACTGTAATACTTTTGTTATTATTCAAATTTAGCAGCACAGTTAATTTTGGTGCAAAAAGGAGACCTCTTCCTCAGTGACAGTGCTCGGAGTCGTAGTAGGCAGCTCTGTCGTAGTCGTCGTAGTGGTGAAGTACGCGTCGTACATTTCCTTGACTTCTTTCAGTCTTGCTTTCTTCCACATCTCGCTGTTGCACGGTTCGACTTCCGTTTGGCAGGCACAGACGAACTGGGCGTCGCTTATGTTGAAGTTGTCAACTTGCGAGCATCCTTCAACGCCGAGGTGGGCCACGCATTCGTATTGCTCGAGATTCCATTTTGAGTTCAGAGACTTCCGGTACTTCAGTTGGCACCACGTCTCGGTTTCATTATGGCAGTCTTGAGTATCACCAATCACTGTTTCGCACCTCTGAAGGAAGCCCTCTTCATCACTTTTCGAAATAAGAAATATTGTCTCTTTTGATATAAACCGGGTATGTTGACATGGCTTCACTCGAAAACTGCAAAATCAAGCGACGAAGCTTCCCGAAAAACTGCAATTCAATATTAAATAATGAATACAAGAATGTTCTTGCTAGGTTAAAGGAAGGATAGAATAATGAAAACTTGTATAAAAAATTAGGAGAAACCAATTGTTTTTTCACGAGAGGAATTAAGAAGAAAGCTGACGGCGAGGTGAATGGAATGAAAAGGCAGTCGAGCAGAGCGGCCAAGAGAGACGACCTTCCAGTAAGATGGCGATTTGAAGGAATGACACAAATGTCCCAATCACGAAGGCTTTTATACGATTCTTCTTGCACTTTTTTTGTAATATTAGCATCGATTTCGCAACAACATTTAAAAAGTGCCCGGTTTTGCAGGTGAAATGTCAGGCAAAGAGTTCTATTGCATGCAAGGAGGTTGCCTTTTCTTTCAAATCTGCCAATTTTATCATAATCTCACTCATTTCCATTTCATCCACATTTTCATTTCTCTCTCAATTATACCCTTTATTCAACTTCCGTATTATTTTCACTCTTTTGCGCTTTCCACCATACCGTCACTTTACATTTGTTTCGACGGCTTGAGCGGCTGCCCCATACGACAGTCTTGAAATAAAAGAGATATGAGTTTCATTCGACGCCACTTTTTCTCTCATATCCATTCTTACTCTTTTTTTCCGAAAGTATCCATCTTGACTTCTTTTTACGTTCTCCAACCTTCACACTGTTACTTGTTTCGTCAGAGAAGATATGTATATGCCTTGAGACTTCCACTGCTTAGGACTTGATTAATACTGCTTGCAATTAGTCAGACGAAAGTTATTCGAAAAGCATTCTTCGTAAAGAAACATTAATGAAGTTTTTTTTACTATGTATGTATTTTCAAACAACAAAAAAAATAAGGTCCTAGTGGATTAGGTTAGAACATTCTTGCTCGGAGCCGAACAGACAGAAAGGCAAGAATCTCGAAAGCCATGAAATCAAGAAGAACGCAAGCTCTTTTTTGCTAAACTAATAAAGACATTTTTTGGCCATATGTCCGCAGACTCCAGAATACTTGCCGACTTGTTCTTCCTTTCGCTGACCGTGTTGAGGAAGACAATCTTGTGGCGTGTCCTAGACCGGTTGGTTCAACGCTCTCGCATCGCCCATCTCCTTTAAAATGGAAGTGTGTGAGAAAGAGGAAAACAAGAGTGGAATGAATACGGAAATGGACGAGAAAGCGATGAATGGCGCGACGAGAAAGAAGCCACCACGAAGTCTAGTCTGCCTTGCTTCCCAGCCTCGTAAAAAGAAAAAGAAAGTAGAATCACAACCATCCTCTACTAGCACCAGCAAGGAAGAAATGCCAAAGAAACCATGAATTTCTATCCCGCAATTTTCGCGATTCGAAGTATTAAGAGAGAGAGAGAAAAAAAGAAAGAGAGCGAGAGAGATTGAGAGAACTTGGATGAGAGAGCGTGAGGGAGACCACATATGCTCCTCATCCTCAGTTTCACGCTCTCTCTCTCTCTCTCTCTCTCTGCATCTCCTTGTCTGCAAGTTACTTTCCGCCTGTCTTCTTCTAGTCGCTATGGTTGGTAGACCAATCTGATTTTTTTTTCGAATTGAGTACTCTAGCACAATTGTGCCCTTACAGAAAACATGTTTGCAAGCAATTCCTTGCCTCCTTCTTCTAGGGATAGCGGGAGAAGGATGTAGAATGAGAGAGTGTTATAGCAGATACGAAGGATAGAGATAATAATGAAAAGGAAGAAGAGCGAGAGAGGGAGACTGTAAGAGTACTTTTACAGGTGTGCCTACCGCTATGTTACTGCCTGAAACGAATTCTTGTAGAAAATTTCATATATCAAAAAAACATATCAAAAACTGCAGGGTACTCTTTCCAAAAATGAACAAAAATTTGCCAAAAAGTGGTCACAAAAATGTTCAGGGCCGTGTTTTGGGTCGAAAATGGATTTTTTAGAAAATTTTACTGAAGATCAAAATTGAAGTGTGTCCAACGGGCTATCGAACGGTATCTTTATTATCGTCAAATTCGGAAACTGAGCCGAGTTATGGTTCATCATATTTTGAAGGGTACTGTACTATTTCTCGAACGAAATTTTTCTTAAAAAAAATTAAAATGTTCGGTATGTTGTAGAGGACGTCGAGTTGTATAGGTGAGCCAATTTTCATAAACGAAATCGAAAAAAAATTCCCCAGGGCAGCACCCAATAATGTCGTGCTCGAGTCGTATGGAGAGGCTGTCTTAAATACGATTCCGAGCTAACGAGACTCACGCAGTCAAAAATAATATTGCAGGACTCTCAGAGTCCACATCCAAATGTAGTATATATTCAAATGTACATAGTACGTGTAGAAAATTATCATTATCTACATAGTAACAAACATAAATGTGAAATTGGCGTGTCACTCTACTAATGAAGGCAGCCGGCAATGTCGATACTGGCGGACTGAGCTGCTTGCCAGTCGGCGGAGGCTTCTTTGACACGGCGAATCCAGCTGTGGTCTATCCCGACTCTCCGGCTGTCTACTGTCGCAATCGTTCGTTTACATTCACGTTCTGCCTTCGTTACCAAAGAAATGCAAAAGCATGATAAATTATATTTTACTCTATTTTCAGCATGTTCTTGTTCGAGCCCGGACCTACAGGAATTGCGAAGCCGTACGACGTGGGCATGCCCGTCTGGCGTCTACTGCTACCTGCCGCATATTGAGCCCTGGCGAATGTCATGCGACCCGACCACGCCGATGGTGCAATATGTATGTACTGCAAGAATTTACTCTCATTTTTAAGCACATACTTGAATGGTGTTTTTTTCTGAATATTGTTTGTATATTTGAAGTAAAATTAAAAAAAAACTGTTATACACATATTAATTTTGTGATATATGGTATAATTTGGTAATGTCTCATGGGTTTTTTCTGTCGAAAGAGTTCGCTATTATGTATTTGCCACCGTCAAAAATTGTTCCTCTAGTTTCCTGGAAGTTCTGATATGCGTATTCTTCTGCCGAGCGAGGTCATCTGTCAAGCGAATCATTTATTTGCTCCGATGGGTTCGACTGCTCATTACGTCACTTGCGTTGCGCAGCGTCAGCGTGTTTCGTCCTATCTCCTTCTCAATTAGGTGTCCCTTACAATTTCATAACGAGAAAAAATTCTTTCTCCTTTCAATTATCAGCATTCCAAATGGTTAAAACATTTCCGACAACCGAAGGCTGCAGCCCTCTTCCGTGCCTCCTCTCTTACAACGACTACACAACAAACTGCGACGATGTTGTACGTTTACCTTCTCTTTCTTTGTGTGCATACATGTCTATCTCACACTTTTCTGTTTATTTCTTTATTATTCCTTGCAAAATTCATGTTTGCAGTCTTCTTCTAGGTCTACTTTGTTGCAAATTACCCGCATAGGCCACCGGCAGTCTTCGGCTCTTGTACGTCTGGCGTCACAATCGTTGAAGCTGTCCGTACACGCTTAATTCCGTTCCCCAAACCATCAATCGTTTTACAGGGGGGCGTTAAAAGGACGCTTCAATTACTAAGATGCGACGCTTCAACTGCTCCCATCTACAGTGGAGAAGCTACTGCTGTGAGATAGTGTATTACAACTAAATATGAATTATTATATTAAAAAATTTTTGTATTTAAAAATATTAAATTTGAAGGGTTCTAAAATACTCATTATCTTCGCTACAATTACGTAAACATATGTATATCAAATTCCCTGTACGGGCGGGGGTCAAACTTGGGTAATAAAACAATGCATATAAGCTTTCAGAAGAAATCTGTTACAAACCCGCGCTTACCCCTTTTTATTAGTAAGATATCATATTTCTTTTATTAAACGCACCGCCCTCACTAGTTTCATTCTTTATAGAAGGGCGATAAATGAAAATTACGTGGCATTTCAAATTGCCGCGGCCCCACGAACTCTCATTCGCGCGTGCTACTTTCACGCAGCGGGTTTGTGCGACCTGAGAAATAGCACGCAAGAATGAGGGTTTTTTCACAGGGCAGACTACGAGACAATTCTAAACTGCTTAAAAATTTTTTTCGGTGATCGGCCTCCTTTATAAGCTAGTCCAGAACACATCTCATATGTAAAAAAAGCAACACCCCTGACAGTAACGCGACATTTCGTCGGGAAGGCATGTTTCATTGATATTGCATTTGCTGCGAAAGAAATGTAGAGATCACAGCAAATGAAATGAAAAAAAAATTTCAAACTAAATCTGCTTGAGTTATCCTTCCTAAATATGAATAAAAAAAGAAAAATTGACAATAAAGATTTCACACTTGCAGGATACATGTGCCGACGTGACAGCTTGCGATAACTTATGCGCCAGCCTCAGGGTACCTTCACTACCACAGCCGTTTACAATTACTGTGAGATTGCATGCAATAATGGCAATCGCATCCAATACACGGTTAGCACAGGCCAAGGATATCAGTAACATTTCATCTGCGAACGAGAAGTTTTGTCGTAATTGAAGCGGGATCACGAAAAAAAGCGCCTTATGGGCGTTCCATCTATAAATATAATTTAGTTCTAGAATAAAATGTAGTTAAAGGAGGAAACTCAAGAAAGAAAAATAAGTCCAATGTCAAGCTACCCGAGGAAATGTCTCATAATGATTGTGTAACGAATAAGAATAATACCTTAATAGTAAGTGCTTATATTTCAGCTTAAGGGTGTCATTGCCACTGCGATGAAGATTCGCTGCAGCATATTCTTCGGGCCCGAAGTCTTTGACGAGAACGGAAACTCGGTTTCCGTGCACGACATAAAGTGCACTTGAAGAGCACGAGAACTTGCATTCCAAAAAGGCAAAGATAAAGCTTCGATCATTTGGTTTCTTTGAACACAGCGAATAAATCAGATTTCTCACGATCAACATGATCTATAACAGTGTGAAAACTAATTTGCTAAAGGGAGATATGGTTAAACAAAGTATTCCTTTGCCAATTCTGAAGAGACATACATATAAGACAGTGTGAATTAAAAAAAATTTGGTTTTTTTCTGCAATTTTCGAATAAGCTGTTATTTTTGGCACGGATTCAGAATATTCCACTGTTTGCCATTATTGACGATCGTTAAAATTGCCAAATCTGTGTTTTGAAAATTTTAACGATCGTCAAAAATGGCATGCAGTGGAATATTCTAAATCCGTGCCAAAAATAACAGCTTATTCGAAAATTGCAGAAAAACCTATTTTTTTAATTCACACTGTCTTATTATATGTCTATGAAATTTGAGACCGAGTCGCATTTCAATGAGAATGTTATTGAGAGAGTAAAAGAGATTAATCTGATAGGTTGCGGGATTAGCCACAATTGAGCATGAATACATAGAGTCATTTGCTGCTTGATTCGTCGATGTAAATATATACGTGTTCTTTTTTGACATAGGTATTTAAAAAAAAAGAAGTTAACACATGGATTGTTAGTATATTCAACTGTTTGTAAAAGAACGTTATATCTATGAACTGTAGTACGAGTCGAAAGGAGATATGTCCCCTTCTCTCTCACTGTCCCCTTCTCTCTCACTGTCCTCTTCTCTCACTGTCCCCTTCTCTCACTGTCCCCTTCTCTCACTGTCCCATTCTCTCACTGTCCCCTTCTCTCTCACTGTCCACTTCTCTCTTCACGCGTGCGGCGGCTAGACCGCACCGCTCTGGACTTAGAAAAAAAAACCATGACCCCCCCTGCCAGGAAGCGACTCCATCAATCTTCCCCCACTGCCCCTTTCTCCCTCGACGCAGCCAACACGAACATCTCGAAGATCGTTGTCGACGCCCTGGCTATCGACAATGGATCGCCTCCCGCAGGTATGAATAATGCTACTTGGGACGTCTTGTCCAGTCTAATTGTCCTTCTTGCTAACACTGTGGAAATGCTTTCCAAAATGTCTCCTCATCCCTCTCCTTCTCTGTCTTTGGATACTAACCGCCCTGTTTCCAATCCGTCCGTTGGCGGTGGAGCGGTGGTTGAGTCGGCTGAAGAGCGGCATCTCCGCGAGCGTTCGCTCGTGGTCGCCGGATTGGCAGAGCCCTCTTCTCCCGATTTGACCACTAAGCTTGCCACTGACAGGAATTCCGTCGCCTGCCTCCTGGCAGCCGTTGGCGTCGAGTGCGAGCCCATCACCGTTTATCGGATGGGTAAGCCTGGTGACCGCCCGCGGCTGTTGAAGGTGTTGCTGCCCTCGCGGGGCCATCTCCTGAGATCCTTGAAAGGTGCTTCCGCACTTCGCGGGGATCAAGGATGGAATGGCGTGTACATCCGGAAGTCCATGACGGCCGAAGAGCGCTCCCGGTGGCGCGACCTGCGAAAGCAGCTCGCGAATCTCCGTAAAACGGACCCGGGTAGCGGCTGGGTGCTCTACCGAGACGAATTGTGGGTGCGGACGGAGATTGGCGGAGTCCGTCGGACTATGCCTCCTGAGCCCACTCCCTCGCCTCCCTTGGACAACCAGCTCAGCGGCATGCCCGCTGGCTCTCAGGGAAACATGCAAGCCTAGGAACCCATAATGTCTCTTGTGTCCTCTTTAACGCTCGTAGCCTAGTAAAGAAAATTCCTGATCTTCATGTCCTTCTCTCCTCTTCTCGGCCTGATATTGTCATGATAACCGAAACCTGGCTTAATGAGCGCATTCTAGACTCTGAAATTATAGCTGACTTTCCGTACATACTTTTTCGCTCTGATCGACTGGCTAAGCGTGGAGGAGGAGTAGCACTTCTTATCTCTGTCTTTCTGGATGCCACTCTAGTCCCTTCCCAAAATTCCAATTGCGATATCCTTTCTGTTGACATTAATTCTCCCGTTGACTCCAGTAAAATTCGCTTAGTGCTTGCCTATCGCCCTCCCAACACTTCTGCAAAACGAAAACTTTTTCAATATTGTTTGCTCTCTCTTATCCGTTCCATATGAATCAGTCTTAGCGCGTGATTTAAATCTATGTGTAAATTGGTCTTCTGCCACTCCCGCCAATTCCCAAGCTAGATTCCTATCTGACCTTGCTATTGATCTCGACCTGATGCAAAGTGTCACTTCTCCCACTCACGCTGGCAACACTATTGATGTAGTCCTCAGCTCGGCCTGTGTCGTTTCTAACTGCGAAGTCACACCTAATTTCTCCACCTCTGACCATGCATCTGTCTCTTTCAC
The DNA here is from genome assembly GCA_945643635.1 of Allodiplogaster sudhausi. Taxonomy (NCBI): domain Eukaryota; kingdom Metazoa; phylum Nematoda; class Chromadorea; order Rhabditida; family Diplogasteridae; genus Allodiplogaster; species Allodiplogaster sudhausi. The sequence continues at coordinate 1,859,363 of CALZFC010000035.1, read as the reverse complement.
TGTGTCTCTCTCTGCAAGTACATTCCTAACTGAACACTACCTTGATTATAAGAAGGCCGACTTTGAAGCGATTAATCAAGCATTGCATGAAATTGACTGGGTTAATCTTTTTATGAATTTTGATGATATAGATGACATGCAAGCAAGATTCTCATCTGTTCTCTGTCATTTAGTACAAATGCACACTCCCATCTCTTGTCGTCGTCTTGCTCGCGATAAATATCCTAACTACATCCAGGCATTATTAGACCACAAAGCTGCACTCTTCCCCAAAATCAATTCTGCGCCTGTTCCATTAGAATACATGCGAGTAAATGCTAAACTGTCCAAGCTTATTACTAAATATAATCGAAATTATGAAGCCTCCCTCTTAAAGTCCAAAAAGCGTTTCTATTCATTTGTTGGTTGCAGACTCAAGCGTAAGGCAGTAATTGGTTATTGCAATTGCATAATTACGTTGATATTCCGATTAGTAGATTATTTAGAACTATTGCATAATTACGTTGATATTCCGATTAGTAGATTATTTGTATTTAAGCTACAAATGGCCGTTGCTCTCAATATGCATTTCATTTGACTCGTACTAAACTATCTGTTGCCGAGCATTCTTTCTACGTAAGAGCAGCGTCTTACTACACTAGGATTCCTCTTATTGCAACATCTGCTCGATCTCTCTCTTCCTTTAAAAAGATCATCTCATGTTTGCCTTGATCCGAATTAATATTGCAAATCTGTAATCTCTGATTTTTTAGCTCTCCAACTATCTTATTTTAATTGCTACGATGCTAATGGTTATAAGCTTCCCCCCAACTCTCCCAATCTACAGCAGCCGTTCTCGTCGTCGAAGCTGTGCTCTCTCTCTCTCGCACATGCCACTGGAGTCTTGCCACCTCCATGGGGACCTTGTCCACCCCCACTCCCTCTGGGGCCACAGCATTCCGACGGCGAGACGAGCGGTGCGCTGTCCCTCTATCCCCTCTCCCCTCCCCCATTTTACATTTCTGTCCCTCTCTCTAAGTACTTGATCTCGGATCTTTCTTTCTCTCTAAAATCTATCTTATATTCTATTTTCGCATTTCTCGTTAGTCGAGAACACATCTTCCAGTGTTGTCACATTATTATTAATGTATCGAATAAATAAATATGGAAGACCATAGTATATATGTAGCTAGACTAAAACTTTACGGTGCAATATTAGCGAATTACATTAAAAGGTGTGCCTTGACTTTGCCCAAACTCTTCTTTGTACCCGATGCAGCGTCCTTGATAAATTTAGTTGTAAACAACCGTTATTTGCCGTTCTATATATAAGATTTTAATGTGTGTAAGATTGCATATCATTATTTATTTCGTCATGGATCAATCGTTCAAGAAGGCCTCCTTGGGAAAACCGGCCTTTTGGGGGGGGGGGGGCCAAAGAGATTGCACGACTTGGCGCAGTGGTCAAAAAAGAAGATCTTGTCAGTACAGAAGCCAAGAGCAACGATTTCAGAGCAGCTGAGAAGAGAATGACATGTTTACTCAATGTTTCTAAATATGTTTTTAAACTAACTAGGACGACAACGACCATCGACAGGCCAGGATCGGATCGCTTCGTTTCGGACGTCAGTCAACACTAAATCAGAACATCCTTTTTTTAAATTATAAACAAAAGATAATAAAACGATGAATAATTAAAGATATTGAAACGATTACTTTTGCAGCATCCAATGGTGCTGAGAAACCAGGCAGCCTTGGATGACTACACCTCCTCGGAGAACTCGGACTGTTCGTCGGATGACTCGTCAACTGACTCCGATAACTCCTCTACCGACTCCGATGAGTCTTCAAGCGACTCCGAGGACTCCTCCACCGACTCCGTGGAAGTACTCAAAAAGTCAACTAGAGTGTGTTGTTCGTGCTACACATTTTCATTGATTGCCAAGGCTAGCCGGGAAAGAATATTTGTATTATCTCTCTTTCTCTCTCTCTCTCTGTCTCTCTCTCTTGTAAAGGGCACTTCTTCACGCCCGTGGCACGCGAATGGCGCACATCTGCGCGGATTCCACTTTAGCCACTCGGCCGCCGCCGACACGAATGGCATCTGGTTCTGGGGCGAGCCCATTCTGCTGCGGCAGTGCGGGCAGCTGCACGCAGTCATCTTGGTGAATGCATACATAGTTCTTCTCTTCTTTTTTGTTACTCCTTATATTCGTATTTTATTTTTAAAAAAGAGAAGGGGCAAACTAGAAATCAAACTGTAAAATCCACACTCAACACGGCGCGGACCTTGAGTCTTGACTATCTCTGCAGTGTCCTTATGTTAGAACACACCTACATGCATCTCGCTGCAGAAAGCGTTTTCAGGGAAATCACATATCAATTTGAGATTCCTGGATTTTTCTTCACTAATCCCGTTAAGAAAAATTTAAAAAGTTTGTGAAATTAGCATTTTCATGACGTTCATAATTGTTGCGTTCTCATATGGAATTTCGTGTGTCGCAGGTTCGAACCCCAAGTGGAGCAAATGGTTTGCTGCAATTGTTTTTCTGCATTTTTCAAGAATTCTTTAACGCGATTAGTGAAGTCAAATTGAAGGATCTCATATTGATATGTGTTTTGCCTGAAAATGCTTTGTTCAGCGAGATATTCCACTTGGCCCATTTGGCCGCGTCCGCTATAGCCGACGCAGTATTAACCCCTCGCCGTTGAGCGGTACTGTATGTATGTATGTGGATACAAAAGGCAAGGAGCTTAGGAATTGCCGTGAATATATATATATATATTTCCAGGCCGACACGCAAGGCCTCTTCCAATCCGTGGAGAAGCTCTCGTTACTCTCTTTGCGCTCTCGACGCTCATCTCGTCCGTGTAAGTCTTCAATGTCATGCGAAATGTCGAGGTAAATCTGCAAGTATTTTGTTGTTTCGTCTTCCATTACGGCAGGCATGCCTATTTCATGGGCAAAGCGGTGTTCACAATAAAATATTCGCGGTAAATGTTTACCGCAATCCATTCTTAGGGACCAAGCATGAGCTTCTATCGCTTTCTCGTCAAGTATGCCGGTGATGTTATGCGACTTCCTGATGGCCATTCAAATTCAGCTTCTTCCATGGACTCCCACGCATTTCAGGTCTAACTGAACCAAAATATATCTCGATCAATTTGATTCTACCGTATGCCGTAAGGCTAGCGATTGAGACCGTGAATTCGTTGTTGAAGAATGCATGTTGCCAAAACGAGAATCTCTTTCAGAGCATGATTATGTGCATCCGAGACTGAGCCTTCCACGACTACCAGACGCGAATTGCGCCGCCCGACTTCCTTAACCAGAACGGCAAGGTTCACATGTAGAGAGAGGGCTTTTTCCCCTCTCTTTTTTTTCCTTTTTTTCCCCCATCTTCCCATACCCTTTCCCTTGTTCCCCTTCATCTCGTCGTCTTCAGCCTTGCCCTTTCCCCTTTTATCGTTTTACATTGTGTAGATCTAGGTACTGTATAGTTATAGTGTGCTATTGTAGTGTGAATATTATAATGCATAGTTACTCGTTATATTTCTTGCGTGCCAGAAGTTGCATTGCTACTGGGGTAGAGCATTTAGCACTTTGGCCCTCTCCCTTGTTTTGATCCGGCAAGGCGGGTTTTTTTTTGGACAGCAGTAGTTAGTCTGGGAGAGGCCCGAGCATCGGAGCGGCTGGTCGACCGCCCAACGGCTCGTGTGTGGGGAGAAGGCTCCAGTTCGTGGTAGAGGCGCCCGAGGGAGGCGTAGGAGGATCGCAGCGACTGTTGTATGTGAGTGGGGTTCTCGGTTTATTTATATCTATATAATCCATTGCTTGGTTTTCCTTATTTAAAGTGATAAACTTTATTTTTTTTGTTACTCGCTTCGTAGTCCTCACAGTTTATTTTGGGTTGTAAGAGTGAAGAGGGGCCGGTCGGGTCGTGGAGTCTTGTTGAGAGTCCGCCAGCGTGTCGAGAACCAGGGGACACCCTGGCCACATGGGGGCCGAAGACAACGACCTCTGAGCGAGACGACGACAGACGACGAGACGACGGAAGAAGTGGAGTAGAAGGAATAAGAAAGTGACGACAGTGGGTCACTAAAAGGCGACAGTTGGCCTTGTGTATGAGAGCAGCAGGTGGCTCCGACACCAGGGATAAAGTAGAAATAACTAAATTGGAAATAATAAGAAAAGAAATGACGAAGCCATTGGTAAATTTGGTTACAGACCAGAGTGGCGGGCCGGGCACGGCGAGGAACGGAGAGGTGGAGGAGACTGCTCGGGCAGAGCACATGACAGAAAACTTGACGGAGAGGCTCAAGAGACTGAGGACGATGGGAGAAGACGAGGTAACCGAAGATCACAAGTTAATGGTGTACCTGAGATCGCAGGCAGAAACCCCAGGGGTTACCAAGAAAAGGTTGTTGGACAAGGCGACCCAAGCAATCCTAGAATTCGAAAGCCAAAGAAGAGAAGCAGTAGAGCTGGGTCTTAGAATGGGAGAAGAACTTGAACAGTTCCTGCAAAATAATGAACTGGCTGCATCATTGCAGGAAGCAAGAGAAGCGAGAACAGAGGACCAGGCAAGACTAGAGGCGACGCTGGAAGAGCTGCGTACGACGAAAGCACGCCTCGAAGCCTCGGAACGGGAGAGAGAAGAGATGCAGAGACGAATCGAAGGTACAGAACAGAGAGTGAGAGAGGAAGAAGACGAAGAAGATGAAAAAGAGGATGACGATGAATTGCAGAGGATATTGGCCACGACGAGGATGAAGAGAGCATTAGGAGCAACGCAGAGAAGTCGACAGGCAGTGCAGACAAGGCAAGGCGCCACGAGACGAAGTCAGTCAAGGGGAAGTGAGAGAAGTGCAAGGACAGATGCTAGTGAGGACGAAACGTATAAGCGCTTGTTCATCGAGAATATGACTAGTCAGGCCCTCCCCCCGGTTCCCGTTTTCACAGATGGATTTGGGTTGCGAGGATTTTCAGAGTTCATCGATCGACTGGAACTCAAGTATAAGGACCTGTTGGGGGAAGATAAGTTGGTAGTTGTACTTAGGGAGCATCTTGGTAAACAGGCCCGCGCGATCTTTGACTCTGTTACCCGGGGAAGAAAGCTTAGCTATTCGGTGATAGTGAGGAAGATGAAGGAGCGATACCGGGGCGATAGTCTGATGCAAGAGTACTCGGCAACAGCGAAGTGGGAAAATCTGAGAATGAGAGAAGGGGAGAATCTGACCACTTTCGTGCTCTACTTGGAACAATTAGCGGAACAGGCATTCCCAGGGCTACCCGAGGATCATTCGGCTCCCATTATGGCGAAGAAGTTAGTAGCTCAGTTGTCCCATTGGCGCGACTATCAGGACTTACTGAGGGAAATGGACCACGCGAGAAAGGAAATGGTGTACATTCAGGTGAAAGAAGCGGCAATTAGAATGGAGATGTTCCAAAAGCGAGGGGAGAGACTAGGAAGAAGGGAGAGAAAGAAGGAGTGGCCAGGTGAAAGCATGCGGAGTGAGAGGGGAAGATATGATAACGGTAGAAAGTACGAGAACTACCGTACCCAGCAGTACAGCAACCCCCAACCGCGATCGGACGAACAGAAGAAGGTGACGGAGAGCATTTCGAATACTCTGCGCAGTCTGCAGAGACCGAACTCGGACAGTGTTCCCTTACAGTCAACCCCTCAGCAACAAACCCCAGTGAGAGCGACAGGAGGCACGGGGAATGGGAATCAGTATGGCGGGACTGGAGAGAAGAAGCCATTCTTCGGGAAGTGCTTCAACTGTCAGGAGCAGTGGCATTCCCAGCATTACTGTACCAAACCGCGCCGCCAGAACTTTGTGCAGAGAGAAGGAACAGAGAAAGTGGAAGCGAGAGAGGAGGGGGTAGAAAAGAAGGAGTCCAGCAAGGAAGAACGCTTGTTCTGGAAACCCTTGAGCAGAGTGAAAGTGAAGCTGAACGGGGTTACGGTAGAAGCAATCTTGGACTGCGGATCTGAAGTGACTACTGTACCAGTGGAAGTGATGAAGAAAGTTGAGCAGGAAGGACCGGTAGAGTGGCGCAAGACGAAAGATGGGGAAGTCTTGGATGCTGCAGCAAGCAAGCTGAAGATAACTGCGAAGGCACTGATCACTCTGGAGATGGAAGGCGAGAGAGAGCGAATAGGCGTCTACGTTGTGCAGAATGGTAGGGAAGTTCTGCTGGGACAGAACACGGTTGCCATGTGGGGAAAACGGGATGGGTGGTGGAGTGAGTGTGAGAAGGAGGGGGAGCCCGCTATTATGTCGCATAGTGTGTTCATTCCTTCTCTAGGGGCTGCTCAGGTGCAACTGAAATCTCCTCTGCGTGGAAGCAGAAACATGCTGGTTGAGACAACTCATGGTCTCAGCGAAGGGGTAGTAGGTGAGAAAGGAGAAGGAAGAATACTGTCGGTGTTCAACCCTTTCCACCACCCGATCAGACTGAAGAAAAACGAGCAAGTTGGCAACTGGGTAGAAGCAGACTTTGTACCAAGTGAGAACTTGTTAGGTGAGAGAGAGGAAGAAGGTGAGAGTGAACGCGCGAAAAAGGTGCTAAGTCAGAGCAGGGAGAGAGAGAGTGGGGAGCGTGGCCAAACGGTTATAGAAGCGTTGCAGAAGAATGGAACAGTTGGGAGTGAGAGGTGCAGACAAGTGGTGGAGCAGTTCCAAGATGTCTTTGCATTAAGTGAGGAAGAGATGGGAAGAACCACTTTAGTAGAACACTATGTGGACACGGGAGATACCGCTCCCATCAAGATTAAGCAGCGACCGGTGCCACTCGGGCTGCAATCAGAAGTGAAGTCGAAGCTGGACGAGATGAAGGAGAGGGGAATCATCCGCGATAGTGCTTCTCCCTGGTCGTCCCCTCTGGTAATTGCATTGAAAAAGGACAAATCACTGCGGCTTTGTGTTGACTATAGAAAGTTGAACGCGCGCATTAAGATGGATGCTTACCCGCTCCCTTCCATTGACATGACCTTGCAGAAATTGAAGGGAAAGCAATGGTTCTCGACTCTGGATCTTTTGAGTGGGTATTGGCAAATCCCCTTGGAAGAGAGTAGCAAGGAAAAAACGGCTTTCGCAACCATGAATGGACTGTACGAGTGGAATGTTTTGCCTTTTGGACTGTCAACTTCCCCTGCCACATTCCAAAGAGTGATGGAGAGAGTACTTAGGAACGTGCTTGGCGAAAAGGTTCACGTGTATATTGACGACATTCTCATCGCTACTGAAAGCGAGGAGGAGCATGCTGCCGAGTTGGAGAAAGTGTTCCGGGCTTTGCGAGAGAGCGGGTTGAAACTCAAAGCACAGAAGTGTGTGCTGGCGCAACGGGAAGCGGAATATTTGGGGCATAGAATTACGGTAGCAGGAGTCCAGATGGATGCAGCCAAAGTAGAGAAGATTAGACAGCAGAAGCAACCGAGTGACAGAAAGGAGTTGAAGTGCTTCCTGGGGATGTGCAGTTACTATAGGAAGTTTGTACACTGTTTCGCACAGAAGGCAACTCCTTTGACTAGACTGACAAGCGAGAAAGTGGCATGGACTTGGGGTGAACAGGAAGAAAGAGCATTCGGGGAAATGAAAAATGCGCTTTCTTCGGGTCCCGTTCTCGCACAACCAGATGTAGATGCTGCGAAGAGGGGTCTGCGTCCCTTCATCATCTACACAGATGCATCGAAGGAAGCGATGGGTGCTGTTCTCTCACAGGAAGGAGAAGATGGCTACTTGCACCCATTGTACTTTGCTTCCAAGAGGTGTAGTGCAGCCGAACGCAATTACCATGTCACTGATGGGGAAGCTCTGGCTATTGTGTTCGCCCTTAGAAAGTTCCGCCCTTTTTATTTTGGCACTCGGGTGATTGTTCGCACTGATCATCAGCCGCTGAAGGCCATGTTCGGAAACAAGAGTGTTTCAGCGAGAATTTTGCGCTGGGCACTGGAGATTCAGTCATCGGACGTGCAGATTGAGTATGTAAAAGGTGCCGCGAATAATGTCGCAGATGCCCTGTCAAGAAGCCCAGTGCCAATCGATCAATCGGATAGCGAGAGAGTAGAGATTGAGAGAGTGGTGAACTCGGTGAGGGTAGGGTACCAAGCAGACGAGCAGAGAAAAGGTGAGAAGCGAGTAGTCATGAGCGTGCAGCTAGTTGGGGTGAGAAAGAGATGGAGAGAGGAGACAGAGAAGGACGAGAAAGGCAGCGAGATGCTGAAGAGAGTGAGAGAAAGCAGAGAGCAGGCAGTGCGAGAAAGGGGCTTGCGCTGGACTGAAGAGAAAGGTATCCTGCAAGTAGAAGGAGCACGAGGAGGCAAAAGATTCTTCGTGCCTGAAACATTGAGGAAAGAGACGGTAGGACAGTGGCACGAAGGGAGATTCGGTGGGCACTGGAGTGCAGAGAAAATAATGAAGAAGTTGAAAGAATACTATTGGGAGAAGATGAGAAAGGACGTAGAAGAGCACGTGAAAGAGTGTAGGGTGTGCGAAGAGTTCAATGTGAGAGAGAAGCTCGTTCCACCCCTCCATCCCATCCTTGCTTCTGAGCCATTCGAGTTGGTAGGATTTGACATCTTGGAAGTTGGAACATCTCTTTCCGGGAATAGATACATCCTGTCAATCATCGATTACTTCACTAAGTACGGGGCAGCTCTCCCAATGGAGACAAAAAGCGCGCGAGAAGTAGCAGAAAAGTTCCTGTCTGGATGGATCGCGCATGGACGGATGCCAAAGGCGCTCATTTCCGACCAGGGAGGGGAATTCGTTAACAGAATCATGGAAGAGTTGCTTGCAAAAATGGGAATAGAGCAAATAGTGACGAAGGGATATAACCCTCGGGAGAATGGAACCGTCGAGAGGTTCAACCAGACTATTATCCGACAATTGCAGAAGAAAGTGAGAGAACCTGAAAGGTGGGATGAACTGCTGCCTTTCATTGTTTTCGGTTATAACACCATCCCCCATTCGAGCACCGGGGAAACACCATTCTTTCTGGTACATGGTAGGAATCCCCGCCCTTTGGGAGAGAGTCTAGGAGAACAAGAAAATGTTGGAGTTGACGTAGACGAGTATAAGGCGCGAATGCTAGATGGACTGCGAATTGCGCATGAACAGGCGAGGAAGAATAACGAGAAAGCGGCTGAGAAAATGAAGAAGGAATACAATGATAGGAATGGAATTGCAGGGAGACAATACCCAAAAGTAGGGGATCGGGTTCTTGTGATGGTACCTGCAGAGAAAAGAACCGCCGCATTTCCTAAGCTGACTAGCCCATGGCAAGGACCGTTCCGAGTGTTGGATGTGAGCGAAAACTCGGCTAAGGTGAAAGAAGAAAATGGAAAAAACGAACTAGTGATTCCATTCGATCAATTGAAAATGGTTAGACGGGAAGAAAATAAGAGTGAAGAAGGGGAGAAAAAGCAGAAAAGGAGAAAACGAATGCAGAGAGGAATGAATATTGTTTACAGGAAGCAGTACCCGACTGAGTGGACTGGTACGGTGGCGTGGCTCGTGCCGAACCCCTGGAAGAGAGCACTGGAGCAGCGGAGAGATGGGACATGTATCCCATACCACGGAGCAGCCGAGCTACTGGAAGTGCTGAGACATCTTCAGCAACTCAAAACGCGTGTCGTCTTCATTGTAATTGCTTGGGAGGAAGACAAGGACTGGGAATGGAGTGGAGGAGTGGGAAAGAAGATGGCTGCCCAGCTGAGAAGATTGAACGAGCTAGCAGAAGAGGCCAAAGCAGAGATCATTGTCTGCCCGGATATGCCACCAGAGGACATAAGCAAAGGCGAACAGGAGGAGATGGAGACACTGGCTTATGTGGACTGGGAAGGAAAGAGACTGACAGTGGTAAACACCAAGACACCGGCGTTTGGATCAACGGTGCCCGCATACCTGCTGCATGGCACCCGGAAAAGGAATCAAGAAATCAAGGAATGGTGTGCTCTGCGATACATCAAGGAGGTGGCTCGAGCGATTGGAGTGGACCTAGATTTCTTGAAAGAATCCGGTCGAGAAGATCGCGCGGTGAGGGGATTTCGTGGGCGTCCTTTCGGTGAACGCAAATACGGCAGAGGCGACTTCAGAGGATTCGGTAGAGGACGCGGACGTGGAGGCTTCCGTGGCGGCGGGTCGTCCTTCTTCCGTCCCTATTAGAGTCGGGGCGACTCTATTGGAGAAGGGGGGGATGTAGAGAGAGGGCTTTTTCCCCTCTCTTTTTTTTCCTTTTTTTCCCCCATCTTCCCATACCCTTTCCCTTGTTCCCCTTCATCTCGTCGTCTTCAGCCTTGCCCTTTCCCCTTTTATCGTTTTACATTGTGTAGATCTAGGTACTGTATAGTTATAGTGTGCTATTGTAGTGTGAATATTATAATGCATAGTTACTCGTTATATTTCTTGCGTGCCAGAAGTTGCATTGCTACTGGGGTAGAGCATTTAGCACTTTGGCCCTCTCCCTTGTTTTGATCCGGCAAGGCGGGTTTTTTTTTGGACAGCAGTAGTTAGTCTGGGAGAGGCCCGAGCATCGGAGCGGCTGGTCGACCGCCCAACGGCTCGTGTGTGGGGAGAAGGCTCCAGTTCGTGGTAGAGGCGCCCGAGGGAGGCGTAGGAGGATCGCAGCGACTGTTGTATGTGAGTGGGGTTCTCGGTTTATTTATATCTATATAATCCATTGCTTGGTTTTCCTTATTTAAAGTGATAAACTTTATTTTTTTTGTTACTCGCTTCGTAGTCCTCACAGTTTATTTTGGGTTGTAAGAGTGAAGAGGGGCCGGTCGGGTCGTGGAGTCTTGTTGAGAGTCCGCCAGCGTGTCGAGAACCAGGGGACACCCTGGCCACACACAAACATTTTTCCATGTTATTTGTAACCCCTAGAGTACATCGAAATTCAAAGGAAAGACAATAAAATGACTTAGCTGGGATCCACAAATCGAAGGAAATAAAAAGAGTAGGCAATGTAGGCCGACGAAAACTTTGCATGTGTTTATACATATGTAAATTACAGGATCTCAAGGAAACTTCCGTGCTGTTCATGTCTCCTACACCCTTCCTGCACCGCTCGTACGAATTTACTGGAGCGATCGATGGTATTTAATATAATTTAAATTTAACTTTCGCCGGGAAAATTAAATGTCACTTATAGACATTCGAGAAGACTTCGTCAGAACAGTCGACGAAGCCTTTGCTCTTCCGCTGCTCCTGAATGAAAGAAGGGCGACCGCACACGATATGATTTGCTTTATTAAGGTTTTCAAAAACTGTTTTAAAGGAGCATAAAGCTCATTTTTTTCATGCCTTAAACTATTACACTAGTCGGTCTATGTCCTTCATGCCAACAATTCAGCAAAGTAAAAAGATTCAATCTTTGCGAAAATATGCGTAATATTGGCTTTATTACTCAATTCGAGAGGATTATTGTAGATTCTTGCCTTTTTATATATTTGTGCAATTGAAGTTCTCACTTAGACGCTCGCCGACGGAATTCGCAAGCACAAAGAGTTGTTGCCTGACGATGTCGTCACGGCATACAGGAAGATGGTTCAGGAGGAGGCGCTGAGATGCGGAGAAGAAGTGTATCGCAAGAATATGGCAGAGGTAGGCCAAAGGAAAGGGGAAAAGATGGAATTGTTGCCATTTGTACGATTCTTTGAAGAAGAAGTAGCAGTAAATCTTTTCAGTAATAAAAAATCATTTAATTCCTGTCCTTTAAAAAATGAGCATGCTTTTGGAAAAATATTCACATATATTGAATTTTCCGTTACTTGAATGGATCGATGTTTAGCAGAATTCGCTTCTTTGAGCTTACAGACATGTATGGATATGTATATATGCACATAGTACATACATATAAGATAGTGTGAATTTAAAAAAAATTTGGTTTTTTTCTGCAATTTTCGAAAAAGCTGTTAATTCTAAATCCACAGTGGAATATTCTTAATCCGTGCCAAAAATAACAGCTTATAACAGCCGAAGATTGCAGAAAAAAACCAAATTTTTTAATTCACACTGTCTTATATGTATACATACATATGTATATCCATGTTCGTTTGAAGGCTCTTGACGACGCTGAAAAGCCGCCGCTGACCAAGCCCGAACTATTGCAGCTTCACGAAGCGTGCAAGACGAAGGCAATCGACGCTTCTTGGGGGTACTCAATCCATAATCAATCAATAGTTTTTGGGGGGAAAATTATTTGCTAAACCTTTTTTTTATTCCTGAGCTCAACACTTTATGAACATGCATGATAGAAAGGAAGCTCGCTAACTATTTCATTTTGATTTCTCTCATATCAGACGCACTACGAGTCCTTTTCTCGTCTGAATGATTCGCGCGCGGAGGAGGCGCGTCTGGCGCGTGAAGCGTCGCGGCTGGCGACGCAACGCGTCGCGGCCGAGCGCGCGGTCGCCGAGCAGCAGACGCGCATCGACGAGCAGCGCGAGAATATTCAACAGCTTGAGGTCCTTGGGTTTCATCATATTCATATCAGTTTCATACTAACATTTATCTGAAATATGTTTTGTATTTATGGAATAGTATTGTTTATTAATCGACTAGTCGACATCCATTTGGGCATTTTGTATCTGATATCTGACCTATGATTCCTGATCTCTGATCTGCGATCATTGATCTATGATCTTTGATCTCTAATTTATTTACGCGCCTAGGTCGACATCACGCGCGTCGCGGCAGAGAAGATGCGTAGCGAGGAGGAGAAGAGCGAGATGCGCGCGCGCTTCGAGACGTCGCTCGCCGAGGAAAAGCGGAGCGCGGACGAGCGAGAGGTTGGCAACGTGCCAAAATGACTTTAGAAGTAGACCACATATTGTTCCTGTTAATTAATTAATTAATTTATTTATTTATTTTTTTATTTATCTACATCGATTAAGATATGACAACACTAGCAGATATGTAACGTGACCGGAGATAAAAACATAATAAATAAATAATAAACAAGTCATTCTTAAACTATTACGACGCTAAAACATTCTCAGGTCGATGCTGCGAGCTGAGATGGAGCGACAGCGAGCAGCTGAACAGCACACGCAAGAGGAGCTGAGGCGACAGCAGCAGTCAATACTCCTTGCTTTTCTTCATTCTTCTTCTTCTAAATATTTTTTTCTTTTCAAAAATACAATAACTAATCATGGAATGGTATCAGGGTACTGTACAAATCGCGGATCACAGATCAGAGATGAGAGATCAAAGTTCAGATCGCTTCAAGCCGACCTGAATCGCATGCGTGAAGAACACGAAAGTCAGAAAGTGCGTCTTGAAGAAGAGCAAGAAAAGCTGCAGCGGATGGAGCGCGACCTTCAGGAGGCGAAGAGAAAGCAGAAGAGCGATGGCTCCGGAATCGGTGTCCGCGTCAACATGACCTACTCATTTTAAAGAAATCGAGACTTAACTCATTGTAAGATATACATATATTCTGCTCCCATTTTACAATTCGCGCATTACGTTTTACTGATGCTTTCATATTCATTACTTATTGCTAGCTTCTTCTCATTTTGATTGATCTATGCATGTATGAGGTAGGTCAATGTCAACAGATAAATGAATATATTTTATGTTTGTAATTACGTACGAGGCAAATTGTGAGTTAAAAGTGCAATGTATATCTGACAGTATTCAATATCGGAAATAGTATGCAGGGACGTGTGAAAGGGGATTTAGTTTACTCAATCGTTGAGATCGATTGTTTGAACAGACACGGCAGAATAGGGAGGGTGGGGTTGAGAACGTTTGGAAATTTTTAGCTTTCGAGAACTCAGAACGATTGCTTGAATAGAATCTTCCGACATTGGCATTGGTTCCGCCCACTCTTCCACGCCGTGTAATGTGATTGCCGAGTTCGTGTTCGTAGCGCCGAACGAAGTCAATGAGTCCCAACCGCTAATGTAGTTGGGAGGCCGCTGCTGCCGAAATGGAAGCCTGATTCGCGGAGGATTTGGAGAATCAAATTCACTCTGTCTTCCATTCACATATGAAATACAATTTATGAAATCATTATAAATATAAAACGTAAAGCACTCTATCATCCAACGACTCGCACCAAAATCATGACTGTTTAGGCCGCCAATGTCAGAAAGTCACAGAAAAACACATTTCTCTGACTCTTGGCCTCCTATGTAATTTTAGAACGGGAAATGGTAAAAATTAGAGAACGAAGAATGGGAGGCATACAAAAAGTGAAAATTTCGAATTTTAAAGATAATGCTGTTTGTATACAAAAAAATCAACAGTTTTATTTTATTGAACATTAAAAGTTGCATAGAAACAACTCTTGTTTTAGTGCGCATGTATGCTCATAACTGGCTGGCAAGTCAATATCAAATGAATACTGGAAGAAATAAAAAATTATGCACAATAAAACATATGTAATTACAAACGATAACCATATCGAATATAATTTCAACTATTTCATTTAAACAGCAAACAAATGCTCTAAAAATATGTGCTACTTCAAATCGTCATAAGGCTAAAGAGGACGGATAACTTTAAGCAGAGCAAATACTTCGAATTTTTGTGCATAAAAACGTCGCGTTGATGCAGCATCGAGAATGTGGCAAACCTGTGCAAAGAAAGATCTTCGATATAAAAGCGGCTGCTGGAAGTTCCATGCCACAAGCTGCTTCATAATCAGAATTCTTTGTTCACTTTTAAATCATTGTTATTTCTCTTACACTACAGAATCCTCTGTCATGACCTGCTATCTTCTCCTCGGCTTCACGCTAATCTTCGCGGTCTTCGATGTAACGCGATCATCAGGGGTCTGCGAGGACCGTTATGAGGGGTCAGTTACTAAAGTAGCAAGATTTTATCTAATTTAGTTATATCCTCTGTTTAAGCACAGTCGATGAGGTCTATTTATAAAGTAATCAAAACTCTCGTAAAGTAGTCAATACTCTTGTGATCAGGTGCGCCAATTCATACGTGGAAAACTTCTGCAGCCATCCTAATTACACAGTGGAATATAAGAAGGAAATTTGTGCCAAGTCGTGCAATCTTTGTGATGTCAACGTTGAAGACAGTTCTACTGAGTCCGCTGAGACAACAGATTCTTTCTTCGAGTTCCCTTCCACCACGTTTGAACCATCAACCGGTCGTTGTCAGGACAGCTATCCCAGGTCAGCAAGGAAGAAAATCTTCAAGAGTGTATCACCCAATAGATCTGAATAGCTCGCAAGATTCAAATTCCATTCAATGATCACACTTTGCCTTACAGTTGCGTTAATGGTTGGGTGGAAAACTTCTGTGACCACCCGGGTTACACGCTGGAACAAAAGAAGGAAATTTGTGGAGTGTCATGCAATCTTTGCGATTCGCCATCCAATTCGACTCAGCCAACGAACATTACATCCAGCAATTCAACGGATTCTGCGGTTTCTTGCGAGGACAACCATTTGTGGTTAGTTATTCTGCGATATATATATATATATATATATATATATATATATATATATATGTATATATATGTATATATATATATCTTTTTTAATAGCAAGAAATCATTAATGCCACGTAAAATTTAAATACAACAGGCTTATTATCAGGTGCGCAGAGTTGGTACCCACCGGCTTCTGCAAATTGGGCGAATTCTCACAGAATGAAAAGATTCAATACTGTGCCAAGTCATGCAACCTCTGCTCTGCTATTGCTGAGGAAAATACGAGCGTTGTGAATGAGTCAACTGATACTTGCGGAGATAAAAATGCCGAGTTAGTTTTGCACTGTAAAATATAGTATATTTAGAAAGGCTTGCTATTTTCTTTGTAGCTGGTGCTCTTTCCTGGCTGCTTTTGCCTTCTGCAATTATGACCGCTTCACTTTGGCTGAGAAGAAGAAGTTCTGCGGCAAGTCGTGCAACCTTTGTGATGCTGATGGTGAGGAAAACTCGAGCGTAGCGCCTGAGTCAACTGACACTTTCTCTGACTATACGAGCGCGTCCACTGCTGATGAATCATGTTCGACAGACTCCACTCCTTGCGAAGACAAGAGAACCGAGTTAGTTTTACACTTTATAACATATATATTTAGAAAAAATGAGTATACATTTCATTTCTTCGCAGCTGCGCGGCAATGGTTTCAATTGGCTTCTGCACGGAAAAGGTCTTCTCTTTGGCTGAGAAGATTGAGTACTGCGCCAAGTCGTGCAATCTCTGTGGCCCCCAATAGGCGGATTTCCCAAGGAGGCCTTCTTGATCGATTGATCCAAGACGAAATAAATAATGATTTTGCAATCTGACACTATCTTGCACATATTGAAATCTTATAGATAGGGTCATAATGGTCGTTTTCCACAGAAAATAAATCAAAGAAGCTGCATCAAATACAACTAACGATAAGAGTTTGATGAAGCATTCCGAATTTAGAAAATGTTTTTTTTCAATGAGAAAGTTTATTATTTTTTTTTAAATCAGTGGAAATCAGTTACATATCTCGTCAATGCAGTTTTTCATTATTTCTACCATTCCGAAAGAAATGCCCTTTCACCCTCCTTTTCGGCTTCTTTGGCGGCCATCGTCACCTCTCCCCTTCTCCCTCTCCCACTCAATCCCTCTCTTCTTTCTCTCCCTCTTCCCTCTCTGAATATTGATTTTTTTTTAAAGAAAGCGAAGGCTAGCGCATCGTTTTTTGAAAGATATCATTGCTTGGCAGTGAAATTTGCACTTCTCAAGACGTTTGAGGTCCGAATGCATAATCCCGCGACATTTCAATCTGGACAACAAGTCTTTGCGCCATTGGGCGACAATTGACGACTGTTAGATTCAACTTGAGCTGCCATAAAGCAGAGTCATGACAAACAAAGCTACTAATTAAGAATTGCCTCATTTAGTCTTCTGCCTCCAGATATCATAATTAAGACAGCATTTTCAATGCTAGGACCATTTGGGAATCGAGCACTTCTCAAAACATTCCTCTAACAGAAAAGGAAGGGAAATTAAAAACATATCGTCGGAGCAATCATCAAGACATTCCTATCAAACATTAGATTGATTTCATTTCTACAAGGACGCCGACAGACGGTGAAAGATCCTTGTCTCAATTTTTAAATCAGTTACACTAAACCAATTTTCCGACTCTATGACTTCCACCACTAATGCTCAATTTTTCTCTTCTTTTCTCTGGATATTTCTGTTTACATGCTAATTTTATGATGCTATTCTGCCTTATCTTTTATTTTCCATCGGTTGCGAAGAAGATAGCACTGCGGGACAACTGAGACCGACTTTTTATTTGAAGGAAAATGCTTTATTATTTTTTCATGCTATAATAAGGAAAATATAAATTATCAGCATATAGCAAAATAAAATTGGTATGGCGGCTGGGAAAAGTATAGATTAATAATGAGAGAATGATACATATAGAGAAAGAAATTTAGAGAGTATTACTGGGATCTGCCATCCACGAGGTATGAAATGAGAGGAGGTTATGCGTCTGGCTCGACCCCTTAATATTTGAGTCATCCATTTCTCTCAATTCATTTCTTTTTTTCAGTTCACTCTCCATAGCTATCACACATTTCGCTTCTCGTCTCTCCGCATTCTCTTAGTTAAAGCCTCCATCTTTCGCTTAAACATCATTCTGTCGCTCTCCCTCGCGCCCTTCTCAGTCACTCTCTCTCTCCTTCTCTCCCTCTCTCGCGCGCTATGCGTGACTCTCCTTTCGTGAACCGCCAAGACTTCTTTCCAAACAGAGCTTTTCCTTTTCCATCTATGCTCCGTGTGAATACATATTATGTGCCAAATTTGATTACGATTGCCCAGTTTCCCATGTCACGTTTAATAAGCAGATATATGTACTTAATTAGTTTAGTTAAGGACTGCTCCCATAAACGGAGCTCCATGTTCACAGCCTTGATTCATATCCGATCAACTTGAGAACTTTGACATCAGGTGAAAAAGAGTTTTCATACAGCGAATTTACATAGAAATTTTTTTTCAAAATACGGGAGGAAACGAATTCACATATTTTCAGCTAACGCAATTTACTACGATTGCATTTGATTCGCCTACATTTCCCGTCTCCACATGTTCTGTGTAGCGCATCTGTTCGAAAGGTTTTTGCTTGGAGTAGGGTTTGAAACCGCGCACCCTTTTGGGTACCGCCCAACAAAAAGCTGCCGGAGTACGGAAGCCCTTTGACCTTTTAAAATTGAAACTTCAATTTGGTGCCAATGAATGAGAGAGATCCTAAAAGGAGTAAAAATTGTATTTTTATGTTTCGAAGAACATCTTCCTAAGTCGTCTCTGCGACTCAGGAACCGGAACAGTGCAAAAGAATGTCATACTTGTGGAGCTGGATCATTTCCAAAGGTAATTTGATGAAAATATTTTGATAATAAACAATTAAAAGAAATTTAAAATAAGAAGTAAAAAAAACTTTTAGGCTTCTTTCCTCTTCAATTCGCCGTCAAAACGGGAGAGAGCTACCTTTTTCTTCATTTCTTAAGTTGTCGCTTTAAAAAAAACGTCATTTTGGCCAAATGTTGTTATACATTACCTTTTTAGTAATTGCGAGTGGGGGGCGGGGGGATTTTCAAGAAGTAGTTGGCCGGTAGTCTCATAATCAAGTACACAGTGTCCAGGGGTCCTTTCGAATCCCGTTCTCACTTTTTAAAATTCATTTTATTATTCAGAACCCGATCTTCGTGAAATTTGTTTAGAGTCTACGATCATGGCTGCTGAGAACACAGCTATTCTCAACACGAATCTGTTAGTGTTTATCCTCCTACATATCGTCTATCGTGTGTATTTACTACTCCTACATATGATCAAACGTTACAGCGCATCGACATTCGTGGACGCTCTGCTGCCTTGCTCGAGTAGCAAATCATCTCCCGCGCTGTTGGAGTAGCCGGAGCGACAGCGAGAGGAAGACATGCCGGCGATCCGCAAGTGCGTGCCCTCAAGCGGTTGGTAATTTTTGTTAACCGTATCATAGAAAATCATTGTTCTGATCACATGTTGTAGCTAACAGCCTGCAGTCCACATCAAACGCGTCAGCTCCTGGTAGCGGGGCAGACAATCGCGTCCTGCTATGCAACAGTTCCGTCGCTCGGAGACTGCCACTATCATGCAATAGATGATCGTTACGCTCGCCCTGCGTCATATAAATTTTTACGTATTATTAGTCTTCAAGGAAATAAAAGGAATGTACACTCTATCATTGCGGTTTTCTAAATATCTTTATAGAAAAAATAATAACATAAAAAGGTATTCGACATCACTTAGAATGTAGAAATGTCGACACAAAAAAGACATTTATGTACATATAATATAATCATGAAAAGCAGTAACAAGGAAAGCGGATGTGCATTTCGCAAATGCGGCGGAAGCCTCTGTCATTCGACTGATGAAAGGAAATACCACCGAGACATCCTTTGATAGCCGACTGTCTTATGACAGCCTTCATATGGCGGCGGATGAACGATATGAAAATGTCCACGTTGTCTATGACATTTATTCTATTTCAATGTGATATATTACGGCTTTTATCTTCAAGTATTGCGACACAACTTGATTGAAATAGCTGTCCGAGAATACAGAAAAATTTTGAATTTAAAAAAACGATAATTAACAATTTTTTCTCTTAACGATTTTCCTTTTTCATTGAGCTTGTGATGTTGAAAATTTGTCATAAGACATTATATGTTTATCGCAGAACAAGCAAAAACAAATCGAAGAGATACACAATACAATAAGTAAATACATGAATTAATTTGGTTCTTTGACAACAAGGAGCAACTCAGAACTGTTGTTTGAACAGACCCTTCCGA
Organism: Allodiplogaster sudhausi; assembly: GCA_945643635.1. Classification (NCBI taxonomy): domain Eukaryota; kingdom Metazoa; phylum Nematoda; class Chromadorea; order Rhabditida; family Diplogasteridae; genus Allodiplogaster; species Allodiplogaster sudhausi. Next base: position 1,839,586 of record CALZFC010000035.1, on the reverse strand, counting down.
CTTTGGCATGGGCTCCGGCAATGAATCCACGCCGGCCACTCTCCTCTTGCGAATCGTACCAAAATCATGACTGCCGGGCATATTGTTGGGCCGCCCACGCGTGAAAGTCATATAAAATAAACACATTTCTCTGGCAATGAAACTCGTGGCCTCCGATGCAGTTTTAAAACGAGAAATGGTAAAGGTTAGAGAACGAAGAATGTGAAGCATACGGAAGGGGAAAATTCGAATTTTTAAGATTGTGCTGTTTGAATAAAAAAATCAACAGTTTTATTGAACATTAAAACATAATTTAAAAGTTGCATAGAAACAACTCTTGATTTAGTGCGCATGTACTCTCATAATTGGCTGACAAGTTGATATCAAATTAGTACTGGAATAAATTAAAATGATGTGCAATAAAATGTCTTTACATGTAAATAAAAACAATAACCAAATCGAATATAACTTCAACTCTTTCAATTAAACTGCAAACAAATGCTCTAAAAAATATGTGCGACTGCAAATCTTCATGGGACTAAATATGGATAGAATGCATATGGGCCCATAAAAACTTCGCTTTGATGCAGCATCGAGAAAGTGACAAACCTGTGCAAAGAAAGATATTCGAAATTTCGTAACGTTTTCGTTCTGTGGACCCTAAGTTTAGCTCCATACGTAAAAGATCCTAATTGTAATACGGCATAACGCGTCGAAAACAAAAAAAAATTAGGTCACTACGACAATGACTTCTTTATAAAAAGGACATGATTTTTAAGGGCAATCTTCAAAACAAAACAAAAAATGAATCAAAATAAGACAAGGGGTAGCCCTGAAGGGTGGAGTTTCATTAGCAAAGGTCATTAACGAGGTGGGATACGGAAAGCGAACAGATAAAGAGAGAGAGAGAGACAGAAAGAGACAGAGAGAGAGAGAGAGAGAGAGAGAATTTGGAGAACGAAAGATTGATTTAGTGAAGCGGAGATAGTGAGAGGGAGAGATACATATAAGTGTGTCAAGGGCGAGAGAAGATAAGTAAATAAAAAGCCCATGATTTTTAAGGGCAATCTTTAAAACAAAACAGAAAATGAAACAAAAGAAACAGAAGACTCTCTGAGACGGTGAGGTGTGGTACACTTCGCAACGAACTTTGCAAAAAAATATCCCCTTTAAATGTTTATTCTAAAGAACATTTAACGATCATGCAAATGATAATGTATAATTTCAACTATTTCATTTAAACTGCAAACAAATGGTCTAAAAATATGTGCGAGTCATAACACTAAAGAGGACGGATAACTTTAAGCAGAGCAAATACTTCGAATTTTTGAGCATAAAAACGTCGCTTTGATGCAGCATCGAGAATGTGGCAAACCTGTGCAAAGAAAGATCTTCGTTATAAAAGTGGCTACTGGAAGTTCCATGCCACAAGCCGCTTCATAATCAGAATTCTTTGTTCACTTTTAAATCATTGTTATTTCTCTTACACTACAGAATCCTCTGTCATGACCTGCTATCTTCTCCTCGGCTTCACGCTCCTCTTCGCGGTCTTCGATGTTACGCGATCATCAGGGGTCTGCGAGGACCGTTATGAGGGGTCAGTTAGAAAAGGAGAAAGATTTTATCTAATGTTATTTCTATCCTCTGTTTAAAGGAAGTATCCGGCGAATAATTATACAGTAGCGCTAGAGAACAAGTTTGAATGCGCGCGCTCCAAAAGTTGCCTGTCGCTCGGTCGAGAGCGCATGTGAAATAGGAGGGCGGCTCTGACCAACAGTAGCTAATTCTCTACCCGCCAGTTTTCAAGTTACTATTGCTCAGAATGTAATGGAAGAAAATCGCTCAAATCTTCTGGATACATGTTTTAAGCCAAGATGAACATGTTCATATATAAAAAACCTAAATTAATTATTCCCCGGATACCTCCTTTAAGCGCAGTCAATGAGGTCTATTTATAAAGTAATCAATTCATTTGCGCATAATACCTCCCGCTCTTCTCAGGTGCGCCAATGGATACGTGGAAAACTTCTGCAGCCATCCTGATTACACAGTGGAATATAAGAAGGAAATTTGTGCCAAGTCGTGCAATCTTTGTGATGTCAACGTTGAAGACAGTTCTACTGAGTCCGCTAAGATAACAGATTCTTTCTTCGAGTTCCCTTCCACCACTTTTGAACCATCAACCGGTCGTTGTCAGGACAGCTATCCCAGGTCAGCAAGGAAGAAAATCTTCAAGAGTGTATCACCCAATAGATCTGAATAGCTCGTAAGATTCAAATTCCATTCAATGATCACACTTTGCCTTACAGTTGCGTTAATGGTTGGGTGGAAAACTTCTGTGACCACCCGGGTTACACGCTGGAACAAAAGAAGGAAATTTGTGGAGTGTCATGCAATCTTTGCGATTCGCCATCCAATTCGACTCAGCCAACGAACATCACATCCAGCAATTCTTCGGTTTCTTGCGAGGACAACCATTCGTGGTAAGAAATTCTCTGAATTCCTTTTTAAAGATACAATATATACTTTTTTTAATTGACAACAAATCTATAATGCCACTTAAAATTTAAAATGCAACAGGCATATTATCAGGTGCGCAGAGTTGGTACCCACCGGCTTCTGCAAATTGGACGAATTCTCACAGAATTAAAAGATTCAATACTGTGCCAAGTCATGCAACCTCTGCTCTGCTATTGGTGAGGAAAATACGAGCGTTGTGACTGAGTCAACTGATACTTGCGGAGATAAGAATGCCGAGTTAGTTTTGCACTGTAGAATATAGTAAATTTAGAAAGACTTGCTATTTTCTTTGTAGCTGGTGCTCTTTCCTGGCTGCTTTTGCCTTCTGCAATTATGACCGCTTCACCTTGGCTGAGAAGAAAAAGTTCTGCGGCAAGTCGTGCAACCTTTGTGATGCTGATGGTGAGGAAAACTCGAGCGTAGCGCCTGAGTCAACTGACACTTTTTCTGACTATACGAGCGCGTCCACTGCTGATGAATCAAGTTCGACAGACTCCACTCCTTGCGAAGACAAGAGAACCGAGTTAGTTTCGAACTTTATAACATATATTTAGAAAAAATGAGTAAACATTTCATTTCTTCGCAGCTGCGCGGGAATGGTTGCAATTGGCTTCTGTACGGAAAAGGTCTTCTCTTTGGATGAGAAGATTGAGTACTGCGCCAAGTCGTGCAATCTCTGTGGCCCCCAATAGGCCCATTTTCCCACGGAGGCCTTCTTGATCGATTGATCCATAACGAAATAAATAATGATTTTGCAATCTTACACTATCTTACACACATTGAAATCTTATATTTAGATCGGCAATTCAGATTGACTTCAAACTAAGTGAGGATACTACTCCTCAAGTGTCTGTGATGTAAAATTTAAAATGTTGGATAGGAAGTATCCAGGAAGATTGAGTTCCGTAAATATATGAAGCTTTTTTTGCTTCAGATAGGCTTCAAACTGATTGACGATACTCCCCAAGGACCCGTGGTATAAAATGTAAAATCTTACACATTTTTTAACATGGCAATGGACCTTCATATATTTACGGATACTTGGACTCCCAGTCTAAGATTTTATATTTCAAATTAAGGGAAGATCATCCTCACTTACATACATACTTAGTTTGAAGCCAATATAAAACTAAAGTTTCTGTCATGGCATTTATGTCTTGATTCATTTTATAAATTCACACAATTTCTTCTTTATTCGCTTTCCTTAATTTTTAGAGTGATAAAAAGTCTAGGTGATCTTGTATGTTCAATAGGTACATTGAGCTGGCTGTAAAGAAAGAGTAAGTTGCAAAAGACAAAAGAGAGAGAAGATGATGATGATTACATGCACCGATTGTTTAGAACTCGCAGGATTGATCTCATTTTGCGATGCCGATTGGTGCTACCGAGATGATATCATTGGGAACCAGCGTGGAGATGGGCGCCACGGTTGAAACTACGGGCGCCACGCCAGCCACAGCGGTCGCGGGAGCAGAGAGAAGGCCGCCATGGAACGGGTAGCCCTGAAGGGTGGGGTTTCATTAGCAGAGATCAATGAAGAGGTGGGATTTGGAAAGGGAGAAAGAAGTAACCAGTTCTAGAACGAAAGATTGATGGAGTGAAGTGGAGAACGTTGTAGGGGGAAATATCAGTGTGTCAAGGGAGAGGGAGGAAAAATAAAGTCAGAGATAAAGACAGTGGACAAGGATAAAGAGAATAAAACAACTCACTGCTAGTCCCATCCCTCCGACGCCGTGGAATCCGAATGGACTCGCGATGGAGCTTCCGAGGAAAGGCGGGTAGCCGTAGCCGTACGAGGCATACGGCCAGCCGCCGTAGCCGAGCGAACGCCAGCCGGAGAGGCCGACGCCCGAGGACATCAGTACTTGGCGCTTCTGGACACTGAGCAGAATGCTGGGTTTAAGTTCTATCTTTCATTGGGACTAGTATATTAAAATATAAATGAATATAAATAAATGTACATGAAGCACTAACGCGTTGGCAACGGCGAAGAGAGCAAGCAGAACGGCGAGGCAGTTCATTGCTGAAGGAGGTGAGATTGGCTTGCTGAGACTGATGATTTCCGTTGGCATTTCCCGCCCTTTTATACTCTCTCGAGTTCGCCAGTCAACTTCGATGACCTTGCTCGCTTTCGTCCGAATATCATGAGCGAATCTGCATTTCTGTTTCTCTAATCTCTCATCTTCCATACTACGTATCCTTACATCCTCACATTCTCTCTCTCTCTTTCTCTCTCTCTCTCTGTCGTCCTTGTTTTCATTTAATTGCAAGTTCCCTTCTTTTCCTCCATTTTGATTGGCTTCAGCCTCAACGAAAAAGTTGCTGAACTGGGTGCATGCATAAACTGGGTGAACCGGAAACTGGCAGACATGGCAAGAATTGAGAGAGAGAGAAAGAGTGAGAGAGAGTGAGATGGTAACAGAAACAAAGAGAGATTACAATGTACAAGAAGAAGAAGAATGAGAAAATGCAGAAGTTATTGGGTTGAAATGATTACATGTAATCACGGAAAGTGTTCAATGGCATGGTAAGAGGCAATATAGTAAGAAAGAGAGGTAGAATGTAACAGATTCCTCACAATCGCCCAAGAAAATTAGATTTAAAGAAAATTAATACCTCGAGAAAGGAGGCTTGCCCTTGGCGCTACTAATTCAAAACAACGAAAGGCCTGGCCATTGTCTATAAAAGCCCTCTGACAATGAGATATGGTGAATTGTCTGATCTTTCTCCTTATTAGACATGAACAACATTTCTGGTTCATACTTTTTTTTAATTGTCTTCCTAGTTATTATTTTATGATTTTTATATGTATTGCATAGTTACAAGATCTTTTATGATTTTTTTCCAATTAAGAAAAAAGAGAGAAGAGAATGACGAGTGTTCGCTTCGCCTTCCTCTCGACCATCATTGTCTCATCGGCAACATCGTAGTTAGTTGCCATAAAGTGTAACAAATGGCAATGCATTTTTTCTTGTAGACGAATAAGTGACTTGAAAAAACACACTAAAACATAAAAATTTTGTGGAAATAATAATAACTGCTTCGATCTAAATATGCTTCTTTTTCCTCCTTTTACAGTGACTATGACACGCGCCAGATCTTCACTCCGTCGCTTACATCGGCGCCATCGCCTCTAGCGGCGCCGTTCCTTTCCGCCGCTGCGCCCAATCCCACCATGCTTCAGGCATCTTTCCAGCAGGTGAAGAGCCTTAAATTTATGAGATTTCAATTTATGAGACAGAAGTCGTCTGAAGAAAAATGCAAACTTTTTTTTGAAATAAATATTTTATAAACTTTTTTCAAATGCCGCCCTTACATCGCTCCTTCAGATGCCCTCGCCCTACAGCGGCCCCTTCCCGTTTGGTAATGGTCAGTTCCCATACACCGCCGGTCAACTACAGTACCCCTACGGACAGCAACCGTACTCTCCATTCCTCGGAAGCTCCGCCACGAGTCCATTCGCATTCCAGGGCGTAGGAGGAATGGGACTACAAGTAAGTGGATATCATTTTAATCCTTGTCCACTATTTTTTGTCTCTTTTTCTCCTTGTTTATCTTCTCTCTTCCTTGACACAGTGATATCTCTTCCTCTCACGTTCTCTCTCTTTCTCTCTCGCTTTCTCTCTCTGTCACCGTATCTCTCTCTCACTCTCTCTCTCTCTATCTCTCTCTTTCTCTCCTTCACTTTCCCAATCGCATCTCTTCATTGACCAATGCTAATGAAGCTCTCCACCCTACAGGGCTACCCGTTCTCTGGCGGCCTTCTCTCAGCTCCAGCTAATGCTGTGGGTGGTGCCAGCGCTTTCGACCCTGGCGTTCTCCGTTTGTACCTTGGAACCGGCGTCCATCTCCACGCCGGCTGCCCTGCATCTCGGTAGAACCGGTCGCCACCGCAGAAAATGTCATTTTGCTTATTGTTAGGAAAACAAAATGAGGCAAATCTTGAAGTTCTTCACAATCGGCGCAAGTAATAAGCTTCTTCTACTTCGGCTTTAGCAACAAACTCTTGCTTATTTTTCAGGTCAATGAATGTATGTACATATTGAAAAATAATATCATCAGCTTCTTTGATCACTCTAAAAATTAAGGAAAGCGGATAAAGTAGAACATTTTTCTTGCTTCTATGAATGAAGCAAGAAAAATGATCCAAGCTTGTCGTTTTTTTTTTCATTTTTGCTTCTTTCACTCGATTGTTCGCAGCAGAATAAAATCACTGGAAACTGATCGTAAGTTTCTTTATTTTTAATTTCATACCATTAAAAGAAAAGAGTAATCGTTTACGTAATTAAATTAGACGCGCTGGATGTGATGCTTTTTTCGAAACGCATGGTTTATTCCAAAGCGGGATGCCAATTCTGGTTGATTATTTTGATGATCCTGCTGAAACTTTTTACAGAAAAAAAACTAACAAAGAACATTATTACTCTCTCTCTCTCTGAAAAGCCTAATGTAAGTCGTGTAATCTTTGTAAATTTATACACTTCGTTTTTGTAATGACACACCAATCAGAATTTGATTCAAAATTTGAACTTTCAAGTGAATAAACTTAAATGTGAATCTTTTTGTGATATGCCATGTACATATTATTTATCTACATACATATGTATATTCCCAAAAACTATTCGTAAAACCTAAGATGTTACATATATCGTGAACTTCGTTTAAATGAGGCAACAGGAGTCTGGAACTGGATCAAGATGGTATCTTGGTCCAAGATGTGATCGGTCAGTTGAAACAATCTTTGCCCATTTTTATGCATTTCCATTGTATTTATATTTGTCTAGTGTTGAATGGTGACCAGAAAGATGGACAGATAAATCACTTTAATTCTACTCAAAAGCAACCCTTCAAAAGTAAATTTTACAACCTCGCTCCAACTCTTGTCAACCATATTCCATTGATTCATTTCAAGTATATAAAGTATTCCTCCTGGACGGGGCAGTTGAAGGTGCGCTACCAAGCACTAGACGGCCTCGTGTAATTCTCTCCGAATTTTCCTCCGAGGAACGGGAATGTTAAATGAGATCAAATGCTGGATATTAATATTTGAAAGGAGTCCTGCCGCACTATTATTCTCCCTCGATTACACAGACAAGCGTTCTGATATGTCCAGGACATTTTATTGTCCATGACATTTCAGAGACACTTGGTAGACATGTCATGGAGGTGCCCAAATTAGGGAGGGAGGTGCCCAAATTAATGCCTTTTATATATTTTTCCTTCGCTTTCTTTAAATGACATGCACACGTTGCATGTTATTTTTCTCCTGACTATGAAACTCATCTATAAGAGAGCCAATCTGAGAGGTTCAGGCCTCTATACAAGACATGTCGGGAACAAAATTATTTTTTTGATTTTTTATTCCTTCTAATGGCTTATGTAGCACCCTATAGAGATCCCAAAAAATTGTTCCAAAAATTTTTTTTCTGTTTTTCACCATGGATATGCACCGAAAACCCGAAAAAACTCAAATGATCATAACTTTGTTCGTTGTTGAGATATATTAATTTTGAACTGTTTATTCAATTCGAAATTGAAAGGCGCACAAAAATCGTGTTAATCACTTTTTAAAAATATTTCATTAAAGGCCTCATTTGGCATTTTAATATTTCGAGTGGTGCGTTTGGGGCATAAACCCCCCCCCATGTTAAAAAACTGAAGACGCCACGTGAAAGAGCGTCCTTTTTAACCCCTACCGAGATGCCTTTCATTCAGAAATCCGTACCCCTATTTTACAATATTTTGACATGAAGCGCGCAAGTAGGGTCAAAATGGCGCATTTTCGGCTTAGTATGTTTCGACAGGCCAAAATGTTTTTAATGTAGTTTTTTAAGCCTTCTAATTGTACAAATCGAAATTTCCCATATAAATTGAAACTTTTCAATAAAAGTATGTATGTAACATTTGAAGATCTCCGTGAGAGCTCTTAGATGATATATTTACGATTTTGTAATATTGACATTGAGCGCAGTTATGGATCGATGAATGAGCTTGCACGGTGCCACGGCATCCGAAAATGCGCCATTTTGACCCTACTTGCGCGCTTCATGTTAAAATATTGTAAAATAGGGGTACGTATTTCTGAATGAAAGGCATCTCGTTAGTTGTTAAAAAGGACGCTCTTTCACGAGGCGTCTTCAGTTTTTTAACATTGGGGGGTTTTTATGCCCCAAACGCACCACTCGAAATATTAAAATTCCAAAATAAGGCCTTTAATGAAATATTTTTAAAAAGTGATTAACACGAGTTTTGTGTGCCTTTCAATTTGGAATTGAATAAACAGTTCAAAATTAATATATCTCAACAACGAACAAAGTTATGATCATTTGAGTTTTTTCGGGTATACGGTGCATATCCATGGTAAAATAACAGAAAAAAATTTTTGGAACAATTTTTTTGGGATCTCTATAGGGTGCTACATAAGCCATTAGAAGGAATAAAAATATCAAAAAATAATTTTGTTCCCGACATGCTCGAGTCTCTCAGATTGGCTCTCTTAACAATGCAGACGAAAGAAGAGTGCACAAAGCAGCATCAGACATAAACCACTTTGGAAATACTTCCCATTTTTTTTTCAATTTTTTAATCAGCATTCCGAATATTTTCGAGACGAAATATGCTTGCAGATCTTTTCGGGTATACGGTGCATATCCATGGTAAAATAACAGAAAAAAAATTTTGGAACAATTTTTTTGGGATCTCTATAGGGTGCTACATAAGCCATTAGAAGGAATAAAAATATCAAAAAATAATTTTGTTCCCGACATGCTCGAGTCTCTCAGATTGGCTCTCTTAACAATGCAGACGAAAGAAGAGTGCACAAAGCAGCATCAGACATAAACCACTTTGGAAATACTTCCCATTTTTTTTTCAATTTTTTAATCAGCATTCCGAATATTTTCGAGACGAAATATGCTTGCAGATCTTTTGAATTCTTTTCCACCAAAAAAACCCATAGATATCGCCTTCCATTACTTCAGTATGTCAATAAAGAAGAGTTATGAATAACAAGTTTATTTAAAAAAAAACAAGAGGCAGAGAGAGAGAGATCTCATGTCGCCGTCTTACTCCTCCTTCTCTTCCTTCTTCACCGTCTTCTCCTATTCGGGAGCGGTGGCTGGCGCGGCGGCAACAGCAGCAGCAAACAGTCGCCTCCCTTCGAGCCCGGCAATCAGTTCGGGCAGCGTCTTACCAGCCAAACGTGTCACCACCCAGCTGCAATCACAACAAGCTGATTATTATAAGCAACAATAACATATTGAGATATTGCTGAAGAGGGAGCAATTAGATAAATGAAATGAAAAAAGAGTGTTTCGCGGGCCAAATTAATAAGCGAATGATGGCAAAAAGAACCCGAAAGAACAACAATATGGAAAAGACTATTTAACAAACATTTCCTTGCTTTACTATAGCAGTTTAACAGTTATATCTTGCAAGAATATCTTAAAAATGAGATGAAGAAGCAAAAAAAAGAAAAGAAGGAAGACCGCACCTTCTGAGCGTCTGCTTCGATTCCAACGGAACTGAGGATGTTCTGAAGTCGGAAGTGGACGGAGCTGCTTTGCCACCAAGAACGCCTAGACGTAACGCGCATCTTCTGAAAGCGGAAAGAATTCTTCTATTTGCCGGTCATGTGAGCGGAGCTCATCTATTTAATCATCAAAACGTATTTGAGAGAAAAAGTCACCGAATTAAGTGAGCAAAACGACAATGGATGAGAAGTAAAAAAAAACTCTTTTTGAAAACTGTTTCTCCTGCCAAAAGCAGCAGCTACAGTACGTATAAACAGTACGATTGCGCGTTCAATAAGACGAAGTCATAACTTTTGTCTCGGAGACACGAAATTACAATTGGAGTGTTTGTTTCGCCTCTCTTCAAATTGCATACTCTCTCGCCTTCTCAGGATGTCCTGGACATTGTCCCGGACATTCTCGATGTCCTGGACAAAATATTTTTTCAAAAGTGTCTGAGACATTTCAAAGACACACGAGTCTCATATAGGAGACCCGTGTATTAACATAGGACTTTTCCATAGTGTCCGGGACATTTGTCTGCCACCTCAGAAAATGTCTTGGACATGTCTTAGACATTTGTCCGTGTCCTCGAGGGAGATTAATCGTGCGGCTGTTGCTAACCCGTGAATGAAGTGATTCTATAGGTATAGTGAAGTGTCGAAATTTCTATCAGCTGATAGCAATGCCTGATATTGAATGAAGCATTTTCTTATCTCAACCAAAGGTAAACAGATTAAATATGTCAAAAGGCATGAAGGCGGATAAGAACTTTTCAATTTCTAGCTGAAAATGCTACGAGAAATACTCCATGTGAACTCATGTGAATATCAATATTACGACTCATGACACAGTGCAGTAGGAATGGATGCATTTAAGATCTTTTCGAGAAGTGAATCATTGAAAGACCAGTCTGGCGAAATAAGAACACACGCCCTCCTTTCTTTATCTTCTACGTGCACTGTTTTTATGCGCTCTCACATGCACCCTCAACGCACAGTACTTTCATAGCTCTTAATAAGAGAGAAATAAGGGAAATATGGGATAAAAAGGAGGAATGAAAATTTCTTCTGATATGCACGCACATTCGCTAGTGGACGTTTAAATTCTACTTAGGAGGTAAGACAGAGATATGTATGAAGATGTAAAGTGCTAAAGACAGGAAGAGAGAAGAGTGTGAAAGAGAGACAGAGACCGAGGCTGCGTAAGATGCATTCTTGTGATGGGCGTAACCTGATAACAGCTTCGTGACTTCAATTCTATGCCAGCTGATACTTTTCATGCTGGAGTGCAGTGAGTGCCAGAGAGTGTGTAATAGCGAGAGAGCCGACCCAACTAGGAATACATACCTATAAAAGGCAAAAAGGCTTCACAGATCTTTCAAGGCGCGAGGTGATTTCTGTCGAGAAAGCGTCCTCCACTCAAATTAAGCCATGATTCGAAGTTTGTCCATTTACCCTATATCATTAAAATAATTTTGAAGTGCTGAACAAATTGGCATATGAACTTACTGCAGCTCTACTGGTTATCGCTTTGCTCTCTGCGTTTTCACATGCAATTTCACAAGTGAACTTTGGGCATAGGACGGACAGTATCCTTGTCACAACGGCTAACTTCGCAGTTAAGGTATACATTTGCAAGAAAATATTTTTCGCAAACTAATTTCGAGCATTTGAAGTCGACGAACCAATTCTACCTGGACGGTGATTGGAACGTTTATGTAACGTCATCAGGCGTGACGAACTACCTGAAACAAGCGAGAATCTCTTCAAGGCCCGACGATGGCCCTGCGAAGGATCAGTATGTTTTCACTGCACATTCTTCTTGTTATCTTAAGCATGCTTCTTGTTATCTTAATCATGCCGGAAATGCCGTCATCTTTTTCATCAGGAGTAGTCAGAATTCTATATTCATAATGGTCTATTGGGGCATGCACCGGAATTCACCTGAAATGTTTTGTTCTACAATAATGATTCGATAGCTCAAAAATGACCATTTTTCTGCTCACCAAGCAAATTCAAATGCATCATAAATATATAGATGTGACAACATTGAGGTTTTATAAGTCGTCACATCTATATACATGTAACATATTTATGTCGTACTAATGCATATAAATTAATAGGTAAATAAATAAATAAAATAAAAGGCAAGGACGTCGCGCTGATCTACGACGCAACGCTGCACAACCGCTATACCACATCCGACAAGACGTGGTCAATCAGCGCGGTCACCTTCCTTAGCGCAGCGCCCTATTTCACGCTCTCCTCCTTTGCCATTGGCGCCGTCAGTTAATTGCTCTCAGCCTCTCCCTTTCTCTCTCTCTCTCTCCCTCTCTTTTTTTCTTTCATTCTCTATCTCCCCCGTTCTCTCTCTCTCGCGCGCGCTCTTTATTCAAGGACTCCAACATCGCGGTGTACGCAACGCCTTTGCACATGACGGCATACTCTGATATTGATCCGATCATCGACATCGGGTGTGTTGGCAATTTTCTACTTTTCACGCTCTCCCAATTAGAGGCAGAATTATCTTATTTTTTAAGGACCTTTTTTCAATATTTATGTCTGTGATATTTCCACATTTCCACAGAAAGGGACCATGAAGAAGTCTTGCAGCAACAAGGAATACGCGAGGAACTCGTTCGTCACGATCATTGGCCCGATTGCCACGGTCATGGTGCCCAAGCTCGACATCAAGAAAGCCTTCTTCAGCGTCGTCAGCGACACTTTCAATTGTGCGTGACAGATTCTCATTCCGTTCCCTCTCATTCTCTGTTAGGTACTAAATACGGAGTATCTAAATATTTTTGACAATGTGCTTGAGTGCGTGCTTGAGCACGTGAGTCTCGCTGCATTCTCAATAAGTATAGAAAACACAAGCGGCTTCATCGTGGCTTCATTGTCACTTCCATCTTTCATTTCCCGGGCGAGCTGGTTGTCCCTCTTTCTCCACCTTCTCATAATAAACCTCTCTCGCCACTCGCCTTGGCTTCCCACACGCACACCTTCCTCTCAGTATCAGTGAGACACAACATTCTCCTTTTGATGCTTCTTCCTTGTCGTCTCTACTTCACTTTTAAGGTTCACTGGCTCCTCTTTCGCTCCCGGTTCGCAATTTTCCATTTCTTCGCCGGGTTTCCTGACATTCGACAATGCCGCAGTTCTTCCGAACTTCTTCGAGGCCAAGAGAATGTTCGGCGACTGGAGGTCTTCGCGTGATGTAAGAGCGGGAATTGTGAATTCTCAGAATAGCCCGGAGCAAAATTTGAGTTGATATTTGATAGAAGTTATCGCTCTCTTTGCAGTCTGCTATCACGTACGACGTTTGGATTCCCGGTGGAATAAATGGCTTCAAATTCCAGTCCATCTCTAGCGGCGGCGTCACGACTACGTGCGTGTCTGAACACTTCTCTGATTTTTCTTCTTTTTCCTTTTTCTTCTAGGAACAACGGCGTGACACAAAGGAACGTTAAAACAACGGCGAATGAGTTCAAACTCGGCTACAACATCACCAACCCCGACAGCCGCTTCCTCATCCAAATAGCATCGGAAGGTATAGGTCAATACGTTTCACAGGATCATGTGTTTGAAAATAATCCTGGTACACTGACTGCGCTGCTGTGTGCTAGGACCGTATTTCAATAGATGTCTAAACCACCTTTTTCAGGAAACACCCTATAAATCAGCATCGCTACTCTCATGTTGAGCTGGCGTGAACTTGCTATTCGCAATTATATATTTGTGTAATTATTATGGAATTTATTTATACCTGTAAAAACAATTGTCCAATTTATTTGCTTTCGTGCATTTTATTTTTTACACTTCAGTGACACTTCTTCGAAAAGTTAATCGCGGTGACAATGAATATCTTGCGGGGCCCAGTTATTTACATATATATACATATGTACATATATGTATGTAACTACATCAAAACATTTCTACTGTCAAGGGTCGTGGAATAAGTACATTATTCATTTTCAAGTGCTAACGGCTATAAGGGCAGTTTGTAGAGAGGTAAATGAAAAAAAATTTTTAAGTCTCCACAAGCTAGTATTTTGGTAACGAGAAATACTGAGCGAGGCATCTGGATAAAATGTGGTTTCAGTGATCTTTCAGTGCGTTCAGTTGCGCACAAATACGCGATGATCTGAAAGTTTCAGGCTATACAAAACCTTCTTGATGCTGGCACATCGCGAAAAAATGTTGTTGAGAAAACAACGAACAAATTATTGGAAGTCATTATTTATTGTGAACGTTTCCACCGCATTGGAACGTGGCAAAAACGGGGAATTCACAACGATAACTCTTTCTTCATCCTATAAACTTTCTGTATTGGAATCTTAATGGCAATAAAAGGAATGCACAGCATCATTGTGGTTCTTTCTAAATATGAAACATCTTAATAATTTAGTTCATATTCTACTTCACTTGGAATGCACGAACTATGTAGAAAATAATTTATGTAGTTATGTATGTAATCATGAAGAGCAGCATAAAAAAGAAAGGGGTGCATCATGTCGCATATTCGACCGAAGCGTCTGATATTTGATTGGAAAATTCAGCACATCCTTTGATAGGCTGGCTTTATGTAGCAGTAGATGAACGATGCGCAGATATGCTTTGCACTTCTCTAAAGTATTCAAGGATATGGAAGTCTTAATAATCAGATAGAGATGATAAATGCAGTGATATTTCACGAATTTGACTGCTATCTTGAGAAATAACAGTATAAAAGAGCAAAAAAGAAGAGAATGTACAGCTGTTGGCGTCTGCTGCATAGTGAATCCGGCAAATGCAGCAACTGCAGTACCCTCTTCTGTAGCCCCCCTGTTGAACAGGAACATTAGCACGCCCGGCATGAGGACCTTCGCGTCGAGAAGAAATAAGCCCAACTTCAATATTTAGAAAAAAATATTGCATTATTTTAAGGTCTCAGAAAAGCATTTCAATTCAAAAAGGGTTATGTTTGTCTGAGGGAAAAGCTCACCGCATACACATAGCGAACGCTATCGTTGTTTTGCGGCGGCCATTTCCATATTACGACCTAAATTAATATAGCCAGGTAAAATAGGAGTAGAGATAGCCGAATTCATCTTTATACTTATATCTTTACACTATACTAAATGTTCAGAAACTAAAGATATTCTCTTTAAAGGTGCACGAAACTAGGAATTTTCCTACGTATGTTTCGGAGTCGCTTCTTTCTAAAGCAGATGATGCTCTCGCAGGCAAAATGGCGCGAATTCAAAAGTTAGTTTTTGGCTACTTCTAGTCTATTTTCCGTACGAACTTGCAGTGCTGAAAAGAGGATGTCCGCGACGCAGATGGTGGCGCCAAAGTAGGCGAGCGGCTTCTCGACACTTTTGGCCGCTTGGCCTCGAACACGAAGACGGAGCCAGAGAAAGAGCACGGCGTTGATGATCAAGCAGACAATGCTTGGACCGACGATGACAAGAGTGTAATAGGTGATCATTTCTGACTGCAACAAGCTTGAATGTTGACGAAATATCATGAATTTCCTTTCGAAATCCAACACTATTAATGAGTGTACTTACCATTATTTTTCATTTGGAGAAGTCCTTTTTTGATAACTTCGTTAACGAAAAATTAAAAGAAGTGTAGAGATAGCTTTCAAGAGGTTGCATGTGAAGATTTACAAGTTTACAAGTTTATTCCATAATCCGGGACCAGCCCCGGAAATTGAAGGCAAGGTCAAAGTCAAGTAGTGGGCATATTTCGGAAGACTTCGATTATTTAAAATAACAAAAATGAAGAATTGACAGAGAGGTGCACTTGTGACTTCAGTTTTTGAGCGGCTATGGCATAAAAAATATAAAGAATTAAATGAACCTACCGGTATTTTGCCACTTGGATAATCGCTTATAGCGATGTACAACTTATCTCCGTTGTGTATGAATAGCGCGTATTTAACTGGTAGTGGAAACATTGGCCACGCCGTCGCAAAGGCTACGAGAAGAATTAACGCGATAGAGGATGGTAGCAAGTACTTCCAAATCTATTTATTAATGTAGATAAATAGAGTTTGCAAAAGTTATTGTTGATGTCAATGCAGCAACAACAAAAAAGACAAGATAAAATAAAATGATTTTCTTAAACCCTCTGGTGATGCACCGGCAGAATCACAGCTGTTAGGCGGTTTATACCAATGAAAATGTTGGTGTACTCATGACAACCAATGCCAAAGTTGGAAATCCTGTGAAGAGAGGCCGTCAATGGATAAAATTGCCCCAAACTTCGTGATTTTTTTTAAAGAAAATTGTGTTCTATAATGATGAAACTGAAACATATAGTTACGTATGATGCAGAAACGAACTTATATGTGACATCAAGAAGGGTGTGACCATCAACCATTGGATCAAAGAGGCCTGCCCACGGTGAAGCAACGACGCGATATGAGATGGAGAAGCAAACAAGAAACACAACGTCCTAATTGTAAATATTCCGTTCAATATTTATCTATAGGAGATTGGCGCAGCAGCCTTGTGAAAGAATTTTAGTCATTCCAGATGTGTAAATTTACTTTTTTTGTGAAGTGTGAGAAAATAAAATACAGCAACGTTAAAAAAAACAAGTTCAAGAAAGAAAAAGGCCAAAGACGTACGTTTACGCCACCAAGAAGAAAAAGCGCATAGAAAGCTTGTGGGTACTCCTTGCGTCGATTGAACAAGACAATGAAGAGCTGAACAAGGTAGAGCGCACTTAGAAGTGGTGCGTAGACGAAAAAAGAGTAGGTGGCCACAGCGAATAGTACCATCCTACTTTGAAATGAATCGAATTATCGCAGATGGACTTAATGGCGCAATATTCTCATATGGATCGCTTATATTAGCCAAAACAAACTCTTAAATTCGCGCCGGTGACAGAAGAAGGAGTGAGCATGTGCTATAGAGAGAATGATTACAATACTAGGAAAGTTGAAAAAGATTACAGTTGAGTTTCGTGCTCCATTAAAAATAGTTTTTTGGAGCGGGACAAGAGACCGCTTGGTCTGCCCTTTTTCTTACGAGCCACATGCAATTATGTACGCGCAATGTACATATAGTACATGCACATTATCGATTACTGCGGACATATTTCGTAATGGCCTCTTTCTGGTTGCTAGAAATAACATGCTGCCAGAAGGCGGTAGGAATTTGTATCAAATTGGAGACAATTGAAGTGCTCAGATAAAAAAAGGGAAGATTCTTCTTGCAAGCAAAGATGACCATAAATCCAGAGTGGAATGAAAACAAGTGTTCAATTCTCCTACCCAAAGTAAGGTAAGAAGCAAAATGATAGCTATTCCTGAACCAAATACTAACATCTCAAAATAATAAATCGACCTTTAAGCCGGCGTTCTAAAGCTCCGTCTTCTGGGAAGAAGTGAGAAACTGTGAAACTAGAAACGGGAAACTCTTGTATACTCTCTTGTGCAAAAACCTGGTGATCGCTCTCTACACTCAGATTCAGAGTTTCTCCCTGAATTGCAGTTTAGTCAAAACAACACTTCTTTGCAATCTGCTGAAATAATAGGTGTGTGAGTTTGTGAATGAAAGTGATCTTGTGATATTGGTATACAATGAATTCATAAATTGCTTGTACCAGAAGTCGAGCAGCATAACACAGCGGCAGGACCATTCTTCAACAAAAGAATCATTCTTCTTATTGCCAACTGTGTGTATATTTAATCTTCAAGGAAATAAAAGGAATGCGCTCTACCATTACGTTTTTTTTTCTAAATTCTTCATGGAATAAACATAAAAAGCAAAATATATTCCAATTAATGAGTAAGTACATACACATATGTACCTAGAAACAAATAGATATTTGTACATAATAATGAAGAGCAGCATAAAAGGAAAGCCGAGCAGCATGTCGCCTCTGTCATTCGACTGATTAGATAAAATGGTACCACCGCCTTTTTCGATTGCCGACTGTCTTATGACTGGCTTCGTGTGGCAGCGGATGAACGATGACCGGATATGCTTTGCACTTCTCTAAAGTATTAATCAAGTCTTCTTAAGTAGCTAGAAAAGATAAATGAAATTACTATTTCGCGGAATTGATTGCTATATCGAGAAAGAGCAATAAAAAAGAAAGGAGCAGAGAAGGAACAAGGAATCGTGTCTGCTGCATAGTGAATCAGGCAAATGCATGAACTGCAGCACTCATTTCCGTAGGGCTTTGTTGAACATCAACATTAGCAGGCCCGGAATGAGCACCTTCGCGTCCAGAAGAAACAAGCCCATCTTCAATATTTCAAAATATTACATTTTTTTATGTCCGTTCAAAGGTAGGGGTCTATTTGAAAAGCTCACCGCATACACATAGCGAACGCTGTCGTTGGTCTGCGGCGGCCATAAATATATTATCAGCTAAAGTAATATATGTAACTTGCAAAAATAGGAGAATATCCGATTTCTCACACGCACTGATGTCCGCGGCACAGATTGTGGCGCCAAAGTAGGCGAGCGGTTTCTCGACACTTTTCGCCGCTTGTCCTTTAAAGAACTCAAAACACTCAATCTTGGATTCACGGCTTTTGCCTAACAGAATGGCGAGATATCATGCATTTTTCGAGACTATTCGAAAAATTAACGTTTTATTCATACATCAAGTTTAATGATATGTCAGCATTACAATGACTTGCAGGGTAAAATATTGTTAAGAAAATTTAAAATTACATTATCTTGTACCTTTAACACGAAGACGGATCCAGAGAAAGAGCACGCTGTAGATGATCAAGCAGACGATGCTCGGACCGAAAATGACGAGTGCGAAATATGGGATCATTTCTGACTGCAATTTTGAAAATTTTACACTATTAATGATTTACTTTAGTGAATTCAGCTATCGATGTACTTGAAAATCTGAGAGAATAAAAGAACTAGAGATATTCCTGTCTCATTTGCCTTGGTAGCATATAACGCTTCAAATGAATTGAATGATCGAAAATGAATAAATGACCAAGAGGTGCTCGTGTAAGCTAATTTTTTAGAGCGGTTATGGCTTGAAAATAAACGATTAAATGCATATACCAACCAGGATGTAAGTGTGTGGATAAGCGCTTATGGCTATATAGAATTTAGCTCCGCTGTGTATGAAAGGCGAGTATGTTACTGGTAATGGGAACATTAGCCACGCCGTGGCGAAGGCTCCAAGAAGAATAAACGCGATAGAAGATGGTAGCAAGTACTTCAAAACCTATATACATACATACATATGTAGTATTTGCAATATTTAATATTGTTGTCAATGAGGCAACCAAAAATGAAGCGAAAACAAAATGATTTTCTGAACCCGTTGGTGATGCACCGGCAGAATCACGGATGTTAGCCTGTTTATTCCGATAAAAATGTTGGTGTACTCGTGGCATCCAATGCTAAAGTTGACAATCCTGTGAAGACAGGCCGTCCAGGGGTGGCAGCTTTCAACATATCAAGTAAACAAAATATATTTTTTAAAAATTTCATGCACTGCGCCGATAGAAACTTTAAAAAATTTCTGAAATTCACCGATGAACGACTGCAGCCAACTTCAGGATTTTTTTTCATCAATCTTGACTCAAATTACATATTCAGTCTTTTAAAACCTCAAACGAACTTGTATGTGATCTCAAGCAGGGTGTGGCCATCAACATTTGGATCGAACAGATCTGCCCACGGAGTTACAGCGACACGATAGGAAATGAGGAAGCACACCAGAAACGTAAGGTCCTTAATATTCAATATGAGATGTCGAGAATTATTGTATGCAGATATTCAGCTATGGAAATTGCCTTTGAAAAAAGCAGAAAAATTTGCAAGTATATAAATTCTGCTTTACCTGTGTCAACGTATAAAAAATTAGTGATGATTAGCTCAAGTAAGAAAATGAATCCAAAGGCGTACGTTAACGCCACCAAGAAGGAAGAGCGCATAGAAAGGTTGTGGGTACTCTTTGCGTCGATTGAACAAGACAATGAAGAGCTGAATGAGGTAGAGCGCACTCAGAAGTGGTGCGTAGACGAAAAAGGAGTAGGTGGCCACAGCGAATAGCACCGTGCTACTTTGAAATAAATCGAATTATTGTTATAAGACAATGGCAATAGCCTCACATATGCCAATGTAGCAAAAGACTCGCTTGCGTGTTCGTAGGGCAAGAGAGCGTGTGATTTAGGTAAATTTGAGTCGACTACGGTTGAATTTCGCGCTCCTTTAAAAGTTCTGTTTGCAACAGGAGAAGAGATGTTCACTGAAAGTTTGTCTTTGCCCCTTTAGTTATGAGCAACATGCAATTTATGTCCGCCCTATACATATCATCGCCTACTGCTAACATCTTTCGCAATTGCCTCTTTGGGATTGCTAGAAATACCAAGTTGCCAGCAGGCGAGTAGCAATTTGCATCAAAATAGAGATATTTGAAGTACCCAGTTTAAAAAAATACCATTCTTTTCGCAAGCGGAGATGACGATAACAGAAATCGTCCTATTTTAATTTAAAAAAACGAGTGTGCATTTTCCAATGTTACCAGCGAAACAACTACTGTTCCCATCCAACTGTTCGCATGTGAAAATAGTAGTGATTAATGAAAAAGCTGCACTTGGCGTTACAAAACGATCTCTACTGGCAGGCTACGTGGGAAACCGCGGGTGGAAAACACTGGCTCTCTTAAGCTAGTACTCTTTTCTTCTGCTTCTTGACTCACAATCAGAGCTACACACCGAACGGCAGTCCACTCAAATCAACGCTTATACTCTGCTGAAATCACGATAGGATAATATAGTAGTATATAGGGTGTATGTGTGTGTGAATGAATGAGAGCGATCAACTCGAGTCTACCTTTAGTAGATGTAAAAGAAGAAAAGATGGCCTAAACAGAAGAAGAGATGAAAGTGCTGCCGCTCATTCAATCTGTCTAAAGTTTGAAACATGTTCGACACGATCTTGTTTGAAAGATGTTTTCGCAACAGAAGAATCGGCAATTTGCCAGCCTATCTTAATACACAAAGTGGAGTCATCTGATGGAATCATATCTGGCTGCTGAATATACCCATATGCCTATGACTGCCGTAGCAGAATCACGATCGCCTGTACAGGTTTGGAACAAGAAGTCTTCAGTATTATAAATATTGCTTATGAAGATTCAACTGAAAATAATCGGAGTGAATACCACAGCTCGTTGAATTTGTTGCTGCCGTCCTATGCACTCAATTCAATGCGTGGCTCTTTCTATCTCTCATATCGCTTCCCTTCACAGCATATAATTTTCCAGTATAATACTAATGAATGCTCGATCGACTCTTTAGTTCCAAATTATAAGCACAAAACTTTCTCTAGATGTTGCAGTAAATTCTGTTGGTGACCTCGCCGAGTTGCTCTCCGAGATGTCTTCGCCATCTCAACCTCGTATGCTGCAGATGAAGCTATTCCTTTATTCCGTCTTCTCTAACGCCAACGTTGGTGCTTACTATGAACTCTATGCTGTTTTTTTATATCTCTCTCGCTCTCTTTGTTTTGGAGCGTTCGGCACCTTACAACACCCGCATACCCATATTGTAATTTGCTTGTAAAATCCAGTGAGCAGAATTGAAATTTTTCCACAGCGACATTATCTTCCTAGTTTTATTTTGTGTATTGGTCTTAATTGTATCATTATGTTTTTCTAAATAACTTGATTGAAAACTGAGAGTATATACAATAGAAGAAACAAATACATAGATAAAACTAAAGAGGAGTCGCATGTGACAAATTCGGCGGAAGCACTGAAAGGAAATTCCACAACATCCTTCGATAGCCGACTCTGCTATGAATGGCTTCTTGTGACAATAGATGAACGATGAGCAGATATTGTTTGTACTTCTCTAAAGTATTCAAGAATATACGCTCTTCTTAATCAGGTATAAAAAATAAATTAAGAGACCATTTTACGAATATGATTGCAATCTCGAGAAACAGCCGTATAAAAAAAGCATTAAAATAGAAGAGAAGTAACAAGTGATGGTGTCTACTGCAGAGGGATTCCGGCAAATGCAGCAACTGCAGCTCCCGCGTCTGCAGTCCTCTGTTGAACATGAACATTAGCACGCCAGGCATGAGCACCTTGGCGTCCAGAAGAAATAAGCCCATCTAAAATATTAAAAAAGAGTACTACATTATTTTAAAGTCTTAGAGAACCATTTTAGTTCAAAATGGTGAATTCATATATTCATGCTTATCCGACGAAAAGCTCACCGCATATACATAGCGAACGCTGTCGTTGGTTAGCTGCGGCCATAAATATGTTATCAGCTAAAGAAATTGCTGTACGCATGAAGCTAGATAAAATAGAAGAACGACATATTTACTCTTTACTTTATGGTTATTCTTCAGTTATGCTATAGTTATTCTCTTTTTCGCATTCACGAACTTGCAATGCTGAAAATAGGATGTCTGAGATGCAGATGGTGGCGCCATAGTAGGCGAGCGGTTTCTCGACACTTTTGGCCGATTGTGATTTAAAGAAACCAAAAACTCAATTTTGAATTCGCGCCATTTTGCCTGGCATTTGGGCGGGATAGCATGTGTATTAGAGAGAAGCGACAATTCAGAAAAGTTATTGTTGACGACGTTTTTATCTTGATTTATCACGGAAGAAGATTATCATAGCTGCATCCCTTACGAAAGTACTCCATCCTCCAGCCATATATATATATATATATATATATATATATATATATATATATATACATAAATCGTTCTTCATAAATAAACTGCCTTCTACCCGGCTACCTATTGTGCTTCACATTCCTTGAGTTGCCAAGCAAGCAACACACATAAATGACGGTTGACTGACGGCCTTTGAAACGAAGACGGAGCCAGAGAAAGAGCACGGCATAGATGAACAGGCACACGACGTTCGGACCGAGAATTACGAACGTGAAATAGGTGATAACTTCTGACTGCAATTTTGAAAACTAAATTGTTATCACGAAATTTTACAATATTAATTTCACAAAGGGAATTCAAACTTTTTTTGTTTTCGATTTTAGATTATTAAATATGAAGATAGTTTTAAATCATTTGTGAAGGCTCAAATGATTTTAATGACCTAGATAAATTATTGACCGAGAGGCGCACTTACATACTCTTTTTGAGCGGTTATAGCGTAAACAAATATGTATATTGTGAACCAACCAGGATGTAAGTTTTTGGATATTCACTAATGGCAACATAGAATTTAGCTCCATTGTATTCGAGCAGTTCGTATTTTATTGGTCCTGGAAACATTGGCCATGTCGTAGCCAAGGCTCCAACAAGAATGAACGTGATAGAAGATGGCAGCAAGTACTTCCACACCTACATATGTATAGTATGTGCATAGTTTGCCATTCTTAATATTGATGAAAAAAGAAATAAAAATAAAATGGTTTGTGTAACCCGCTGGTGATGCACCGGCAGAATCACCGCTGTTAGGCGGTTTATTCCGATGAAAATGTTGGTGTTCTCATGGCAGCCAAGGCCAAGGTTGGCAATCCTGGAGTGTGGTAGAATTAATTTTTACCATCAAAAACATTATAAAAATAAATGCTCTGTTGACACTTCACTGAAACTAACAAAAAAAGTCGCACGAGAGCCAATTTCAGGATTTTTTTTCAATCCTTATTAATCGTGATCAAATTGAACAGTTTGCGTATAATGCAGAAACGAACTTATATGTGAGATCAAGGAGGGCGTGGCCATCAACATTTGGATCGAAGAGACCGGCCCACGGAGAGACGACGACGCGACATGAAATGAAGAAGCAGACCAGAAATGTAAGGTAATTAATATCGCTAACAATGTGCATCTCTCAGAGATGTCGAGATTAGTTTTTTTTTGCAGTTATCCAACTGCGCAAATACCCTTTGTACGGATTTCCAAATATAAACACATAAATTCAGCCCTTTAAAAGATTATGAGAAATTCAGCACTTTTATGGGTTATGGGAAAAAACTCAGTGATAATTCCCCAAGTTTGAATGAATAATGAATCCAAAGACGTACATTAACGCCATCGAGAAGAAAAAGAGCGTAGAAAGGTTGTGGATAGTCCTTGCGTCGATGAAACAAAACAATGAAAAGTTGAATGATGAACAGCGCACTCAGAAGTGGTGCGTAGACGAAAAATGAGAAGGTAGCCACAGCGAATAGCGCTATCCAACATTGAAATTAAAATAATCATTGCAATTCTATTATGGCAATTATCTCACAAGGACCAAGTTTGCGTGACCGAAGGCCGGGAGACCGTGTGATTTAAAGAGGTGCGATTAGAATTATCAGGACAATTCAAATAGATTACTCTTGGGATTCATGATCCTTTAAAATACTATTTTCAGAGGAACATGAGATGTTTCAACATGCTTTGTTTTACCCCTTTAGCTACGAGCAAAAAGCAATTATGTATGTACATTAGCGCGCAAGGTTAACTTTTTTCATAATGGCCTCTTTCTTCCTGCCAGAAATACCATGCTCACAGAAAAACATCCGTTTCTGGTAATGGATAAAAGTACGGATTGTCCGTACTTTCACCTCCAGGGGGGATATGTCCGTACTTATAATCCCTTCTGTCCATAATACTACCCGTGAACCATATGATAGAGAGTGCGTATGCGCAGGTGGAAAACACCAATCCTTCTCTACTCTCATAATCAGATTCACAGTTTCACACTGAACGGCAGTCCACTGATATCAACACTTGGTAGATCATATTGTATGTGTGAATGAGTGAGATCTACTCCAGGTCGAACAAGGTACACATATTTATTAGTATGGTACATTGATGGGAAGAAAAAGAAGAATCATAAGTGCGAGGTAGCAGAAGAGTAGAAAATGCTGGTTTAATATGTCGATAAACAAGCATAGATTTATGATGTAGTAATTCTAAATAGATGTAATACGATTTGCAGAATCATTGTGAATGCAAGACTACCACCAACTTCTCGGACTTCGGTATCGATCTTGGCGATAAATCGACATACTAGTGATCTTTCAACCACCATAATTGTCTACGGCCCCGTGCTCTACCTTCTAATTAGTGTGTCCACGTTTGAAAGTGCCCTAAATAAAAACAAGAATTGATCGATCAATGATTTGTGTATAGATATGCCTTGGAATGTTAACATTGACAAAGTTTGACATATTTGCTAGCAAAAGGGAGCAATCAAGCACTTCAAAATCAAAGGACAAGCAAGCAACTGCCGTCAAAACACACGCGTTTGCGCTGTTTGAAAGTAATCAGTGCGGGGGCTATAAAAACAAACGGCCTTGTACGCCTTTTTGAGCCTTTTATTAAGATCACTTTCCAGAGTGATTTTGCTAGCTACACAACAAATTCTGTTGCGGTTATGTAAGAAAATTCACGTTTTTTATTCTTCTCTTTTTTCTTTAGATGCAAAACTTCGTGTTCCTTCTCGCCGCCTCGCTCACCATCGCTTCGGCTTGCCCGGGCTGCGGAAGCAGCGAGGAGACTTGTGTTAGCATTTTATTTTTCGTCAAGAATCTTAACGTATTTCAACACTTATATATGTCGAAATCGTTTCATCTTTCAAGTACAGTAACGCAACAAAACTGTGCGTCCGTTAACACTCTTTTTCTTGAATCCGTTACCACTCTACCACAGGTTGTTATGTGGTACTGTAGATGATCGATTTCCATTACGTTTCACACGCAACGAACCCTTTTCTGGCGAAGAAGAGAATTTAGTTGTTGAAAACACAGTAATAATAAATCAATTAATTCTGAATGTCAGCCGATTCGTTGGGGTGGCAACTACGCGACGGCGTACGGCGAGCCGGACAACATCAACAGCGCGAGTGACGAAGTCGCCGTTGCTTCGGTCCCTCAATTTAACCGTGTTGGCTTTGGAAGAAAAAAAAACCACTTTAAAAATATTAAAATTTTTACCTGAAAAAAAACCCGTAAAGCTCTAACTCACCAGAACGCGTGGAACAAAAATATGAGGCAAATATATAGATAGAGAGAGAACCGACATTGACAGCACAGAATTCTTGTACTGTTAAGATTCAATATTATTGTAACAGAATGGAATTGTTCATCATGTGCATGCAGCCTCACGGCTGGAACGACCACGAGGTGTCCAGCTCTGAGCAGTCGTGCGGCTGCCGTGCGAGCACCTTCCGACGAGTCAGATAGCTTTCTCCATGTTTTTTTCTTTTCTTCAGAATAAAAAGAACAATAGATAGGCATGATTTCAGTATGATATTAATCCGTTTATTTCTGAACTTTTTGATTTAATAAAAAGATCCTGCTTTTCAGGATAGATTTATATTTTTGTGATTTAGAAAATTGCTGTCCTAGTTTACAGTTTTTTTACTTTAGTGTTAAAAGGATCTTTCCTGATTGCGTTCACATCGGATGCAATTTCTCATCCACTTTTCTCCCTCTCTCTCTCCCACTCTGCATCCTTTTGTTTCGAAAAATGCATTGAGAGCTCAACGAGATAGTGATTGTTGCGAGAGCACCAGAGGAATGACAAGTTATTAAGATGTGCAAGAAGTCGGTTCCTGAAAGACTCTTGAACCGTTTTCAGGTGCCGTGCCAGTGCTCCGTGTGCAGCTCGGAGGAAGGACCGCAATTCACGCCTCGTGCCTTCTCGCGCCCCTTGGTATGCTCATCTTCTTCTCCCTCAGTCGCTCCGTTAGTTCAATCTCATAAGGAGACTTCATATGATTGCAGGCCAAGTACTACAAGAAATACTCGCCGTGCAACTATCATAGCGTAAGTCAATTCCGCAAATGCACTTTTACAGGGAATTAAACAATAAGGAAAATTGCACATTAATAAATTCAGGACCCGTTCGCGCGTGTTCACCGAAGATATGCGTACGCGAAGCCTTGCGGATGCTCGGGTGAAAAGGTGCTCTCATATTCTTTTAAACTAATTTCTTGCCGTAATTAATTTTATTAATCTACAACACGTAAACAAGGTTATTCTAGTAGAGCTTATGAAATTGAAGAGTGCCTTGCAACAACCATGGGAGTCTTTATTTTGTAGCAAGTAGAAAAATTATTGAACTTTCTGTCTTAGAAAAAAGCCACTTGATCCAGATTCACGAAACTAACGTACATTATTTATTCAATGGAGGCGTCTCCTTTAAATAACAATAGAGGTTTATCGACGCCATAGATCATCTACGGCGGGCACCGATCGCATTGCGGCGGTCGCAAGAGTGTCATCGTGATCAATAAGCCGTGCTCGACCTGTGGCGGTGGCTATGGCAGCTTCTGGTAGTCAAGAGGAAAGATGAACATGAATAATTGTTCACAATTTCGTTATCATCATTCCATTTTGGCAACTGTTCTAAGACGAATAAAGTTTGTATTAACAGCAAAAATGAAAGAAAAGTGCTTTACCGAACCAGGAGACTTACTCATAAGAACAAATGAAATCATGCAAATAATACAGAGATTTTTTTGAAGACACAATTATTTTATTTTCTTCTTCTCAGCATTATCTAGTGCTTATACACGTTAATTGAATATGCAAATATGTTTTATTATTCTGAAAAAAAGTTGAAAATGATTTGTTTTAAAATAAATGTATAAATGTATGTATTATGTTCTTCCTTCTCTTACATTAGCACCTGTCGTAAGGATACTGTCGTTCGGTTCGAAGAAAAGGAGTATTTTGAGTACCACTTGAAATTTTGCGAATAGCACATCAGGAAAAAGTAAGTTAACAACGAAAATGACACATGTATGTTGGACCAGTTGGAATGGAGTCCATTGAGCACTCGGTATATACATACATAAGTAATACATATTTTTCAATGACATTACCAAAGTGGTTACTATTAGATGGGGAGGGAGGTGTCTTTTAATAGGAAAGGGGTAGTAATAGAAGAAATTGAATATAAGTGATTAGGAATTGATAACCATTCTTATTTACAAACTATCACATCATGCATTATTATGGTGGTCTCCTTCGTTCCACTGAATTTGCTTGACAACGAAAAGTATTATTTAAAGAGTAATATAAACGTGGCAATATAGAGGCATATGTAGTGTAAACCGCTGCATGTATTGTTACTTCTGACATTTGCCAAAAATTCAAGAAATTAACATTCGACACTCCATTTTTTTCTGTATTGCTGTACTCGGCAATCTCCACTTATCTCTTGGCTCAGACACGTAGTCATTTTTCAGCATTATTGCTCAAGTAATTAGAGCAGCAGACGGCGCCGATGTCAAATGAAGAAAGTTCATTTGGCATTTTCAACGTCGAATTGAGGAGCCTTTCCTTTCTCTAATGAAGACGCCCGTTAACTTCTTCTTCGGGCTTGTTATGGCTGGCCAGTCTGATAAACTTTGGAAGAGTGAAACGCTTAATGACGGAGACAACGCTTGCAAAAAACCGTTTGCGCGTGTATATAATCAAAGTTTTGACACAGAAGAACAGTGTGCTGCAGCGTTTGAGCTTCTTTTTCTTTCTCTTTTTAGCTGTAAAATTAAAGTCTTTTTTTAAATATTTTTTTACAACTAAAACGTCCATCACTCCCCCGTTGAAGACAGGTTTGATCTATGAGTTATTTCCTAACAAAAAAGGTACATATTTTGAGGTAGAATGCAGACGGTTCTCATTCTGCTGGCGGTCGCTTCTGTCTCTGCTGCGCGTTTTGCAGCATTCAGTGGTCATGGCCAGAGCCATTCGAGCAGCGGAAGCAGCGAGGTTAGAGATGATGAGAGATATTAGAGATATAGATCAGAGATAAGAGAGTAAGACTGGAGCGATAGGAGAGAGAAAGTGTGGAGATATTATAAAGAGAATTGGAAATAATAGAATGGCCAAGAAAATGTTTAGAGTAGCCAACAAACAGCAGAGAGAATGTGAATCTAGACAGCGAGAGAGAAGTGAATGCTGAAATCAAGTGTTCTCGAGTGGAAGCGATATATAGAGAGATTGAGGGAGATGGAGAGAGAGAATTATGTACATATGTCATATATTCTGTAGGCTCACGGCGTCGTCGGCTACGGAAACGGCTACGACAATGGCTTCGGAGGATACCACGGTGACGTTAATCACGGCTTCGCGCGTTCGTTTTTCGTTTCGCCATTAAGACACATTCATTATATTGGAAACAATTTTAAGAAAAAAAATCATTTTGTATATAAAAGTTCAGAACAGACATACATACATGTCTCTAATAAGTTTTTTTTTTGAAAAAGATATATAATAATATCGTATCATAATTTTTCCCCGCCTTGAAGACGCTGCGCCGTGCGACAAGAAGAAGGTGATCCGCCACAAGCCGAAGGTCCACGTCAAGCATCGCCGCTTCGTCGTCAATCATCCGCAACGAGTGACCAAGGTACACAAGATTCAATGCAACCTTTGTTTGGTCCTAACATAAGCAGACTTACTGTTATTCTTAATTTTATCAATTTTCTAATTAATAAAATAATGTTGTAAAGTAATGATAAAGTACTCACGGTTGAAGGATGCTTATTTGAGTTGCCTATTCCGATACTTCATCAAACTTACAATTTAAAAATAATTATGTTGCAAAGTAGCATTTAAAAAATCATTATTCGATTTGCAGATCACCAAGAAGGTCACTTGCCACAAGCATGTCGTCCATCGTCTGCCAAAGGTCGGCAAAAGTTAAAAAAAAGAAGAAGATAACAGTCGCTTTGATTTCCTATTCTTATTCTTCTCTTCATCCATTGAAAATTAATTTATGTACTATTCGATTCCTTTGACATTTCACTACTTTTATCGTTAATAAGATTTGATCGCTCTCTCCAGGTCTTCAAGAAGGTCGTCGTGCAGCAGAAGGTCCGCAAGTTCTGCCGCAAGGTTGGCTTTTCTTCGTCTTTACAAGATGTGCCCTGTCCAATTTTGCGTGATGTGAAATTGTTTCTCTCTCTCTTCCTTTGTCTATTGCTCTCTCTCTTTCTTTCTTTCTCTCTTTATGTCTTTCTTCCTCTCTCTTTCTCATAATCTCTTTCTCTCTCTCCCTCTCTCTCGCGCTCTCTTTCTCTCTCTCTCTCTTTCTTTCTCTCTCTTTCTTTCTCTCTCTCTCCAGCTTCCCCTTCATGGCGTCAAGCATCAAGTCGTCGGCAGCAGCTCGTCGGCATCGCACGAATTCGCACACCATCCGAAGGGGTGGGTATCTCTTGCCGTTTCTGTACACTTTCAGCTGATTTTTAATGACGTCATCTCAATCTTAATTATATTAAAAAAATTAATTTTTTTCTCAGTTTTTTTTTCTCTCTAACAATTAATGATAACTTTTTTCCCAACATGGAATTTTTCTTTTTTTTTCAAGCAAAGCCTGCGGACACGGCAGCAGCAGCAGCAGCGCGAGCAACGAGTGGAAGGGACAACACGGCGGCAAGTTCATCGGCGGCGCGCACCACGGATTCGCGGCGCCGCACGAAGGCGTCCATGCGTGGTAGATCAAGAAGAGACGCACGCGCGTCTTCTCAAAAGAATCAACCACAAACTCGCATTCCGTTTTACCCATGTCACCGCTCTTTATTTATAGTGTATTTGTTTTGTATTTGTAAAACAAATGAACGTTTCTTTTGCTGCACACAATAATAAAAAAAATGACGGGGCGATGCTATGAGACTTCATTGCTATCAGATAAGGGAAGATTGTGAAATGTGTGGGGCTAAAACGTGAATGTAAAATAATACAAAATCAATGAACCAATTGAGACATTTTCAAAGAATCCGCAGGATGAACATATGGATAACTAAGCGAAACACGATATTAGCGAGTATTAGTATGTAGTAATGAGAAGAATATGACCACGCAAGCATAGAAAGAGCAATTCTGAAAGAGAGAGAAATGACTTATGTATATGAGCGGAGCGGGGGGTAAGCATGTGTTTGTTGATTTGTCTCTTTATCTGTGATTTCTTAATTCAATCCGAAGAGCGCGTTACCGGCTGCCTTTTCGTCTTTTGAAAAGAAAAGCTCATTGAAGAGTCGCGTCCAGCACTCGGACGAGATCTTCTCGCCATCCTTCTCCTGAATTGTGTGTTTGTTGTATGATGATTTATTTTTTTTAATGATTTTGTGTTTGTCTTCTTAATTCTTATCATTATTATTAATGCTATTTTTATCTTAAAAAAAGTCGGTTGTCAAAAATTCGCCTACCGAAAGTAGAGTAGGAAATGCGGCGTGCGCCGTTCGGTTGTCAATGCCAAAGAGCGCCAAGCCGTCAGTGTACTCGGCCAAGTCGATCAGGCCGTCCTCTCAAAAAAAATTAGGAATACACTTTTGTTCACTTTGGAATATTGAGTATATTTCTTAATTCTTACAAGAATTATTGATCTGCGCCTAGATAATTTTCCGTAGGCTTTTTTTTTCAAAGCATTCACATTTATTTTCATGTATAAAATAAAAAAAAGAAAATTACTCGAAACGTCGAACAGCTTGAACAGGAATGTCTGGTATGAAATGAGCCACGGATTGCCGGGTGCCATCTGAAATTCCTCTTCTGTTTTCATATGAACCAAATTCCCTTATAACCATCTAATTGTATTCATTTTCATAATTATTTAGTAACAGAAATAGGTTCTCGGATAGATTTATTGCCAAATAGTTCACTGTGGCCGCACTTTCGTGTTACACAATTTCCAATTTTGCAGTGAGCCCACCTTGTGCATGACTTTGATAAAGTCATCGATAGTGATCTGCTTGTCCGTGAAGCCCTTTTCGGGCGAGGCCGTCTTGCCGGCGAGTGTGCAAAGGCCTTCCCAGAGAGTCGCCAGTGAGTCCTTCGTGAAGCCAAACTGCACCGATTCGGCGCCGTAAATGTCGCGTGCTTTCTAGATTTTTATTGTTTTTTTTTCATTTATTGTTATCCTCCTTGTTTTCTCTACTTTACAGTTCCGTTACAAAAAAATTACCCAGAAACTTACCCTGGTTATCAGGTAGAAATCGCCGTAGTCGACCTTCTTTGAGCGGTTGCGGTCTTAAAATATAAATAGATTACACATTATAGTAATTAATTACCTAGTTATTTTTTTATTAATTTTTCACAAAATGTTGAGGAATTGATTATGTTGCCAGTATCGGACGGAATACCGAAACACAAGTTGAAGATTCGTTCCCATTTCGTGTGGAGCGCTCGGTCGACTCCGGGATGCACTTGTGCAAGCTCGTCAACGCTCTCAACGTGAAACGTTCAAAAAATATCACAAAATAAAAACAAATTGACTAAATGTCAACTTTTATTGCTCAGAAAATGCAAAATTTAGAGCACTGCTCAACAACTTGAGAACCAACCATGATAATATTCGTCGGAAACCGCCTCAACTTTCTCTAACGCTCTACTACTGGAGCAGCTGGAATATCCAGCGATGTCGGGATGCGCTTTCTTCTTTTAGCCACGCCCACTCAGTTATCCTCTCTCTCTCTCTCTCTCTCTTTACTCTCTCTCTCAATCTCTTTCTCTCATTCTCTCTTTCACTCTCTCTCTTTTCAAATCCTGTGCTGGCAAGCAGCGGCGGCAGATCCGCCCATGGGTTACGATATCGCTTTCTGCAAATTACTTTGCAAATTTTCTGTCTTAGTGCTCCCTTCTCTCTTAATCTTGAGCTTCTTCAACTCTGGAATCCGTAAGATGATGCAAAGAAAAGCCATGCGCACAAACAGACAAACAAACAAAACTCGCCTTCAGTCCATTTGTTTCCTAAGTATGTACGTGCGAAAGTTGTAATTGCATGGGTTCCATTATTTTTAGTATACTTTAATTGGAAATGCTTCAAGAATGGAGCTTCAATAAATATGGACACATGAACTCATCGTTCCATAATACAATGACTGAGATGAATTCACTCAGTATACATAAGTGTATTTTCATCGAAAGACTTGCTCAAGTTACATATACTTTCGCATTCAGTTTTGTTAAAATCTCATGTAATCCTTCAATTTTGACATCCAAAATAATAGGCACTTTCCAGGCTGTTCTCTCGCTGGCAGAAGAACAAAGAAAACTATAAAAGCGTGCTATGAAAAGATGGGTCAAGGGAGAAACCGAGTCTGCCAAGAGGAGAGAGAGAAATAAAGAAAGATAGATAGAGAGAGAGAGAGATAGAGAGAGAGAGGGGAGAGAGATTGTGATGCTGAAGTGCTTGTCACCGTGCGGAATGCACACAAGTTGAATACCGAAGGTTGGAGTGCATTGTTCTTGCTCCATCATTCTCCCTATCTATCTCTGTTTTTCAACCTCTCTCTCATCCTTTCTCTCTCTCTTTCATCATCTCTCTCTCCCTCTCTCTTTCTCTCTCTCTCTTTCTCTCTCCTTCATCCTCTCTTTGCCATCCTTTTATTTCTCTCTTTCCTCATCTGTCTCTTTTTCTCTTCCTTTCTCTCTCTATCCGTCTCAACACGTGCCTCTCCATCGTTGACACTCCCCCGCTCAATCGGGAAGCTCTACCTCTTCTTCTGTTGCCGCACTGCTTTCGAGGGTCGAGCACAACGCACGTTTGTCATAACAGCACTTGTGAAAACAGAAAGATTGAGCGAGAGTAGAGGCGACCACTTGATAATAGGGAATGAGAAGAAAATGAGAGATAAAGAAAAGAAGTGAAGAGA
The DNA here is from genome assembly GCA_945643635.1 of Allodiplogaster sudhausi. NCBI lineage: Eukaryota > Metazoa > Nematoda > Chromadorea > Rhabditida > Diplogasteridae > Allodiplogaster > Allodiplogaster sudhausi. Next base: position 1,806,009 of record CALZFC010000035.1, on the reverse strand, counting down.
AAGTGTGCGAGAGAACTGAAGCAGGTAAAGGCTTGATCAGGAGGTAGACAAGAATGAGGAAAGAAGAGATGAAAGACCCGGAGACGGGAGAAGTGAAACATCATGCTACAACAACAGCGAGGGTCCGCTGCAGTCAAAATACGAAGGAGCTCTTGCTGACACGAGATTTCAGCTGAGTGAGATACATACATACGTATGTACATGTTTAAGTGAGAAACGAAGCGATATTGTTAGTATGGAAACAAGAATATATGTATATGTAGATACATATGTTATGCATTCACATTGACACTACACACTTAAACGATGTACATGCATATGTATGTACATGAATAATACTCTTTTCACTATTTTTTCTCCATAGTGCAAATTAATAATTCTGTTCGAGGCAGCTGAGTGAGGCATAGGAATTGCCTGTTGCATAAAATGAAATGATGAAATGGAGCTGGATGAGCAATCAGTTGTGAATGGGGAAACTTGGAAGCGATCAGTGTTCCCATCAAAATGCTGCGTGACCGCGCTGGAATGCGGCTGCTCTTGTCGTTTCTCTGCTGCTTTCTCTTGAAAGCGCCCGGTCACGAGACGCAGCAGCAACAGCAGACGACCGCTCACCAATGTGATTACAACGACAGTCTGACATGCTCGAATCACACGGGATGCCTCGTCTTTGATGACAATATCGAGCCAACGGAGTCAAGTGCGATCAAGCGTGATTAAATTGCATTTTTGTTTTTATGTTCTCTAAATTGGCTTGATTATACATGCTATGTATGTAATTATAAATTAATTTTTTTTATAAAATGTGTTTTTCTTTAAAATAAAATACACATATGAATATACTATATATATATATATATATATATATATATATATATATATTTCGATAGAGCACAAGTTTAGATCACTACTTTAACAAGTCCGATAACAAGACGCAATGCTACCGCTGCCCGGACGAGACGCAGCTGTCGCCGCCGGCGCTGCACGATCAAGGTTTCTTCTTTTTTTTATTACTCTTTCGATTCTGCCTAGGAATACGCACCAGTGCAAATAGTCTTTGATCTTGCTTGGGTAGCAAACGAAGATGGTAACAATCAGTAGTAACGAAATCTCGCAGGTTGCGAGCCTCGCTTCAACCAGCTTCAGCGTCTGCGACTCGTCGGCAGCGGTTGCCTGTGCGACCGCGAACTCCGCCAGGGCTACATCAAGCTGCTCTATCTCTACTCGTGCATCTTTCCAAAGGCTGTCGAACGTCAGTCAGGCGTTCACTTTTCCTTCTATAGTTATACTTCTTCCAAGGTTCTCTTCTTTTATCTACCAAACAATATATCAATCCATTTCAGCAACCGATAAGAAAGACATTGCAAAAGCCATTCTTAAGTTCGATCTTATTTCGAGACTCGATTCTAAGATGGTCAGTTGAAGTGCGTTTCTTGTCATAGTCTGTCGTTTATTTCCCCATGAGTAATAAAAAAATAACTTTTTTTCCGTTCGTAGCAATCGGAAGGGCGCACCTATCTGTCACTCCATAACAAGTCCGAGGTTGCCGCCCTCAAGCGGCACGTCACTCGCTTTATCAGTGAGCTCTTGGAAGCAAACGAGGTTCAAATATTTTTGATTGAAAAAAAAATATAATTTTTAGATCGAAAATATAAATTCGATGACTGTAGCCAGCAGCACCATGTTGGAAATATGCAAGTCATTCAGAAGAAGACGTATCGACGCTTCTCAGAATCCGCCTCGTGTATTCGTCAACAACAAACGAATGAAGATCAAACTCATGACGAATTGTGACAAGTCGTCAATTGATCATTTAATATGAGGCTTTTCTGCCTTTGAAATGCAAATTTTATGCCATATCCTAAAAAAATCACTTTCTTTAATTCTGTGTTTATCTAAAAAAAAATATTATTCTATGATGCCTCTTCGTGTACAATTCAACTGTTTCCTTTCCGCGTCTTATTAAAAAAAAGTTTTTTTTTATTGCTACTTAAACTCGTCGCTGAAAAGTTCCAATTTATCGTTGGATGGAACAAATATAATATACGGCAGAAGGTTAATTCTTCGTATCATGCCGCCAGGGGAAGATAGAGAGCGGATAGGGAAGAGAGTCTCGCCAACGGAGGGTGCACCGACAAGGGCCCATGACAATGGATTGGTTCCCTGAAAATAACAAAAAAAAATAAATGAAAGGCTGTGTAATATTTGCAATGAAAGTGAGACATGCTGGCTCCCGAAAACTTCGAGTATGCATAATTATTGATGCAGATTTGAACGGAGAAAAAGTAATCAAAAGAAGAGTAGGAATGAAAGATTGCTCACTGTTAGTAATGAAAATGTTACTAGTCCTAACGTTTTATAAATTCGTTGAAAAAAGGAATTGCCTACTATTACAAGCATAGGAAAGATTACCAGTTTGATTACAGACAACATGCGTTTGGTGGTATCGCTCTTTGTCTGTTGCATGACAATGCAGATATGCGTAGTTCAACCACTCTCGGAACGAAGCTTTCAGAAATGTTAGTTTATGACCAATGTTAGTATCAACAAGGGTAAGAAAATAGGTTAAAAAACAGTTAGCGGTAATTATTGGAGAGATATGTATAGGTTGATTTAAAGAGAGAGAGAGTGAGAGAGAGAAAGCGAGAGAAACATAGAGAGATTGATGGAGATTGAGAGCACGATAAAGATTGAGAGCATCTTTGAGCCCTTCTCGCCTTTAACGAGTGGGACATCAACCATGACTGCCTCGTGCCTTACGACGAGTTTCTGAGCTTCGTTCTCGACCTTCTACATGCTTCGATCGTGTATGAAGCGCTTGTGGAAGCAGGCATGTTTTGGAATTTTTTATACATACATTTAATTATTTTTTATATACTTTACTTGAAACAATTCCATCGCTGTATATATTTTAAACATCACATTCGAACCAGCAAAAACGGCATGTGAACAGGCCAAAAGCTTTCCAAAATATCGCTTCCATTTCCTCGGATGTCGAATCTTTAATTTAAAAAAAAAAATTTTTTCTCAGAAAAACGTAACGAAGAGCTCGACGAAGAAGTCTACGAGCGTATCGGCAAAAAGATTGTCAGAAAAAAGAATCATTTATCCCCTGATCAGATGCATAAAGAAGCTTTATCGATATTTTTATTTAAATTCTTTTATGATTTTACAATTGCATGAATTACACTTTTTCTCTCGCTCTCCTGTTATGCAATCGAACGAGGTATTAAAAATAGTTTTGAGTCCATTTTAAAAAAATAGAAATAGTGTTATATTACAGCAAGGAAACATTACGATGCTGGATCGGGGGAATATTCGCATGCGTACAGTTCTGAAGGAAAAGTTACAATACTTACACAATACTGCAGAAAACATGGTAAGTGTCTTTATTGATATTTAACAAAAAAAATACATATGCATAAAACATGAATTAATTCTTGACGAATAATAAAAAAAAATTTAAGCTGCATACATATTCAATATTATAGACCGAAGAGGAGATCATCTCGGTATTCAAGCTGCGCACAAAGCTCAGCACTACTTTCTGGCACAATATCTGATATATTCTCCGTGTTCCATTTGTTTTTTTTTTGTAATTCGGAACTCTAGCTGACTGACAAGTAGTTTAATAAAGCTGATTAAGATAAAAAAAATTTAACTTTGGAATGCCATATCTACCTGAAGAAATAGTTCAAAAAATGGAAAGTGGAGGAAAGCGTTGATTCGAACTATTGGAAAAAATGAGAAGAACAAAGGGATGAAAGAAAGGGGAAAGAAGGAATGGTTGCAGTAATTAGATGACAAATTTCTTGCGACGCCGAAACTGAACACGACAGAATGTCTCTCGAAAGGATTCTCCTTTCACCATCCAGAGGATGGAAATGCTACTGCTTCTCGTCTTCGTCTTCCTGCTCGTGTCAACGACATCCCTTGCACAATGCCCCGAAGAGAAGAAATTTGGTTGGCTTCTCAAATGATATATAGACATCGCCGAACTTTGTTTACTTTAGAATAGAGAATATTTGGAACATAATTTCTCAACTAAATTTTAAGCAGGAGAAAGGCATAGCCCATGCATAATTTAGAGTGCAATTTCAAAGAATTCAAAGACGAAAAGGCAAAATGCAATGAAGATGACATCTGCAAAAACCGAACGAGCTTGGATCCCAACGAGCAAAAGTACTACCAAGGTAAGATTCATTTGCTATGAAGATGAGAATGAGAGCAAGAATTCAAGGCAACCTAATTATATTTACTAATCATTACATCCTTCTGAACAGTAGCTTACAATAGCTTTTTTAAGGACCGCGAGTGCCCTTTAATCAGATGCATAAACTGCGCATAATTGGCGGTGCTTGCATCTGCCAGAAAGAGATCGTTCAAGGCTATCTTAAGCTACTTTATCTCTACTCCAACGTCTTTCCCATGTCTCGTAAGAATTATACTTCCATACTTAGACTTCTCGTGATTGGTCTCTTTTCAGACGAAAAAAGAGATGCTACTCCAAGCATGGAAGTTTCCAGAGATCTCCCTAGTTCGGAATTTGATTCCATACAGTTGTATGACGTCTGCAAATTGGATAACATGATGGTTTCCAGCTGCGTCTTGTTATTACATTTATTACCATTAATGTTTTTCTTCTTCTTCTTCTTTTTTTTAACACAACTTTTATATGCCTTTTCCAGCAACTTAGCGGACGGATGAGTCTTTTCAAAGATCCTTCGGCGGGAAAGATCAAATACCAACTTAATGAGTTTCTTGACCACCTGATTGAAGCCAACAAGGCAAGTAGCGTAAAAGAAAACACAAATTCCATATAATTTAGATATTCTTGCAAGAAGAAACTGAATTCAAAAGTTTCTCTCACATTTCAGGCAAAGGTTTATCGTCGATTCCTCTAGGATGATGACCTTCAGCGGCGTTTCTTACATTTATTCATATTTTTAAAGCTATTTTTGTATCGAAGTCTTTTCTTACATGTGATAAAGTGTTCTCACGATTTGCGAGACGAACGGAATCAGAGATATTTATGAGAATGTAAAACAATGTGGACGAAAAGGGCTGAGTGAAACGTGATTCGGAGGAATAAAGAAGCTGGGGAAAGGCGGGGAGGATGGAAGCGGTAAGTAGTCTATAGGACACCGGACTGGCTTTGGCAAATGGGTAGAGTACGCAAGAAGGTTCTGTATACAAGCTTGCATGTGTAAGAGAACGCCAAAACACAGCTGGCATAGAGGTGTAACAGCACATCGCTTTATCAGTATTCGCCCCTCATAAGCTATCAAATCACTTCTCTTCTCATCTCTATCCCTCTCTTTCTCTCGTTCCTTTCCGATCTCTATCTTGCTCTCTCTGTATCTCTCTCACTCTCTCCTCTCTCTCTCATCCCTTCCTTCCTCTTCTAAGCATATAATATTTCTTCACTTGCTCTCATATGTCAACAAATTGTATGCATCACCAGCTTGTGACACATATACATATGTTCGAAAAGCGGAAACGCCCCGTCCGCAGCTTTCTCCTTGTTTCCATGTTCAATCTTTTGGCACATGTCTGCTGATAGGTATTAGATAGGCTTGATTCTAAATTAGCCATTGAGTTAGCTGATATTAGACGAAAAAACACACAACACTCTATGCAGATGTAGACAAAAATTTAGCCATTCTGAAAGAATTCGTAATGTTGTAAAACATTGCTTCGAATGACAGACACACATCGTCATTTTCATAGTACCTTTTACTTTTACATGACAAAAAATCTTTGCATTATGCATATTTCACGAATCTTGGAAGTAGAGATATATGTATGTATTTATATGTACGCATGCAAATGGTACAAACATATGCATTTAACCGTGCCCCGCATGTTCCTCAACCCGATTAACTTCTCGCCACGCCTCTATTCAAAAAGTGTCGGCGAGTGTCAGAAATAAAATGTCCGAAAGCAATTAAAATGGATACTGGTAATTACAGGAATAAATACATTGAATTATATAATTAAATGAATATCTTCCTGCGAATAGCAAAGACCAGTCAGCTGGTAAGATGAGAGTAGTGATTCTGATTTACATTGTGTTTCCTGAAAAAGGTGAGTTAGACATATTATCATATGATTCTTTCAAATCAACTCAAACAAATGATCCCTGTGAAACCTATTAAATCAATTTCGATGTTATTTGGATGAGAAAGCGGCTGTAGTGGTCGGTGATGTTGTAGTCGAGCTTGAACTCATTCGCAATTGTTTCAACGTTCCTTTGGGTCACGCCGTTGTTCCTAGAAGAAGAAGAAAACAGAAGACAAATCAGAGAAGTGTTCAGAAACTCACGTAGTCGTCGTGAAGCCTCTTCTGTCGATGGACTTGAAGTTGAAGCTGCTTAAATAACCACCAGCAACCCGAATGTCGTACGTGATTAGAGACTGCAAAGAGAGAGAACACTGCATAAAAGCTCAACTCAAAATTTCTCCGTGATATTCTGGATAATTCAAATTTCCGCGCTCTGACATCATGCGCGGTCTTCCAGTCGCCGATCATTCTCTTGGCCTCGAAAAAGTGCGGAAGCAATTCGAGCCTGTTGATTGATATGAGACCCGGCGAAGAAATGGAGAATTGCGAATCGGGAGCGAACGAAACGCCAGTGAACCGTAAATATGAAGCAGAGATGACTACGCAGAAGCATCAGAAGTAGTATGACAAGGAACGGAATGGCAAATCTGTCAAAGAGAGTTACGCACAGTTGGAAGTGTCGCTACTGACGCTGAAGGTCTTCTTATCTAACTCATAAGGTTTCATGACGGAGACCGTGGCGATCGGCCCAATGATCGTGACGAACGACTTCTTCGCGTACTCCTTTTTGCTGCAAGGGACTTCATCATATCATGATATCTTTGTTTGTTAATTTGACCATCGATGTGGAAAAAAATAAATGTAGAGAAAAATTAAAGAATAACATAATTCTGCATCAGAAAAAAAAGAAACAGAAAGAAGGAAAGCGAGCAAATTAGAAGATAGTGAGCACACCCAATTTCGATGATTGGATCACCAGTGTATTCGGCCACGTTGAATGGCGATCCGTGCACCGCGATGCCAGCAGCCTTTAATAAAGAGCTCGATAGAAAGCGAGAGAGTGGGAGAGAGAACGGGAGAGACAGAGACAGAGAGAGAAAGATAGAGAGAGAGAAAAGAGAACAAGAGACAAAGAGAGAAAACCAAAGAGCAATAAACTGACTGAACTGGCAAAGTTAAAGTTGGAGAGCGTGAAATAGGGGCCGGCGCTAAGGAATGTGACGCCGCTGACTGCCCACTTGTCATCGGATGTGATGGAACGGCTCTTCAGCGTAGCGTCATAGATCGGTGCGGTGTCCCAGTCTTTGAACATGTTTGGTGAGTAGAGAATTCGCCATTCTTGAGCAATCGAATACGTGCTCATTGTTTGTCAATTCTCGATTACGAAATATACATTTTTTAAATTAGACCGTAATCATAAATGCAGTCAATGTATATATGTCCGCCCACTGCTAGAGTTTTGTATGGAAGTTTGTTCCCCCAGGCACTGATGATCTTTTGTTAGACAAATTTAGAACGTTCAAAGACGTTTCACTAGGCTGGCTTTTGTTAGTTGTGGTCTCTCCCTCTCGTACTCCTAACGCTTAGAACACGTTCACCTAGAGTCTCTACCAATCCGACGGAAGGTCAACAACAAATAAATAAATAAATAAATATATATATATAGTAGAGCTTCCGTAGAGCAAACCATTTTAGGCGAATTCCGGTGAATGTCTTATCATATTTCGCTATGCCTCATACCTACACGGACACAATATAAACGCACCATTGTGAACATAAAATGCCCTGACATTGCCTTATGAACAGAATGACGGCCTTGCCGGGCACTCGGCTGTAGTCCGTGACATTGATATATACATTAGATAGTGGAGTAGCGATCAAGCGTCCATCAGGAGAGATTCGCAAGAATTCGTCCAATCCGCTCAAATGCAAATATATTTTAGATGGCAAGAAGATTGTACAGATGAAACATACTGCTCCTTAACAATGGTGCCGTATGAAGTGATTTTCACTTGCTTCAGGTAGTTCGTCACTTCTGATGACGTTACATAAACGTTCCAATCACCATCCAGGAGTTGGATTGTACTCTTCAAATGTTCGAAATTAGTTTGAAATATGTTTGCTTGCAAATTTATACCTTAACTCCGAAGTCAGCCGTTGAGACAAGTATACTTTCGAACAATCCATTAAAGTTTATTTTTGAAATTGCAAGTGAAAGCGCAGGGAGCAGAGCGATAACCAGTAGGGCTGCTGTAAGTAAGCTCATTTGTTCCGCTTTTCAAAAATAGAATTCCAAACGAACATTTAGATATATATATATATATATTTATATATTTATTTATATATACATATATTATTAATATAAAAAGTATTCACATATATATTTGGTAGTATAATGAAATAAGGCAAAAGGACAGACTTCGCATCATGGCTGAATAGGAGTGGTGAACGCTTTTTCGACAGAAGACACGATGTGCACTGAAAGATCTGCGAAGCCTCTTGGCCTTTTATCCAGATTCCCCGTTCGGTCCGCTCTCTCGCTATTACACACTCTCTAGCACTCTCTGCACTCCAGCGATGAGCCACACCTTGCAATCACGAAGCTGTTATCAGGTTACACCCATCAGAAGAATCTCACGCAGCCTCTCGCTCTCTCTCTCTCTCTCTCTCTCTCTCTCTCTCTCCTTCTCTCTTTTACACTCTTCTCTCTCTCTCCCTTTATTAGAATTACCCACCTATCTCTATCTATGCCTCTTGAGCTTGAATTTAATGATTCATTTCTCCAGTACATCTTATATGTATCAATTCCTGCAGGACTGACTATAATAATGATATTCACATGATCAACTTGGAGAGTTTCTCGTATCGTTTTGAGCTCGAAATGGAAAACTTCTTATCCATCTTCATACTTTTTGACATATTTCAACTCTTTCCCTTTGTTGGAGCCACGAAACTGATTCATTCGATCTCAGGTATTTCTGTCAGCGGATAGAAACTCTGCAACACTTCACAATACCATAGATAATAGAGTCACTACATCACTCGCGGGTTAGAGATTGGCCTGCTTTCAAAAAATCATATTCAAAATTGGATCATATAATCCTTCCCGTTTCTCATCAAAGCGATCACCTGATTCGATGCGAACACTTTTTCACAAGTAAAACGAATTCTCTCTCACTCTTTCGGAATCTCTTTCACTCTTTCTTCTCTCTCTCTCTCTCTCTTTTTTGCGACCCCATCTTCCCCCTAAGCATGTAATATTTCCGCACGCTTCACTTGCATTCATATATGTCAACAAATTGCGTTGATCACAAGCTTCTGACACATTGCATGTTCGAAGAGCGGAAACGCCCAGTCTGCAGCTTCCTCCTGTTGTATGAATGTTCAATCTTTTGGTATCAGCTGATAGTCACTAGATAGGCTCAATTCTAAATTATCCATTGAGTTTGATGATATCAAACGAGAAAAAAACCACACAACAGTCAATGCAGATGTAGACAATTTTTTTTTGCCATTCTCAACGAATTCGTCACATTTTATAACATTGCTTCGAATGAAAGGCACACATTCGTATTTACATACGTACTGTGTACCTTTCACTTTTATATGACAAAAAAATCTTTGCATTTCTTCAAATAACGTACATATGTATGCGAAAGTATTTGAGTTAATAATTTATTGAAGATTTTTTCTTTTACAAATACCCTCTTCTAACTGCTCTTACAGTCGTCAGCTTTTGAGAACGAATATTGTGCATATTTTACGAATCTTGAAAGTAGGGATGTTCACACATATGTATGTAAATAGTATGCACATGCATATACATATAACCAGGCCCCGCATGTTCCCTCAACCCGATTAACCTTTCGCCACGCCCTTATTCAAAGAAGTGTCTTATTATTTATTTATTCATACATCAAGTTTAATGATGTGACGACAGTTTCAAAAATTAAATGTACTAAACAATTATATTGGATACTGGAAATTACAGGAACAAATTACATTAAATAGTATAATTACATAAATATCTACTGGCGAATAGCAGTGGCCAGCCAGCAGATTACATGAGAGTAGCGTTGTTGATTTACGTGGTGTTTCCTGAAAACGGTGAGTTAGACATATTTTCATATGATTCCTTTAAATCAACACTTCGATACAAATTGTGATGCTAGCACACAGCAGCCCAGTCAGTGTACCAGGATTCATTTCAAACAAATGATCCTATGAAACCTATTAAAGGAAGTATCCAGCGAATCATTATACAGTAGCGCTAGAGAACCAGTTTGAATGCGCGCGCATTCGGCGGTGCAAAGTTGCCTGTCGCTCGGTCGAGAGAGCATGTGAAATAGGAGGGCGGCCCTGACCTACAGTAGCTAATTCAAATTTTCACGTTACTATTGCTCAGAATGTAGTGAAAGAAATTCGCTCAAACTTTCTGGATATATGTTTTACGCCAAGATGAACTCATTCACATAAAACAAAACATAGGTTAATTATTCCCCGGATACCTCCTTTAAATCCAAAATTTCGATGTTATTTGGATGAGAAAGCGGCTGTAGCCGTTGGTGATGTTGTAGTCGAGCTTGATCTCATTCGCAATTGCTTCAACGTTCCTTTGTGTCACACCGTTGTTCCTAAAGAAGAAGAAAAAGAAGAAAAATCAGAGAAGTGTTCAGACACTCACGTCGAAGTGACGCCGCCGCTGGAGATGGACTGGAATTTGAAGCCGTTTATTCCACTGGGAATCCGAACGTCGTACGTGATAGCAGACTGCAAAGAGCTGATATAACTTTTGTCAATGCTCAACTCAAAATTCCTCCGAACATTCTGAGACTTAAAATTTTCCGCGCTCTGACATCACGTGAAAACGCGGCTTCGAAGTCCCCGATCATTCTCTTGGCATCGAAAAAGTGCGGAAGGACTGCGGCACTGTCGATTGACATGAGACCCGGCGAAGGAATGGAGAATTGCGAACCGGGAGAAAAGGTGGCGCCAGTGAACCCTAAAAGTGAAGGAGAGATGAGAAGAACGAATATAAGATGCAGAAGGGTGAATGTCACGGAAAGGAATAATGGCAAATCTGTCATTGAAAATTTTTTTGAAACAATCATTGTTTCGGCGTAAAACTGAAACAATATTGTTTGACATATCAAACAATTAAAAAAGTTAAATTGTTTGATATATCAGACAATATTGTTTCTGTTGTACGCCGAAACAAGATTGTTTCAAACAATATTTTTATGTGTGTGAGAGTGACGCACAGTTGGAAGTGTGGCTGTTGAAGCTGAAGAAGGTTGCATTTGACGCTGCTGAAGGTTCCTTGATGGAGACTGTGGCGATCGGCCCAATGATCGTGACGAACGACTTCTTCGCGTAGTCCTTGTCGCTACAAGCCTTTTTAATGATCCCTTCCAATAAAATATGAAAAAATCACAGAAATATGTATGTAGATAAATATAGAAAAAAAGCATAAAGAGAAAGATAATTCTGCATCTTAACTAGTAATCAGAAGAAAAAAAACAGAAAGAGGGATAGCGAGAAAAGTGGTGGAAAATAGCTAACACACCCGATGTTGATGATTGGATCAAAACCAGAGGATGCCGCCAAGTGGAATGGCATAGCATGCACCGCGATGTCAGCAGTCTAGAATGAAGAGCTCTTTCACTGCAGATAGAACGCGAGAGAGAGAGAGAGTCGGGAGAGAGGGAGAGAGACAGAGTGCAATGAACTGACGTTGCCAATGGTAAAAGTGGAGAGCGTGAAATAGACCCCGGCACTAAGCAATGTGACGGCGCTGACTGCCCACTTGCTATCGGATGTGATGGAACGGCTCCTAATCGATGCGTCGTAAATCGGCGCGACGTCCTTGCCTTTTATTTATTTATTTATTCATATGTACCAGTATATACATATATCATGAAGATGTAGTAACGATTTATACGTACAATCTACATATTGTCACATCTATACATTTATGATGCATAAGAATTTGCATGTTAAGTAGAGAAATGCCCATTTTTGACCTATCGAATCATTATTCTAGAACAGATAATTTCAGGAGAATTCTAGTGTATATGTCTGATCATATATATTTCGCTATGCCCCACACCTTCACGGATGTAATAATAAACAGACGATTGTGAAGATAAAATTCACTGACTTTTCTTGATGAATAGAATGACAGCATTGCCAGGCACTCGGCTGTAGTCCATGACAGAGATCCAGGTATTGGATAGTGGAGAGGCGATCAAGAGTCCATTCGGAGTGATTTGCAAGAATTCATCCAAGCCCCTCGAATGCAAGCATATTTTGGATGTACAAGAAGAATGTACAGTTAATAACATACTGTTCCTTCGGAGAGCCAATATCGGGCCTTGAAGTGATTCGCACTTGTTTCAGGTAGTTCGTCGCGAATGTTGACGTAACATAAACGTTCCAATCACCATCCAAGTAGAATTGGTTCGTCCTCTTCAAGTGTTGGAAATTAGTTTGCAAAAAAATACTTTATTGCAAATATATACCTTAACTGCGAAGTTCGCCGTTGATACAAGTATGCTGTCGGTCGTTCGCCCAAAGTTCACTTGTGAAATTGCACGGGAAAACGCAGGGAGGAGAGCGATAATCAGTAGAGCTGCTGCAAGTATGCCTATTTGCTCTTCGTTTCAAAGTTATAAATTCTAAACGACACATTTATATGAATGCATATAAATGTATACCGTATTTTCTCTATTAGTACCCCCGGGGGTACAATTTTTCAATACCCTTCCGAGGGAATAGCACTATTAGAGGGAGGGGTTCTATTAGAAGGAGGGGCACTATTTTTCAATGTGAGAAACTAAAAGTTTAATAAAAACATTTTACTCCAAAAAAAGAAGAATCGTTGCCCGAAACAATCATCACTGGAATATCGTTTTACAACAGATTTTTCATGAATTTAGCATCAGTTCATTGGTAAGAGCACTCCATGCCTCCAGGATCCATTCGAGGTAAATACATCTAGAGCTGAGACTGTACTAGACTGTTAGGAAGGGTGGGTACTATTGGAGGGGGGGGGGGGTTCTACTAGAGGGAGGGGTTCTATTTTTCAATGGCATTTTCAGAGGGGGATGGGTACTATTAGAGAGGAGTTCTAATAAAGGGTGGGGGTACTAGTAGAGAAAATACGTTATATATATATTAATATATTTATATATATATATATATGCATATAACTATATTTATTTGATAATTTATGTATTTATATACATATATACATATATATATTCATATATATATATATATATATATATATATATATATATATATATATATATATATATATATATATATATATATATGTAAGCATAATGAAATAGAGCAAAACGACAAACTTCGCATCATGGCTGAATCTGAGTGTAGAACTTTTTTTTCGGCGGAAGGCACGGGCGCGCACTGAATGATCTGCGGAGCCTTTTGCCCTTTTATCTGGTTTGTCGTTTCGGTCGGCTCTCTCGCTATTACACGCTCTATAGCACTCTCTGCACTCCAGCAATGAACCATTGCCGGCATGGAATTGCAATCGCGAAGCTGTTATCAGTTTATAGTCATCAGAAGAATCCAACGCCTTTATGAACATGTTTGTACGCGTACAATATTCTTGTCAAATTTCTATCTCTCTTTCCAACTTTTCTCTCTCTCTCTCTCTCTTTCTCTCTCTTTATCAAATTTCTGATCCGCCTTCATACTTCATCTTTTCATCTTTACTGGAGATAACAGAATGCGTAAATCGATGTCAGGCATTGCTATCAGCGGATAGAAACAACCTACGATACTGTACCTTACCACTGGAGTCACTTAATTCGTGGGTTTGATCTTCTCCTTTTAGTTCTTCACATCCAAAATTTCATGTCATTTAACCTTCCCGTTACTCGGAGAAAACATTTCGCGTCAACTACACGAGGTCGTCGTCCGGTGCTTGGTATCGCGCCTTCAACAGCCTCATCCAAGAGAGACACTTTATAAAATTGAAATCATCTGTGGAATATGAGTTGGAAGGAGGTAGGCAAAATTTACTCTTGAAATGTTGCATTTGAGCAGAGTTAAAGCGATTTGTCTCTCTCCATCATTCTGGTCAGAACGTTTACACAAGACAATATTGGTTCAAGAGACCAATCACATTTTGGATCCAAGATATCATCTTGATACAGTTCCAGACGACCATTTGCATCCTTTAAGCCTCTATGTCATGAAAACCATTGGTGAAACATTCAACCCTCTCAGGCACACTGAGATCGAAGTACGCCTTTCGCACACCGAGAAATAGATCATCAACAAACATACAACGGTTACTCGAAAAGCTGTTACACAATTTGCAAAAGAGGGAGATAAGAAAGAGATAGATAAAAATATATAGAAAGGGTTAAAGAGAGAGAGAGAATTAAAAAAGAAGCAAAAAAACCGATGAAGCAAGACCTTTGAGACGAAGCATTAAACGGAAATTGCTCAGTATCTAACTAATTGATTCCTAAGTCTAGGTGTTTTTTTCTCTTGAGTTGAGCTGTTTCTTCCGTAACCGTTGGGGATTTGGATATAAAGGTAGGACGAGAAAGAGAGAGGGAAAAGGAAGGCGAGTGGAAGTTCTATCCAAAAGTCTGCGTGTCCATTGAACGCTGAAACAAATTATAACGAAATGTCGATCATTAGGCTCATCATATAAACAACGACATATTTAATGTTATTATTTAAATAATAATTAAAAATATGGAGGAATTTGCATTTTCTTGTAAGGTTTCCTTCCAATTCTAGAGAAAAAAACTACCTCCAATTTCCTCTCAGACATCTGCAAAGGCGCCTCAGACTTTGTGGTCGTCAGTGCCGGGACCTAAAAAAGGCAGATTCAAAAAGATAAAGATGATAAAAATATTAAATATATATTATTCAAAAGTATAAATCGCTTTACGGGGCCAAACGTTGCGCCGGTTATGTCTGTGATGGCCGTAGTCGCACCCTAGAAATAAAGGCGAAAAATACCGATATTGAAACAAACATACAGCAATTTCACAAATTGTCCATTTAAAGAAATCTAGTTCAAGAAATAAATTGGAGAAGTGCTCACGGCAGTCTCCGTTGTTTCCTCATACGCGCCCGTAGTGGACTTGCTTGTCATAATCTTAAAATAAGGCGGAAATCTCATGAAGTGGAACAGTGAACGGGGTCTTCAGTTAATACAAGTCCAACCCCCGTTGCGCAATCCGTAGTCCCTTCGTTGGGTGTCATCTGTTTTCGATTTGTGTCGACGAGGATCTAAAATACCCTTTTCGAAACTATGTATAATTATTAAGAATTGAAAGATCTATGAGAAATTAGTCACGCACGATTATTCGATTACCTTGCATGGACGACTTCAGAGGTTTGGATGGCGCTGGGGAGGGAACGGCGGACAGGTGAAGCTTCCGGCGGCGATTCCTCAGGTACCGCAGCACTGAAGTGGCACAAATAATTCATTTGATTTCATTTCGGCGGGAATCTCAAAAATGGTACCGTACCCATGACAAGAACGAAGAAAATAACGAAAGCGAAGGCGAGAATCGTAATGCCGACGACCTCATTGATCACTGTCACCTTAAGCAGCACTTTTAATTAATCGGTACTGAATCCTTTGAGACAATGACAAGAAATAGACGCTAAGTTCCTGAGGTTTGTCATGGCTTGACGTGGACGTTGTCTGATTCGAAGACTCTGTCGTGAACTCTGGCGGCGATGAACTGGAGAGCGAAGTTGGAGTGGTTGGCGTAGTTTCGGTGCTTGGTGTGACTTGCGTACTTGTTGGCGCGTAGTCGTGGTAGCAGTAAGATTCTTCGAAAGTTTCACAATTAGAGAGCGCATAAAAAAAATTTACGAACGCTTTATTTAGAGAACACAGTCAATGCGCTTTAACATTTTAAATGAAAAATATTTTTAAATTGGTAGTTTAAGACCTTGTATCTCGCGATCAGTGCCTTCATAAACGGGCCGCCACCTAATTCAAAAAGTACGCCGTTGCACAAGTCCCTATTGCAAGGGCAAAGGAGGCGGCTTCCGTTGCGCGGGTCAAGATCGCAGTCCTCTGACAACTTTACGACATCCTCGAGACAGCCACCCGGTTCAAACAACACCGCCGACTCGTTTGGTGAGGTGAAGTAAGCATGATAATAGCATCCGTCCGTGCATACGACATCGAAACGATCTCTGTTCGGCCGAAGTTTTGCGCATTGAAGCTGAAAACAAGAATAAATCGCATAATTGATAGCCTACAATCAAATATATTTGAAAAATATCGCTCTGATTAACTAAAACTCCCAAAAATCTTTCAAAAGTTTCCACTAACCGCATGAAGAGGCTGGCAGAAGTAGACGAAGAGGAGCGCAGTCTTGAGAAGCATCGGAAGGGAAGAAGAGGAAAAGAAGAAGGTGGGGGAGAGAGGATGGAGAGTGTGATGGAGAAGGAGCCCGAGGAAGATGTCAACCTCTCGCCAGTGGAAAATGATGATGGAATGATTTCTCGCTGTGATTCTTTCCTTTTATACGGACTTTGAGTGAAAGTTAATGTGAACTTTCATCCAAAAATTTGCACCTCTTAAATCGAAATTCTTTCTGTTTCTCACGTACTTTGGAGTGTACTATGTAGTCTTTAAAATAAAAAAAGTGTATCTTGCTGTTCTTTCAGATTCAACGTTAAATAATATATTCATAATTATGTAATTAAATTCGCATTTATCCCACTTCGCCATTTACGTACCTCTCTCACATAAATAATTTAAAATACACTTTTTTCAGGTGATTACACCGTGACTGCACTTGTTAGCTGCGTCAATTTTCAACCCTCTTGCATGCAAGTAAGACACAGAAATATTCATTCATGCAACTATCCGCAAAGCTTCGTAGTACTGGGCGATCGCCAACTGAGTTCTTCATATATGTTGATAGGTAGATAAACGACCTAAATAATTAGTATGCTTGAGCAGATGATCTTTTTTTAAAGCTAAAATGTGGACTCAACTGCAAGGCACATATGTAATAGCCTTCAGGCAGCATCGGCCTCACCAGATGCGCTACTTCGATCTCTACATCAAGAGCGTCACTGCCGACACGAACTCGACGATGACTTCATCGCCACCCTCCGAGTTGGCAAAGCGACCGCCACCACGTTCATGAGCAATCGATAGCAGCAACCTATTTAGGAAGTGCTCTATCGGAATTTAGTTAGCGAAGAGGCCGAGATCATCGTCCTTATGGCGTGTGCTCGGCTTTGCGCCGCCAGTCGCGTGAACAAATAGTATTGGAAGCCGAGCCAGCCGCACCTACCATCATCGCCTTAGTTTGAAGAGATTCATCGGCTCGATACAGGAATTGACAATGGACAATAGAGGAATTCGTCATATGATTGACGAGTATATCACAATTCTTATCAGACTTGACGGACCGTGAATCTTGGAAGGCCAGAAGAATGTTCGAAGGTAGAATGCTTGAAGTCTAAAATCAATGGCTCTAGATCGCCCCCTCTTTAGTCGCCCACTCCGAGAGGACCATGAGCTTGCATAGCTTTCTGTACCAGAGCAACAAAGATACTATGCTGGAGAGTTTTGATTAAATATCATATACTTTAATGTTTTACAACTTTATTTGCTTGTTCATATAAATGAAATGTGTTTGATAAATTTATGGCTTTCCAAAGCAGAAATCGACAAATAACATCTCAATTTTGGATATTAACTTTATGAAGAGGTTAATGATAGTCATTATGAGCCTTCGACAATGGTTTGGAATTGGGAAACACATTCCTTCTTGCTGCTTGGACAAAAATACGATACCGCGTGATCATTCATCTCTTTATGAGAGGTTGAGCTGAAAATAAAATCTGAAAAAAACAAAATAATTCACATAATAGATGCCTGATTACGCATCGAATCCCGTTCATGAAATGATTGTCGTTGCCTTATAGATATTATGTCATACATGAGAATCTGCAATATCTAGGTAATTGGTTCCACTTGGCAAAAAGGATATGCTCACTTTGGAGAGGGTATCGAACAAGGACTCGCAGGAGGTACAGCTCCATTCCTTTGGTTTGGAGTGATTCCCCGTCTTTGCCTCTGAAATATTGTAAACTCCAAACATGCATACATTTGTATGTTGCGAAAGGAAGGAAAGCAATTGTGAAATAATACAGCTTACTGGCCTGGGCAGATCTTTACAAGATGACTGCAGGAGGGAATGCAGCTGGTGTCATCAAAACGCTTGGTGAACAGACTGATGATCTACTCCTTCACAGCGTATCAGATCCGTTCGTTGCCCGCGTACGCATCACAGGCCTACGTTCTCGCTTAAATTTTATACATCAGTTTTATAATTAAAAAAAGCTCCGCACCTGACTTATCGGCAAAGATGTATCAACAAGCTATTGCTGGCCCCAATGTGTTCCGCTTGGAAGAACACGAACACGAACATTGAGAATAGCCTGGATCCCTACGAATCCAGATCGGAGTACTTGTGGACACACATCGATGAGGAATGCGATGCGTGGCTAGTAAGAGTCAAGGCACAAAGGCAGTGAAAGTATAAAGAAAATATATCCGATGAACGTAGAATTGTTTCGAGATGTTACTTTATCGATGATAGGATCTGCAACAACTTTCATATCTTCGCGTCTTGTACCTAGCCAAAAAAATCATGCTTGTCTTGTTAATAAAAAAAGAGTTTTTATTATGAATTTTGCAAAGAAATATATTTAAAAAATGATTTTTATAATGTTTGAGAGTTTATAAAAGTGGAAGGGAAGAGTTGAAATTAAATATGAGTTTCCACCTTGTCGATGTATGCGAGATTGTAGTCTATGATGTAAATTGAGTTACATTAGACGCTGCTCTGTCTATGAGAGCAGGTAATATCAATACAGTCACCTATGAGATCAAATAATTTTAAAGCAAATGAAATGAATAAAACTATAAAATAAAAATAAAATATTTCGAGTTCAAAACAGAATACGGAAAAAGGACAGTAGCAAGGGTAGAGCAACGCGAATAAAGCTATGTATATCATCCGATTGGGAAGATTCGCATCCCGATTAACAGTGATTAACATAGGATTGAGAGAAAGTGGTCAAGAGTATTGTTGAGAGAAAAAAGGAGAAAGAGAGATATAGGAAGTGTGAAAGAATGATGGAGATAGACGGAAATAAGCAATCTAGAGATAGAAACGAAATTTGTCAAATCTGTGGCTTCTGGCTGTGTAGGATCAAGA
Organism: Allodiplogaster sudhausi; assembly: GCA_945643635.1. Lineage (NCBI taxonomy): Eukaryota > Metazoa > Nematoda > Chromadorea > Rhabditida > Diplogasteridae > Allodiplogaster > Allodiplogaster sudhausi. The sequence goes on along the minus strand of CALZFC010000035.1, from coordinate 1,786,693 downwards.
AATTTGCAGAGAGCAGAAACGCTTTTATATGTACCGATGTGACGTATTGCGTCTGGTGGGAAGAGTAACGGAGAGAGACTGACAAGATGAAAAAAAAATATGCCTGGCACGGCGCAAACGTGGAGAGAGAATACAGAGTGGTATAGAGAGGGTTAGAGAAGGTGCAAGACAGCTTGAGAAGGCAGAGAAAGAGAGTGAGCGAACGAGGGTTCGTTCGCGAGACACGATGAGGCATATAGACGGGAATTGACAGCTTTTGGAGTTGAGCATTTGTGAAGGTATCATTACATTTTATGAGAGCAAAAGATAAAGTGAATTGGGAGAAAATAGTGAGTGATTGGTTAAGAATACCTTAAGAAATATTAGAGAAAGGAAAGAAAGGGGGAAATAGATAGAGAGGGAGAGAGAAAGAGAGCGATAGAGAGATGACAAGTGGATCACAAAAGTCCGAGGGTCATTTGATAAGAGCCGTGTGTGTAAAATGGTATGCTCGGATGACTGACAGATTGGTGAAATTCAAAAGAGAGAGACAGAGATGTGAGAGAGAACGAGAGAGTAAGAGAAATTGAGAGAAATAGAAAGAAAGAGAGATGCCAGGAAGAAGATGAAGGTCATGCTTAGCAATCTTCAAAGCTAATTTACTCGACGTGCCCCAATATTCACTATGATATACTGAATTAAACACTTACGAAAAAGGAGAGATTGTTAAAGAGATTCAAAAGCAGCGGATAACAGACAGCACGAAGGACGCCAGTATGATCACGGCCATCACTGCCAGGGAGCGATCCCTGGTCGTCATCGGCATTGCCGAGCCCTCGGACGTTGATCTCCCGGCCAAACTGGCCTCTGACAGAGCACGGGTCAGCGGCCTCCTCTCGGCCCTGGGGGTGGAATGCGAGCCCGTCACTGTGTTCAGGATGGGTAAGCCGTCTGACCGCCCCCGGCTGCTGAAAGTGTTGCTGCCCACACGGGGCCATCTCCTGAGGTGCCTGAAGGGTGCCTCTACCCTGAAGGACCAAGGATGGAATGGTGTGTAGATAAGGAGAAGCATGCTGCCCGAGGAGCGCGCCCGTTGGAGCGACTTGCGCAAGCAGCTCGCTGAACTCCGTAGAGCGGACCCGGGTCGCGGCTGGGTGCTTTACAGCGAGCAGCTCTGGGTGAAGGCGGAGATCAGTGGCAGAGTCCGTGTCATTCTGCCGCCTCCGCTGAATCCCGCTCCAGTGCAGCCCCAGGCCTCCTTGGGAAACAACTGAGCCAAGGTACTCGTGATGTCACCTGTCTTCTCTTTAATGCTAGGAGTTTAGTTAACAAAATAGCTGATCTGCAAGTTTTACTTTCAATCTCTCGCCCTGATATTGTATTTGTGACTGAGACATGGCTAAGCGCGCGTATCTCTGATTCGGAAATAGTAGCCGATTGTCCTTATGTTTTTTTCGTTCTGACCGTTTGGCCAAGCGTGGTGGCGGAGTTGCCATTCTGTGCTCTAAATTCCTTGATGTAGAATTAATTACCCACTCTTATAAGTCTGTCTGTGATATCCTCTGCATCGACATTATTTCTCCTCTTTCTTTTGTCAAATCACGCATCATTCTTGCTTATAGGCCACCTAGCACTTCTGCCGCTCAGAACGACTCTTTCTTTGACACTCTGCACTCTCTTCTCACTGTCCCTTATGAATCTGTTATTGCTGGCGACCTAAATTTAGCAGTTAATTGGTCTGACCTCATCCCTGCCAAGGCCCAAGCTAAGTCTTGTGTGACTTCTCCGTTGACTTTTCTTTCGTTCAACACGTTCCTCGTCCTACCCTCGGTGATAATGTGTTAGACGTTGTTCTAAGCTCTGCCGGTGTCGTGCAAAGTGCGATATCGCACCTAATTTTTCAAGCTCTGATCATGTCTCTGTCTCTTTCTCTCTTTCTCTCGAATCCAACATGTATCTGACCCATTCTTTTTTCGACTACAAGAAAGCAGACTACGAGAGTATGAACAGAGCATTGCTTGATGTTGACTGGACTAGTGTGTTTATGAATTTTACAGATATAGATAACATGCAAGACAAGTTTACTTCCACTCTCTGTGATATTGTCCAAACTTTCACGCCGCTCTCATCTAGACGCCTATCTTGCGATAGATATCCTGCGTATATTCAATCTCTTCTAGCGCATAGAGCATCTCTTTTCCCTAAATTAAACTGCGTGCCTGTTAGAGCTGAATATCTGCGAGTAACGGCTAAATTATCGAAAATGATGTCGAAGTACAACCGCAATCATGAAGCCGCCCTTATGAAGTCTAAGAAGAAATTATACTCGTTTGTTGGCTGCCGCTTGAAAATTAAACCTAATATAGGCGCTCTGAAAGACCAGTCGGGTAGAACATGTATCGGTGACAGTAATAAGGCTAATGCGTTTGGTGAATTTTTCTCCTCTGTATTTACGGGTAACGATGCTAGTATGCCGGCATTCTCCTCCCATGTGCCCATTTCTCACTCGTTTTCTGATTTCATTGTAATGCCGCAATTGGTTAGGAAGAACCTTCTCAAGCTTAAGCCATCGGTTACCGTAACTGCTGATCCAGTGCCACAATTAGTCTACAAAAAATGTGCCTCCTCTTTATGTACACCGCTTAGTTACATTTTGAACTACTCTCTCATGCTTGGTGCTCTCCCGTCTCTATGGAAGAAAGGTATTGTAGTTCCAATAAATAAAGTTTCATCTGCTTCTTCGGTTAAAGACTTTCGCCCTGTAACACTCTCTCCACTGCCAATAAAAGTACTTGAACGCTGCCTCCGTCCCGCTTTGCTTAGATGGTGCAATCTATTTTCCATTCTTCCTCCTAGCCAGCATGGGTCGGTAGAGTCCAATCTCCTAGAATGCACGACTGAATGGATACGGGCTATTGATTCTGATCCTATATCCGGCTCTGCTAACTGCGTTGACATCTTGTATTATGATTTCTGCAAAGCTTTCGACACGGTATCTCATAGTAAGCTTCTAATTAAACTTGAGGGTTACGGTATTTCAGGTTCACTCCTAGAATGGTTTAGGTCGTTCCTCACAGGTCGTACTTTCCAAGTTCGGGTTGGGGAGTCTTTATCTGACTCTTTTCTTGCTACAAGCGGTGTTCCGCAGGGAGCGGTGCTCTCACCATTACTCTTCAACATGTACATTTCGGATCTACCATCAATTTTTGTCCACCTTTCCCATGTAAGAATCTCTTCTTTCGCAGATGACATCAAAATGTACGCAAATTTTCATCACTCTGACCCTATACCCTCTCTTCAACTTTCGGAAGCAACTGATCTATTCGAATCCTACTGCTTAAAATGGCAGCTCCGTGTAGCACACAAAAAGTGCAACGCACTCCACTTAGGAAAATCTAATCCACGAAACCCATACTATGTCTCCCATCTTTCTCCTATTATTCCTTTTTCTGTCTCATCTTCTGCTATTCGTGATCTAGGAGTTATGATAGACAGTAAGCTCTCTTTCAAGGAACATATAGAATATGTATGTCGTAGATCTCTGAATCTAGTTTATTCTCTCTTTCGGATTCTCGCATCTAAATCTCCTGATATTTATATCTTTTGCTATAAATGCTATATCATTCCTGTTATGGATTTTGCCTCCATTATTTGGTCTCCGCATCATGTTGGTCTAATTCGTAAATTAGAGAGAATCCAGCATGTTTTCACACGCTTGCTTTTTGTTAGATGTTCTTCTGGATTTGTTCGCTTTCAAGACATTCCATCATATTCTTCTAGACTCTCATTCTTTAATCTGCCTAGCTTGCTTATTAGACGTGTTTATGCAGATCTGACTTATACGTACAAATTATTACACGGAGAAATTGACATTCCTATTAGCAAGTTATTTGTATTCAGACCAACCAATGGTCGTATTTCTCAATATGCATTTTTTGTTCCTCGATCACGTTCTAGCCTCTCCCAGTTCTCGTTTGCCATTCGAGCTGCATCATATTATTATAAGTTGCCTTTAATTGCCACCTCTTCTTTGACAGTCAAGTTATTTAAGAGAACCATCACTAGCTTGCCACTTTTAGAATTGCTCCATATAAGAATAGACAATCTATAGTATAAGGATTCATTCACAATTACTATGAGTCAGCCAATTTATCTCCGAACATGTAAATCTAAGCCCCTCTATCATCTCTTCCACCTCCAGCAGCCGTTCTCGAATCGCCGAAGTGTGTTTGCAGCCAAACCAGCACAGTCAATGGAGCCTTGCCACCTCCTTGGGGACCTCGTCCACCCCCTCTCCGGGAACTTGCCACTCCCGTTCCGACGATGTCGGGATCGGTCTGCTGCCCCTCCCTCCCCCTTCCCCTTTAATCACACTTGCTGACTCGGCACTTTTCTATTAACTATTTGAATGTCGTCACATCTTAATGATGTATGAATAAATAAATAAATAAATAAAATAAATAAATATAGTCATTGCTACATATTTTTACCTTATCGTTGCTTATAAGATTGTTAAAGGCCTATATGGTATCAAGTCAACTGATATACTTAGCTTTTCACCAATTGGATATGCTAGAGGACATCGCTTTAAGCTGCGTAAGTTTAAGTTTCATTGTAGCATGTATATGAACTTTTTTTGCAAATAGGATTGTCGACTCTTGGAATGGACTGCCCGACAAGATTTTTGATTTATCGTTGCCATCTGCTCCCCATCTCATTAAGAATCATGTCCTCTCTCGTAGAATTATCAACCAGTGTTCTAATTATGGCAACTAATTAATTGCGATATATATTTTTCCTTCTTTCTAATATTCTTTTTTTTGGTGCTTTATGCATCACATTGGCCGCCTTGTCACGAGCCTCTTATTTATCTGATTGCGCTATTCTCTCGGTTAAGTGTCTCTCTCGTGTCTATTAATTTATAAAACAATGAAGATAAACAAATATATACAGCACTTGTAGCATTGGGAGAAGGAAGAACGGGGGCAGCGGTTCCGTGCGAATGTAAACGGCAGTGCATTGCACTCTCACTTTTTCTTTCCCTTTTTCTCTCACTCTCTTCACACGTACAAACTCTCACCGAATACCACTGCAGGGCAGTTAATTTCACCATCCCTGATGGTGATGTATGTCATCCGTCTCTCATTCCAGAAACGGCAGCGATGAAAGTGGCAAAGATGAAGATCGAGAGAGAGAGGGGGGGAGAGAGAGAGAGAGAGAAAGAGAGAGAAAGACGTAGAGATCACAGAGATCCGGATAACTCAAGATCTGAGCCAACAGTACGGAACTTTCAAATTCCAAATTAAAGAAAATTAAACTTGCAATGTTTAATTATAACAAAAGTTGCGTTATGTTAATCAAAATGATTTATTTGAAGAGAGCAAGAATAGGAAGATAGATCGAGTTTAATTCGTTTATTTATTTATTGTATACGAAATTAATATTTCGATGTATCAGCACAGAATGTGTGAAGGAATTTGTCTTGGAAAAAGTGAATAATGAAAGAGATGGTTTACTGAACCTTCTCATCAATCTTAAGGTATCACTGATACCTATATAATACCTGTATGTGTATACTTTCAGGCTGAAATCTCGGTTTCGCTGCAATTTATTCTACATTCGCTGCAATTTATTCTACATTATAGGCCAGAATTTTATATGTGAAAAAAGTTAATAAGAAAAAGAACTTTCCAGAATGCTGCTACTTACCTCAGCATTTGCATTTCTCTCAATCCAAAATGCAGTTGCGGTATTACTTAATCGATCGCCAGTTCACGACATAAACAGTCATGACGCTGTTCAAACATCGAAAAGACAACCTTATTTCGAACTACGGCCATTCCTCTCGCCTACGACATTATCCTGACGGTAATAAAAAGTTTCATAGTAGATTAATCATTGTTATTACTTACCCTTTTTTCTTTGATCGACACCGATAACTTCACCATCAATGGATGTGCGACAATAAGGTTGATTGCTTCGTTATATTTGTCTTGATGGAATACTTTATTTATCCTCTTATCCTCTTGATTTCAGAATGAAGGCTACTTCAAATTCGGCAACTCTTTCATTGCATAGCTTGTGGCTGAACATTGGAGAAGCTTTGCTCACCCAAGGGAGCCATGTGATTGCAGTCAAAGTAAGCAAATAAATGTACTAGTTGCCTCATTCAAAAAAAACCAAGACGAAGCAAACGTTTCGTTTTAAACGTTTAGGAAATACTTGTTAACGAAACGGTGGAGCAAGTCAAATTTCTTTTGGACGAACCTCTACAGGAAGGGCTTGAATACGAGCTGAAAGTTTGTTGTTATAGGCTGTATTCTTTTGTTGTTTATTTATCATTTACTTAAATTAAACTAAATACAGCTCAATTATAACGGCTTCTTTGAATCTTTCAATCTCTCAAAAGTAGGCCTCTATCACTTCGAGACCCCTTCGCAAAGTAAAACGGAAATGTTAGTATGTTTTTGTTGTATATATGTACGTAGGTTACATTTTCTTGATATTGAAGTGCAAAACGATTCCTTAATTCCTGGCGTAGTGACCCAGTTTGAGGACGTTTTTGCTCGAAAGGTATTTCCCTGCGTTGACATCCCGAACTACAAGGTTTAAAACATACTATACCGCGAAAAATGAATCAGCTTCATTCTTTTGAAAATATTTAGGCACCATGGAAAATTGAATTAATTCATTCGTCTTTCTACATGGCAAAAGCAAACACCGAGATGGAATTCTCCATTGAGGTTTATGTCTCAAGTTTGTAAACGTGATATATTTTTTTTTTGTTCACTGCTATCAATTTCCTTTACTTCGCTAAGTTCCTTTACACTAAATATGTAAATAATCAGTATGTACAAATACCCAAAGTACGCTTAAGACGGAGCAGCTATCAATGAACTAGTAGTGTAGTTAAATTTCTTGTGGTTAATACATTTTCGCGTAGTTCATGTGTCATAAATAAATTTATTATGAGTACTTTTTCCAAAGTACGCTTTAGACGGAGCAGCTATCAATTACTCGAACTTCCTTCGAAAGAACTCTGCCAATTTCGAGTTATCTTGTCGCCTTCGCCCTAATTCCGCGAGATCATGGTTGGATGCAAAAGCATGCAAATGTTTGGCTTCGTTCGGAACTATCCAGGTAAGGCGTACTCTCGGTGAATGAATTCTTTTCACCGATTACGAATTTCGTTGATCTGAACTTGAATATACAATACTTTAGCTACTTACAACATTTAATTTGCTTTTTGTTGTTGTTGTTGTTAAACCAATGGTAAATTAATATTTTATAAATTTAACATCAGCCGTGATTTCTGCTCCAAAGATAAGCATTATCTTTATTCATTCACTTTCTTTTTAATTAATGTTTAAGCTTAAATTCTTTTAAACTCCAAACAGATGACGTTCATCTGTCCTCGATTCTATGAAGCAGAAATATCAGTCGAGCGAATAGAGGCAGCAAAGAGCGCTGTTAACGAGTTTAGAGAGATGTGCGTGCCCCACGATCCAAATTTTCCCACGGTCCCCCCGGCCGGCTCTGGGGGTGCCTGTGGCGCCACATTTTCCCACGGTCTGGGGGAACCCCCTGGGGGGTATGGGGGAACCCCCTAAGGAATGTGTGACGTCATCAGGTATCAATTACACTAATTAGGCCCTCCGAATTTTGGGGTTTTTGGCCCTCCATATTTTGGGTTTTTTTTTGGCCCACCCACGACACATTTTTGGTGTGTTCGACGTTTCCCATAAATACATATAAGATACTTCCCACAAAACTCGAACCGGGTACCTTATGGTCGACAGAGCCACGGCGTAACCATTACACTAATCGACTGATGTACATACACTCTTGCTTTTACATATCTCTCTGGGGGTGCGCCACGATCCACATTTTCCCACGCTCCCTTCTCTCTCTACTCTCTTTCTCTACATACTCTCTCTATCTCTATACTATTTCTCTACACTATTTCATTCTCTCTATTCTCTACACACTCTCTCTCTATCTCTCTTTCTATACACTATTTCTCTTTTTTCTTTCTCTCTTTCTCTCTATCTCTATACTCTCTCTCTTATTCTTTCTCTCTTTATCTAAACACTCTCTCTTTCTTTCTTTCACTCTCTGTTTTCTATACTATTTCTCTCTCTATCTATCATCATTGGATTTGCAGCCTCTCTGACGCCACTTCTCCCCTTCACATGCATTCTTACAATCTTGCTCCATACTTCCCCCCTCCATCCTATGAGTCATTTCTTTTCCTCTCTTCCCGCACTCAATCAAAGCAACACACAAAGCGTATGTACACGAACCACTAATACACGGAAATGTTTTCCTCTATACATTTTTCCAATTATACATATTCGAATTGCATTTTCCTCCATTTTTCAATGTTTTGAATTATTTTTCCCACCATGTATTTTTCAAACACTTATTTATAGCTATTTATTTACACATGTATAATTAAAATGAGACATTTACAGGATACTTAGCGGCGACAGAGGAAGATTCGAAGACATCCCTTGCATTACCATCATCGAATCGCCAAGACTGATGGCATGGCTTGACTGCCTAATACATACATACATAGAAATAGTTAAACAAGAAATCACGCAACTTCAAAGAAGCCGCAGCCGGCGCAGGAGATGAGTTGTCTGTCGCGAGCATCAACGGTCTTCTTAAGGGCGGTCTCTTCACAGCAGCTAATCGGGTGGTAGAGAGACAGATCGTGGTTGCTTTTGTCAGCTGAGAAGAAGCCGCACCCTCCTTTGTAGCAGGCCTCAGCTGGGCACCACCGGCGATGCACACATATCCAGAAGGGCTGGTTAATGGGCTCCTAAATAATTTTACTCTTTTTAAAAAGATATCGCCCTAGTCTAGCGAACGCATTTAATTTCTCTCTCTCCCTACTGCGAGACCTATCCATCTCTACGCCTATAACACGTTGTTAACAAGTCATCCCATCCGATCTGGCAAGTTAAGCAACGCTGAGCCTGGCTAGTACTTGGTTCAGAAACGGCTAGGAGACAAATGCACTCTCTTCTCTCTCTCTTCAAAAATATCAAAACATACCGCACGAATCTGACGAAGCCGGCGGCTTGGCTGCTGGCAGTAACACTCGGGACGATCCCACATATCTTCTTTCTTAATCTTCTCGGATGTGAAGACTTTCTTTGGTTCCTAAATAATATTTCAGAATAAAGACATTTCAAAATAAATAGAAAAAGTGAAAACTCTGAATAAATAAAGAAATTTCAAAGTGAAAATCAATTACCAGCTTCTCATCGGCAGCCTTCCTTTTCATTCTGTTGAACTTCGCGGCGGTAGGCATTTGGGAAGTCATGAGAGAGTGAGAGAGAGCAACATCACACTGAGAGATAAGAGATATGACTGTGCCGTTATATACCCTTTGCTGTGGTCACTATTTCGCAATCACTATTATTATCAAAACAAAACAGTCAGGTGATCACTTAGCATAACTATACGAATTTTTGCAACACTTTCCCATAGAGATAAGATCAGTAAATGCTCGCAACAAGCCTTCAGGGGAAAAGAGATAAAGATCTGCACACACTTATGCATCTTTCACTCTCTCATTTTCACACACTCTCTAACCTCATTTTCCGTTGTAGATATTAATGGAGACTTTTGCGCCTTTTTCCACTTTGATTGTAACACTGCCGCCGGGCACGGAAATCTGCAATCTCGGCCGCATCTCATCATTCTCGGCCGCATCTCACGGATGTCAGTCGCATCTCACAGTTACGCTTTAAAAGAATTCATTACCTCTTCGTATCCAGAGCCGTCCGGTTTGATCTTCTTTCCTCCGTGACTTGGTTTAGAAGTAGACGCCGTGAACCATACGTTGAACCCATTATCTCGCTCCGTCATCAAATTTTAACTAAAAACAATTTACAGAACTATGAAGACTTCACGCGAAATCAACGAATTCTTCGCCAAGGTAAAGTTTATATATACATATGTCATACAGTTATTTAACAAATTGCAGATGTCTCGAAAACGCAAGGCTGCAACGCAGCTGAAGAGAAGATTCAAGCGAGCATCTTCCTGGCACGGAGATGAGGAGGAATGAAATTTTTCAATACATGTCTAAACATGTTTTATTAAGGCTGCATTCTATCAACAACACAAAATATTTTTCTCAATACATGTCTAAACATGTTTTATTAAGGCTACATTCGATCAACAACGCAGCGATCCACTCAGTGCCATCAGGGAGGCCTACGAGAGTGATGAAGAGGTATTTCACAATTTAAAAATACAAAATGCAAATAAAGAATTCAGGTTGCTGAATCGTCTCTCGGAGCTCTGCGGAACGTGATGAAAGAGTACGAAGGAGAGAGCCAGGTATTTCGTAATAATAGAATCGGCATTTCAACGGATTGGAAGCTACACAAATATGACGCTTGAATATGACGCATGGCTACAGCTCGTAGGAAATGAACATAAATAGTACATATACAGTGATGTACAGCCAAAATGGCCGATTTGGAACGCTGCGCGCGCAATGTTCCAAATGGCACGCAAGTCGTAGCTCGTTGGGAAGTTAACTATATTAAAAGATCTTTATAAATTTAGAATCCTTTTGTTTTTCCACATCCAGCACACTATGATTGACGGTACGGTGACCATATTTAGAGGGTTAAAATAAAGCTTAAAGATTAGAGCAAGGCGCCATACTAAAACTTCAAAGTCATTTTACTCTTTTCCAACTCATATTTGGAATGAAGTAATATTTGTGCTGTATGTGGAATTTAATTTCCTTTTCAACGAAAACAGAATGAATATGATTCAAGGTGTCTGCGATGAGATATTTAATGCGCGCTGATTGGAACATTTCGGCCATTTTGGAGGAACATCACTGTATGTATATAGCAAATCTGTTCACCCTAACAGAATTGCCACTACTGTGCACGTACTCTTATCTTATATTCTAATTTTCCGTTATTCTTATTTTGATAGTGTATTTCGGATGCGACTGTAAAAATGATCAGTTGACGTGAGCACTTTATTACCAATCCATAAAGAATAAATTGTGTTATCAAGTAACTACTGCTTTTTTCTCTCTTTCCAATGAACAACGCATTGTGCTGTCTACCTTCTATCTTCATGAAACTATTTCGGCGGCTCATTTCTATCTTTGAATCTTGTAGTCGTCAAATTCTGACCGCCGATGTCGCTGCAGTCTCACAACGTGACAATTGAGCGAATTTTTGCGTGAAGGCCGCCGAAATCGAACTGCCGATAGAAGGGAGGAGCGAACCATTCGTAAGAGGAGAAGGGAAAAAGAATGCTATTAGCCGATTTCTACTTTTATTTGCATTTCAAAGGACAAACAAACGATAATCACGAGTGCTAAATAAGAATTACGTTACAAGCACATAAAAACTCTTAATTTTTTTTCGTAATTTAGGAACAATTATCGGTTTTGATCAATTTCGCAATTGCAATAAATAGATGATTTATATTCTACATTTAACTACCAGATATGTTGACCCCGCAACTGGTCAACATAACTTCCGATTCAGATGTTCATTGGTGAAGTGCTAGAGCCAAAATGAAAATATTCATATTTCAGAAGAAATCAATGCGAGCGCATCTTTCCATTCGGCGAATTCAAAGGCTTGCGTTCTGCGATTACCTTTTTAATTCATGTTAATCGTTAATTTATCATCACAACTCTACAGCACAGAATGTAGGATTCATATTCAACATTTCAAATACCTGTTTAATGCAGCACAAAAGAACTCAATATTGATTACAAACTTACGTGATCTGTGGCGAAATATAACCAACAAAACAAAGCGAAAGATTTATTCAGGAATTGCTTGAGAGAGAAAGAGAGTGGGAGGAAGTGTCTGGGGTCAGGAGAACCAAGGTACCGCCTGAATGCCCTACTCACAGCGCTGGTGCAGCTTTAACAGGGAAGTGTGACCGTTGTGACCATGCCAGAGATCGACGGGAATCTCTTTCTTGTGATCGTTTGTGAAGCGCCATCTCCTTTGCCGTTCTTGTTCATCAGAAACCATTCGGACTTTCCGATCCTGTAATCGAGTGGGAAGTATGACCATTGGGCACATCGTTTGGCAGTTGTGGATGATCTTCAAGAAGTACCAGTCCTGTAATAACAAACGTAGTTATAGATTACGAGCAAAATTAGTACTTTGTGCTATTAAGTTCTCGTCAGACGACAGCAATCCCTCTCCATGCGGGTCACAAAATTATCTTCTCAAAAAATAGAAAAATTAAGTTTCTTAAATTAAAAATAATGCTCCTCGAATACGCTATTATATAAAAAAAATAAAAAATAATATTCATAACATTTTTTCAAACTACTTCTTTAGTTGAAAAGCGCAATAGAATCTTCAAGCAAATATTGCGGCAGCTCATTTCTTGCTTTCGATATTTGCCGTCAAATTCAGACCTCTGAATTTGCGGAAGTCCCTCAATTCGACGATGGTCGTGCAATTCTTGAGCGAATCTTTGCCGCAGGTGAGCGCGAAGGTCGCCGTAATCAAATCGCTGGATGCCGGAGAAAACAGCGCAGTTGTGCCAATCAAGATAAGGAGGGAGAAACGACCTTTCGTCAGAGGAGAATGTACGATGATTGAGAATGACTCAGCCAATTTCTCACTTTTAAACACATTTCAAAGGACAACTTACAGAACATCACAAGTGCAAAATAAGTAAAATAAGTACTTTGGTGCTATTTACGCTTCACTTACATACATTTAATCTAATCATATGTGTAGATTAGTTACACCGGGTTCTTTGAATCCTTGGAACTCTCACAAGGAGGACTCTATTACCTCGAGACTCCTTCGCAAAGTCAAACGAAAACGTTATTATGTTTTCAAACTTAAAAAAGATTCCTTAATTAAGGTTCCACGCTGTTGGAACCCATTTTGAGGAAGTTCATGCTCGAAAGGTGTTTCCATGCGTAGACGCCCCGTAATACAATGTTTCTAACATAAGAAACTGCGATGGCAAATGAATCAGCATAATGTTTTTTGAAAGTATTTAGGCTCCATGGAAAATTGAATTAATTCACTCGTCTCTCTACATGGCAAAATCAAACACTGCGATGGAATTATCCTTTGAGGTTTAACGTCCAAATTTGTAAACTAGTAGTGTAGTTAAATTTCTTGTGGTTAATACATTTTCGCGTAGTTCATGTGTCATAAATAAATTTATTATGAGTACTTTTTCCAAAGTACGCTTTAGACGGAGCAGCTATCAATTACTCGAACTTCCTTCGAAAGAACACTGCCAATTTCGAGTTATCTTGTCGCATTCGCCCTAATTCCGAGAGATCGAGGTTGGATGCAAAAGCACGCAAGTGTTTCGACTTCGTTCGGAACAGTCCAGCCGCGGCATTAATCTTGCCGTTTGTCCAAGATGTCAAGGACAATCGGTCATGACCGTTCATGGTCATTACCATGTCAAGGACACGTCATGGACATGTCATGGACACCTGCACATATGCGCTTTAAAATACTTTTTTGACATTTTCAGCCTTTTTTACTGTTATTCTACATTTATTTCACAAAAATAATCAAATAAAAAAAAAGAGAAGCCAAAATGGTTCACTCTAAGTACACTTTTGAAAAAAAGTCAACGTTTTACGTCGAATTGCACCAGACACTTATGCACCAATCAATTGGAAGAGAGTCACCTCACCGGCAGGAAAAAAGGCTGTAAATGTGGTTGAAACTATGAATCGAATATCCAAAATCGGTTTCCTTTCCATAACCCAACTCTGAGACACGCCCAAGGTCCTTCCTGCAAGCCAGTTTTCCTGTATCTTCTCCTGCACATCAACATCTTAGATGTTACAACATTTATTGATGTGGCTCCATAACATTGCCATCCATAACAAAAACAGTGGGAGAGAAAAACAAAGCAGAGGAATGGGGGGCAATCCATGCAACATTCGCAAGCACTGCTTGAATACGATGGCGCCGAGCAAAGGATGCTGCTAAGCCGCGAAGGTGCGAGTTGGCGCCAGTCAGTAATTCCGTCACAGCTTCGCGAGACGCATGTTCTCCCGTCTCTTCAGTTAGGCTCATCAACATAAGTATGGCAAATGCATAAGTATGGCAAATGGATAACGAAACATGCCGAAATCATTTTAAAAAACAAAACAGCACAAAATAAGTGCAGCTTGTCTTGCATTCATTCGAGAATTGTTGGCACGTTTAAAATGTTCCCCCCAAATGTTTTCAAACATTACAAAAAAGAAGGTGTCATCGGTCGTAAACTGTGTCGCATGCCATAATTTGTCCGGGACATCGGTAGTAACCGCGAGCGTGTCACTCTGTGCTCTCCACGCTTATGCACTCTCTCGCTGTGGTCGTGACCACATATGGGACAAGCCCACAAAAGTGTCCATGAGCATTGAAATTTTTTTCTTCTTTGTCCAGGACACGTCCAGGACATGTCTTAGACATGTCCTAGACTCCTGTGTATTAAGATAGGCGGAAGTGGATGTGTCCAGGACATGTATCCGTTTTATTTTGAAAGGGTCATGACCGATTGTCCTTGACATGTCTTGGACAAACGGCAAGATTAATGCCGCGGCAGGTAAGGCGTACTCTCGGTGAAGCCATTCAGTTCGTTTTTTTGCGCTCATTTTCAACGCTTTTATGGTTTTTCTTCACTCCAAACAGATGACATTCATCTTTCCACGATTCTATGAAGCAGAAATGTCCGTCGACCGAATTGAGGCAGCAACGAGAGCAGTCAACGAGTTTTCTGACTACTTTAACGCGAGCATTAGCATCAGCAAGTTAGGTAAGATGATGATTAGATAATAAATAAAGTATGAAATATGCACGCATCGCTTAATGGTTCAGTGAACTAATTGATTTTAAATCCGTAAAATTTAACAGATCTTATCGTGGTCGAACTTCCGGCAGAAGGAATGGAAAATTCAGGCCAGATAACTGAAAGATTTGGACTTCAGCAACATCTCTGTCAGTTATCAGAAGAGAAACGAATTGAAATGGATAAATTTCGCCGCATTCAGCTTTCACCCAGGAGACTGACCGCCACGAAATTATCCATCAGGTTTTTTTTAAACGTTTTTCTTTTCCTCAGAAAAATCAGAAAGAAAGGGTACAAGCGAGCTTTTTTGATGTACTTTAGTGGATTGGGAACAAGATGACGGCGGAGAATTGGAGAGAAGTATGGATGCAAGAAGGACAGACTACCTTTCTTACTGCCCTCAATCGGTACAGCGATAAGGTTCCTTTTCGTCGTCATTTTTTCTTGTGACATAATTTGCGATTTGTTCAATATTTTGTTCTACATCTTTGCAGAACGTGTGGCGCGAATGGTATAGTTGGCTATATATCAAAGACATTATGCTGGTACAATGTGATGAAGTATGCTAGGGGCGCATGTACTACTATACTTTGGTCAATCAAGTTTTTTTGCTTCTATTTTTCATGAGAAAAATAATTATGGCATCACGTACTACAGGGTCCGCAATTGTTTCGAATGATTCATGCGGTGGTTGGCGACGTCGCTTTTCGGAATGCTATTGCGGTAGGGTTTTGTCTCAATTCAGAATCAGAGGAGTCAAAATTAATACTTCTTACCCTGACGTTTATTTTTTTATCTAGAACCTACTTGCAAAGTATGATGGCCGTTCGATCACATTGAAAGACGGAATGCTTCCTGAGATTTGGGCTTTCTTCTCTGAAGGCGAACAATATCCACTCTTTAAGGAATATCTTCAGCAAGTTCCCGAGGTTTTGTCGAGCTAGGTAGTCTTTCATCTCACCATCAGCAAGAATAGTTCTTATTGTTAGATGGTCGTACCCAACCTTACAATAGAAGTCAACGAAACAGCGTGGATGGTAGTCGAGCACACCGAATTTCCTTCGTTAGTCCAGTTTAGGCCTCTCCTCAGAATGCTTATTTTGATCATAAAGGCCGGTGGAGATACCTCTGTTCTACAATGACGGAACAACCGATGCGATATGGTGGATCAATACAGGTGCTTTTACTGTTTCTATTTTGTCTTATATATTTACATATTTTTGTATAATTTTAGCGATAAAATGGTGAAATGTTCCTCTTGCAGGGCATCAAGTGAACATCCTCGAGACATCTGAAACCCTCTCTTTCGACCCCCACTTCTTCGGCTACTATCATCTCACCTACACGGGCGAGGCCTTTCTTCGGATTGGAAGCTACACAAATATGACGCTTAACTTATAATAATGCAGCTATTAAATTAGTTAACTCGAATCATTTGATGCGTATTTTGTGACACTTTATACCATTTTGCTACACAATATTTATTTCAACTCGTATAATTAATTTTCGTTCTTAAATTGTAATTAGATAACCAGACCACAACGAATAAAATGAGTTATCATTCAATTAGTATTTTTTCCTCTCCCTTCCAATCGATGACGCTTCTCTTGTACAACTTATGTTGCATGATAGGAAACACAAGAAATATGGAGCAGAAGGGGTGGCCGGGTTGAAAACAGTTTATTATAGGTGGGCAGTTTTTACAGGTCTGGAGGATGGACTACATACTCAACATCTCTCCCTTTCATCTCATCTGCTGTAGGCAGGAATTGTCATCTGCGTTGGTCCGTCAAAGTCCTGCCTAGGCTTCTGTTCATGGGATACGGGTGGCACTCGGGCCTCTCTCCTCCCAGAATTCTATCGTTGGTGAACCTTTCTCCATTAGCCATTACATGACGACGACGAAACTAACGTGATTATTTTCTTGTTCTTTCAACTGTTTCTTTCCTTTCGCCTGCCTTAGTTTATTTGCCATATTCACTCCAAATGTTTTCACATCATTATTTGGAGTATGAATAAATAAATAAGTAAATAAATAGAGAAGCTCCACTCGGTCAGACCCATACGTTCCGCACGGGAACCCGATTTCTGGGACAAGCGGCTACATGGTGTTGACGGCGAGCTCAGCCATTCCCTGCGACTTATGACAGTCGCTTAAGAGTCCTACACCACACGCCTTCTGCAACGCGTCAATAGCTAGTAACTGAGTACTGCACGAAACAGCATATCTCCTGCAGTGGCTGTGAATTCCCAACCGCCTTCTAAAGGAACCCCACATTTTGGGCCCAAAAAATTAGGTAAAAAAAATACGGTCATCGAATCAACAAGGTTGCGGTGGAAACGATCGATAAGACGCTCCGGGAGGCTGCTACTGCATCATGGCGGCTGACAGTCGATGGCCTCTTGAAGTGCTCGAGCCTGACTAATTTCGCAGGGCAGCCACACAGGGCATTTAGGACTCATGCGCGTGAGGACGGGTTTCAGCACAAGCCACAAGGAAGGGCTCTCGAAACAAAAACATGACGAGTTTTTAATATTATCGATGCGAGAATGCGAAAATGTCAGCTGAAATCTCCTTCAGACGTGACTCAAGAGCTGTAGAGAAACAAACATATTACTACCAAATTAAGGAAAATTAAAGTTGCAATGTTCAATTATCTTAAAATGAGGAGAAAGTTTTGCAAAATGATTTCACTGAAATAGGAGAACAATGAAATAAAGTACTGTTGAAGGTGTCAAGTGGTTTGCTGCATTTTCTCATCAATCGAGTGCTGTCACTGCCCGTGAACGTTTGTGTAAACAGAGAAGGAAAGTAAGAAAAAAGCAAATGAATGTGCATTCATACATACAGAAACCTGTGACTTCATGCCTATTACGTTTTTTTTCTCTATTCCATACAAGCATTGTATTTTCAGAATGCTGCTACTAACCTCAGCATTCGCATTTCTCTCAATCCATCATGCGTTAGCGTTTTTACTTAATCGATCACCAGTTCACGACATAAACAGTCATGACGCTGTTCAAACATCGAAAAGACAACCTTATTTCGAACTACCGATTTCGGCCATTCCTCTCGCCTACGACATTATCCTGACGGTAATAAAAAGATTCATAGTAGATTAATCATTGTTATTACTTACCCTTTTTTTTTCTTAGATCGACAAGGATAACTTCACAATCAATGGATGTGCGACAATAAGGTTAATAGCTTCGTTATGTTTATCTTGATTTAATACTTTATTTATCCTCGCATCCACTTCATTTCAGAATGAAGGCAATTTCAAATTCGAGTGCCATTTCCTTCCATAGCTTGTGGCTGAACATAAGAGAAGCTTCGTTCAGCCAAGGGAGTCATGCGATTACAATCAAAGTAAGCCGATAAATTCTTGCTGCCTTTTTCAGCACAAAGAGATGAACGAGTTTATAATTCATTTTACAGATATGTTTAGGAAATACTTGTAAACGAAACGGTGGAGCAAGTCAAGTTTATTTTTGACGAAGCTCTAAACGAAGGTCTTGAATACAAGCTTAAAGTTGGTTGTAAAAGTAAACAACTTAAGTGTTGTTTATTGCTTAACAACATAAATTTATTCTATATATATATAGCTCAATTATATCGGCTTCTTCAATTCCTTTAACCTATCTGGCGTCTATTCCTTTGAGACTCCTTCGGAAAGCAAAAACAAAACGTTCGCATGTTTACAACTTTTTTTTTTCTTATTTGGTGATAGGTACGATATATTTGCTAATATTGCAGCTTCACTCCTTAATTAAGGCTCTCCGCTGTTGCAACCCACTTTGAGCAAGTTCATGCTCGAAAGGTGTTTCCTTGCGTGGACATCCCAAAATACAAGGTTTCCAACATAATGAGCCGTGATAACAAATGAATCAGCTTTTTTTTTTTTAAATATTAAGGCTCCATGGAAAATTGAATTGATTCACTCGTCTCAATACATTGCAAAATCAAACACTGCGATGGAATACTCCACTGAGGTTTAACGTCCACATTTATAAACTAGCTATGTATACATGTACTTATATTTCTTGTTCGTTCTCTGCTATCAAATGCATATTCGACTAATATATATATATATATATATATATATATATATATATATATATATATATATATATATATATATATATATATATATATATATATATATATATATATATATAGTGAGAATGTTCATATATCAAAAGTGCGCTTTTGACGGAGCAGTTATCGATTACTCGAACTTCCTTCGAAAGAACAATGCCAATTTCAAGTTATCTTGTCGCATTCGCTCTAATTCCTAGAGATCGTGGTTGGATGCAAAAGCACGCAAGTGTTTCGACTTCATTCGGAACTGTCCAGGTAACGCGTTACCATCTGCGAAGCCATCAATTAAGAATTTCGTTGCGCTGATCGTTAATAGATAATGAATAACAAACATATTGCTTTTTATGTACAATAATAAAGTCAAGTAAGATAATCTTCACTATTCACTATTTTGTTTTTATCTCATGTTACGGTTTTTTTCTTTACTCCGAACAGATGACATTCATCTTTCCACGATACTATGAAGCAGAAATGTCCGTCGATCGAATTGAGGCAGCAACGAGAGCTGTCGACGAGTTTTCTGACTACTTTAACGCGAGCATTAGTATCAGAAAGTTAGGTAAGCTGATGATTATATAATAAATAAAGTATGAAATATGCACGCATCGCTTAAAGGAGATCATAAGGGAAAAACTCCTACCACGATTAGCGACCCGATCACTTAAAAGTACGGTGCTAGCAATCCTCATAAATGTAGCAACTGCATCTCGCCTCTCTCCCCAGAAACCCACGTGAGTATATGTGTTAAGAAAAACCCGGCGAATGTAGGTTGCTCGGACCATATGTATAAAGTTCCCTGGGAGTTGCAGAATGGCCACTTCGGCCACGGTGTGGCTCTACCAAATTATTTTTGAAAAAGGCGGGAATATAAATATTCGCGAATTCAAAGTAGAGAATGCTGGTAATTTCCTCAGGGCAGAGGGATTTTTGTGACATCGCGACACTTGCAATCTAAAGTTCTACCTCAACCCGACCAAATAAGTCGAAAAAACAAGACACTATTAAATTCGTCTTAGATCTCCTTTAATGGTTCAGTGAACTAATTGATTTTAAATCCGTAAAATTTAACAGATCTTATCGTGGTCGAACTTCCGGTAGAAGGAATGGAAAATTCCGGCCTGATAACTGAAAGATTTGGACTTCAGCAACATCTCTGTCAGTCATCAGATTAGATAAGAATTGAAATGAAATTGTTTCGCCCCATTCAGCTGGCGTGCTGGAGGCTGACCGCCACGAAATTATCCATCAGGTTTTTTACGTTCTTGTGTTCCTCACAAAAGGCAGAAAACGTTACGACCGAGCTTTTTTGATGTACTTTAGTGGATTGGAAACAAGATGACGGCGGAGAATTGGAGAGAAGTATGGTTGCAAGAAGGACTTACTACCTTTCTAACTGCCCTCAATCGGTACAGTGATAAGGTTCCTTTTAGTCTTTTTCCTTGAGACATTATTTGCGATTTGTTCTATATTTTATACAACATCCTTGTAGGAAGTATTTCGCGAATGGTATCGCTGGTTGTATGCCAAAGACCCTATGTTGGTTAAATGTGATGAGGAATGCAACAGGCACATGTACCATACTTTGGTCAATCAATTTTTGTTTGCTTCAATTTTTCATGAGAAGAATCATTATGGCATCACATAGTACAGGGTCCGCAATTCTTTCGAATGATTCACGCGGTGGTTGGCGACGTCGCTTTTCGGAATTCTTTGATGGTAGGGTTTTTGTCTCCATTTAGAATCAGATGAGGCAAAATTAATACTTGATACCTTCACGCTTACTTTATTATCTAGAACCTACTTGCAAAGTATGATGGCCGTTCGATCACATGGAAAGACAGCATGCTTCCTGAGATTTGGGCTTTCTTCTCTGAAAGCGAACAGCATCCACTCTTTAAGGAATATCTTCTGCAAGTTCCCGAGGTTTGGTCGATCTAGGAAGTCTTTCATCTCACCATCAGCAAGAATAGTTCTTAGATGGTCGCACCCTTCCTTAGAATAGATGTCAACGAAACAGCGTGGACGATATTCGAGCACACCGAATTTCCTTCGTTAGTCCATTTTAGTTCACTTCTCAAAATGGTAATATTTATTATAAAGGCCGGTGGAGATACCTCTGTTTTACACCGACGGAAACACCGATGCGATTTGGTGGATCAATACAGGTACTTTTTACTGATTCAATTTATTAATTAACATGAATCTTAATTTTAACGCTAAAAAAAGTGAAAGTGCCTCTTGCAGGTCATCAAGTGAACATCCTCGAGACATCAGAAACGCTCTCCTTCGATACCAACTTCTTTGGCTACTATCGACTCTTCTACACTGATGAGGCCTTTCAACGGATTGGAAGCTACACAAATTTGACGCTTGACTAATAATAGCTAAAGCTATGAAATTATTTTACTCGAATCCCTGAATACTTATAAAGTTGCGTAATGGCACCTAACACGGTTTCCATTTCGCTGCAACTACACAACGCAGCACCATATTTGTCATCAGAAATGTACTAATATATTTCGGCATTTTATTATACTTTTTTCTAGCAGAATCGACAGAGGACTATTTTCAGAGCATGGTACAAGTAACATAAAGAAAAAAAAATTGACTCTCTGACGTGTAATTCAACGCGGCTCGTAGCGGGTCGAACGGCTCGGAGCCGCTCGAGCCGTACTCTACATCTCTCGCTTTCGTCTCATTTGCGCCCGGCAGGAATTGTCATCTGCGTTGTTCCTTAATAGTCTTGCCCTGGCTTCTGTTCATGGGATGCGGGTGGCACACGGGCATTTCTATTCCCAGAAGTATTTCATGACTCATAACGAAAACTAACGTGAAGCTCCACTTGTACAGACCTATACGTTCCGCACGGGAACCCGATTACCAGGATAGAGTTGGCTATATGGAGCTCAGTCATCCATTCCCTGCGACATACGACAGTCGGCTTAGAGTCCTACGCGGTACGGCATATGTTCTTCAGCGTGTCAATATGGCGACTTACTGATTGTGAGATCTGGCCGAAACTACATATCTTCTGCATAGTATCTGTGTATTCCCAACGGTCTGCTAAAGGAACCCCATCTTTTAGGTCCCAATGGTCATCGAAACAAGCAGCGTGTGGTGGATACAATCGAGAAGAAGCTCCGGGAAGCTGCCATACTGCATCATGGCGGCTGGAAGTCGATGGTGTCGTGGTCCGCTGAAGTGGGCTGTGCCTCACCGCGCCGCCACCCTGTAAACATCTCAGCGGCTACCCCTCAGTTGGCTGCCAAAACATCCTCCCGAGCGGCCCACACCCTCGCGGCTCTCTAGTCCTTCCTTAATCGCTCTCTTCCTCTTCACCATAAGAAGATGTATGTGTTCCACACGTGATAATGAGGCCTGGATGGCGTGGACGGGGTAGGGGTGTGATAAGGGCCTATTGAAATGCTCGAGGCTGAGCAATTTCACAGGACTTTTCCGACGCCGGCGCTAGGAAACGGTATTTCACCAGCACAAGCAACAAGGGAGAGCCAGTCGAGTTCAAACAGTAACATGACTCTGGCCTTCTCTCTTCACTCTGGCCTTCTCTCTTCACTCTGGCCTTCTCTCTTCACTCTGGCCTTCTCTCTTCACTCTGGCCTTCTCTCTTCACTCTGGCCTTCTCTCTTCACTCTGGCCTTCTCTCTTCACTCTGGCCTTCTCTCTTCACTCTGGCCTTCTCTCTTCACTCTGGCCTTCTCTCTTCACTCTGGCCTTCTCTCTTCACTCTGGCCTTCTCTCTTCACGAGAGTCGGCTGCTGACCCCTTGCTCCGTTCCTTTTTTTTTCTAATCACCCATCCAAGTCATCATGCCCCCTAAAAAGAGAACAGCACCTAATCCCCTTTCTGCTTCCTCGTCTCCGTCTCTTCCGTCCAATCTCGATGCCCTTGTCACCGAGTCGATCGAGTTCGCCTCCAGGGACGTCCCCAGCGGCATGAATAAGGAGGTATGGACTGGTTTCTCTAATCTTCTCCTGCCAATGGCGAACAACTATCTGCTATCCACTCTCCTTCCCATCTCCCAGGCGCTATTTCTCCCTCTGCTGCTCCCCCTGCCACTCTCTCTCGCTCCCTTTTCCCTCTTTCCTCCGCTCCTCTCATCTCTGGCTCGTCGGCTAGTGAGTCGATCGTGGAACAGCACCTTCGGGAGCGTTTCATCGTTATCGCGAACCTCCCGGAGGGGGTTGCCGACCTCACTCAGCAGGCTCGTCAGGTGGCGGATGAGAGCACGGTTGCTGAGCTCCTTGCAGTGATCGGGGTCGAGTGCCGCGCCCAGACGGTTTTCCGGATGGGCCGGCCTGGAGACCGTCCCCGATTGCTCAAGGTCACGCTCCCCACGCGTGGCCATCACCTCCAGGCGCTGAAAGGCGCATCTTTACTGCGAGGTGATGCCCGCTGGCAAGGCATCTACGTGCGTAAGAGCATGACGGTCTAGGAACGGGCCCGTGCAAGCAGCTCGCCGACCTCCGTAGATCGGAACCGGGATCCGGCTGGGTCATGTACAGGGACGAGCTCTGGAGGAAGGATGAAATCAGGGGAGGTGTTAGACTGACTCAGCCTACTCGCCTTCCCTCTCATCCCCCCTGGCTGCCGTTTCCAGTACTCCCCAGTCCAGCCAGCCCATGCAGATCTCGCATGCTGGATCCTCCCCTCTGGGAAACTAGCTGCTCCAGGTACCCCCTCCATTTCTGTCCATCTCTTTAATGCTAGAAGTCTTGTTAATAAGTTATCTGAATTGCATGTATACCTCTCTGTCTATAGACCTGATATTGTACTGGTGACTGAATCGTGGCTTACTGATAAGATCTCTGATTCTGAAATAGATTCTGATCTCCCCTTTTCCATACTTAGATCTGATCGTAAGATCTGATCTGAAATAGATCTGATCGTAAGGCAAAGCGTTTCGGCGGTGTTGTTATCCTTATCTCTTCATTCTTAGATGCAGCTCGTGTCCCCATTTCACTGAAATCAAACTGCGACCTCCTTGCTATCGATTTAACCTCTCCCGTAGATGCCTCTGTCACCCGAGTCGTACTTTGTTACCGCCCGCCGAACACCTCTGCCGCCCAGAACACCAACCTATTTGACACGCTTAGCAGTCCCACATTCCGTTGTATTAGCAGGTGACCTCAATTTAGCAGTGGACTGGAAGACCAATGCCCCCTCCAATGCCCAAGCTAAGTCACTCGCTGATTTGGTTTTTGATCTTTGCCTAGTCCAGCACGTTCTTATCCCGACCATAAATCATAATATCCTCGATGTAGTGATATCCTCCCCCGACACTGACATTTCTGCTTCATAATATCATGGAAAGATGATAGCTTACGGTTGAGTGTCGCTTAGTCCTCAAACGAATATTTAATTCTTTAAATACTCGCTGATCATCTGCTTACCTAACTTTCTAATGCCAATGCTCGCCTTAAAATAGTCAGAAAACTCGTCGACAGCGCTTATTGCTGTTTCAATTCGATCGGCGGACATTTCTGCTTCATATCCCGGAAAGATGAATGCCATCTGTTTGGAGAAAAAGGAATATTAAATGTGATCATAAAAAATAGTGAATAAATAAATAAAAAAATCCTAATTATCTTTATAGTAGTGGCCATGTTTGATGTTAAATTCCATCTTTCTTCAATTTACACAATAATGGTAAATAAAAAAAGTATGTTAATAAAGTGTTATCTATTCAAGATCACCTTACAATTAGTGAAATTAGAAATTGGTGAACTGAATGGCATCAGATAGGTACGCCTTACCTGGACAGTTCCGAACGAAGTCGAAACACTTGCGTGCTTTTGCAACCAACCGTGATCTTTAGGAATTAAGGTGAATGCGACAAGATAACTTGAAATTGGCATTGTTCTTTCAAACGAAGTTCGAATAATTGATAACTGCTTCGTCTAAAGCGTACTTTCTGTATGCAAGCTCATATAATACGTATTTACTGAACAGGAACAAGTGGAGAACAAACAAGAAATTTAATGAACTAAACAAATATTTTACAACATTGAGACATTAAACCTCAATGGAGGATTCCATCGCAGTATTTGAATTTGCCATGTAGAAAGACGAATGAATCAAATCGATTTTCCATGCTGCCTATAATGTTTCTTGAGATTATGAAGTTGATTCATTTATTCGTCGGTTTATTGTGTGTATATAACCTTGTAGCTCGGAACGTCTACGCAAGGAAATACTTTTCGAGCATGAACTGCTTCAAACTGGGTTACAACAGCTGGAAGCCTTAAGTAGGACTTTTTTGAAGCTTCAATATGACAATGTGGACTTGCCATGAAAGATATATAACTTTCATAAAGTTTGTAAACATACGCACGTCTTATTTCTCCCTTGCAGTGGAGTCTTGAAGTAATAGAGGCCTCTTTGTGAGCGTTGCCACGGTTCAAAGGAACCAGTGTAATTGAGCTATATTTAGAGAAATATCTTGTATTTCAAAAATAAATAATACTAGAGTGCAGCGTACAACCACCAACTTTCAGCTCGTATACAAGTCCATCCTGTAGAGGTTCGTCCAAAATAAACTTGACTTGCTCCACCGTTTCGTTAACAAGTATTTCCTAAACGTTTAAAACTAAACGTTTGCTTCGTCTTGGTTTGTTTTTGAATGAGGCAACTAGTACATTTATTTGCTTACTTTGACTGCAATCACATGACTCCCTTGGGTGAGCAAAGCGTCTCCAATGTTCATCCACAAGCTATGCAATGAAAGAGCTGCCGAATTTGAAGTAGCTTTCATTCTGAAATCAAGAGGATAACATTTCGGAATTCAGGATAAAATTATCGCATATTATATTCGCATACGCATACCTTATTATCGCACAGCCGTCGATTGTGAAGTTGTCGGTGTCAATCTGGACAAGGATAAATCACAGGTTATGATCTACTCTTAATTTTTTTCTTACTGTTAGGACAACGTCGTAGGCAATAGGAATTGCAGATATCGGTAGATCGAAATACGGCAGTCTTGTCGATGATTGAAACGCGTCATGTCGGCTTATGTCTTGGGCATGCGAACGTAATACCGCGAATGCATGTTGAATTGATAGAAAAGCGAATGCTGATGACAGTAGTAGCATTCTAGAATGTAGTAAAAAAGTTGCAGTAATAAGGCAGAAATCTCAGTTTTCCGCTCGTATAGCATATGTACATGTATTATATACATAGATGTGAGGCCCAATTCGATATATTTTTTCCTATTTCAGATTGCTCATCCATATGCCTTATTCATGCATTTCTTCTCTGTTGTTCAAGGGCAGTGACACAGTTCGATTGATTAAAAGACTCAGCATACCACTCGACACCTTCAGCAATACTTTATTTCCGTGTTCTCCCATTTCAGGGAAATCATTTTGCCAAACATTTATCTCATTTTATGATAATTGAAAAAAGCAAATGTGCTGCTCTTGAGTTATGTCTGAAGGATATTTTACTTCACAGTTTCGCCTTCTCACATCGACAGTATTAAAATATCGTCATTTATTTATTCACTTATTTATTTATTTATTTATTTACATCAGTTAAGATGTGACAACACTGGGAGAGATATGACGCGACCGGAGATCAATAAAAGGAAAAAAACAAATAAGCACCGTGAGAGATAAAAGGAATAAAATAAGGGTGCGAGAAAGAGTAGTGCATTTAGATGAAACATATAATTTACTTAAAATGTAACTAAATTAAATTAAGCATTAGATATCTAGGGGGAAGGGAAGGGAAAGGGATCAGCATGATAGCACTAATACCTGCGCGGGGTGGATGAGGTCCCGCGGGATGGGGTGGACGAGGCCCCAGGGTTGGTAAGACCCTATGATGAGAATTCAAGGACAGGCCGAGCATAAACGTTATAGCAAAAGATGTATATTTTAAGCAAAGATGAACAGGAAATACAAAAGAGAGAGAACACTTTGTTTAGGCTTCTACGACAAATACTTTCAATATGCTGAGCGAAAGAGAGGAGTGGATCAATAAGAACTCCAAGATCACGGACATGAGAATCGGAAAGAGAGAACGGCAAAGAAGCGTTATAAGGGAGCTGTGGGTTGTTTTTGCCTAGATGGAGAACCGTGCACTTTTTGTGCGCGATTCCTAAAGATCACGGTTTAATGCAAAAGCACGCAAGTGTTTCGACTTCGTTCGGAACTGTCCAGGTAAGACGTACCTATCTGATGCCATTCAGTTCACCAATTACTAATTTCACCAAGGTGATCTTGAATAGAGAACACTTTATTAACATACTTTTTTATTTATCATTATTGTGTAAATTGTTGAAAGGTGGAATTTAACATCAGACATGGCCACTACTATAAAGATAAGGAGGATTTTCTTAGTATTTATTTATTCACTATTTTTTATGATCACATTTAATATTCCTTTTTCTCCAAACAGATGGGATTCATCTTTCCGGGATATGAAGCAGAAATGTCCGCCGATCGAATTGAAACAGCAATGAGCGCTGTCGACGAGTTTTCTGACTATTTTAAGGCGAGCATTGGCATTAGAAAGTTAGGTAAGCAGATGATCAGCGAGTATTTAAAGAATTAAATATTCGTTTGAGGACTAAGCGACACTCAACCGTAAGCTATTGGAATTTTCTCTCGCACTTATACCAGATGCAAAAAAACATGAGTTGATGGCTCCTTGAATGGTGCAGTGTACTTTTTTTTTCTTAATCCGTATGCTTTCACAGATCATGTCGTGGTCAAGCTCGCATTTGACGGAATGGAGAACTCTGGCCTGATAACTGAGCGATTTGAATTGCAGGAAGTTGACTGTCCGTCTTTGTTTGACACGAATAGATAAGCAATGTTTCATCATATTCAGATGAAGCACTGAAGACTGACCGCCATGAAATTGTCCATCAGGTTTTTAACAACTTTTTCTTTTTCGTTAAAAAAAGCTTGCAAATATCTTCTTTAGTGGATTGGAAACAAAATGACGACGGAGAATTGGAGAGATTTATGGATGCAAGAAGGACTCACGACGTTCATTACAGTACTCAATCAGTACAGCGATAGGGTTAACCTATGGTCTTGCATTTCGTGTTTTTTTTCTTCTTGTGATTTGTTGGAGAAATTTGCGATCTGTCTTATCTTCGTAGGATGCGTGCTCTGCTTGGTACACGGCGTTGTCTGACAAAGGCGCTCATTTGGCATATGTGGAAAGTGAAGGATACGAGAAATGCTTTAGGAATACGGGGCGCATGTATACTTTGGTCAATTATCTGTTCAATATTTGTTTAGTTTCCACTTTTTATTGAAAAAATCAATAATGAGATTAATTGTTTGCTTCTATTCTTATTTTAAAAATAAAATTATTCTGGCATCCAGCACTACAGGGTCCGCAATTCTTTCGAATGATTCACGCGGTGGTTGGCGACGTCGCCTTTCGGAATGCTATGATGGTACGGTTTTGTATCAATTCCGTTTATATCAGAGGATACACAACTAACACTCATTACTTTCACACTTAATTTATTATTTAGAACCTAATTGCAAAGTATGATGGCCATTCACTATCATGGAAATACGGTATGCTTCCCGAGATTTGGGCTTCCTTCTCTGAAGGAGAACAACATCCGCTCTTCAAGGAGTATCTTCTGCGTGTTCCCGAGGTTCAGTTGATTTATGAAGTGTTTAACCTCATGGTAAGCTAGAATACTTTTTAGATGGTCATACCCAGCATTACAATAGATGTCAATGACACAGCGTGGATGATAGTCGAGCACACCGAATTTCTTTCGTTAGTAAAATTTAGGCTTCTCTTCAATATCCTCATTCTGATCTTAAAGGCCGGTCGAGATACCTCTGTTCTACACCAACGGAACAACCGATGCAATTTGGTGGATCAATACAGGTGCCTTTAATGCTTCTATTTATCTTATAAATTTAAATCTTAATTTTCAGGATTAAAAAAACTTAAAAGTTCCTCTTGCAGGGCATCAAGTGAACATGCTCGAGACATCAGAAAGACTCTCTTTCAACACCCACTTCTTCGGCTACTATCGACTCGTTTACACGGAAAAGGCCCTTCAACGCATTGGAAGCCAAACAAATCTTATGCTTGACCCTTGAATAATTGCTACAGCTATGGAATTCGTAAATAAAATGAGGCAAAGATTTTGTACATCAATTCTGTTCATCCTAGCCCAATTTCCAACTCGCTACATGTTTACAATATTTGACGAAGACTTGCATCATTTTTGGTGTTTTTTTCTATGTGGCTGGAATATTCATCAGTTGACATGAGTACTTTATTGCCTGTTCATAACGAATAAGATGAATTATCAATCAATTACTGCTTTTTTTCCAATTCCAATATCAATGACGCCTCGTCCCTTCTTCCACTGTCTACCATCCATGTCCACCGTGGCCAAAGTTCTCGTGGCTGTTGCTGGAGCTGTAGGAGCCGCGCCCAAATCTGAACAAGAAAAATATTTCAATTTTCCGAAATATTAAATCACTCCTAAATGCAGTTTTATGCGCTCAATCTTAAGAATTCCAAGTACTCGTATAGAAAGGGTCTAATTTTTTTTAAATATTTTATTGTAATAAATTGCGAAAGAAGTTGTAAAGCACACACTTCTTATGGCATCCGCACTCATTCGACGAAGAGGACGAGTGCTGGCAAGTCTTGGTGTGGAGCGGAAGCTGCAAACAAAATTTATTTTATTTTATATTTTTTATATAATTAAAACAATCTTTTAATGAACAAAATTGGACCTTGCGGCAGCTCTTCCTCACGTTGTGCTTGACGACAACCTTGTTGTAGACCTGTAAACATGTAGTTTAGTTGGTTTAACTGCTAATAAAAAAATGTGTATGTCAGTTGTAATAATCACTTTGGGCATGCGGTGAATGACGTGCTTGTGGTGCGTTTCCTTCCGGGTGATCTGAACAGAGAAGAGTGGCTAGCTAGCTGTCCTTTACTATGATTCCAGGATGTATTTTGTTCATATATGTGACGTGTTACTTACTATATATTCGGCATCGTACAATTTCACATGAATAACTCATAAGATATTTACACTGCTATTAATGGTGATTATAAAATGCGATAGGAGCTTGGTGGCCTTCTTGGATATTAAACTTATAATAAATTGTGAGGCGTGACTTTCGGAAATATTAAAGTAGCTATAAAGTGCAACGTTTACCTTGGTGACCTTCTGTGGATGGTTGACGACGACGCGATGATGCTTCACGAAGACCTTGGGCTTGTGGCGGATGACACGCTCGTTCGAGCACGACGAAGAGGCCGACTCTGTGAAGGTTTTCCCCTTTATTCTTTTATATATTTAAAGTCATGTCTATTTCCCTTTCAGCATCAAGCAGTGCACAATATCCATAAATAAATATTCCGTCAAAATATCTGCGCCCTAGAATGGGCGGGTCATCCTTCTATATGTAATCCGCTAACTCTGGCAGCCGCACGCGCCGTTCGGATGGTAGCGAGCCTCGCAGGAAGACGAGTGCGAACCGCGCAGAGCCAGATGATGCTGCAGAGAGATAGAAGGGTAGGAAATTGACTTTATAAATAAACTATATGTATATGTATATATAGCGTAATGTTAATGTGCTCAGACGAAGTAATTTAATTTTGTTTTTATCAGGAGTGCTCACGCAAACCTCGTTGCTGTTGCTGAAGCTGTTGCTTCCAGAGTTCGCTGCAAATTACTTACTTTTACATGTTTTCCTCTATGTCACCACGTTATTACGCAAAATTTTTAAATATATTTTGTTTAAATATGTTTGCCAACTAGCTCAATTTCTAACCCGAGCTATCGTGGTGGAAGTTGAAGTGAGCTGCCGCCGCCATGGAGGTGATGGCGAGAAGCGCGACGATCGACTTCATTCTAATTAGATACAAAGATTTTTTGCATTTTAAAAACAGTTGTTCAAGAATTTAGCTAAAATTGATTGAATAATTTATCTAAATAACGCCTATTTGGAAAGAGATGTAAAAGCCTATATAAAGACACAACTAATTGGCTAAACTGCATGATGACTCTTCCAAACCATGCATGCCTTTTTATACTTCTTCTTTTCGACGACCATATAGCCTTTTAAAATGCGTAAATGTCAATGCAAGGCGCTGCCGTTTAATTTTAATTTGTCTGCAACTTTGTTGCGACAACGCCGTTTTGCCATTTCCTTTCTTGCCGTCCACGCTAATTCATTTCATTTGCCGAATCACCGATTGAAAGAAGTGCAAAAAACCAAAGGCGGCTTGTGAATTAACTACTCCCAACACAATTGCTGCTGCAGTCGATTGAGCATGTGTAATTAGAGACTCCTGAACTTTTTATGATATCCCCTCTTGGTACAGGGGAGCAATATCTATACTTTAGAAGTGTGGCATAAACGGTTACGCTCTAATTTGCATGGAATGCATTCGCAGAAATGCAGTTGAGAATACATATATGTATATGTGCATACATGTTCGCTTATGGCAAAGCCATCAAGGAATGACGTTAATGATAAAAAAGCTGAAAAAAAAGATGTCGTATGCGTTAGCTGCGCAAAAGTACTTGTGTCTCGGCACCGAACGCTTTTGTAGCAGCAAAGTCGTCAGAAATAGACACCGTTTCTTGTCGCTGCGAGACAAGTATAAATTGAAGGTGAATATGGATGTCAGCATCCTCCTCCTAACTCACTACGATTAAGAAATTCAATTGTGTAAGTGAATCTGAAATTCGACTAATTAGGACTTAATTCTTTTTAAACAACGAGTTCAACGTTATTGCCATGCTTCTTATCCATAACGCTCTTTTATACAAAATTTCGAATAACTAAGCCATATTGATGTCTAAATGTAAGCTATCATCGAATATCAAGTAGGAGTCCTTATCGTTCGACAATCCGAAGTTATTTAAGCTTATACGTCGTGTGTATATCAGAATTCATTAGCTTTTGCATGAAGACGCGTTGAGCAGGAAGCAATAAGAGCGTCATGGTGAACCTTCTTTGTTTATCTCGTCCACGCTCTCACGACTTTGCACGGGATTTGCACGGCCGTCTTCTATTTGCAGCTGTAATGCGTGATGAATCATACATGGCTAGCGGTCATTGGGTGAAGAACGGATCACTTCTTCGCCATGGCTGATAGGAGAAAGAGATACCGAAACACCATGAGAACGAGAGAGAGAGAGAGAGAGAGCGAGAGAATAAGAGACAGAGAAAGACAGAGAAGAAGTGGAAGAGAAATAGGATGAGAAATAGATAGAGAAAATAAAAGCAAGTGTGTTGATCCATCTCCTTCTTTCTTCCCGGCACTAGTTCACAAATAACTTTTGCGTTTCGTTCATTTGTTCCAGCAGTCTGTTAGATCCACATGAGTATATCGCCCTTTTCAATACCAGCTCTTAGAAATAAATATGTTATTTTTATGAGGACAGTCAGGAAAAATTATGAGAGATTTCATATTGCAGCAGCCCTTCAGACTCTCATTTTATTTTCCACGAAACGCATATGAAACTTGCGAAATTGCACACGCTAGAATGAGAGAGGCTGCTTCCAGAGTGAAAGCGCGGCAATTCAAACGTGCATTAATTATATTTTTATATCTCGGTGATCCTCCTCCTCCTCCTCCTCCTCTAAATGCTGTTGCTTGCTTCGTCGAATGTGCGTGTGTGCTTCGTGTTTGTCATGGCGGCAGCGATCTTTGGCCATGTCGCCTTGCTGATCGGCGAACTCGTTGGCAACAGCGACTTCTTTGACGACAGCGAGGAGCAGGACGATTTGGTTTTTCCTATCTATGTATATGTTTTCTTACTCTATCTTTAAGAAAATCGCTTCTAATCGCAACTACTGTGATTATGAATCTCTTTTGATGCGCCCAAGATTAAGATGGCAAATTATAGTAGATAACCAAATAATACAAATGTAAATATTTAAATTAACGGAAACAATTTATTATTCACAGCCTGACACGGACAGCGTCGTGCGCCTCCTGCCTGCGTACGATCCCGAGACGGATGGACCAGTCATGTGATGTGCACTTCATAAGATGTATGCTATATTTTTTCCAAATATCATATTCGTCCACACTACATAATAACAATGATACTACCTACTATGCTTTACACAACATGTTTCTTGTTTTTTGTTCGTTATGCTGACCATTTGCCATGTCTCACTTTCTCCTTTCTTGCCAATGAATAAACATGATTCCATGCAAGTCTCTGTGTAAAGGCTCTCGGAAAGATGCACATATATTCGAGCAACGTTAGAGGCAGTAAGGATCCAAAGAGTTCACATTATTACGAGTCTTTGTACTATATAAAATTACGATAATGTCTTATTTTTGCGACAAGTGTTTATCATTAATAATTTGATGACGAAGTAGCACATGGAAGTGGAGCTTATTTATAGAGTTTATTAGAACACTCAGTAGTATTGCCCGCCGTAGTTTCGGTTGCCGCCACAGCCACAGTTCGGCCGTCGGTGACGCCGACAGATGGGCACGGTTGGAGGCAGCACCGGCAGCGGCTTGCGGCACGGGAGATGGCGGATCGGGTAGACCTTAGAGGTGGTGTAATTGGGGAGGTGTATGGAACATGTTATGAATGCATTTATTGTTGCCTTTAATATTTTACGGCCCCTAATTTTACGGCCCCAGCTTTACGACCCTATTTTACGGCCTCTAATTTTACTGCCCGCCACCTTCTTGATCCACTTGACGTGGCAGTCGCAGTCCTTCTCGACGGTGATGTCGCACTCGCGCACCGGGTAGTCCTTCCAGTCTCCGAGGTTCTAGAAGCGGAAATTTTTGTAAGCTAATTTAAAGAAAAAATAAAATTGGTGGGAATTTAAATTTATTATTATGTTTTTTATTCAATCAAACCTTAGCATCGATAAGCGCTACTTCGGCGTCCGCCTCTGTGGGCTCGTCGGTCGGCAAGGCGCACGTGCGCACCGGCGTCGCGCCCTGGAATGCGTTTGTGTCCTCGCCTAAATGAGTATTAACTTTCCCGCCAATTGTTTTTTATCAAATTTTTTAAAGAGGAATAAATTTCGTCTACAACCACAATGTATCTGTGTTTGCTTTGAACCAAAAAAATGTCAATATATGTATGTTTGAAAAAAAAGTCGAATTGAAGAGAAAGCCTACCGCTGTCCGTCTCGCCCGATTCGCCCTCGGCAACTTCGGCCGGCACGGCTTCGGGGTCGAACTGCACGGCAGAGGCGAGGGCGGACAGGCCGCATGCTAGCAGCAGCAGCAGCAGCGCCACGGAGCGGGAACACATTTCGTGTGCTCAAAGAAAAAAATAAATAAAAGAATTTGTCCCTATAATTCAGAACAAATAATGATGATAAAATGTAGAAAACAAAAAAAAAAGTGTGTGCTTGGAAATCATAAAACTTGGTGCATTCGAATAGACATCTAACATCATTTTTAATTTGACAAGAAAAATGCGTTCACATCTAAATTAACGTTGAATGTCTCATGGCACCCTGGTTTAAATACTCTCAGGCATTTCGGCCCACTCTTTCTTCGCTCTGATTGCATTGGCATTCGGGCTGTCGAATCAAGGGCAGCAGAGAAGAATCGATCTAAGCTTCTGACTTTCTCTCCGATTAATTTCAAAGCCCACCAGAAAGGCCAGCCGAGGCACCGGGGGCTCCGACTTTTCCATGTAATGTCTGCCATTTCGCCGTTCTTCGTCGACCGCCAAAATTCCACACGCTAGTCAAAACATTCATCGCAGAGGCGTTGCCAATTCAGCATCGGACTATATAAGATAGATTAGCGCGCATGACTCATACTGAATTTTTTTGCGATCTTTTCTAGTTTGATGCATTGATATTTTCCGAAATTAACCTGTACCCAAATTAGTATTAAAACGAAAAAATCGAATGGACACTAGGATAGGTCAACTGTGATGGAGATTGAAGATTTTTTTTTCAATTTTTATTTATTGTGCTTATCGAAGCATTTCAGATGAGAGTAAAGGGATGGATCCCTTTACTTCTCTTCATATCAGCCGCTGCAGTCGTTCAAGCGGGTCACTTCAGCGATGAAGACGTAAGAATTATTCATAATTTTTAAGATTCCTGCTCATAAACTTAACAATTTTGAAATTAATTTTTGTAGCAAATCCCCGACGAGGTCGCGCGAGGAGATTCCGACGAAAGTGGTGTGTTTTTTTTAAAGAAAGATATTAAGTGGTGTGTAATGAATCTCAGCAAATGAGATAAATAATCGCTTAAAAAGGGGGGAAATTAATTAAATAAAATGGAAATAAATAAAAATAAAGAACGTGTTGAGGCGAAGATGAGAAGGCGTTCCAGGGCGCGGTCGAAGTGCGCAATTGTGCGCTGCCCTTGGACGAACCATCGGAAGCTGACGCCGAAGTGGCGCTCATCGAGGAGAAGGCAATTCTCCTTTTTTTGTTTTTTTTTTCTTCCTTCACCTTTCTACTTTCTTCCTTTCTTTCTTTCTTTCACTTTCTACCCTTCTTCCTTTCACTCTTGTTTTTATTTTTTTCTTCGTAGCGTACTCTAGTTCTAGATACTTAGATATGTATTTTCAATGGGATTAAAATAAACTCACAGGGTCTTGGCAAGTGGACTGATCATCCGGTCCGTGAGAGCGATCTAACAATCGACAGGGATTGCGACTGCTCCGTCAAATGGATTAAGAAGGTATGCATGCACATATGTACATGCATACATGTACTCCAACATTTTTTTTGAAGTGATAGCAGTTTTCATTGATATGGCAAAGTTCAGGTATATCCTATCAAGGAAGATCCCTATCGCAAACCACTCTCTCCAAGTGTTAAGGTTTGTTTGAAGATGTCTCTCTCTCTTTGTGCACCACTATACTCGTGAAAAGTGAAAAACAGTAGAAAAAAGTGAAATAAAGCCTGGTTCTGCATAAAAAATTTATGTGCTATTTTTTTTCCTTGACATGGTAAAGTTAAGGTATATCCGATCAAGAATGTTCCCTACCGCAAAGCTCACCATCAGTTTTCACCCTCTTCGACCTTTAAGGTTGGTTTGAAGCTGTCCTTTTGGAATAATTGTGTTTGTGAAATCTGAAAAAAATCAAGTAGATTTCTATTAATTCTAAAAGCAGAAAAAACTTTGTAATTATTATTTTTTTTTAATTTTATTAATTTATTCTTTACTTATTTGAGCTAAAATACAAGCGAGACGAGCCGACTGGCTACGATGGCCATCACGTTGAGTTGCACCATCTCAGTGGCTTTGGTTTCCCGCCGCCAAACTGCAAGCCGTGCAACGTCCTCAAGAAGCATCGACGACGTCGCTATCATCACATCACCCATATCCAAGTTGACAAGATTGTCAGTTCCACTGACCACTGAACTAGTCATGTGCTAATTGTGACATATGCATGCGTTGACGGATTCTATACACGAACTATTCACTAGTTGTGACATATTAGGTTTTCACTTGTTTTTTCAGCATCACACCGAGATTGTTCACCACAGAATTGACATTCACCACGTTAGGCATATCTCGACGGTGCACAAGTGCATCAAGGAGGAAAAGAAGTGCAGCAAGGAGGAAAAGAAGAAGGAGGAGAGTAAGGAGGAAAAGAAGAAGAGTGTGGCGGAGGAGGAGACTCAAAAGAAGAAGGAGACGAAGGAGGAGAAGAAGCATAGTTCTCCTGAGAAGGAACACAAGAAGATGAGTCACATAAGCGATCACGAGAAGAAGAGACACCATCATGAGAAGCGCCACCACCATCACCACCACAAGAAACATCACCACAAGAAGAAGAGCCATCACAAGCATCACCATAAAAAGCATCACGAGAAAAAGAAAAAGAAGCATCAGCATCACCACCATCATCATCATCACAGTCATCACAAACAACATCAAAAGCATCATTACAGTCGACTTGCAAGCAACAGCAGTAACTAATGTATTTATGTATTTAAATACTGCATATGAAAATGATGAATGTTTTTATAGACGATGAATACATCTGTCTCCTAACATCAGATTAATTGCGTCCACTAATTATTTGCTTGACAGAATGTAACAAGTATTTTGCTACACCAATTATCCTCTCTTCTTCTTGTAATGTCTTCCCCATACCTCACATGAATTATCGGTGCTCTACCATGCGGCCTACATCAGGTTACTTGTAAAGAAGTTTGTCAGAATAAACGCACAGACAATCCTTCATCCAATAAGTTGGAAAACTATGAGATGAAGGAAGTTAACATGGCGAACAGTAGAAGAAACATTGATGGATTGTCAGTTTGTTCATATCGTTCATTTCACAAGAATGTCGAACAATCTTTATGCAAGTATTCGAGTCATGAACAATGGTGGAGGGAAGAGGAAAGCGGTGCAATCATGTAGAAGCGAATAAGCAAGCTGGCAGGTGCAAACGAGAACGGGACGATATGTACGAGAGTCAAGAATGAAAAGAGGATGAGAGAGTAGACGATAGAGCGAGATGGCGATGAGATTTAGAGGAGAGGAAGGGGCGATTGAGATAAATTGGCACAGGTACATAAATCCGGCAGGCCTACCGCTCACAGCTGTCCACACACACAACGCAAATGGATGGTCGGATATGGAAAGAAGAAGAGAAATGGCACGAGAGAAGTGGATGACTTATGGGGACTTCAACGGAAGGCTGCCCGCGGAGAAAGAATTGCAAAAGCTGTTTTTTCCACACCAGTGCACAAATAGAGGGTTGTACCAATCAATCTATACGTATGTATATACAATAGCAATATGTACAAGATTTAGAAAGACTAAATAGCATTAGGAGGCATTATATGTATTCTTGTTGGGTAAGGGAGTTAATATCGCATCAAAAGATACATATATGTATGTGGTTCTTTTAGAAAATTTATTTCGAACATAGCGTCGTGATAAATGATTACTTTTCATGTCCTCTTCCCCCCCCCCCGCAATGATATACGACGGGTCTCGCAAACATTATGATGTCCTATGTGAAGGAAAGGGGTGCGGCATGAAGCGACGGGCCGAAAGTAGGGGGGGGGATATCTGGTTGAATGGAAGGGGCAGAGCAGAGTGGACGGGAACTGATGAGCATAGGTTTTGGGGGGGGGGGGAGAGTGAGAGTGAGAGAAAGATGAATTGAGAGCGAGAGATAGATGAAAAGAGAGCGGTAGAGAGAGAGAGATAGGGAGGGAGAGAGTTCGAGAAAGAGACATGAGATTGTGAGAGATAAGAGGGTGCGCGTGTGTTCTGTCTGGCCGGCAGGAGTGGACGGCCGTGAAAGGGTGCGGAGAGCAGAGTGGTGTGGCTAGGCGAGGCTGGGGGCCGCGGGGACAAGGATCAATCGGGCCTGCCTCTGGCTGTCTCTCCCTTCTTCTCTCTCTTTCTTCCTCTCACTCACTCTCCCCTCCTCTTTCTCTCTACTCTCTCTCTCTCTCTCTCTCTCTCTCTCTCTCTCTTTCCCTCCTTCTCTCTCCCTCTCTCACCATCTCTCCCTCTTTCTATATGTGTGTGTGAGAGTGAGTGTGCTAGCCACGTGCCACTCTGGCCGTCTATGTAGAGAGAGAAATGGAGAGCGAGAGAGAGAGAGCGAGAGAGAGAGAAGGAAAGAGAGAGAGAATGAGCGAGAGAGATG
Organism: Allodiplogaster sudhausi; assembly: GCA_945643635.1. Classification (NCBI taxonomy): domain Eukaryota; kingdom Metazoa; phylum Nematoda; class Chromadorea; order Rhabditida; family Diplogasteridae; genus Allodiplogaster; species Allodiplogaster sudhausi. The sequence goes on along the minus strand of CALZFC010000035.1, from coordinate 1,748,157 downwards.
GAGCGCGAGAAGGAGTATAGCCCGTGCTCTTCCCTCTGCCGTCCGCGTCTCCTCCTTCTCTCTCCCGGCCAACCAGCCAGCCAGGCAGGCAGGCAGCTAGCTGGCCACTATACGCGTTATGCATCCATCCCGTTGACGTCTGAAACTGCGCCGGGCCTCCCTCCGCGTGCCCCTCTCTCCGATTGCACTTTTCCTCTCACTCGACACACTCGCGTCCAACGTATACGTCTTCCAGCAAAAAGAGGTGTGTAGCATCATCACGTTTTCCCATTCATCGTTTCCTTTCTTTATCACTTTTCCTTTCCTCTCCCTTCTCATCGCTTTTCACCTTTTTTTATGCTCCGCGCACAACTTTCTTTCACTACGTCGTATACGTTTTATCATTTGCACAATCTCTCCTTCTCTCTTTTTCTCTCTCATTTCTCTCTCTCTCCTACGCACTGTTTCCCTCCTCCTTTACACTTTGCTGCTAGCATACTATGCGTCCAGTGTCGAGGACGCGGAGCTCTTTTTTCCTCTCTCTTTCACTCTCTGTCCGGTTCTTTATTTGCACGTCTATTCCTTAGTTGATCTTCTACACGCTTCCCTTTCATTGGCATCCTCAAAGACTATTATTATTTATGCTGCATTCGTAATATGCTCGTTCTCCTGTTGATTTCCTATTCGCAAATGTCTCTCTTCCCCATGTGTTTCTTTTCTTCTTCTTTCTCTGAGTCATTCGCGACGACGTCCTTTCTCATTCAACCCAGCCTTCAGTTGTATTGAGTCAACCACTTTTCTGTGCAATTGCAATTTTGTTCCACTAACAATATTCTGCACAATCTCCTCCTCAAAGTTAAGGGGATTCACTCGCATCCGTTGACTTGTCGCTCCATTAACATACATATATGTTACAGAGCAAGTGACTAGGATACGAATAATTGTGTTAGAAGTAAAACTTAACAAAAAAAAAGATTTTAAACGCTTGACTACTGCAGAGAATGACTCCGATTCGGCCCAAGATTGACCGGGCGCAGAAGGCGGAAGAGAAGCGGAAGCAGCTGATAAAGGCTGTTTGCAACAAGGTCTTCTCTTTAAGAATTCTTTTATGCAGTATTTTATGATAGGCTATAAAAAAAGACTATTATATCATACTATTTACCTTCTGCATTGCTTTTTTAAAAACTTTAAAACTTTATTCGCGCTTATCGGGCCAATGTGTTGATGGAATACACGGGGATCTATCACATGGAAGTGGGCGATCGATGGGCACCGGCGGGTTCGTCGAAGTGGCCGACGAAGATTAGGCATATCTTATCCCGGCCAGCCAAGCGGTTTCTCCGGGAGCGGCGTCGATTGATGGGAATTGAGGATGATCGGGCGCGGGTCTGCATTGCTATAAGTCGCTAATTCCGCTGAGTCTCTTATCGAATTATTAGCGGGTTTTTTTTAAAGATATTATGCTTTGCGTTTTCAAATCAAAAATGAGGAGAAGAAAAAAAGAAAGAAGCTAAACTACAGCTCTTTTCCACAGTTGCCTCGCCTCAAGGGCCGCCATGACCAGCTGCAAAAGTTGATCGTCGACTTTGGCGAGACACTCTCGGCCGTCCAATGGGAGAAGCAGCAGCAGACGCCAGAGACGGTGGTGCTTGAGGAGCGCGAGCGGAGTCGCGTTGAGACGACGCATGAGAGAGCGAGGAAGGCGGCCGAGGCGCAGGTTTCGTATATTTGTTTTTTTTTATAAATATTATTATTGTTTTTTTATATTCTAACTTAATTGTTAGCCAAATTGCCAAATTACATTTGTTCCCTTAATATTCTTGTTCTGATTTCTTTTATTCCAAATTTTAAATGACCAAGTTCCAACGACATGTAAACATTGTGCTCTCGCCAGCATGTTGTAGATGCATTGGTCGCTGGGATTGAGGCATTTTGATCAAAGTGTAGAATTCATTCGAATGTTTCTTGTTCCAAAATATCTACAATGTCCAGGTGCACTACATCCGCAAGATGCTCGCGGTCATCAATCGCGTCAATGAATCGCACTTCTCGGAGAAGCTCAAGAACACAGCAGTCGCACGCCACGCACTCATGCAGACGCTCGTTGACCAGGTTGGCCTTGAGAAGTGGAAGATAGCGGGTGGTGGGACGGGGGCGAGAGTTAGAGAGAGAGAGAGAGAGAGAGAGAGAGAGAGAGGAAAGAGAGAAAGTGCAAGATAGCGCGCTCAGATAGCTAACGAGACAGGGATAGTCAGAGATTGTGAGAAAGAGGAGAGACAGTGAAAGAAAGAAGGATACAGGCATAGAAAGGGGAAGGTCAAACAATTTAAATGTGAGAGAAGCAGTCCTGGCAAGTAGGCCCGGATATGGAAATGAAAGATGAGCCGATTATTCAGAAACGGAATAATCCTTAATCACTGCGCGAATCCTTCCTTCCACGTTCCCGTTGCGGTGCTTATTGTTAGTGCATGGTCATAAGTCAAGTGCAGTCATGCGAGCACTCTCGCTATCTGTCGCTGTCTCGCTGTCTGTATGTCTCTCTCACTCTCTTGCTCGCTCTAACTCTCGCGCTCTCGCTCTCTCGCTCCCCTATAGTCTATATCCAGACGGCGGTATTAGGACGCATGCACTTCGTGATGCTCCAGTACGGGTGTAGATAGCAGAATGAATGACGGGGAGAGAAAGAGAGATAGTTTGCTTCGAGATATAGAGTGAGAGTGAGAGTGAGAGTGAGAGTGAGAGTGAGAGTGAGAGTGAGAGTGAGAGTGAGAGTGAGAGTGAGAGTGAGTGTGAGAGTGAGAGTGAGTGTGAGAGTGAGAGAAAGAGTGAATGAGAGTGAGAGTGAGAGCGAGAAAGTGAGAGATGTAAGTAGAAAGCGACAGTGAGCAAAGGGAGAGACGAGAGGCAGAGATTATGGGGGGAGTAAGAGATGGAACGAGAGCAATTGAGGAAGGAACACACTTGCGCGGCCCGGACAGGCAATAAACGTAAAGTGCATGAACGAGTAGAGAGGTGGAAGAGAAGGCGAAAGAAACGATGTGAGAGTCACAGGAAACAAGAAAGACAGAAAGAGAAAGAGAGAGAGAGAGAGAGAGAGAGAGAGAGAGAGAAGAACTACTGAGCGTATAGGAAATGAAGATGCTCGCTTGACAATGGAGGATGCTATCCATGATGTATGCTAATAGTTTAAGCGATATTATAAAATGTCGATGAGCTTTATAGTATTTCGTCCACTTCATTCGTAATGAATGTTTATGAATATTTTAGAGTGTTGGTGTCCAATTGAAATGAAAAAAAAATGGTCTGCTGCTCTAATCAGGCCAAATGCTTGCCGCTCTACGTGTCTGCGCCTGGCGACTTTCCGCCGCCGCTCGTCGGCGCCATCGGCGTGGAAGACGATGAGCCCATCGCTGGCGGCCACTGGGCGGCAGCGTACGTCGACGAGAACTGGATTCTTGCTCAGGTTTTTTTTTCACTCTTTTTCTCCGGATTTCATGCATGCATTCTTCATCTTTTTTATATATAAATTTTTTTTCTTTGTAAATATATTGCGTATTTTGTTTTGTAATATATGACAGAATGTCATGTTGCAGTTACATACATATGTATTATTTGAAAGCTCTTACAGTGAATTCAGGTGATCAAAGTACACGAGGCGAATACCTACGACGTACGGGACGTCGACGCTGATGGCCACCAAAGGGTTCGATTTTTTTTTTCAACAACTACTTTTTTGATCATGTACAAAATGCAGATCTTTAATTTATAATAATGGCTCATTTTTAGTATAATTTGAAAGTTATATAGATTAAGCAATTTTGTTTTTTTTTTTACATATACTACATATACTATTTACAAGATTGCCTTGAAGGTCGCCGTTGAAATTGATACAGGAAGTTTTTTTTTCTTTCTAAATTATGTACAATATTGCCTTTCAGGTGCGCTTGAGTCGCCGTTGTCTGATCCCATTGCCAAAGTACCGCGCCGACCCTGCGGTCGACACGCACGCGCTCTTCCCCGTGGACGCGTGGGTGCTCGCGCTCTATCCGCAGACGACGTGCTTCTACAAGGGTGAGCTGACTGACTGCATACATATCTTCATTCGTAATACAAACGTTTTTTTGTTCCGTCATCTTTATGTGGCTGCTTTACATCGATTCAATACATTCTCAACGCAATACTCAAAATTCTAAATAATGTTTTTGTTGTTGTTCCTATGAGTGAAAATAGATTGAATACTCAATGAAAAATTGTTGAAGATGGTTAAAAATATTGAATAACCAATGCATAATTATTGAAATATCCTATTTTATATTCGAAGATGTGCAGGCATCGTACATCGCGTGCCCGCCACGGCCACCGACGACTACCTCGTCGCATTCGATGACGCCACGTACGAGAGCGGCTTCTCGCCGCCGCTCGCCATTCCGCAGCGATATGTCGTCGCGTTCCGCGTCGTAGATCAGCAAGACTGCCAAGTGGCACAGCCGCCCAAGAGGCGCAAGTACAACAGGTAACTCTAATTATCCGCTTTTTTGATATTAACGAATCATTAAAATCAATAAACGAAATGAGCTAAATTTAAATAAAATTTACACGTTTAATTGCAGAAAGAAGAAGGAGACTGCCGCTAAGACACCACCACCCGAAGACGAGAAATGCCCGGAGAATGACGAGCCAAATGCGGAAGAGAAGATGCCGGAGACGACGGCGGCTGAAGCCTCGATCCTGCCTGAGGGCATCGAGGAGGAGATTGAGGAGGTTGAGGAGGCGGAGGAAGAGAAGGAAGAAAAGGAAGAGATTGTTCAAGTCGTCGTGGAAGCGGCCGTGGAGATGCCAGAGGACTCGCATTGTTTCAAGAAGAATGTCAAGAGATGCAAGAAGGCGCAGAGACGAAAGCGTAAAGTCTCTTCTGATGAGTCAGAGGATTGAAGGAAAGATTTCGGAATAATATTGACTGCCATTGAGTATATAGTTTTTTTTTGGATTTTTTTTATGCCGTCTATTAACGATTTCTATCAAATTATCAAGATTTTAATTTTTTGAATATTTCTTAATTTAGCAGTATCTTAATTTATTGCGATTATCGGTTTAGTTTTTTAAAACTTATTTTATCTGCTGCCAAAAGCTTTCCAGCCACACTTTGGACAGCTACATCATCCATTTTGCTCTCCCTATTGTGACAGGGAAGCTATGCCAAATATCGATCGGTTTCCATTCCAAAACAGATCTCGTACAAGTCACGCCCACCATGTCAAATTGAATCATGCATACTGCCAAAGCAATCAAGTACAGTACATACATACAAATATAAACATAATATGGACGATTTTAATGATTTAAGCCATAAATAATATATGTTAGAATGCTCGATTATTTTAATTGAAAGCACTTTCTTTTTCATGATCTGATCTATGTATATATCAACCTTTCTTTACATATCTAAAGCTTCGCCATTTTTCCCTCAAAATATGCCTTTCGTACTGAGCTTTGCACCGTATTCACATACATATGTATGTATAAGCAATCTTACATTCTTATTTTCTGCACCCTAATAAACAATTTCGACAATTTTAAGATGGATCATCTTACAGCATACATACATATATGACGGTGAAAAAAAGGTAATTTTTGCGCTTTCGACCCGTTATACACAGTTGCGCAAAAATCTACAGGTACATTTTGACCTATTTTGTAGATTCGTGCAGTATATGCAGTATGTAAAGTGGGTCCTAACATTAACATTAATCACCTTCCAAAAATTAGTTGAATGTTGATGACGATGTAGTATGTATATGCATATGTACATATGTATGTAGTCAGGAATGTCTAACCAATAGCGTCCGCCTCAGGGTCCCTCGAAATGTCTATCTCGTGTGTCTCTTGTTTTAAAGGTCGGCCACTACCAAGCATGTAGTATGTATATTGGTGTCGTCACTCGCGACCCGGCGGTTGCAAGTCGTCTTGTTTCCTGTTCCTATCCTTTCGTCTCGTTACCCGAATGCTCACTCTTCTCGTTATTGGTGCTTCATACTTTATCCACTCACCAGTTCACGTTGCCATTCTTCAGAGAAATTGTGCATTGAACGTACATTTATTTATTTATCTATTTATTCATATAGATGTGACAACACATGGAATGTTTTCAGAACTTGCGACACATAGCGCAACGAAACACTAGAAAATTAAAATTGGTGTTGGTGTGACCACGAAATGTGACTGCGATTAATACATGTGTGAAATGTAACATCTATGTATGTCGGCGCATCAAAATAATATTATATAAATAAACGCCCTATTTATTTAAAAATTAGTATTTGCAAGAGCAATAATTTAGAAAACTTTATGTAATTACCTATCGTATGATCGACACGAACCTTTATCGCTTATATATATGTGTTGTTTGGTATGTATCTCCGCTCAAGTTGTTAGGTTCTATTAAACCAGGTAAATGTTTATCAGGGTGACTTCCTTTTGAATAAGTGAGTGTGTTTCGTCATTTCCCATGGAGTGTTCATGGCACAGACATCCTTGGGCTCCTCGAAGCACTACTTGACTAGGGTGAACAGTGGCATCATCGTGCGCGCTGTCAAACACGTTTATCAAACAGTTTTATGGGACTCGCTACATCCTGGCATCACCTTTCATTGTTCTTTCTTATACTTTTAAACATCGAGAGCAACTTCCTCCGCCTTTCCCTTCTTTTTCTTCTCTGTCTTTGTTTCTCTCTTTCGCTTTCTTACTCTACCTCTCTCACGCACTTTTTCTCTCTGTCCCTTTCTCTGTCTCTCTTTCTCTCTTTCTCTCTCACTCTCGCTTTCTCCGTCACTTTCAAGCCACTGGCACCCATTGAGGGTTTACCCTCGCATTAAATTCAATTCACCCCGGCCATTTCTCTTTAACAGCTTCTTCGGGTCCCAAGGCTAAGACTTTTCACAATCAGTCGAGACAAAGAGAACGTCGGGAATGGTTGCGGTGTTCATCTTTCTCCTATGTAGACTTTCTTTTCTTATTCTTATTTGATTCCCTCCATAGCGTTTCGATATCTAAAAATAAGCTATATTTTCCTACCTACAATAAGAAATCTTATTGATTCTGAACTGACATGAATTATCAGCAATTATCTATGTTCATCCATTTCAGAAACAACAGTCTCTTAAGTGATTTTCGAAATTTCGCACTGTTTTCTAGTGTTCTTACACTAATCAATGTATTAGATTATTTTTTCCTTTCCTACAAATATTCATTTGCGAACAATTGAAGCAAAAAGTGATGCCAACAAAGCGCGCTGCTCTTCTCGCATTCGTCTTCGCCGTCAGGTGCGCCCTGTCGCTGGCTTGCATGGCAATGCAGCCGACACATCCGGCGACAACAAGGTTCTTCTTTTTTTTCTTTTAAAATTCGATTTTAATTAATTTTAATTTTGTTACAACCTTTTATTCTCTCGTTCGATTAATTACTTGTCTTTTATTATTATTGTCAAATAGTTTTTTAAGTCTTATTTAAAAATTTAAAACTGGACACGCATTTAGGCTGCCGCCTGAGCTCACGACAACTGCCATCACGATCACCGCCACCTCCACTGCAGCAGAGGAGACGACGATTGTTGTTGCCTCAACTACGACAACAATAACAACTTGTGGCATGTGCACCGCCGTTTCATATCAGGTTTAATCATTATTTTACGTATTTCCTATTTTAGTTCACGCCATGGTACTATTTTCCAATACTATTGCTAGTGAGGGATACTATTAGAGAGAGAGAGAGGTGTTCTGTTACGAGAAGAGGTACTATTTTTCAATGAGATACATTATAAGTTTGATAATAACTTTTTTCTCTTAAAAATGAAGAATCATAACTCGATTTTCAATGGAATCATCACTGGAATTTCTATTTAACAGCAGGTTTTGAATGAATTTGCCTCCTGGACCCATTCGAGGTATCTCGACCTGATGAGGTATTAGACCATTAGGGGGGCACTATTGGAGGGAGGGGAGAAGGGAGGGGTGTTCTATTAAAGGGGGGCTTGATACAGGGGTTCAAATAGAGAAAATACGGACTTTTAATTTTTTACAAATAGAGAAAATACGAGACATTATGTTTGCTCAATAAGCCATTGCGAAGTGCCGTAAATTTCCAGATTATCACAATGATTTGTCTCTTTCTCTTTCTCTCACTCTCTCTTTCTTTTTTATTTGTTACTCTCTCTCTCACTCTCTCTGTCTACCTGTCTCGCTCTCACGTACTTTCTTACAGGTTCCTGACGCAGCAACCTGTGGTGCAGTTGACGCGTTCTACTGCACGGATAACTCACTTCTTTCGCAGACTACCGACAATTGCATGCCGGTGACGTGCTCTAACGGAGCCAAGCTTGTTGCGCGAAATGTGAGTATTTCCCTTTGAGTATTTCCCTTTCTCCCAGTCCCTCACAATTATTCCTCAGTAATTTTCCACTTTTGTCATCGCGACTTTTATCCTTTTTCTCTGAATTACGTCTTCTCTCTATCTCGATGACTGGCGTGGTAAACATGTGTAAATTAACGCTGAATCTTCGGCTCCTTTAAGTCCGCCGGCGCATTCGTCGGGGTTTCGGGCGCATTGACGTGCGCTTCACCAGCGACGACGCCGGCTACGTACGTGGATGGCGCGAGCCCGCCACAGTCATTTCCGGAAGCGACGACTGTGTTCTGCCGGGCGGGTAGGCGTTCATTATCCTTCTTTTTCGTCGTACTGACATGATTAGCTAGTTAGTAATTTCCTGTACATTTCAATTTTCATATTTCCCCATTCATCACACTATTACTATTGATTATTTTTAATGTCTTCACATCTTTCAATTAGTGATGTATGAATGAATAAATAAATTAATTAATTAACTAATTAATAAATGATTATTAATTGATTGGCTGTTCCCTAGCCATGTCTTGCACGTGCGCCGACCCGTACACGACCACCGACGCCACGGCGCAGCCCGCGCAGACGCTCGTCGACACGGGCACCATTGGCAAGTACGGCTGCATGCTCAAGAATTGCGGAACATATCGACTGCAATATGAGGACGTCAGTTGTTCTTGGCCATTTCTCCATTTTCGCCTTCTAGTACAAAGAAAAGCAAAGAAAATCATCATTATTCGAATTAGCTCAAAAAACTCTCCGGTTATCATGTTATTGATCAAAGATTAAAGAGGGAAATTCTGCGAGACAAAAATAAAAATATAAAAAAAAACAAAAGAACGACCTCTTGTTGATATCATCATACATACATATTTGCATGCAGCATTCACTGACGCTGCCTTCGATAACGTGCAACCCGATTGTCCCCGGCTACGTGGACGAGAATGGCGCGCCCATCACGAAGAAAGTCGGATGTTGTTAGTCTTTCTCTTGTCTTCATTGTGCTCAATTCTCTGCATTTCACGTTAATATATCACCCCTCTCTCTCTCTCGTTATCTCTGACCCAAAAAAAAACAATCTCGAAAAGAATTCTGGCATCAATTCCGTTGCAGACGACTGCATGTGCTTGTTTGACGATGCCGTGCAAGGACCATCTTTCTGTCGGACTGGTGAGAAAGCCGTTCTGGAGCTTCTTTTCGTTGCAATATCTTATCCAAAAAGGAGCTTCTAACAGACTTGCATTTTTCTGACTGCATGCCATCATGAAAGCGAGTTTGTAAAAGTTTTTTTTTATACTTTTAGCAAAGAGGATAGTTGAAAGTTTATTTAATTGACTCTCAGGATTCTTCTGCCCGTATTTCACCAAATCCATAGCAAAATGCGGCGCGCTGTGTCGGGCCGGCGAAACGCTTCTGGCATCGGTAAGGAGAATCAGAACAAGGATGCAAACATAAAATTCCAGAAGATTGTGGTGTTATGACACTCTAAATTGAATAGTGTAATGTTGCACCAGCTCTCGTAATAAGGAGCGCGATTTCAAATTACCTTTTCACTTTGGGAATGAGATGCGGGAGAAGTTGTATTTATTGCTCTTCATTCCAGACCATGGGCAGTCCGGCCGAGGGCGTCGCGGCGCCGGCTTCCGAAGTTGTCTGCGATGGAAATAACGTCTGGCAGCCATTTGGTGCTCAAAAGTTGCTGGCAACGGCGTGCGCCGTGCCAGGTTTCAAACAGATCAATAGCTACATAGATTTTTTTTTGTCTTTTCTTTAAGTGCTGACTCATTTCGCTGGCTTTTACCATGTCTAACTGCAAATGGAAAAGTCTATCTTCTTTCATAGTTGACTCACTATCGACCCAAATCCCGGCGGACGCGCACTTTAGCTGCACGCCGTTGTTCGCCGAACTGGCCGGAGGGAACTTTGCCGACATCCGATACTTTTCTGATCAAGCTGGAAACGTGTACGCCACTTGCCTTAACGGCATGATCACTGGTGTTAGTTTGTATTCATCAAAATTAGTTACGCCTTCTTTTTTTTATTTTCCAGTTATGTATTTCATTTTTTATTTTTTTTTACGTATGTATATTTTATACGACACGGTGTTTTTAATGTTTCTATTAAATAATTTCTTTTTTTGTTTGTTCTTGTTCATTTCCTCTTAAGCGATTTGTCTCCTTATTGTAACTGTGCTACTGCTAATTCGTTTCTAGGCTGGCGTTGCTGCAGTTGACATCACAGCTCCCATGTTATATTGCGACACGGCCGGATGGTTTGCGCTCGGATCGTTGTCACAAATCGTTCAGGTTGAAAATTTTTTTCTTATTATTCGAAACTCTATATCGAATAATAAGAAAAAATTTCTGTTATTTCTTTTTTTTTAACATTTAATATTTATTTGTGTCATCTCATATTGTCGTTACATCCTTTAGATGTAGTAGTTGCTAAATAAAATACACTTTAAATAGTATAAACCCGAACCTTTTTGCAGGCGACTTGCAAAACGAATGCATGCACGGCGTTCTTGCTCAACAAAGGCTACACGATGGCCGAAGTGAACATGCTGAAGGTGTCGCCAGAGACGTCCGGGCACTGCAGCGTGACATGCTTCACCGCGGGCGTCAACATGAAGTTTATGGTTTCTTATTTCTTCTTTTCTATATCTGACTACGCAAACTACCGAATGTATACGCAGTGGAATTCTGAGTTGGGGGCCTTTTCAATCATTTTGTATCTTTTTTTTATTATATGCGGCATACAGTGACACAGTGAAGTGTTATCTGTCCGCACTTTCACATAAGTTTGAGTCGACCAAGATACTCACTGTACAGTTTGGATGCATTTTTGCACACAGGCCAACGGCCAGCCTGTCGAAGTGGCAACGGCGACCGTCTACAACGGGCTCATGACATACATTGCCGCTGATGGCACGGCGCAAGAGATTCCTCTAGGATCCTTCATGTGCTAGCACGGAACGAAACGAGCAGTAGACAGCATCATTGCAGCGTCAATGAGTTTTCTTTCAGGAGTAGGCAACTTTTTTTTTAAATTATCGCTAGAGAGTATTGAAACAGAGACAGTAGTTGTTTAGAGAAAATAGTAATAATGTAAAGGAAGCTATTTTTTTACGCCGGCTTCTTGTTGTGGTTTGCTAAGGTTTTGTTGAAGTAGCCAGTACAGAACTTCATTTACCATCTAAATGAAGTACTGTAATGGCTATAGAGCCCGGATAAATTTGATAGCATGCCTGCTCAGTGGCAGATTCGTGATCAGCGGCTAGCGTATGTATCTCACAGAATTACAGTCCATTAATCGTCCTCCAGAAAGTAAGGTGCTTACCATGTATGCATGTACAATTCGAATGTATGGGTACACGTCACCCACTATTTATTTCTGATGCTTACAAATAATAATAAATGTATAATGAAGTATCATATACATACATAGATGAAACATATAATAATTGAAATTGTTTATTACTGCGCGGAAAATGACAATGCAAGATGTCATATATTTACATATGTATGTATGAACATTGGTTCGTACGAAAGATCATGGATGGATTCCACTTCTGTCAAGCTAGCATCTTCATTTCCTATGCTTGCATCTCTCTCTCCCTCCCTCTTTCTCTCACCCTCTCTCTCTCTCTCTCTTGTTTCCTGTGACTCTCACATCGTTACTTGCCTTCTCTTCCACCTCTACCGATGTGTGCTCTCTACTCGCTCATTCATGTTACGGTTATTACTTTTACTGCCTGGCGCGTTCTTTCCTCGATTGCTCTCGTTTGTCTTTTCCTAACTACCATCTTTTTCTCAGTCTATCGTCGTTCACTGTTGCTTTCATGCATATCTAAATACTTCTCTCTCTCTCTCTCTCTCTCTCTCTCGCTCGCCTCTTCACCCGCTATCTTCCACGTCTCAAGGTCAACTTGGTCAACGAGCGTCTGCATGCGACGGCTGTGTTTATTGAGCGTCTCCGACAAATTCTCTACCCGTGATATTTTACCTGGCAATTATTCTAAAACGAATAAAGGAAAATTATCCGTACTTTCAAGATACTTACATATGTTTATCTATGTATGTACATATGTATGTTTTACGCCGAGATGATATGTGAGAAGTGATATGTATGAGTCTAATTGTTTCCTCAGGGAATCCCATTAATAATATTTGTAGCATATTGTTTTCACTTTATTTTAGAGTGTTCTTGGCACAGTTATCATTGAGCTCATCGAATCACTACCTGATTGAGGCAAATAGTGGCATCATAGGGCGCTCTTTCAAACCCGTTTATCGCAAAGCTTAAAGGGTCTCGGTACATCCTGAGTTTGAAAAGTGAGCAAATCTCCCATCTATCTCTCTTTCTCTCTGTCTGTCTCTCTCTCTATTCTCTCTTTCTCTTCCTTTTGCTCTCTATTACATCCCACTCACCAGTCAGGTTTTTATCCACTCACCAATTCAGGCTTGCCAGTGGCTTATTCTTCACAGAATTTTTCGTTGATACATAACTATGAATAGATTTGCGAGGGAATCAAAATACCCGGGGCACAAGAAAAATCAACATCACCGATTAAGCTTTAAAGTTGTTAATAGCCTCTCCTCTCGACTATCTCCAATTTCTCTCTCTTTCTCACTCTCTCTCTCTATCTCCTACTTGTTGGAAAGAGTGCGTGAAACGGGATGAGACCATATGCGAGGCGAACGCCGTTCTCATCCAGTAGCAGATTGTTTATCTACATCTTTAAAGGATGTGACGACACAATCATATCAAAATGAGGACAAATGTTAATTCAGTCCTAGCAGCAAAAGAGGGGGAGGGGGAGGGATACAGTAGCCACGGTGGTCCTCTGTTCGGGTGAAGCGTAACCCGGATATGGGGTGGATCAGGTCCCAAGGGCTGGCAAGGCCCATTACCAGTGTGCACTGAGGAGGGTGCATCTAAGAGGAACCACCGCACTTGCTGAATGGGGAGAGTGGAAGGGGACTGGGGAGATAAGGCAGTGCTGCTGTAATTAAAACATATAGGTAATAAATAGTGAATAGTAATAGTAATGATTTGGATAAGATAATTCAATGACCATGTAACTACAGATGAGGATATTCAAGCTTAAGTATAGAAAGAAGGGGCAAATTGTGAAGCTCACGTTTAAAAGACTCAATGTTCCGGCATGAAAGAATAGAACCTGGCAATTGACAATACCACCTAGCAACTCTGACACTGAACGAATTACGACGAAGATCTAAATTGCACTTCGGCAGATGAAAGTTAAAACTAGAAACGCGTCCATTGCAAGGTTTAAATGTGACAAATTTACTAATTCGCAGATCAACTAAGCCAAGAAGCAACTTGTGGAAGTAAATAAGGTCAATTCTTACTCGTTGAAGAAGTAGACAAGGGAGTGAATATGAGGAAAGTCTATCATTATAGGATGGAATAGCCGAGTGAGGAACATATATAGATTCAGTAGAGCAACGAATAAATAGAAGACGAGTAAAGACATGCTGAATATGTTCAATCTTACGGATGAGAGCCTTCTTCTGAGGTGACCATACAATCGATGAAAATGAAATCAAAGGAATAACATATGTTTTGTAACAAATTATATAAATCTCAGGAGATCTTGATCTCAATAGGCGGAAAAAGGCATATACAAGGCTAAGACTTCTCCTAGCAATAGATTCAATATGGGCTGAGAACGAGAGAGACGAATCAACAAGAATTCCAAGATCACGGACAGGAGAAGAAAAGACAGAAAAGAGAATGTTGGATGAGATCAGGTAGGGTAGATGGGGATTGTTTTTGCCAAGATGTAAGACACCACACTTTTGGTGGGCGATTGTTAACTGCCAGTTTTTGCAGTATTCATCTAGTAAAAGGGCTGCACGCGAAAGTTGCTGGTGGGCCGGGTTGTAAGTTTTTGTTGAAAAGTCTGTATATAGTTTTATGTCATCTGCGAAAAATGAGGGTTTGACGAGGGAAAGGGATGCCAAAAGAGAGGGAATTTCCGAAATGTAGATGTTAAACAGTAGCGGAGACAAAACCGCACCTTGTGGAACTCCGCTGAAAGAAACTCGAGGCGTAGAAAGTGCATTGTTAGCCTTAACGCGAAAAGTTCTATCCGACAAAAAGGACGAAAGCCAAGACAAAACGTTGCCTCCAAAGCCGTAAGCAGACAGTTTTAGCAAGAGTTTATCATGTGAGATCGTATCAAAAGCTTTGGCAAAGTCATAGTTCAGAATATCACAGCTTTTCCTTGAGTCAATGGCACGTATCCAGTCATTAGTTGCTGCAAGCATATTCGACTCAACAGATCGACGTGCGCGGAACCCATGCTGGTTTTCAGGAATAATATTGTTGAGATCACACCACCAGAGAAGCTTGGGACGGATGCATCGTTCTAGAACTTTAATAGGAGCGGGCGAGATAGTAATTGGTCTATAATGGCTGACTTCAGAGGGAGACGAGATCTTATTAATGGGAACAACAATTCCTTGCTTCCATAAAGATGGAACCTGGCCGAGGGATAGCGAAAAATTGAAGAGGAAACTGAGCGGTTCAGCCAAAGACTGTGCACACTTGCGGTAAACTATTTGGGGAATATTCTCAGAAGTAAGCGAGAGAGACGGTTTAAGACGTTTTAAGTGCTTAAGAACGGTTTGGGGCATTATGACTATATCGGACAAAGTATGAGAGGTCGTGCAGTGAGGCGAAAATGGGGGCTGGATACCATTGTCATGCACGAAAACAGATGAAAAATAATCTGCAAACGCTTCTACCTTAGCCGAGTCGCCTATGCAGATATTACCATTTGCGTTCCGCAGAGTAGAAATAATCACTTTCGGTTTAGTGCGAGAACCAATAAAGCGGAAAAGGTCCTTGCGCGACTTCAAAAGGCGAGTTTCTCGGTTTCGATTAAATTTGTCTATTTCTTTGGTAATGCGAGTGCATACTCTTTTGTATTCAATGCGAACTGGGTGGCAGTGCAGTTTATCATACAGAGCAGACTTGTGAGCGAGTAGCGACTTTATATGCAATGGGTATGCCTCACGCGGCAGGCGACGGCGATAATAAGGAGTGAACTTGAATAAAAATGCAGAAAGCACAGCAAGGAAGCGTTCGTGCATATCGTCAATTGAAGAAAAGCCATCAAAAACGCTATTCCAAGACACGTCAGCCAAACTACTATTCAGAGAGAGGAAATCAGTTTTAGAAAAATCATGAGCGGGACAAGTAGCAGGCGGGTGTGATTCCGTACAAATTGTGAAATTTACAGAAGAATGGTCGGAAGTTGAGAAAGGTGAAGAAATAGAACAGTTAACTACAGAGTCAGAAGGCGCGATTATAACATCAAGATAATTACTGCCGTGGGTAGGAGAGTGCACATGCTGGACATATTGAAAATCAGAACAAAGGTCATGAAGAAGCTTAGCCTGGGCGGATGGAGATGAATTAGATCCCCAATCAACATGCAAATTAAAATCACCAGCAATGATACATGAATATGGAACAGAGAGCAGATTAGTGAGTGTATCAAACAGCTTGGCATTTTGATCAGCATTGGTATTTGGAGGGCGATAGCCTGTTATGATGCGAGTGCGAGAAGAGTCAATTGGCGAGCTGATATCAATGCAAACAATATCACAAATGGAGCGGGAATCTACAGGAACGCGTGAAGCATCAATGCGTAAACTACATAAGACAGCTACCCCTCCACCGCGGCGAGCTTTTCTATCAGAGCGAAAGACGGTGAATTGAGAATCAGCGACTAATTCAGAATCAGCTATATTTTCATTGAGCCAGGTTTCGGTGATTAAGACAAGATCGGGCTTAGAGAGAGCAAGGAAAGCGTGCAATTCGTGCAATTTATTCTTAAGAGAGCGAGCATTAAAGAGAGCAGCAGAAATGAGACTGGGTCCTAGGAGGTGCCGTTTCCCATTGACAAGTCAGAGCCAGCAGTGTTCTGGGACGCAGGGAGGGCCGCAGGCACCGTAAGGCGCTGTCGCCCGGCGATCTCAGAGCTGACCCAAAGCTCGTCCCGGTATAGCACCCAGTTTCTCTGCGGCTCGACGCGGCGAAGGTGAACAAGCTGAGAGCGCAGCTGTCGCCAACGCACACGCTCGTCAGGTGTCATCGACTTGCGAATGTAAACGCCTTTGAACTGTGCAATATTCTTCAAAGAAGAAGCTGCCTTCAGGCACCTCAGTTGGTGTCCACTCGTGGGCAGGATGCACTTGATCAGTCTGGGACGCGTATCATCGCGCCGGCCCATCCTATAAACAGTTTGGGCGCGACACTCGACACCCAGCTGGGCCAACATCGAATTCACACCTTCCTCGTCAGCACTCAATTTAGCGGGCAGAGACTCAGCGGTCGGTTCGGCCATGCCAACAATCACAATCGATCGATCGGGCACGAACCTTGGCCTCATCTGCCTCTGCTGCCGCATTGGCCTGAGAGACGGGAACGGCACCAAAGGGAGCGCCAGAAACAGAAGAAGAAGCGGCAACGCGAGAAGCCCAAGTGGGCGAGGAAGAAGGCGCAGAGGTGAGCTTGGAGAAATGCTCCAGAGAGGAAGCGAGCAGAGACATCATGGTAGACAAGACAGTCCAAGTGGCTTCAGGAATCCCCTCCGGTGTCTCTCCCGTGGCGATGCGCATTGCATCAACCACCAACTTCTCCACATTGGACGAGGGAGAGAGCACCAAAGGGGCCGTCGGCTTGCGCTTGTTGGTCATGATTCAAGAGTTAGAAAAGAAGAAAAGAAGAGAGAGCGAAAATATGGGTCACCGCACAAGAGCGGGCAGCGAGGGGAGAATGGCAGCGAGGGGAGAATGGCAGCGAGGGGAGAATGGCAGCGAGGGGAGAATGGCAGCGAGGGGAGAATGGCAGCGAGGGGAGAATGAGCAGCGAGGGGAGAATGGCAGCGAGGGGAGAATGGCAGCGAGGGGAGAATGGCAGCGAGGGGAGAATGGCAGCGAGGGGAGAATGGCAGTGAGGGGAGAATGTCTCTCTCTCTCTCTCTCTCGCTCGCCTCTTCACCCGCTATCTTCCACGTCTCAAGGTCAACCTGGTCAACGAGCGTCTGCATGCGACGGCTGTGTTTATTGAGCGTCTCCGACAAATTCTCTACCCGTGATATTTTACCTGGCAATTATTCTAAAACGAATAAAGGAAAATTATCCGTACTTTCAAGATACTTACATATGTTTATCTATGTATGTACATATGTATGTTTTACGCCGAGATGATATGTGAGAAGTGATATGTATGTGTCTAATTGTTTCCTCAGGGAATCCCATTAATAATATTTGTAGCATATTGTTTTCACTTTATTTTAGAGTGTTCTTGGCACAGTTATCATTGAGCTCATCGAATCACTACCTGATTGAGGCAAATAGTGGCATCATAGGGCGCTCTTTCAAACCCGTTTATCGCAAAGCTTAAAGGGTCTCGGTACATCCTGAGTTTGAAAAGTGAGCAAATCTCCCATCTATCTCTCTTTCTCTCTGTCTGTCTCTCTCTCTATTCTCTCTTTCTCTTCCTTTTGCTCTCTATTACATCCCACTCACCAGTCAGGTTTTTATCCACTCACCAATTCGGGCTTGCCAGTGGCTTATTCTTCACAGAATTTTTCGTTGATACATAACTATGAATAGATTTGCGAGGGAATCAAAATACCCGGGGCACAAGAAAAATCAACATCACCGATTAAGCTTTAAAGTTGTTAATAGCCTCTCCTCTCGACTATCTCCCCTTTCTCTCTCTTTCTCACTCTCTCTCTCTATCTCTTACTTGTTGGAAAGAGTGCGTGAAACGGGATGAGACCATATGCGAGGCGAACGCCGTTCTCATCCAGTAGCAGATCATCTAGCAGCAGGCTGCGCTGGCACAGCGAACGTCCTCCTCTCCGACGACGTCATGATTCTCTCAACACGTCTTGTTGCTGTCTCAGCACGGACTGGCTGCATTAGGCTCGTGCCGTACTCGCTGACCGCCGAGCATCGGCGGGGGCTACGGGAGACGTGCGAGAGAAACGAATGTCGTTGGCTGCCCAGAAGACGACGACGCTGCACACTTCACTTTAGAGCTGTTCTTCAGTCGCATCATACAGCTAAAGCATGCTCCGAGTCATCCATTCTATTTGCTTATATATATGATTTTCAAATGTATGCAACAAAATAAAGCAGAAACAATACCATGAGCTTGAAACCGGTTGTGAGTGACAATAGATCAAACACAAATCATCCCTTGCCTTCTTTTTATGCCCCATGCTATTCGGGGAGGTAATTTCAGCAATAATAATCGTGAGCTCAAAGAACAATCACGGACAGAAAATGCACCGTAATCCCGATCGAAAACTGCTGATATTTATCAAACTAGACATTCATGTAAACGGGACCATTTCCACTGTACGTTTCTGGCCGACTAATCCGACAAGAACATAAAACGAGAAGTTGTTTTTTTGCGCCGGAGATGTCCTCAAACAACGAAAAGTGAACAAATTCTTCTCTCTAACTCTCTTTTCTCTCTGCTTTTCTCTCTCTCTTTCTCGCTCTCTCTATCACTTTTCACTGTGGATTTTAAAATAAGCATGTATTATAAAGCGATTTGTAGCATGAATCTACCTGGAAAGGTGAAAGAGAAAGGCAGAGAGAGAGAGAGAGAGAGTGAGAGAGTGAGAGTGAGAGTGAGAGAGTGCTGAACGTCCGTAACATAAAGTTATTTTTGCATAACAGGAACGCGAAAAACATGGAGCTGATTGAGATATCATCCATTAATGTTTATTCGCTTCGTTGACCAATTTAGTTTACGAAAAGCTCCGACGAGACACTTCTGAAAAGCCGTGGTGAAAGAGTGTCCCCTTGTTTTACACCCCTGCCAACTTGAAATGACTCTACAATTTAGAATCACCATGATTTGCTTTCGTAATGCTGCATGCAACGATGATGGAATCAAAAAATGGTCTTCCTTTTGTCTTTTTTGAATTTTGGTCTTCCAAATTTTGCACTTTAATCTTTTATGATCAACGTTATAGTCGAATGTTTTTATGCTACTTGTAATAATGATCATCTCTTCCTACCTAAAGCGAGAATAGAGAAATAGTTAAGTCCAACAGACGTCTTCGTATTGCAGTCGATTAATGAGGCTGTTCTTGAGCTCGCAGCCGCCGTTCTTGCCGACAGTGGCCGTCTTGATTGAGGCGAATATTGCCATGATGGACGCTCTGTGAAACACGTTTATAACATAGTTTCCTGAGTCTCCTCCCTGAGTTCACTTGCCCTTAACAACGAAAAGTGAACAAATCCCTCCCTCTTTTTTCCTCTCACCATAAGCTTTCCTCTCTCCCCCCTCTCTCTCTCTCTTTCTGTCTCTCTCTCCCTTTCTTTCTATCTTTCTCTCTCATTCTCTTTCGCTCTCCATCGCTTTCGATCCACTCGGACTGATTTTGGTTTGAAATGGCACCAAGGAAAATTCACTAGTGCATTTACCCAGGACAAGTTTTTGTCCCGAAAAAGCTCAGACATTTCAGTAGCGAGTCCCATTAGAGCTATTATTCTTTCCGACGATCCTTGTCCTACATGGTTCCTTCCTTTCAAAGGTGTCAACGGGCCTAACATTTTTGGCCCGGCCCGCACTTCACCGGGCCTTAGAGTTATGGGTCCGGTCCGGCCCGAATTTCATAATTTTCCTTCGATGATTTTCATCGAGTGATTTCTTATAAGAATTTTTAAAAGGTGATGTTTTTTAATGATATTTATTTGAAGAAAATCATTTGAAGAAAAATCAGCAAAACATTTGAAGAAAAGCCCGCCAGCCCATTGACACCTCTGCGTCCTTTCGGCTTCGATCTTAGCTTCACATATTTTCAGACTAGTACAGATTACCGTTATGGCTTCTACAATAAACAGCCTATTAAGAAATTTTCCAAAATTTCGCACTATGTTAAATGATTGATTCCTAATTTAAGGGTTCAACAATGAATATTTTTGCTCTTGCTTCAAATATTCATTTATCTTTATTGACACAGAAAAGCATGCGAACACAGCGAGTTGCTCTTCTCATGCTCTTCATCGCCATCTGGTGGCCCGTATCATTGGCATACGTCGACGAGAATGTCTCACACCTCACGAAGCCCGATGGCTGTGGTCAGTCTTTTCTCTTCTTTCTTAACTCTCTATTCTCGTCTGCATTCTCTGCCTTTCATGTACTGTCTAGTTAACTCATACCCTCTTTCTCTCTCGTTATTTCTCACCCGCTCTCTCAATGGTTATCTCTCACATTCTCTCTCACTCGTTATCTCACGCCCTCACTCTCTCTCGTGTTTCCTCTCCCTGTTCATTTCTCTCTCTTTCTCTCGTAGTCTCTCTCTTTCTCGATCATTATGTGAAAGGAAGTATCCGACGAAAGAATACCGTATCTGATAAAATTACGTTTCAAACTGTGATAAACTACCAACTGGATGAGCCTTTTTTTTAGCGTCCTCTACAATATTTCAAATTTGAAACGTATGTCTATCTAACCTCTCTCGACTTCTTTCATTGTCTCGCTTTTCTCTAACGTCTGCATCTCACTTCCCTTGGTGAAAATGGGGTGCTAAGTGGGCAAGACGGTCAGAGACTGCCTCTTCTTACCACCCGTTGGCATTAATTGCTTGGATTTGAGCATGCACCAGGTGCATCGACAGAGACGTTTTCTACCGTATTCCAAAAAACAAATGCAAATTTCTGGCTAAATACTGACTTTCGTAAAGCGGGATCACCTCTAATCGATGTTTTAGACCAGACTTGATCATATAGGTATATAAAAGAAGAAGTTATTTTTTCGTCGGATACTTCCTTTAATTAAATTTCCAGTTAAAATAAAATAACATAAATTTGAAAGCAACTAATCCTTGCATGAATTCCGTTGCAGCCGACTGCGCGTGCATATTCGAAGACGACGAGCAAAGTCCATCTTTCTGTCCGAGTGGTGAGAAAGCCATTTTTGGAGAGGGCGCTTCTTTTCATTTCAAAAGCCTTCTCCAAAGGGAGGCTTCTTCTAATAGACTATCCATTGTATGCAGACTTGCTTCTCGCCATGGCAGCGAGTTCTTCTCAACACTAAATTTAAAATAAAATGTGCTAAAGCAAAAAAAAATTAATCGTTGTGAATATTAATTCGCAGGATTCTTCTGTCCCTACTTTACAAAATCGGTCGCGAGCTGCGGCGCGCTCTGTCGGGCCGGCGAGACGTTTGTGGCTTCGGTGAGAAGAATCAGCAGAGCAAAAGAAAATGGAAGCAAATGAAAAATCGTTTCAGCGGAAAAAAATGATTCCAGATGATTTTAGTATGGTCATTCTTAATATAATTACTCTTTCAATTTCTCCAAGGTCACCTTCTCTAATGGTAAGGAACGTGCCTTAAAAATAAACCTTTTAACTTTTGCAATCACAGTCGTCATAAATTAACAGCCACCAATTTCTAGTATTTATTTATTATCGCCCAGAAAATCGGCGGTCCTCCTGAGGGCGTCTCGGCGCCGGCGTCCGAGGTCGTTTGTGATCAGAACAATGTCTGGCAGCCGTTTGTCGTCCAAAGGCTGCTGAACACGGCGTGCGCAGTGCCAGGTCTCAAATTGGTCAATAACTACTTTTTTTGCTTGTTCTTGAAGTTCCGTCTAACCCAAGTTCGCATGCTTTTATGTCTAACCGTAATCGATATCTACTGGTCAATAGCTATATTATTGTTTTATTCTTGAAGTTTGCTGGCATTTTGTGCGTAAATATTTATGTAGGTAGGAAGGAAAACAGAAGCTACGAAGATATCTGTAATCCAAGTATCTCTCTTTTTCTTCTTTGACAGCCGACTCGCTATCTACGCATCTGCCGGCGGACACGTCCGCCAAATGTTCGCTGTTGTTCGCCGAACTGGCCGGAGGCGACTTTGCCGATGTGCGATACTTTTCCGATCAAGCCGGAACCGCCTACGCAACTTGCCTTTACGGCATGATCACTGGGGTTAGTTGTGGTGTTTTTGGAGTTTCTTCTAGTTTTCACAATGAGCTTGCAAGACGCAATGTTGTTCAAGCAAGAAATAGGCAAGTGTATGTATGTACATATGTAACATGTATGCATGTAGATAGATATAAATCGGTACGCCACTTTTACATGTTTGTACTTAATTAATTAATTAATGTACTAGTATTACTTTGCTAGGCTTGCGTTGACGCTGTTGACGTGCCAACTCCCATGCTATATTGCGATGACGACGACAACGGATGGTTCCCACTCGGTCTTGCGATACCAATCGTTCAGGTTGATAAACTCTATCTAACTGTAAATACAGTACCGTGCAAAAAGATACGAACACCATGATATTTTGCTATATTTTCCTTCAACGTAGATGAAACTTCATGAAAGGGGGGGGGGGGGGTTTCGATAACAATATTTTACTTTCAAAAAAAGAAGAATCATAGCTCAAATTCAATGGAATCATCACTGGAATATTCGTTTTACGGAATATTTTGAATGAATTTGAAATAAGTCAATTGGGAAGACATGTGCGTCCAGGAATCATTCGAAGTAAGTCTCGAGCCGGGGAATTAGACTATCAGGGGGCACTATTGGGGGGAGGGTTCTATTAGAGGGAGGGGTACTATTTTTCAATGGCCATTTCAAGGGTTGTACTTTTAGAGAGGGGGAGGTGGTTCTAATAGAGAAAATACGGTATATATATATATATAAATATATATATATATATTTCTATATATAATGTATCATTAATGATATAATATATATATAGCATATTTCCGCAGCATGGACATGTTTGCAGGCGACATGCAAACCCAATGCATGCACGGCATACTTACTCAAATTCGGCTACACGACGGCCGAATTGAACATGCTGAAAGTGACGCCAGAGTCTGCCGGTCATTGTAGCGTAACATGCTTGACCGACGGCGTTAACATCAAGTTTATGGTTCGAATCTTGCTTTTTCTTCTTCTTACTTTTACAATGGTGGGCATTTACTTTTTATTCATATTGATTGGAACTTTATATGTATCTTTGTTGAAGCTGCACAATCACACTGTGACACAGTGCAGAAAGTCTTGCCTGGCCGCACTATCACTATGAGTTTGATTCGTCCATTCTGACTTGGATTCCTTCTTCGACCCAGGCCAATGGGCAACCGGTCGAAGTGGCACGCGCGACCGTCTACAACGGGCTCATGACATACTTAGCCAAGGATGGCACGGCGGCCAAGATCGAACCAGGCGCGTTCGTGTGCTAGCACTGAACGAAGTCGAAGAAGCCAATGCTTTTGGGCACTGTAAACTAGCTTTATGGGGTAATCTTTGTATATTTGAATTATCACCACTATAGATTATAGATATATTATAGATTATTTGTATAGAAAAAAGAAGCATTGGGTAGTTATTGTTTCCATCTTCTTCTTCTTGTTTTCTTACAGTATTGTTGAACTAGTCATTCACTTACTCTTTATGCTTACAGTTTTTTTATACATATATCAAGCGCGGATAAATTATATAGAACGCCAGCTCCATGGCAGATTCGTATACTTCTGTTATGTATATGGTAAATAACTAATTGGAATATTGCCATAAACATATATGTAGCTACAACGATCAATGCTATTTTCATCATTAGAAGAGTGCGAAAGAGAGAGAGAGAGAGAGAGAGAGAGAGAGAGAAAGAGGGAGATGGAGCTTGGAGGAAGGCACTACATCAGTTTAGTAATACTAGTATACTAGTTGGTATGTTGTGTTGTCATTTCCTTTAGAGTGTTAAAGGCAGAGATACACAGTTTCATGGATCTGGCCATTTCGAACTTCCTCGGTTTATATGTATCTTCCTAAAGTAGCACTGTGCGCATACATAGTTGCAGTTTTTAGGTGTTGTTAAAGAAGGCGTTAAAATGTTTCATTTACTTTAAATGCTTACGGTTAGAAAATGGATGCGAGCGCGGATAAAGTTTATAGAACGTCTTCTCATTTGCATCATTACCAAAAAAAAAACTGCGATAGGCATTAGGCACAAATTACGTCATAGTGGTAAGCAAAAATGGAGAGTAGAAATAAATGATTTTTGAGATAGAGATAGAGAGAGATAAAGAAAGAGGGAGAATGATAGAGGTGGTTGCAAGAAGAGGAGATGGAAATGTGAATTATGTAGAAGAGAAAGATTAGCTACATACATATGAACACTTTCACACTTGATGGATGATGACATCTTTGGAAGCTTTCGTATATTCTAACAAACAAAAAAAAAAGCTACAAATCGAGAGGATCTTCTCTGCTGGTAAATTCGCAATGGCAATCCATTTATAGCCAATGGTCAATTCTGGAAGGAATTTCCTCATGAACGAAATAGTACATGACTACTTCCTCATCGGTTTGGTTTGGGGGCGTTACAGGAGAACGACATTAAACACGAGAGATTGTTACGGGCTAGTTCTTCCATTGGAAACGCCGTCGACAAGGGAGATGTTTTGTCTACCACGCGGATGTTGTGGCGACCATGGGCTGTAAAAGTGGGAACATTCACAATGAATATATGTCTTTATAGGCAAGCCAGACACAGACACACATCGGTACAACCAACGTAGAGTAGACCTCTTTCTGTTGTGTACGGCTGAGTATGGATACTCTTTATGAAAAAATATTTCAACAAAACACTTCATTGTTGTTCTTATGTCACATTTGGAATGAACTTTATCAAAGAATGTCATTCGGAAGATTACGGACGATTAAAGACAACGTAAAAGATTACAGACGCAGCAAGCAACGTTTCCATAACGAAGAATTCTGGGAATTTAGGGCAGGGCATTCGTTGCTATCAGTTGGCATTTTTCCACGAACGTTGAGAATGTACAATATGAATCTGTGCACAATAAGCTCTTTCTCTCTCTATCTCTCTTTGAGAATCTTTCTCTTTAACTTTTCGCTTACTCGAACGTTTTCAAGAACTTGCTCCGCATGGAGCTCTGCGATTGCATTGCCTCCCAAATGGGACCAGCCGTATGCGTCGGTGCTGATAAGAATATTCAGAAGAAAGAACATCGTTCACGATTGTGAATGTATTCACAGGATCACGACGCTGCAATTTTATTTCTCTCTCACATGATGGCCAAACCGACAAGCGGAATATATCAGAAGGCAAATATTATTCTAACAAAACTATCTAATATGCCAAGAAGCTTGAGAACCTTTTTGTACAGCCCATGGTCGCCACAACATCCGCGTGGTAGACAAAACATCTCCCTTGTCGACGGCGTTTCCAATGGAAGAAGAACCATTCATCGCGATATGTATGCATGTATGTTCATACATGAATACATTTAACAGAGATTCTACGGCAGAAGAATAAAAAGAAAGGGAAGCAGCAAGATACACTGATTGTGAGCTCATTCCTTCTCTGCGAATCAATGCAAGGCGCGCCACTTTCCCTCTCAGCAATTAACCTGCTTACTTCTTTCAAACACCCTTTCAAACGAGCAGATTAGACGAAGATTTATGTATTAATAAAGGTCCTATTTCATGACGTAGCAATAGTAGACGAAGAAGACAAAAGCATTCTTGAAACGCGAGAGCAGAACAAGAAAAACTGCTAAATAAGCTCATACTCAACTGAAAGCAGAGAACAAAATAATGATAATAATAATAATACCAAGGAAAACCAATATTCATTCTCTTCCACTCTATCTTTGCACTCTGTCTCTTTGAGTCGCCCTTGACAACACATATCCATCCGAATCCTGTTACAAATGGTTTAACTACTATACCATAGCGTGCTTACAATTAGTTAGATAAAAAAAATGATTAGCAATAAGAAGTTCTGTATAACTTGCTTCAAGAAACTGCATGATGGCAATCATAAGTTCGCCTAGCGCACGACATAATTGCAAGGGTTAGAGTACTGTTTGAATGAAAAAAAGATCGTGCACTGCACGTTGGTTCCACTTGTGAAAGAATGAATTTCAAAATCGCATAGTAAAGGAATGGGAGAGAGAAATGTAGAGGAGAGTAGTGGGAATGAAGGCCCATTCCACACGTTTCCTTCATTCCTGCTCGGCCATTCATTAACATAGCCACGTATTTAAATATTATCATTTTTTTGGTTCGATCGCATTTCATTTCAAGTCACTCTCCCCTCGTTTGCTCATCGTGAGCGGTTGATTCTCCGTTTTTTGTGGCCTGATTACCATATAAACCCTGTTTTGTGGTGAAGCTCCCTCGTTCGCTCGCACTTCTCCGTCGATTGCTACAGGTTGGCAAGACAGAATAGAACAGGAAGAGCTATAGGAGGAGTTAGAGAGAACGATTAGATAGAGATGTGAGTGAAAGAGAAAAGAAAGAGAGGGAGGGAGATAGAAAGAAATATATGTTTAACCGATTGATTTCATAGCCTGTATATTTATTATTCATCGTTCTATGCATTCGATGATCGAAGAATAGAGAACCCCGTATTTTTATATACTGTTTTCAGGCCTCTTTTCCACAATTTGAACTAAATAGAGTCTCGTGAGGATAACGAGCTTACTGTAGCTCATATCGAGCTATTTCTTCTCGAGTGTGGACATGCAAAATGTTATGCTGTTGGAAGGCCACTATCACAATTTTATGTTTTTTTTTCTATCAAGAATATGTTTGAATCTGGGGAATTAAAAAAAAGATAATTCAGGTGGAAGTTATTTATAGTGTTCGCCCGAGTGCAGAAGAAGTAAGAGGTGTGGAGGTGCGCATCGACGAAGCGTGCGCGGTGTCAACCTCCGCGTATGGAGCAAGAAGATGAGAGCAGCCTCGTCGTCGTCGTGCCGTTCTCTACTCTCGCTTCTGCTGCTCTCTGCGCTCAATTCCTTTCATGCTCGCGCCGAAGCTGGTTCGTTTCTATAATACATATAAGTCTAATTTATCGTGCACCTCCTTAAACAATCATCAAATTAAGTTATAGGATCATAGTCCAACGAGCATCATATTCATTCTTCCTATTGAAATGTTTTGATTTGATTTAACCGGCCAGAATACAGGAGATTTTAGTTAATTACATATATCGGAAAGCGTTTTTTGCGTGTACATTATTTTAATTCCGTTGAAAAGCCTCATAAAGTCATCATTTGCCGTGTCGATCGTAAATGTTGACAATAATTATCCGTTTTAGACATTGATGACACGGCGCTCTTCTTCTATGTCGAGTCGCCTGAAAAGCTTCGATATTCCTTTCAAATTGCGCCCGCACCCGACATTGGCGTGCCCTTCCCAGACTACCCGAGCAAGGTGAAATGTCCAGTCAAGGTTGATAGTATCTAGTTTACAGTCACGATTAAAAATTTGATACTCATTTTTAACGAGTTGCCATATACATAAATATAAATATTTTTTATATACATATGTTTTTTTTAACTAAATGCATCTTAAACTAATTTATGCAGAGTGTTCAACTCATCTACGCGTACCCGGCGCATGCATGCG
The DNA here is from genome assembly GCA_945643635.1 of Allodiplogaster sudhausi. NCBI lineage: Eukaryota > Metazoa > Nematoda > Chromadorea > Rhabditida > Diplogasteridae > Allodiplogaster > Allodiplogaster sudhausi. Next base: position 1,720,315 of record CALZFC010000035.1, on the reverse strand, counting down.
AGCCGCTAAAGAACATGTTCGCCTTCGACAAGGTCATCCTCGTCGAGCGAGGGTACGGTATTTTCTGTCTTTTTGTTGTTGTTGTTGTTGTTGTAATAAACCTTTGATAGCTAAAGTGTGAAAAGTGAACGGTGTAAGTTGGAATGTTCACTGTAATCCAAAAATAAATTTCAAAATAAAAATTTGTTTTGTTAAATTGTCACAATGCAGTAAAAGATATTATAGAAAGCGATCATTCTATGAATCCATCATAAACATACATAGCTTGTAAATTAGAGGGTGATGAAATATGGTCTTGTCTCCTTCAGCGAATGTTCGTTTGTGACGAAGGCGCTGCACGCCGAGGAGGCGGGCGCGCGTGCAGTCATCGTCACCAATTCTGTCAAGAACGACTATGATAATGTACGCCAGGCCATTCATTACAAACCAAGAGTTTTTAATCGAAGAAATAATATGTTTCTTCTAGATTTAACACTTATGTTATATTCAAAGATAAAAATCTTACTTTAAACTTCGTCTATGTAATTCGAATTAGCTCAATTGCGTTAAAATCTTGCCGTTGAGTAGAATGTAAAAATCAACTGCTTGACTACAGTATTGAATACTATATTTGAAAGCGATTTATCTTTTTTTTCTTTCTATAGGTTGAAATGGTTTCCGACAAATCAGAGCGCCGTGCGGGAATACCAGTAGCCTATCTCATCGGTGTCTCAGGGTACGTCTCCGAATGAATTTGATAATGTTAAATATATATATATATATATATATATATATTTATTTATTTATTTATTTATATGACAATAATTCAAACATCATTATGAAAAAAAGATTTCTATGCTTTTCAAATCCAAGCATATACAAATATAAAAATGAAGATACCCTCATTTTCAAGGAAACATATTCGCGACTACCTCCTTTATGGTGAAGAAGACATCTACATCACCATTCCTCTTAATCACACTACTTTATCGCTTCGTGATATTCCGCAGAAGCCACCATGGGAGCTTTGGTAGTTGTTTCATTTGTTGCTAAGAAAGTTTTTTTCAAGTCTATGTAGGCCGGTCATTGCCATGATATATTGCCATGCATTGCCTCCTCCGGAAAATACCTTCAAAATATATTATATTATACAATAGTTCTTAAAATAGTATAAATTTTTTGTTGCCAGTGTGTCCCATATTCTCCATGCTCTATCTACAGTAACTTCTATGCATGTTTGTATGTATGGGCTGTCATCATCTTGCCTTTAGAGATGTCCAGTACACTAGCTAGATGAGGTCTCATTCTATCATTTTCGTGCCCTTAACTGTCATTTGTGGTCATTACCATATAATGAATGCTCATTCATGAAAGTTCACCCAGACTTAGCCTTTTGGTGATTACCATTTGTGATAGTCTCGCAATACGTCAATGTGCACACTGCACATAATGCGAGAATCGTTGCCTTTCTCTTCACTGTCATCATTACTTCTATGCTTTGTTGCGGGAATTGTTGTTACTTCTTTGTGATCATGGTCTTGTGTTAAAGTAATAAAAGTTGTGTCATGAATTATATACACATTATAAAACTGGTTTAGACTTGACCGGTATATTTAGCGAAATGACGCGGAATTTTCAAGCCAGACGTACCAAACAAATGTCAGAATGTAGACACGAGTGTGCGCGTGCGCATTTACACGGCGGCTCTCGAATATGGGCTCGATTGGCTATGTATCCGGGGTCAGACTGACGATTTCTCGCATATTCAAGGAATACGAAGGCGATTATAAGGGTAAGCGCATGTTAAAGAACGAATTCTTCGTAAAAAAAATTTCTTATACATATATATTTAAAAACTCCTTTAATCTAAATACTTGCGATTCATATTACGCACTAGTTTTTTAACATCATAAGTTTTTGGTTTCGGCAGATACGCACTATATGAATTGTTTTCTGGACCATTTGCGATGCAACTTATATACATAGGTCTAAGTAAGCCATACTCTTAGATTAGAAACATATATGGCCCCTTACCAGAAAGGGCGAACGTATGGCCCCCTCTCTCCTTCTAGACCTCCGCCTCCGCTTCTTGCGTACTCGTTCACGTCTGCTCGCGATGAAGCGCGTCCAGATGGCACGCATGATGCGGCCGGACATTCATCGCTACAAACTCGCGGTAAGCGTTTCGATGAACACATCTGTAATCAAAGAGATATTCATTCCAACCTGAGTTATTCCTGAACGTATGCTCATGGAAAATAATTCTTGAACGTACATACAGACTCATCATAATTCTGAAAAATTTTGATAAACTAGCAGAGTTATTTTTTTCGAATATATTCCCTCCCGATCAGTACGGTTGAAAACGGTTCTACTGCGGGAAAGATATTTAAATTGACGCTTATCTTTCAGTGCTATATTATTGTCAGGTGCTCGAGATCCAGTTGGAAGCCAAGTTTAGCCGCAAGAAGTACGTGCGCGAGAAGCTGAAGAAGCTTCTGCGATCCAAGCCGGAAGGGGCGCCCGACAAACCGGACGAGTATGTTATCATTTTGTTGTTACCTAACTTATTAAGTTATCATTAAACCTTGCTTTACTTTCTCTCGCATCTGCGGAAGCTATTCAAAAACTTTATCACACACTTCGTTTAACTGTACTTGACATTGCTTTTTTTTGTTCCAATGATCACGTCGTTTTTCATCTTTCCCGTACATGCAATTAGTTCATACTGGAATACGGTACTAATGTTTTTTTGTGGATTATACTGTAAAACATGTATTTACATACGAATGCGTGGGTACGTAAGCTACATATTTTCTTTCTCTTATGTTAGTATACTGTATTTGTTTATTTATTTACTATCCGGATTTTAGTTTGAAAAAAGTTAGATTTAACGAGATATTACACCCATGTATGCAGGAAGCTCGATCGTGACGTCGCGGTTCTTGAGCTAATGGAGATGGTGCTACGTGAGACGCAAGACAAGCAGGCGAATCTCGGCTATATTAAAGGCGAGAGAGAGAGAGAGAATTCGGCGCTTTTAATCAGAATTCACCACACACAATCAACAAAACATCACATTTCATAATTTTTTTAAATTACTGAATAAGAAAGTAAATGTTTTGTTTCAGAAATATTTAATCGCACCACCGATGACAGACTTCTCGAATACGCGAAAACTGCGACGCGTCTTGCTGCCAACCGGGTAAGGGAAATTGAAATGAGGCAAATTACAGAATTATTATTTGTAGTAATTTTTGTATTGCCTTTCTTTTTTGAATAAAAACGCAAATATCTAAAATGATGTTTTTTTTTCTTTCAAGAAGAGTGGCGCCAAGACGCAAGCGCATGACTTTGTGATTGCTGTAATGTTGCTTCGGCCGAAGCTCTTCGCCAATGCGCAGGTGAGGATATTGTATTTGCTTCTGAAAAAAGCACAATTTTATTGATGACAGAAGTACCGAAGCCTATAAATAACTAATCAATCCATGTATTATTCTTTTTTCTCACATTTCAGAAGCTTCTCTTCAGTCAGATGAACGCGGCGCCATCACGCGCCACTGGATTCAGTCAGTGAACAAAAAGAAAAAGTATAGAAATATTGTTTACAATTTATTTCTCATTATCAACTTGAAAACACTTTTGAACTGAAAAAAACAACATCGAGTGAGGGTTCATATTTATATTATGAAAAATATGGCAGCGAGAGAAAGAGAAACAGTGAGAGAGAGAGAATTTTAGCGAGAATAAAACAGAAGTAAAATACTGAGTCTTCGGTAGAGGATTCAAGGTAATTGTTATCTTATTAAGGTCGCTTTTCTATATTTACCCACTTGCAATGCCACAAGAAATCATACATTTTCAATAATAGCCATGATAGCCGTATCCTGGGTAGGCGTGAGGGCTACGCATGTAGGGCGAGGGCATGTAGGCGGCCATCGGGGAGGTGAGGCCGATTCTGGCTACTGGCACCGGGACTGGCGCGGGCGCCATCAGACCATAGGGCGAGGGCGCGAAGGCGGCCGGTGGCGGTGGCGCAGGTGCGTACATCATTGGCGGAGGCGGCGGGGGAAGGGGCGCAGGCGGAAGAACGTAGGCGGGCGCAAGAACGGCCTTACCTGCTTGCGCGTAGTAGCGGCCGTAGAAAGGCGGCTGGCAGAGAAGAAAGTATACGGTAGTGCTCATTGTCAAAGAGTACGATAATGATCAGTGACTACGATAGGATAAAGGTAAAAAATTTCAAAAAAAAAACACTACTTACATACAGTGGCGCTCAGAGAAACGTGAACTTTTGGTTTTTCACCTATATTTTCCTTCAAAGTTTATGAAAGTTAATGAAATTTTCAGGGTTGCTTCTTTATGCTGTCAGATCATTAGTAGCAGATTATTGGTTTCATTGATCCACTACGAGAACAAATCAATAATTTGAATTACTCAGTTTTGCACATTTATGAGTGCTAGACAAAATGATTTATTAGTTTGGTATTATCGTAGTTTTTATTCGATAGATGGTTGATATTTATTCTAGAACATCTCTGTGATAACGTTTTTGGTCAAATAGCTATTTTATCAAATCCGGTTACATGATGCCTGCCTCCAGGTCTCGAGCCATGCATGCGGCCTGAGATGCAGAAGGTATAGGAGGATAAAATCCATCATTTACTGCTATAATATGGTAATAATGATTTTAACATATTCGCAGAGAATCATTGAACTAATTCCGAAGGCTATTTGAGCTGTGGAAATTATGTGCCAGCTATTTGTGCACACTTTAGATGCCACGGTTAACTTTGGTCCGCAGCGCGGAAGTGCTAAAAATGATGTTGTGCAAGGGTCCGTTTTTAGAAAACGGTTTTGTCTATCTATTGTGATAGTTAATAGGCTTTTCCACATTCAGAAGCCCTATTTCATCCCTGGCTTGATGAGGCCACAAGGAACAGTAGATCGTTTGAATGTACCCTGGCATAGAGGATTACAGTGTATACACAGCTGTCTGTTTACCTAAATCGCAACCTTAAATTAGCTAATTGAGATTTAGACTATTGCAGAACGCTCTGGTGTATCGATTAAAGTTAACTTTGACACGATCTAAAAAATTTCAGGTTTAGTTTCCTGCCTTCTAGAGCACCGTACAATTCTAAGGTTAGGTACATTCAAACGATCTACCCCTTCCTTTGTGGCCTAGCGATGCCAGAGATGAAATATAGCTTCTAAATGTGGAAAAGCCTGTTAACTATCATTATAATTAGGCAAAACGGTTTTCCAATCACGGAGCCCTGCACAACACACTACTTTTGGCACTTCAGCGCAGCGGTCCAAAGGTCACCGGGTTGTTCAAAGTGTGCAAAAATTGTTTGCACCTAATTTCCACAGCGCAATTGACCATTTAAATTAGTTTAGTAATTACCTTCGAATATATGGACATCATTAATACTCTAGGCATAGCAGTAAATGATGGATTTTATCCTCCTATACCTTCTGCATCTCAGGCCGCATGCATGGCTCGAGACCTGGAGGCAGGCATCATGTAACCGCATGTGATAAAATAGCTATTAGACCAAAAAGTTATCACAGAGATGTTCTTGAATAAATATCAATCATCTATCCAACAAAAACTATCAGAATACCAAAGAAATAAATCATTTTGTCTAGCACTCATAAATGTGCAAAACTGAGTAATTCAAATTATTGATTTGTTCTTGACTTTTAGTGGATCAATGAAACCAATAATCTGCTACTAATGATCTGACAGCATAAAGAAGCAACCCTGAAAATTTCATTAACTTTCATAAACTTTGAAGGAAAATATGTGTGAAAAACCAAAAGTTCACGTTTCTCTGAGCGCCACTGTATATTAAACGGGAGTGAAAACATTAACGATTACACATGTTAGTAATGCAATTTCTTCCAAAACGGGTGTTGAAGATGAGAGATCTTTAGGTATTAAAGTCACGCTCACTGACCGCTGCATTGAATGGCTGCGCCGCTGAGAGGGCAAAAAGGCTAAAGAAAAGACTTACATAAATTATTAGTTAAATTATGTGTATGCGGTTTGAGAAATGAAAAAAAAACCAAAATTAGATTGCAGAAAAAATGCAATCTATTAGAAAAAATACTAACGTTGTAAATTGCAAAAAAAATGGAGTTGATAAGTAAATGATAAGTAAAAGTTGGTAAAGAAAAATAAGTTGGTTGCATGCCTTGTGAGAAGGAGGAGCGCGTTGTTACTCGACGACATGTGCTTTCGCTACCTTCTTTTCACCGTCTCTCTTGCTTGATCTGATCTAGAAGGAGCTCAAGTGTTTGGCAATGGAAGCGGGACGACGGTGCCTTTATACGAAATGCGAAAAAGGAGCTTAATGGATTCGGCAGCGTCCGCCCAAAGCAGCTTCTCCTTCTGTCTCTTTCTTTTCTTCTTTCTTACATACATTCCTTTTTTTCTTCCGCGCAACTTGACGCGCGCCCCTGTGAAGGCTCATACACCATGAACAGCATGGGCTCTTGAAGAGAGTGAGGGAGAGAGCGAAGAGAAGCATACCGGAGGGAGAGGGAGAGGGAGAGAGAGAGTGAAAGAGAGATTACAAGAAAGAGAGAGAGATAGAGATAGAAAGAGAGATAGAGAGCGAGAGAAGTAGACACCCAAGCGCAAGCGTGGTTCTGTCATTGTTTCAAACCGTCATCGGCTCATGGCTTGTGCGTCTCAATCCTTGTTCCGCATTGCGAATGGCTTCTAATTTTGGGAACAACTTTGTTCTAGGAACAAAAGATTCTAAAACAAACACTCTACAACGCCAATGTAGAATCAAGTGAACAAGTTTTGTCAAGCTTGTGATTGTCAAGCAAAGCTTTTGTGTTCAGCTAAGACCGCTCTTTCTTGTGTGTGTTTGTTGGTCGTAATCCTAAACTCTACGTGAATGAGTTTCACTTGATCGCCCTCATTCGCTCCTCAACCCGCGCTTGTCACTTTGTCGCTTCTGTATCATCATCATTTCGGTCGAACACATGTGGTTGCCCCATCTCCTATTCCGCTCCTCCGGACCACCTTTCAAACAACACTTCGCTGAATGAGTCTCTTAGTCTCAATGAGGAAGTTGATAGTTTGCCTAGTTAGTTTGGTCGTTGCACTCCTCCATTCGCCTTCCATCTCTCCGCCGCGCTGTGTCAACAGCATGTTCATTCGAGGGACACTTCCGTCGCCATTCTTAGCTGTCGCACCTCCTCCTAATTCAAGACATATGGAACGACACCTCCTCAGGGAAGGAATGTTCGGGGGGCACTGTTGACTTTGCGCTCGCGCGTCAGAGAGGTGAGCACACATTAAGAGAGCCTCTCTGTAAGGATCAAGCAGCCCTCCATAGGGGCCTGCCCCGGGGTAAAAATTTTTGATTTGGCTATTCAAAATTTAATCAGGGGTACCTCTGCGCACTATGAAGAAAACTAGAAGGTCATATTTTGGTATAAAATTTTTTTCCTTGATTGGGCATGCAAAAGTAGGGGAAAAGTTTAAGTGCACATAACTTTCTTTAACATCAATATTTCTCAATTTTCTTTCTTTTATTGGCATCATCGTTGGATTCTAAACAAAAGCTGGCCAGGTGTTTCAGTCAACTATTTCATTTTCACATCGAAAAATTACTTTTAATATTTAAATTTGACGGTTAAATACCTTATACTCATTTGTGTGTGGGTGTTATATCTCAAAATGTAGAGCATTAAAAACTGTATAACATATATTCTTTTCATTGGGTGTAGAGGTCCCCAAGGGGGAAAACATAGGCTCGAATAAGCGTACCTCGGTGATGTGGGATTCAAGGAATGCGTGAAACCGAAGTTAAATTCTTGTTGTAACATAAAATGAATCATTTCATTCGATTCAGCTTGTTCCTTTTCATAAAATCTCCCTACAAAAATTTCATAAAAATATCAATTTCCATGAAAATAACGCATTTTTCGATTTTTCTGCAATTGTCAGAAAATGACCTAAAACTATTCAAAGCGCTGTATTTTCAATGTTTTCAGCGAGAACAGAATGCGGATAATACTGTTCAGTACGCGACAAAATTCTCTACATCATACATCCATTACATCTGGATAGGGCGTCCCCACCAATGACAGTATCGATTTTCCTATGGCGGTCGCGTCAAAACTGACAGATCCGCATTTTCCAACTTTTCGTGCAATCTTAATATTTCGTACTCATCCAATGCATCATTCTGCTCCACGAAGCACACTAAGGTCAGAATCGATGTTTGTTTTGCAGATTTCCCGTGGTAAAAGAACGCAAAAGGGTTTGCACGCGCGCGGATTTGAACCCGCGACCCATGACATTCGACGTGCACAACCAATTGGCGAAAATGACATAAAAAAATTCATTTCTGGAAAATGCTAAAACCAATCTTAAAGGTTGACCTATCAACCGCTTTGCGCTCTATCGAAATAAATATATCCGCCAAAAAGTGTAAATTGGCAGCAAGGCCAAATAAGTGGCCAAAATATTCGAACATAAAAAAGTAGATCAAACAATCTATACATCATAACGTTATGTATGGGATAGTTGTTCGCCTTCGCGAAACCTATCGAATGGCATATAACATGTGGCGATAAGTTCAATCCGCGAGCAATAACAGCCGCGAAAATGTCCCCCTAAAATATTGACTTTTCAACAGACTCCAGGGCTCTTTTTCGGTACTCCAGCCGAATAGCAAATAGTGACTGATAAATAATGTCCTCTCAATTAGTAAGAGTACCGAAAAAATGCCCTGGAGTCCGTTGAAAAGTCAATATTTTGGGGGACGTTTTCGTGGCTGTTATTGCTCGTGGATTGAACTTATCGCCACATGTTATATGCCACTCGATAGGTTTCGCGAAGGCGAACAACTATCCCATACATCACGTTATGATGTATAGATTGTTTGATCTACTTTTTTATGTTCGAATATTTTGGCCACTTATTTGGCCTTGCTGCCAATTTACACTTTTTGACGGATATATTTATTTCGATAGAGCGCAAAAATAGCTATCGGTTGATAGGTCAACCTTTAAGATTGGTTTTAGCATTTTCCAGAAATTAATTTTTTTATGTCATTTTCGCCAATTGGTTGTGCACGTCGAATGTCATGGGTCGCGGGTTCAAATCCGCGCGCGTGCAAACCCTTTTGCGGGCTTTTACCACGGGAAATCTGCAAAACAAATATAGATTCTGACCTTAGTGTGCTTCGTGGAGCAGAATGATGCATTGGATGAGTACGAAACATTAAGATTGCACGAAAAGTTGGAAAGTTTTGACGCGACCGCCATAGGAAAATCGTTACTGACATTGGTGGGGACGCCCTATCCAGATGTAATGGATGTATGATGTAGAGAATTTTGTCGCGTACTGAACAGTATTATCCGCATTCTGTTCTCACTAAAAACATTGAAAATACAGCGCTTTGAATAGTTTTAGGTCATTTTCTGACAATTGCAGAAAAATCGAAAAATGCGTTATTTTCATGGAAATTGATATTTTTATGAAATTTTTGTAGGGAGATTTTATGAAAAGGAACAAGCTGAATCGAATGAAATGATTCATTTTATGTTACAACAAGAATTTAACTTCTTTTTCACGCATTCCTTGAATCCCACATCTCCGAGGTACGCCTATTCGAGCCTATGTTTTCCCCTCCTGGGGACCTCTACACCCAATGAAAAGAATATATGTTATACAGTTTTTAATGCTCTACATTTTGAGATATAACACCCACACACAAATAAGTATAAGGTATTTAACCGTCAAATTCAAATATTAAAAGTAATTTTTCGATGTGAAAATGAAATAGTTGACTGAAACATCTGGGCAGTATTTGTTTAGAATCCAACGATGATGCCAATAAAAAAAAGAAAATTGAGAAATATTGAGTTTGAAGCGAGATACTTCTATTCATAAAATATACATACTTTCAACTGTTCACACAAAAAAAAATTTTGAAATTTTTTTTTTACCATTTAATCTTGCTAATGGGGCCCTGTGCCATGCCCGACTATGTTTTCATACTCGAAATCCAACATCTGGATCTGGGGCAGGCCCTACTGGAGGCATACAGAGAGGCTATCTTAAGCTACACTTTTTTATCGGTCTCTAGCGCCCCCCCCCCCTCCCTCACCCCCGTCTCAAGAATTTGCCCAAATTTCTAATCGTAAGTTGCCCCATGCTACTCCTTTTTTTCAACTTCATCATCTCGTGGACGCCCCACCGGATTGCGTGATCCACATCTCTGTTCATCCCATTCTGTTCTGAAATGCAGTGAATGCTTAAAAAAAAGCCACAAAAACATTTTGGGATATTCGCGGTTGCACGTGGAGAAGATAAAAAAACACTAATTTAAATCTAGATGTATCTTTTTGACCTTACCATCACATTGGATGGTTCGGAATGAAAAAATTAGGATCCGAATCATTCTAGAAAAGTTTTTAGACCCATTTAAAGAAGTGTGAAAATCTCATTCATCTATGAGCTGCCACGTTGGTAAACGTTTCAACCCTTAAAACATGAAAGATTGGTGCAGTGGGCAGCGCTTCTGGCTACAATTTTCAATCGCAAGTTCAAAACCCCTTCGGGCCAAAAACTTTTGCTAATTGTATAAATGGTTTTTGAGATAGTGGGGTTCTCTTCACTTTATCACTTTCGATTGATGATTCATGATCGGAAAAGAGATAATATACAAAACAATCCTTCATGCAAACTTACATGCACTTATCTGCAGCCCAAACCAATTTTTTTATTTTTGTTATGTGTACTTCACAAGTCTGTTTTCAAATAGATAACCATAGAAAGTACAGAAGAGAACCCCACTTCCTCAAAAACCATTTATAAAATTAGCAAAAGTTTTTGGTCCGAAGGGGTTTTGAACTTGCGATTGAAAAATTGTAGCCAGAAGCGCTACCCACTGCGCCAATCTTTCATATTTGGAGTGTTGAAACGTTTATTAACGTGGCAGCTCATTGACGAATGAGATTTTCACACATCTTTAAATGGGTCTAAAAACTTTTCTAGAGGGATTCGGATCCTAATTTTTTTCATTCCGAACCATCCAATGTGATGGCCTATCCATTTGCAAAATATCAGAATTTTTGGAACTTAGGGTTTCTGACAGTTCCATGGTTAATATTTCAATGGTTTCAGTATTGAAGGTTTTTTGTCTGCTTAATTGATTAGCAAAGAGACAGCAGCAATTAACTTCCAGTTCGCCTCTCGAATGTGGTCGCGGAGAAGGCGTTTCCTGGCCTGTCGACAGCCGAGATCGTCCATCTCGTCGATCTCTATCTGTCCGCGTGCGCCGGTGAAGACTTCTGCATGCCTACGACGTCGGATGCGCCTGACTCGTAAGGAGCGCTTTGAAAATAGAGATGGATTCATTAAAGAAGCAATCCATGGAGCATTAAATCTAATCTACCGTACTTTACTTTCACGTCTTGGATATTGTTTTCTAGTGGATTACGGTACCTATTCTTTGGGGATATACAGTACCGTCGGAAAGTCTATGAACTTTTGGTTTTTCATTCATAATTTCCTTCAAAGTGTATGAAAGTTAATGAAATTTTCAGGGTTGCTCTTTTGTAATAATAGATCTTCAGTAGCCTAATATTGGATTCATTGATCAACTACAAAGCGAAATAAAAATCAATAACTCAAATTACAAGGGTTGCATATTTAGACGTGCTGGATAAAATGGTTTATTTCCTTGGCATTCGGTAAGTTTTTATCGGACAAATGGTTTAGCTGCATGCTAGAACATCTCTGCGATAACTTTTTGGTCTAGTCGATATTTAATCACATGTTTTTACATGCGGCCAGCCTCCAGTGCCAGATCCATGCAGTCGGCCTGAGATGCAGAAGGTTCAGGAGGACAAAATCGATCATTTACTACAATATATATAATAATCATGATGTCCATTTATTCGGAGGTGATCATTGAACTTATTCACATCGTTATTATAGCAGTAGAAATTACATGTTGAATGTTTATGCACGCTATAACCACTGTGGACAACTTTCGTCTGCAGTCTGGACCAACTTAAAGTGATGCTATGCGGGAGTCTGATTTTCTAAAACGGGTTTACCAATCTCAAATCATAGTTAATAGCCTTCTTCATGATCGATAGCCTTAGTTCTTTCCTGGCTTTAAGAGACCACCAGATAAAGTAGATCGTTTGAATGCACTCCTGGCATAGTGTTGTTCGGTGTCTTTAAAGGCAGGAAACTAAACCCGAACTTGTTTAGATCGAGTCGAAAATCACTATAATCTATACATCAGAGTGTTCTGCAATTGTTTTAATCTCAATTAGCCTGTTTAATGTTGTGATTGTTTTAAAACACACAGCTGTCAAATACATCGTACCACTCTATCCAAGGGTGCCGTCAAACGATCTACTGTCCTAGTGGTCTCAAGAAGACAGTGAATAAATAAAGATTCTGAACGTGGAAAAACCTATTAACTATCGTTATAGATAGGCAAGAGAGTTTTTGAAACACGTACTCCTGAGCAAGATCACTTTTAGCAAGTTTGCACTGCGGACGAAAGTTGACCGCGGTGTCCAAAGTGTGCATATATAGTTAGCATCTAATTTCCACAGATCACGTAAGCGCCTGAATTAGTTCAATGATCACCTCCAAATAAATTGACAGTATGATTATTATAGATTTTGTTGTAAATGATCGATTTTGTCCTCCTGAACCTTCTGCATCTCAGGCCGACTGCATCGATCTGGCACTGGAGGCTGGCCGCAAGTAAAAACATGTGATTAAATATGGACTAGACCAAAAAGTTATCGCAGAGATGTTCTAGCATGCAGCTAAACCATTTGTCCGATAAAAACTTACCGAATACCAAGGAAATAAACCATTTTATCCAGCACGTCTAAATATGCAACACTTGTAATTTGAGTTAGTTAATTTGAGTTTTTTTTATTTCGCTTTGTAGTGGATCCATGAATCCAATATTCGGCAACTGAAGATCTATTATTACAGAAGAGCAACCCTGAAAATTTCATTTACTTTCATACACTTTGAAGGAAATTATGAATGAAAAACCAAAAGTTCATAGACTTTCCGACGGTACTGTAAGTTAATGATGTCACATGCAACTCCTTTCGTTCATCTTGTCTACGCCTAGAGTACCTCCTGATTATTCTAGAATGCGAGAAGCTTCTCGCTTTCGATTCGCCTCACGCGACATGCTCGGCGTGACGTACGAGTTTATGGTGGGCGTCGCGAGAAAGTTTGGTTCGTTAGTATTCAAAGTTACCTCTGGAAAATACTGTACTATTTTAAATAAGATCATAATATCTTTGATAATATACATATGTATATTTGGTGCGATTGGTCTTCGATCTTACAAATTTCCACCACAAACAACCATCTCTCAGGTTACGACGCTAAGAAAACGCTAAGTTCGTCGAAGAAGGAAGTCAAGGAGCTGGCCAAGGTCATTCCGGCCGCGTTACCCGACCAGACGAGTGTGCGCATCCTCGCCTACGCGCTTCTCCAACATCGCTTGTCCATTCCGTCGCTCAGCTCAAGTTAGATGATCATCATAGGCATATGTATGTATATCGATAAGATTGCTTATAATTTTGTATGCACATACTTTTCGGCTCCTTTGTATTTTTTTCTTCCATGTCATTCCCTTCTTTCAGAGCAAGCCATCGTTTTCTGGCAGAAAGACTTTCGCCGTGGAACTTTGTATAATAACGGCGGTGCGACCGAATTCAAGGACAGCATGGTATATAGTTTCCCGCCTTCTTAAATTTAATAAATTTAATTGATTTTTGCCAGTTTGTCTACGCACGTTGCTTTGAAAACGTCGCCGAGATGGTCGGCCGCTTCGTGGTGTCGTCGGCCGAATTTAAGGACGCCGTAGCTATCGCCGGGGGAGAGGATGTTGTGGTGATGGTTGCTCTGTCGCTGCTGTACGCGCAGCGGTATGATCAGCTGATGCAACTCGTCAAGGCTGTTCGTAACGTTGCTCTTTGCGTTACGTGTATTACGGTATTCCTTGACGCCCACTCTTTTACAGTTCTCTGGGGAGCAGTCGTTCGCCGCCACACCGTGTCTGTTCATGACGCACATTGTCGCGCAGTATAGGACGGGCCAGCTGAGCGAGGCCACCGAGAACGTCCTCAACATGCTTGCCGATGCAGTCAAGGTGATATCATTTTTGCTGTTATCTTTTTTTTATGATAATTCATCTATGTTAATTCATATGTAATCGATGTACAGCTTTTTTTAATGATATATGTTGTATGAATATGCCCATGCACTACATATGTACATACATATGTATGTACATATGTCAAGACTTGGCAGTCTATCAATAGATTTCCTTGTAGTTCACTCTCTTTCAGCTTGGCTGGACTTCCGTGGACGTTCGCCTCGCTCGACAGCAGATGCCGAGTGACGACGAGCTTAAGAATTGTCCACAAGCCATGAAGGTGAGTGTGTATTACGGTAACTTTGGCACAGCGACCATCTTCTGCCATTCTCTAGGAATAGCTGAATGACTGATCCTTTTTCCATTCTCTAGGAAGAGCTGATCTACCTGATCCTTTTTCCCATTCTCTAGGAAGAGCTGATCTACTTGATTCGTCGCGAGCACGCTGCGCACATCGCGACTCATCTCCTCTACAATCTCCTCTTCTCGGCCGTGCGCGATCGCGCCGATGCCAATCAGATCTTCTACGCTGCCGCCATTCTGCTTGTGCAGGTTTTATTCTACCATTTTTTTTAATCGCTAAGATTTTTCTTCTTTTTTTTAAAAGTTATCCAAAAGTTGCGCTTTACTCAGGTCGACTTTGCGCCGACAGGCAAGGCGCTCTATGAGGCCCTCGTTGAAGGAGAAATGAAAGAAGTGGTCAGGGTACTCCTCATCAATATACATAAATTATATACCGAATACAAGTATTAAGAAATAAAATTTTCTTTACATTTCCAGAACTTCCACTTTGAAGCGCTGATGAAGCATACTGTATGCGGCTACATGATCAAGGACTACTCACGACTCATCGATCTTCGTGGCGACGCCTTCCTCGTGACGGAGGCGCAGAAAGAAAAGTAATAAATATTATGTCTCTTTTTTCTTCGCCCGAACATCAACAAAGTTAAAACATCAAAATCAACACAGATAAATAAGTATTTCCTGATAGTGAGAGATGAAAAAAGTGAAAAAAGTGACAAAGAAATGCAGATGAAGAGAAAGGCGATATAGTTCTTTTCTTATAGACAGGATCTGACCAGTAGTAAAAGTGACAAGAATCACTCCCTGCATATCAAGCTGCTCGAGCACTTTGTGCAGCGAAAGAAGCCGCTCTTCGTGTCGCTCAACGACTTCTTCCAGAGCTACATCGATGACATCATTCGGATCACCGTGGTCGTTGATGATCCGATGACGTAATGTGGCCATTCTAGACGTCAGAATAGAACACATCACTATCATTGTTCTATGATCCTTCTACCGCGCTCTTGACACTTTCACTTGCATATGTTTTCTTGCTAAATTTTTTTTTTCAATATGTTTCTTGTTGCTTTGCTCCTATTGTAAATGCGTTAGAAGGCGTCTCCATATTGTTATACCTCCTTTTTTCCGGGTGACTAACGTGTGTTCCTGATTTTCGCATATTTATTCATGTATTGGTTAGACATATGTGATAAACTTGTTTTTATTCGGAAATTTCACAATTAGCTTTTTGCTGTGGTAAAAGATTGTGCATGCAAAAATGTTTGGAAATCGAAGGAAACATTTACAGTATTATGGCAGCGCATTGCGCTCATGTCATTTACATTTTTGAACGGGCCTTTTCTCGTCGTTTATTTGTGATGACGGACACCATATCCACCGACGTGCGCGTGGTGTGTTTGCTGAAAAGGACAAGCAAAGGTTTCCAAAATTCAAGAATCAATCGACTGCTTTCTCTAAAGCAAAGAAGCGTTAGGAGCATTAGAACCTTTCCGAGGCAGGACGAGCAACCGCACGCGTGCTTCGTCACGTGGTGAACTGGCTGAAAGTGTACGAATATAAGCTCTCTGCGTGTAACTGATAGAAAAGACATATAACATTACACAAAAAGGGAAAGTACACAAACGTGATGTCTAGCGACGCGAAGCTGCCTTCCCTTGTGCCCGGCGAGCTTGTGGTTGTCGACGTAGCGATGCGAGCCGCAGGGGGTGCGCGCGTGGCGGCGGCAGGGCCTCTTGAAGCCGTACGTCTGCTGGTAGGCAAGGATGGGCCGGTGCGTCAGCGTCTTGCATCGTGGACGCTTGTAGACGCGGCGCGCCCAGCGGATCTCAAGTCAGTAGCCCTGATTTGGAAACTGGTGTTGTGCATTGATATTATATGTATCTGGATATCTGTTATTTGATATTGATATTGGGTATTCGAAACAGGATCTCGATTGTTGGATCGATTGAACTTTACAGCTCTAAAACCTTGCAGCCGCATTTCTTGTTGACATGTACACGTGTCGCGTAGATGTTGTACTTCTTCCACGGATAGTGCGTCCAGCCAAACTCGTCGATGTATGGCTTCTCTTCGGGAGTTTCAGGCTCAGCCCGAGCTGCAGGAGTCGCCGGTTTCGCAAGGTGTTGTGGACGTGCTAATCTCTGATAAATGTGAAAACTTCATGGTCAGTTTTATTTAATGCATGTCATTCCCATCAACGAGAACCAGAGTTCTAGGAAAGGCTAGCCTTAGGGCCACTGGGCACAATGTTCCTTTCGGCTTGCGGAATCGCTGAGGCGGCCTTCTTCGGAGCGGTGGCCAGATGAGTAGTGGGTGCGTTATGCGTGATTACTGGATGTGCCGGCACAGCTGGAACCGCGTGGTGCGCAGGCGGCGCTACCGGCTGTGTCAATGAGTCATATTAGAAATATGTAGTTCAGCGTTTGATTATGTATGAACTCAGTGTCAGTTCAATACATATGTATATGTAACTATCACCATATATTTAACGTTTCTAAATGATGCAAAAAATGACGTCAACCTCCTCGTTTGCTTCCTCATTTTCTGTTGGCGTATTCTCGTCGTCGTCGGTGTCTGCTGCTTCGTGTACGTTCGTTAAAGCGGACTTGTCTGCTTCATCGACTACTGTAAAAGATGTCTCAAATGTACTGTATATTTCGTACGATAAGTTCGTCAAAAGGTGTAGTTCATATATCTGTGAACGAAATTAAATGAGAATACAATACAAGAAGATGTAACATACCGTCATCACTTGGTGAATCGGCCTTTTCCTCTTCAGTGGCGTGATGATCCTTAATTGGCCATTAAATATGCATAATATGTAAATATTAAATTGTTGCGAATTTGTCAAATGATAGTCTTTGTCCGACCTTATGCTCATGGTGATGCTCGTGGTGATGATGGTCGTGCTCGTGTGCGTATGCGGCCGTCACGAGGAACGCAACAAAGAGAACCGCCAGTGGCGTTCGCATCGTTGTCCTTTTCAACGCAAATAAAAGCAAGGCTTAGTCTACGGCTCTGAAATTAATTGGTTCCCTTGCTAATTAACGCGGCGCTATGCGTACTGTTCATCGTCACGGGCACTAACACTAAGACACAGTGAAATCATCAAGGTTGTAGAAGTCGTCATGGAAGAGAAGAAAAAATTGCCACATTTACTAGATTAAAAAAGAAATGACTGGAATCGAACAGTGAACTTTCGCGGCCTCTTTAAACGGCTTCTGCCTTCGGCTGCGTTGCCATTTGGCTTCGTTAAGGAGACGTTATTGGCTCTGACGAGGAAGTGGCTGTTAACAGTAGACTATTGTCTGGTCTGTTTTGTCTGCGGACTCGGAGCTCTGTGACGGAGCTTGAATGAATGACTGCGTATCAATCGATAGGCACGGTGTTTGGTCCTATTGAGAATTGTCGTAAATGTTTCACATACTTTTTTTGCCTGCGTTCTGACACTTGAAAAAGGTATGACACCTTACATTAGATATTAGATTTTTTAGTTGTGCTTCAAAACATTCGAACGCATACCCAGAGCACCAAAGAAGAGATGAAGGAGTGATCGAAGCAACAGTTCTTTTCCTAATTGGACAATCTAATTAAAGTGAATGCCACGTGGTGTTTCGTCAGCGGGTGCATCAAACTCTTGAATGTAGTTTTGAACATGGCATTTTTCAGTTCAGGAAATGACATTTATACATGTTTGTGCTTCTTTTGTATGCATGGACGATGTAGTAATAATAGCAAACGTTTCATTCATATGGCAAGACAAATTCTCTCGTGGGTGTCATCCATCATTAACTTAAGCCTCAATGCCTGATTCGGGAGCGAAGCCGGCCTCGCGCTTTCCGACCACCGAGTAGCCGCCATACGGGTAGCCCTGGAGAGTTAAAGAAATATTAGACTCCTTGGCATAACATTCGAACAATTCGAATACAATGAATGTACTTAAATATACATATTTTAAACACGAATAAAATGCTCGAATTACTCATGCATATATTTGTTATATATACTACCAATGAAAAGCTCTATTTACACTAAAACTTACATATCCGAATCCGCCGTATCCGGCGTAGCCGCCATATCCTCCATATCCGTACGGCAAGTACTGAGCGTCAGTGACGGCCGACAGGGCGCAGAGAACGGCGAGAAGAGCGAGGATGCAAGAAAGAGTGGACATTGTTGAGGAGGAGGATGAGTTGATGATGCTGTCTTCCAAGTCTACCCACCGACCTTTTATACTCTCCAGGTGTCAAAGAGGAGAGTATGTAAACAGAGTAAATATCCTTTTTCCGATGTCCTTCTTCTCCTCTTCTACCGAATATTTTGCCATAGGCACACAGTAAGTAGCATGAACTCTCTTGGCAGCACACACATTGTCCATGGCTTCATCCTGCGCACTTGACATACAAAAAAGTGAACTAGAGTATAGCAATTGGAAGAGGCAGAGAGAGAGAAAGAGAGAAAGAGAGAGAGAGAGAGAGAGAGAGAGAGAGAGAATTGTCCTGAAAGAGTAACTGGTATCAGCAGCATTTTTCTCGCCTTCTGGCAACATGTCTATTGGTGCTCGTTCTCATTCCTCCTTATCTTTCTCTCTCTCTCTCTCTTTGTCTTCATCCTTCCACGCTTGAGGCAGCCTGTTGGTTCGCGTACACAAACCAACGCGTTCCGCGCAAACTCAATGGCCTTGACAAAAAGTCAACAATCGTTTTGTCAAACGTCGTTCTTTCTTCATTTCTACTCAAGAAGAGTATGGTTGAATCCTTCACTGTAGGCACGGTGTTCACGTCGAAGCCATGTGTATATGTTATTCATTTAGAGAGAAACGTTACTGCACATTAAAACTCTTCTTTACATTGTAACGGACGGTGACAAATACATAATCTCGGAAGAAAACTATCAATCCCGCTCATGACGTCCAGACGAGTGATGGCGTGAGCTCTGTAATGATAAATCTATAATACATTTTAATTTGTTCTCCTCTAATATGCTATATTTTTTCCTTGAGAAAAAGTTTTTTTTTTTTTTTTTTTAGAAATTATCAACTTTGTCCAAATCGACTCATCAGTATGGAAACAACAATGACAAACGTGTCCGTGATGCTTGTGTACTTCTTCAGTTTCTTCGTGGTGATGAGCAGCGTCGTTCTCTTCTTCATCTTCATGCTGCGGCTCTTCATGGTGCGGCCTCTCGTGGCGAGCTTCGACGGCGTGGTGTCCTCCGTGAAGATACGATGAGTGTCTCGAGGCGCGAGACGAATGAATTCGCTGAAATCATAACATTCTCTAATGAATTAAAAATTAAAAATGAAGCTATATTTATGGTAGGAAACACTTGTAGACTTGGCAATACATTTATGACTTCTATATACATGCATAAATGCTGATACCTCGTGGTGTCCGGCTACCGGGCTTTCAACACCTTCAGCTTCTTCTTCTTGTTCATGATCATGACCATGATGAGCAGCAGCGAGGTGATTCGAAGAGTCTTCTTCAGCCTCGTCGTGTTCATGGTGGTGATGATGGAGACCGTGAGGCACTGCCTGTTCTTCTTCTTGTTCTTCTTTCACGTGTCCATGACGATGTCTGCTATCTTCATGCTCGACCTGTTCAGCTTCACCTTCTTGAGCTTCACCGTCTTGTGCTTGCCCTTCTTCAGCTTCAGCTTCTTGTGCCTCGCCTTCCTCAGCTTCACCTTCCTCTACAACCTGCTCCGGCTGTTCCTCTTCCACTTGCACCTCCTCTTCAGCTTCTCCTCTGCTCGAACCTCCGTGCTCGTCCTCTTCTACAGATGCTGCATGATGCACAGGCTGCTCTTCTTCTTCCTCTTCAGCCGGCTCCTCTTCCATTCCTCTTGAGCTTTCAGCCTCAGCCTCTTCCTCAACGCGGCCATGTTCATGTTCATGCAGTGGAAGATGCTCGTGTTCTTGCAAGGATTCCTGAGAAGCTTCCTGTTGTTCGGCAGCATCTTGCTCTTCTTCTTCTGCGTGGACAGAATTGTGATGATGATGTGGCTGCTGCGCTTCTTCAGCCGAAGCTTCCTCTTCAATTCCACGAACGTGTCTATGGCCATGTTCGGCTTCGTGTTCTTGGGATGCTTCAGCCTCTGGCATGTATTCCTGTCGTGCTTCCTCGGCGTCCTCTTGCGCCGCGCCTGAAGTCTCCTCGTTAGCCTCATCGATGGCCTCTGCAGAGCCAGCTGCCGCCACCTCTTTCTGTACGCCTTCAAATGAGGATGAGTCATCGCGAAGCAGCCTCTCAATATGACGCTCTTCCGCCTGCTTCTCATGCGACATGACATCCGCTTCCTGGCTCGGCTCTTCTTGAAGGGCCTGCTCTTCTGCGGAATTCTCTTCAAGCGATTGATCTTCAGCTGGCGCAGACTCGTCGGGGACAACAGCTGCTTCTGCCTCCTCCTCGTCCGGTAGACCATAGTCGCGTTCAGATGCGTCGTGCTTATCTTCGACTTCAGCCTCATTCGCGTATCCCGCGCGCTCTGCTTCCTCCTGAAGCTAAGATTGAAACTGTATATCCATTCAAGACGTTTATAATTGTAAATTAGTGAGAATATGTGCACGCCAAGTTTTCTGGAATATTGCCTGACTTCTTCCATATGCGGTTGATGCACTTGTTCTTCGGCGATGACGTCAGTTTCCGTCTCTGGTGCTGCTGCAGAATCATCAGCTGCCTCATCATCGGTGGTTTGATCCTCTTCCACGGGCTCCTGAGACGAAGCCGGTTGAGCTTCCTCATTCGTGATCGGCGTGTCTCGTTCGTCCTCACTGTCAGCGGCTTCGTCGTTATGTGACACTTCCGGCTCTCCAAGCATCTGAAGGATGGAATGGTTGGATATCGGAGAAGAATTACATATAATAAAACAATTATTGGAAGAATTGTTGCATGCTTTTGCAAATTAATGTTTGAAAAAATATTGACGAATTAAAACAAACTTGTTGAGAGTTACATACCTGTCCTTCGTCGTTCAGGCTGGCTAGTGTTGCCTCATTGTCAACTCCGAACGTTTCGCCAACCTGCCCTTCAGGCTCCTTTCCTTCGATACCAGCAAGTGCAGCTTCGACTGAAAAAGAGAATGACAGCATTTGAAATGAATTCCTTGTTGAGAATCGAACTGGGGAATGACATTATTTTTAGACGTCATAAGAATGCATTTTTTTTCTTTTGAAAAGATAAAACTAGTAATAAATCGCAAACCGTCCGCATCCGACAGCGCAAAGTCGTCTTCATTTGCATCGAGCGGTTCGGCGGATTTGTCTGCATCGTCGTTATTCTTCTGAAATATGTGATTCAGGTTGAAAATCGTTTCAGAGCAGCGAAAAGGAATTAGTATCAGTCGTATTCAATATTTGTTTCAGTTTTAAATTTAAAAAATTAAGAATTATTATCTATAATTGTGTAATTACGCAATTTTGGTGAAATCATGCCGAGACAGGCTGGACATGTTACGAGTTACCGACAAGTTCGTTTGCTGGCTCTTCGCTGTTGGTGCGGCGTGACTGGCTGCTGCTCTCATCAACAGCAGCGTCTTGTGGCAGATCCGACGCTTGGGCGATGGCGCCAGCCGCTAATAATAGCGATAGAATCGAGAGAACAGGGCGCATTGCCCTGTAATTGTTTGGACATTCGAAAGTTGTTTTTTTTTTGTTCAATGGCTCAGTAGTAATTGATTGATTGAATAATTAGTAAGTCATAATGGTTTGAACAGTCGGCCAATGGAAGAATTGAGCAAACGAATTTAAAGCAAAAACCAATTGAAGAAATGACAAGTTAAAAAAGAAAAGATTGATGGAGGAAGATGAGAGAAGAGACACTTTGCTCTGGCCTTTCTTCTTCTTTAATTAGGAAGTGGAAAGGAAGCGAACGTCTGGCGATTGCTAACCATTTTATATCGAAGTAGTCATTTCGAATGACAAAGTTGTGTCTAGTGGCAAACGCTAATTACAACTGTCAGACACGTTTCATTCGAGCGTTAATGAGTAATTAAGTCACGTAGCAACAAACTGTTCAAACTGGGCTTGCGCATACATAATTAAGAAATGAAACAGTAACAACAACAGGATAATTATCAACTTTGTAAGCGTCTTGACTCCTACATAATAATCTGGTAGCGAAGAAAACAGCGGCACTGACAATGAGCATCTGGTATAAGATGAGAGATGGACTTTGACCGGAGTAACTCATAGGAAAACAGGGACATTAACATATTAAAAACGTCAGGTATCATATCAAATACGTCTAGTGACGCTAGAAAGGAATACGTTTCATAGTATGAATACGAGGACCCATAACACTGAAGCCTAATTACGTCTCTTCTCTAGTCATGCTAGAATTAACTTTGAATGAATAAGACACTTCATCGCCTGAGATATGAGCATTTATTACTTTTTTGAAAGACTCATCTTTCTCGAAAACAAAATTTCCAAACAAAACTTCGCTGCCCATTACTAGTATTTTTTTCTAAAATAATTATTTACTATTTCATACGAAGAAGGAATATATGAGATCGAAATTTGAATTCCTGATTCAACTTTATCCATAAGAGAGTACCATACTTAAAGGAGTATTTTTTTTCTTTTGAGTTGCGAGAGAATTCATACATATCTGATATGTTCCAGCATACATTGTAGTCGATATTCGAGTGATTCCTTTAACATCTTATATTCTTGGAAGGAAGAATAGCTTTGAATATAATTTATTCAATGTACACATAAACAGTAAGATTGTAGATGAATGTGTGCTGTTATCCTCGACTTCTTCAGTGATGACGAACGAATCGGCCGTGTGGGCGGTGCTTGTTGGCCTCAAGATGAAGGAGTTGCCTTGGCAGCAGCTGTTAACAATCTACGAAGCTACTCGACATCCAATCTCTTATTACTGTGACTTACTCTTACTTTTACTCTATTTACCCTACAAAAATTTCTCTTCTATAGAATTAGCATGTGTTGTTGTTGTTGCTATTACTGGGCATGGGCATCAAAAGATTCGAATAAGAAGACACTGAATTCAATACCCGTCTTCCTGAGCACGCCGCACAGCCGCAGGGCACTGGCAGAACACGCTGTCGACGCTGAAAAATGGCTGAGATAATATTAAAAAAAAAAATAATGCATCAAATATAATCGAAACAACCTAAAATGATGTGTCAGATAGAATATAATTAAGAGATTTTTTTTTAAGAATAATAAAACTAATTCCGAACGTGATGACGACGTGGGCATGGCACGGCAACGGTCTTGACAACAACTTGGTTCTGTAAAAATGTGTGAGGATTTAGTGACGTCATTCTTATCTTTCAAAATATGTAATTTATGTAATATACTTAAGGAATCCTCTCGAAACTAACATGGTGCTTGTTGACACGCAGCGACCGTCCTTTGTGCCCGGCGAGCTTGTGGTTGTCGACGTAGCGATGCTGGCCGCAAGGGGTGCGCGCGTGGCGGCGGCAGGGCCTCTTGAAGCCGTACGTCTGCTGGTAGGCGAGGATCGGCCGGTGCGTCAGCGTCTTGCAGCGCGGACGCTTGTAGACGCGGCGAGCCCAGCGGACCTGATTTTTTTTTAAAGATATTTTATTTATTTATATATATATATATATATATATTTTAATCATACATTTTATTTATACTTCTTAGTTATTTTATTTATATGTTTTCGGGCCAAGGTCAATTGATCAATGATCCATGTTCATTGTCCCACTACGCACCTTGCAGCCGCACTTCTTGTTGACAGCGTAGCGCGTCGCGAAGATCTTGTACGTCCGCCACGGGTAGTGCGTCCAGCCGGAGTCGTCGACGTACGGCTTGTCGCCACGGCTGCCCTCCTCGGGCTCGACCGCGACCGCGTCGGCGACGGCTTGCTGCTCCTGCTCATACAAGGTCCTCGGCTTCTGCGTAAGTGTCATATCGCAAAAGGCGACATGCATGACGGAACCGGGAGGGAATTTACTAGGATAATTAGTTATCAATCAATAGTGTTCATTTTCTTCTTTTTTTTCATTATGACCGCACCTCGAACTGCGGGGAGCGCACGCGACGTGCGGTCCGTTCGACGACGACAACTGCCGGCTCCTCCTCCGCCTGTTCCTGCTGCTGCTCCTCTTCCTCTGCTTCGCCAGCCGGCTCTTCCGTCTGCTCCTCCTGAACGGCCTCCTCCTCTGGCTCCTCGGCAACCACGACAGGGATGACTTCCTCGACGATGCCGTAGCCACCACCGCCGCCGCTGTTGCTGTTGCCATATCCGCCACCAACAACACCATCATTTCCAGGCACACCATAACCGCCGCCGTTTCCACCGTAGCCTGGTGCCTCCTCCGCAACTGCCTCCTCTTGCTCGTTGTCAGCGACAGTCCCTTCAGGAGTCACTTCCTAAAAGTATTCTGTCATGATACAGGCATAATCAGCTGCTGCTTCTTGTGTAACATTAAATAGCAAAGTTAAAAAGTAGTCGCCTCTTAAGGTATTCATGAAGATATATTTACATAAGTATTTGTATCGCACAAATGCACGGATGATATGGAACACACACCTCGACGAGCTGCATCTCCTCCTCCTGCGGCTGGAGCGGGGACTCTGCGGGCTGCGTCTCTTCTTCGGCAGCTTCCTCCGCCTGCTCGTCCTCGGCTTCTCTAGCGGCCTCCTGAGGGGTTACTTTTTTTTCTTTTTTTTTCTTCTTCAGAAATTACTAAACAATTTTGAACAAAACAAAACGTTCTAACTTCTACAGCCTGCTCTTCTCGCTGTTGCTGCTGCTGCTCCCCTTCAGGCTGCTCTTCTTCCTGGTTGGCCTGCGCACTCTCTTCGACCTCGCCTTCTGGCTCTTCGGCTGCTCCTTCCTCGTCGGCAGCTGGCGCCGCGACCGCCGCTTCCGCCGGCTCGTCAGCGATGGCGCCCGCAACCTCGGTCGCCTCCGCAGCGGCCGCTTCATCCTCACGCTGTGCCTCTTCGAGTGCGCCCATCACTGGAGTTTTTTTCAAATGTATGTATTTATTTATTTATTTATTTATTTTATTCTAGTTAAAAAGGTTTTTTACGGACGTTTTTTGCGGAAATTCACACGAATTTTTATTTGATCGCACTCTATTAACAGCAAAAACAAGCAAGGTATGTCACTACTGTCTCACTGACAGTCCGGATCTTGAGTCGCGTCGCCTTCCTCGGCGAACACGGGCACGTTCTCTGGCGGCGTTTCTCCGTCGTCTTCCTGTGGCAATTACTTTGTACGCCTTTCTTAGGCTTGCAATCAAGTAATCAAAGTAAACAGATGAGCAGAAACCGTCACGAACCGGCTCAATCTGTGCATTCTCGCTGCCCGCCTCCTGTTGTCCGTCAGACGGCGACGACAGCTCTTCGATCGGCGCATGGTTGGCTGCCGACTGAAGGTTCGCCGTCGCGGCGCCCACCAGGAGCGCCACAAGGATGAGCGCAAGCCTCATCTAGAGACATCGGTTCAAGAGTAATTATCAAAATCTAGAGTAATTAGCAATTAGCGAGAAATTATTAACAAAAATACTAAGCAATACAGTGTCCAGTCTTGATTGCGCGTTTGTGAACAAATTTCTATGGGCGCTAAAGTTCAGATTGTCAGAAAAATTCTAATTGGAAACAGATATAATTAAAAGATTTTAACATTTTATTGTCTTTCAATCACATGACGCCACCTCCAATCCAGCGGCAATTAATTGCCTTAAATAGGAGAGTGCGAGAAAGCCTTCGCATGGTGCTGTTAGTTGTGGCTGCTGTTGTACATGAAATGGCGTTGAGGCGATCGCTAAAGGGCGACCGCATTGGTGGCTTAATTGAAATCGTGCTCACAAAATTCCTTCACTCTGTGTCTATCTTCTTTGCTCCTCTCTATCTGCTTTGATTACGCTCTTTCTCTAGCTGTCTCTCTCCATCCACCTGTTTCCTAATCAAAACATCAATTTTGACAATTCCTTTGTTTGGACAGCCTCTATCGACACCGCCCACTTGGCAATACACACAGTTGATGCCACGTATATGTGGCTGCTGATCAGCATCCATTCTTTATTGAGCAAGTATATACCAGAAGCCAACAAAGAATGATACATCGCTCTCTCGGAGTGCTCTTAGAGAACACGAAAAGCTCAGACACAACAATGGCCTGAAGAGTACGCAGACGCCTCCGTTAATGAGACGAGCGAGAAGGACGAGGGTCGTATATAAGAATAATACAAGGAGTGCTTTTCGAACCAGTTTTTCGGGACCTTTCGTTTCTCGTTGTCTTTCCCCTCCAATATCTTTTTTTTATGTAAGTCCAATAAGTTTTTTTTTAAGTCTCTTTTTAAATTCTACAATCGCTATCAGCAAACAGATATTGAAGAAATTTTTAAATAGGCAATAAATATTTTCTTCTCGTTGATAGGAGTGGAGATGGACTCGTGGCTCTTGCTGGTGCTGACCGGGCTCGCCATGGCCGCGGCGGTGTCGGCTGGCGGGCCATACCAAGTGCCCGAGGAGGACGACGCTGACCTCGAGCGAGACTCGCCCTTCACATGGGAGATCGCGCCAGACGGTCGAAAGTTCCGCGTGAGTTTAGGAATACCTATTTCCAATGGGTTTTTCTATACCAATAAATGGGTTTTTCAATTCCAATTAATGAGTTTTTTTTCTTCTTCAGAATGTTTACATAATTAATTAATTAATTCCAATTAACCTCTCAGGTCTACACGCACGAGACGAACTGCCCGCACGGCTTCAACAAGAAGGTCTTCATCAAGCGCACGCCCAATCACATCGTCAAGTACATACGCCTCAAGAAGTGCGGCTGTCATGTAAGTGTTTATGTAGTGAGTCAATGGCGTAGCGTAACTGCTGGCTTTATGTACATACATATTGCGAAATATTCGCTAGCAAATAACGATGTCTTCCAAGTCAACTCTGCAAAGGGGATCGCGTTGTCCAGTAGATATTTTGTTGTATATGGTTTATCTAAATTTTGTTTATCATTTGCAGATAAAGACGACTCGAAAGGTCTGGGTTGGCAAGCACCGCGCTCTCTGGTACAACGGTCCGCGTCAGGCCAAGGTCAACTTCGTGCACTGTGCGTATTTAAATTATTTTTTAAACTGTTATTTGCCGCTTAAATAAAGTACTCTATTTCAGCACCCAAGAAGACATGCAGAGCACACCGCAGCGGACATTACTAAGCCAAACATTAAAAAAAATTTTGTTTTTATCGACAATCAATGGTTTATTAATGCATATTTGCCATAATAAACGATATTGTTTGCTGCTGTTACAAAAGAGCAAGGCTAATCCAGCATTGCATGCATGTGAACATGATTGTCACAAAAAAGAAGCAACTGTGAAGGAATACTATAAAATATAAACGGCGTTACGAGATGGCGTGGCCTTAAAATTGCCCGACACTCGGCCGTTTTTTGGCAATTGCAGTCATTTCTCTCTAAATCATTTGTTTCAGGCAAAAAGGATTTATGTCAGTTGTTGGCTCCTGAATGCTCATGCATTTGACAACGATGAGGTTGCTTCGAAAGAAACGGAAATTACGATCCCATAATGGTGACTGTAAAACAATTCGGTTGCGAACTGTAGAAGCATTAGATTCCAATTACACCGAAGCAAGGAAGGACAAGACTTGAATAGCTGTAGAGAAGTTAAACTCGTCATGCCATTTTTTTTACGTTTTTTTTATGTATGCACCTAGCCATAAAATCGTTGGTTAGTTAATCTGTGCCAATCATGTGCGTTGAAATATGATTTACGCAAGCGGGAAATCTAAATTTGGCTTACAAAATGAAGGTCATATGCGGCGAGCGTGAGTTCAGCATCGTGATATTAATAGACATAAATCCTCTTTTTATGGATGACTCGGTGGCCTCAGCCGTGCCTTGTTTATCGCCTCGCGGATTACGTGAGTGTTTCGGGTCGCTTTTTGCGATGCGTAAAGTGTCGAGAACAGCCGAGTCGTCAGTCAGTGGCTTTTTTTTTTTGCTCTAATTGCAACAACATTCATTGTATTTTTTGGCCGTTTATGAATATCCGTCCATTATTGCATTTCAGCGCGCAGCCGTATGCAATTGATTCTTCTATTTTTTCAGCACATTGGTGCCAAACGGCTTCAAAAGTCATAATGAATTAATTTTTTGTGATTCACACGAAACCACAACAACTAAACAGTAGCGGCATAGACTGCATGAGCCTTCTTTCTAATGATCTTCTTATCTTTATACTCCATCTTACAATATGCACATCATTGCTTAAGAGAGCCTCTCTGTATGCCTCCAGTAGGGCGTGCCCCAGATCCAGACGTTGGATTTCGAATGTGAAAACATAGTCGGGCATGGCACTGGGCCCCAGTAACAATATTAAATGGCAAAAAAAATGTTCAAAAAATATTTTTTCCGTGAACAGGTTAAAGTATGGATAATTTCTGAATTGATGTATCTCGCTTCAAACTCAAAATTTTTTAATTTTCTTTTTTTAACGGAATCAACGTTGGATTCTGAACAACATCAGCCCAGATCTCTTTCAGTCAACTACTTTTTTTCACATCGAAAAATTACTTTTAATATTTGAATTTGACGGTTAAGTTCCTTATACTCATTTGTGTGTGGGTGTTATATCTCAAAATATAGAGCATTAAAAACTATATAACATATATTCGTTCCGTTTAGTGTAGAGGTCCCGAAGGGGGTAAACAATAGCCTCAAATTGGCGTACCTCGGAGATGTGGGATTCAAGGAATGCGTGATAAAGAAGTTAAATTCTTGTTTTTCAAACCCTTTTGCGTGCTTTTACCGCGGGAAATCTGCAAAACAAACATCAGTTCTGACCTTAGTGTGCTCCGTGGAGCAGAATGATGTATTGGATGAGTGATAAACATTACGATCGCACGAAAAGTTGGAAAATGCGGATCTGTCAGTTTTGACGCGACCGCCATAGGATAATCGATACTGTCATTGTTAGGGACGCCCTATCCAGATGTAAATATTTTTATGTTGTAGAGAATTTTGTCGCGTACTGAATAGTACTATCCGCATTCTGTTCTCACTGAAAACATTGAAAATACAGCGATTCGAATAGTTTTAGGTCATTTTCTGACAATGGCTGAAAAATCGAAAAATGCGTTTTTTTCATGGAAGATGATAATTTTATGAAATTTTGATATGGAGCTTTTTTGAAAAGAAGCACGTGCTGAATCGAATGAAATGGTTCAGTTTATGTTACAACAAGAATTTAACTTCTTTATCACGCATTCCTTGAATCCCACATCTCCGAGGTACGCCAATTTGAGGCTATTGTTTACCTCCTTCGGGACCTCTACACTAAACGAAAAGAATATATGTTATACAGTTTTTAATGCTCTATATTTTGAGATATAACACCCACACACAAATGAGTATAAGGTACTTAACCGTCAAATTCAAATATTAAAAGTAATTTTTCGATGTGAAAAAAATAGTTGACTGAAAGATATCTGGGCTGATGTTGTTCAGAATCCAACGTTGATTCCGCTAAAAAAAAGAAAATTAAAAATAATGATATTAAAGAAAGTTATGGGGACTTCAACTTATTCCATACATTTGCATGCCCAGACAAGGAAAAAAATTTTATAACAAAATTGACCTTCTAATTTTCTTCATAGTGCGCTTGGGTACCCCAAATTAAATTTTGGATAACCAAATCAGAAATTTTTGCCCCGGGGCAGGCTCCCACTGAGGACTGCTTGATCCTAACAGAGAGGCTCTCTTAAACAAATGCTCCGGTGAAAGAAACTAACTTAACCTGTTTTTTCAGCTGTTATTTTTTCTGTCCTCTCCCCTAATTTGCAATGAAAAAAAGACGTGAGATATCATTCTTCGTTCCCTCTGCTTATAGCGTTCCTTTGAGCAGCCAGTAAAGCCATTTTAGGGTTCTGTGACACGTGCAATCTGGCACATCCAATAATGCTCATTGTCAAAAGATCGGACGAGGTGAAAATGTATTGTTGCGCTAATCCATCACAAGTTTGTTACAGAGAGTTGTCCTTCGTAAGCTGCTAATTAAATCTTTTCTGAACCGTTTCAACCTGTGTATGTACCACCCATCATTTGGTACCATTGGTTAATGATATCCATGGATCATTAACCTAGCCAAATTTATACTTCGACATCATGCGATGATAGAAAAGTCGTTGATTGGAAATTCGTGCAAATGTCTGGTTAAGTGGCGCCGTTTAACAACGCCCATTATCGCTGTAGTAAAGTCAGCTGAATCGGATTTAGTCCATGCCTAAACCCATGATGAAGAAGAGTGCTTTAGGGGAGGAGAGGGGGGGGGATTGGAGCACAGTGTTCCGAGTCCAAAGACTGTGGCCGCGTTTGGTCCGGTGTCATTTGATTCCTGCGGCCGTCCACGTCAAGAAGATAGAGAAATAGACGAAAAGAGAGAGAGAGAGAGAGAGAGAGAGAGAGAGAATGAGAGGAAGAGAGAGAGAGAGAGAGAGAGAGAGAGGAGAGGGATGGGACGAGAGAAAGAGACGGAAAGAGAGAGAGAGAGAGAGAGAGAGAGAGAGAGAGAGAGATAGAGAGAGAGAAGAGAGATAGAAAGGGAGAAAGGGAGAGAGAGAGAGAGAGAAATTAATCGGATAATCTTGACGACGTCGCCGCCCGTGATCGAGTTCGGCTTCTATGCAGATCACCGAGTGGCGCAGATCATGAGCCAAATTCAGAGAGGGAGGCTAGGGATGATTACTACGTCCACGGATTATCCCCGCGTCATGTTTTCATTTCTTTTTTTATATTTCCTGTCTGTTCTCTTTTTTATGTTTCTTTTTTTTGTCAAAAATAACCAGCCTCATTCATGTATTACTCTCTTTTCGCTAGACATTCACATTCTTTGACCTCGATATGAATGATGCAACTTTGTATGAATGTAACTCGAGAATTCCTTTGTTTTCACACACATAAAAGGGTTGAGAATGGAAGAGAGATTGATTGTGAGAGAATAGAGCGAGAGAAGGAAAAAGGAAAGAGAGAAAGATAAAGAGAGAGAGAGAGAGAGAGAGAGAGAGATAGAAGGAAAATGAGGGAGAGAGAGAGTGCGAGAGAGAGAGACAGAGAGAGACAGAGGAAGACAGTGACTCAATGAGTCGCTCGCCTTACGTCTCTTCTCTTCATTCATGGAGTGCTCTCCTCTCACTTTTTTCTTCTTTCTACTCCTTTCCTCTTCGCTAATATTAGGCTTCTCCCCTGCCCTGTGTTTGGTGGACGCCACATGTTCCATAGAGTGCAAACGGACCAGGATGCCGTAGAGAAAATAAACAAAAAGTTTTTGTGCCTCTTTTAAAGTAGGTCTTGCTAAAAGCGATTTTGGCAGCCATGTTTAAAAATGTTTCTTTATACTAAACATTTGCCACTTGTGCCACAAGCTGGCTCTCGCTATTTTCCTCATCTATGTATAGGACGAGAACGGGCCATACAAACGCAATCATACTAAGTCAAACTAGATGACGATAGCCGAGCGAAATGGTCAACATGGAGAGAGGGAGGGGAGAGAGAAGGAGGACAACAAGCAAAAGTGGTATCCTCCCCCCTCCTCCCCTGTTCCATCTCTTGCCTCCAGGGCATTGTATATAATAAAGTAAAGATAATACGGGAATAGATGGAAAGATGTCGAAGAAAAGAGGGAGAGAAAGAGAGAGAGAGAGAGAGAGAGAGAGAGAGAGAGAACAAGAGAGATAGAGAGATGGAAAGAGAGAAGTTAGAGAGATTGACAGAGAGATGGGGAGAGAGAAGATTGAGGTATGGAGAGAGAAAAAGAAATATAGATAGAGCACGAGACAAATGCATTTGCCTAGCATTCTTTTGCCATCACTCTTCAGCTCCCCCTCATTGAAATTGTGCGTTCTTCGTTTTCTCCGTCTTTTCTCTCTCCCTCGGTCTCTGCCATCTTTCTAGCTCACCAATTCTCTCGCTCCACCTATGTTTCAATCTCTCTCTCTCTTTCTCCCTCTCTCTCTCTCTCGCTCTCTCTCTTCATCTACCTCTCTCTCTCTGCCTCTCTCTCTCTGACTCTCTCCGTCTCTCTCTCTGTCTCTCTCTCCCTCATCTCTCTCTCTCTCTTTCTCTCTCGCCCCGTCAATCCCTGTTCCGCCTCCTCCCTTTTTGCCTCTCTCGCCGTTCCCTCTAGCACCACTTGAGTGCGCCTCTTCTCGGCTACTCATCTGACCACCGCCACAACAGCTTCTTCTGCTGCTGCTAGCTGCTCTGTGCAAAAATAAAATTAAAAAAAACATGAATGTTTCACGACACTTTGGCCAATCACGTGGGCTTGGTCTTACTTTCGTTGCCTGTTTCCGGGTACTCATTCTTTTTTTTGTTGCAAAATTGAAAATTTCGCTTCCATTGAGATGCAAAGTAATGATGCGCACATTGCCTAACAGAAATTTTTTTTCCTTTTTTTTCTCTGGTTACCAGTGAAAGGAATCATAAGAATGGCGTTTCCGAACGGCAAAACAAAACTGAAAAATTATGACTCAATCAAGCATTATTATGTCATTCGATTCGTCTAGATGTATGTATCTACATCAGTGACAGTGCAAATTCACTGGAATCACTATGCAAATGCTTTGTTTCTCCCATTTCCCTGCTCTCTCTCACCCTCTCAGTCTCCCGTTTATCTAACTTATATCCACGTTTTCTACTCTTTCCATTCCATTCCCGACTCTCTCTCTCTCTCTCTAACCCTCTCTCTTGCTCATTCTTTTTTCTCTCTCTCCATATTGTCCGACTCTCCGTATTCCGTCCGATGCATTGACAAGTGTACCCGTTCACTGATAACACAAATGTTCGAGCGGTAACAAATGTTTGCCCCTTTGTGAAGTCTTATTCGCGTTCTTACTATTTGCGTTCTTTGTATCACTTTCATCTGATACAGAGATTCATTGCCATTCATATATGTGATACAGAGAAGAAATGCGCCGTTTTGCCATTTCACGGATCTGACTCGTGGGTTGTTTCCGAATCGCTGAAGCACTGTGTTTGAGAGTGGTCTTTTCAGCTTCAGCTTGGCCTGCCCTTCTCTCAAGACGGTCTTTCCGCGTCTGGAGCATAAGAACCATATGACGATTGGGCTTCCCTACTTTGTTCTTCTGCTCTTCTGACGCTCTCCATTCCGTGCACTATCTCCCTCTCTCTCTCTCTCCCTCTCTCTCCCTCAACGAAGCTTCTCCTATGCGGCGCAAGACACGCGCAACAATCTGCGTCGTCATCCTCTTCCTGTGCCTTTGTCAGTTTTCAAAACTTGCACTTACTTGTGCATGCTAGCTTATTTATTTATTTATTTATTTATTCGTTGATATTTATTGTCGTATTCATTCCATCTTATACATTTATTTTTATTCATACCTTAATATTTTTAAAAGATTTTTTTTGTGTTTAGACACGTTAATATGCCAATGGCTCATGAATCGCGGCGAGTCTGCTCGCGCGAGTCCGCTGCTGCTCTCCGTGCCGGACATGTCGCAGCGTTCTGTGCTCGAGGCGCGAAATGAGCCGGACGCCGACACCGAATTAGAGCTTCTGACAACAGAACCGCCACTAGGGGTTTGTTGACTTCTTTTTTTTTTGCTTACAATAGTAAGCTTCAGAATGTCTTT
This sequence comes from Allodiplogaster sudhausi, assembly GCA_945643635.1. Taxonomy (NCBI): domain Eukaryota; kingdom Metazoa; phylum Nematoda; class Chromadorea; order Rhabditida; family Diplogasteridae; genus Allodiplogaster; species Allodiplogaster sudhausi. The sequence goes on along the minus strand of CALZFC010000035.1, from coordinate 1,686,219 downwards.
CCAAAAACAAAGTTTGTCGTTTTTGCTCTTTTCTCCTATATACTACAAATTTCATGATACACATTTCGATTAAAACCAAAATGAATATGTAAATGGTAATAATGCATTAATAAACATTTCATAAATAGTACAAACAAACATACTGACATTCCGTTCAGAACAGCACTTCCTTCTTTCTTCCGTTTCGTGACGCGAATCTGACGATCAATTGTGTGCGTTTGCCCAAGCAGCTCGACAAGGTCTGCGGCGGTGGCGTTGGCGACGGAAATGGCGGCGGGCCAAAGCTGCTCGTACTAGTTCTCTCTTCGCCCGGAAGGGAAAAGGTATGTATTGACGCTCCTCCATTGTATGAACATACATACACTCGCTGTCCAGACATAATTCCTCGCTGAACACGCGACATTTGCGTAATCAGAGCAAATCAGAGCAGCCTCTCTCTCTCTTTTCAATCAAAGAAATAGGAACATGGAAACTGAAAAGGGCACCGGAAGAAAGAGATTTGCATCGTAATGCTGATAAACATTGCAACACAAGCAAAACGTTCCACATCATGAATTGCAGATTCGAAATGCCATTCGTGAGTCGTGGGGAAGTGCAAAGAATTCGAAAGCTATTGAGGTATGGAGCACGAAACATATGTACCTATACAAATATCCATAAAGTATTCAGTATTTATACAATGTATTCATTCTTTTTGTGTTTTTACTTGCTAGCCAATAACGCAAATTAAAAAAAACCAAATATTTTTTTTTGTTCTTAGAGAGGCGACGCCCGTTTATTCTTCCTTATTGGAAGCGCAAAGGCCGATTCATTCCAAAAAGAAGCAGACACTCACGATGATATCATTGGCATTGATGCGGAGGATAACTACAAGAATCTTGTTTATAAGGTTTGGCGCGAGATATTTTTTTCTAATTAGAAGGAAGCATATATGTACATATATGTATGTAAATATGTAAATGGCTTACTTTTTTTGTAACGCGATATAATATTTCCTAGTAAATATAAACAAATACTTATATAGTTAAGTATGAGCATAAGTTTAGGTATATAAACATAAAAACAAAAAAAACCATTCAGGAAGTTTGATTACTTAAGGTCTTCTCGATCATGCATATTAGCACCGTAATTTGTCCTTCTCAATTTGTGCACAAAGTTGACGAGGTAATATTTTTTTCTTTTTCTTCTTCCTTTTCTTCTTTTTTCAAGAAGTTTAATTTAAGATTGCCGCATAATTTCTCAACTTATAATTAGCAGAAGTCGAATGCTTTTTCTTAACAGACGAGGAATTCCTTTTTGCAGGACGTCGTCTTCAACATTGACCGATTTTTCTCGCTTATCGGTCATACCTTCCTACCGCACCACTTGGCAATCTACTGCACCGTTTGGAGAAGTACGCGACCATTCCGAGATCCAAAGCATCAGTGGTATGCTCATTTTCGCTGTTTTCTTCGAATAATGCGTGAAACTTCCTTTATAATGATAATAAAGGAGAAGGAAAAGAATTAAGAATTTCTAATGACAATTCAAAGAGTGAGAGCGGAAACAACAAGAGAGCGATAGAGAAAGGGCGAGATAGAGAGAAGGAATTGAGAGAGATGCGGAACTTTAAGGGAAGAACCTACTTAAGGTATATATCATACGCTCAATACAATGGCACTCTGTATCCACCTTTCTGCTCGGGCTCTTCCTACGTGCTTACGACGCGCGCAGCAAGCAAACTGCTGCACAGTACAAGCAACTTCTCGCTCGTTCACGTTTGTTCATATTTTCTTTTTTTGATCACTCATAGAATTTTCCTATCTTCTTCTTCTTTAAAGCGTGAACATACATGAAATAAAAAATATAAAAAAAATAAATAAAGATTATTTTTTTATCGTTAATAGTCTCTTCTTATTTATTTGCCTTTATTTCTCACTATCATCAGGTTGAAGACGTACTGATAACCGGAATGATAGCACAGAGGGCCGGCGTGCGGCGTGTCAGCCTCCCGAGCATGTTCCACGCGAATACGAAGGTATAATCTGCTCTTTTATATAGATCTAAAAAATAGTATAGTGCACTTTGGTCATACAAAAAAGTACTTCACTTTACTTGAAAAAAAAAACTTTTTTTTTCTAATCTTGAACAACTCTAAAAGTGAGTGAGATCACTCTTGAAAAGATCGTCAATTGCAGTTTTACTCGACGTGCCCTAAGAATGCGATTGGACGAAGGGCACTAATGTCAAAGCACGGTTTCAAGGTTCGTGTATTTTTATTCATGACATTTGCTTGTGTCGATGATCTGAAGGATGTATTTAATTTTTTTTGTTTGAATTCAATTTAATAAAATAATTTTTAAATATACAATTACACATAAATATGAATTTGACTACTTATCCAGTCTTTTCTATTCTTTTCGAACGATTTAGACGACAATGTCCATCAGGAGGGCATGGGAGAAGATGTCCGGCGAATGTCCGGCAAGCAATAATAAACCGGCCGAGACGAAATCTGTCGCAAAGGAGACGCCGCCAGCGGAAAAGAAAGAGGAAAAGAAAGAAGAAAAGAAAGAAGAAAAGAAAGAGGAAACGAAAGAGGAAAAGAAAGAGGAAAAGAAAGAAGAAAAGAAAGAGGAAAAGAAAGAGGAAACGAAAGAGGAAAAGAAAGAGGCGAAAGTTTCACCGCCAAAGAAGAATAAGAAGAAGAAGGCATAAAACTTCTGCTTATTTATTTTTTTGTTGTTTTACTATCAAATTATTTTTAAAGTTCTAAATAAATTTTTCAATGAGTTAGCAATAGTTATAGAATATTGTTCTTACACCTTCAGCATGATTTTTTTGCTCACTTTTGCATGCGATTGATCTGAGAATTGCTCACGTTTTCCCTCCAAGCCTTTCGCAGCTTGAAAGAAAATTATCCATAATTGTGCCCACTGAACTTATCAGTGCCTGCCATGAGTCTGGCTTTCGATTAGACGGGTGCAGCAACATTCTACCCCGTAATCTTTTTAAGCTTGAAGATGATAATATGTATATTATTGTGCCTTGTGCTATTTTGTAAGCTTTGTAAGTACATTTCAATAGTGCAACTTAGCGCACTCGTTTCAATGACTTAAAATGATTGTTCATAACTCATAAATCTAAAATAAAGTATTCCTTTTAGCAATGTATGGATGTAACATCTCATGATAGAATGCTTTTTTTCTCTCGATATCTCTCATTACAATAAGAAAAAAGTAATCAATTTAGAGACGACAAAAAGTTGCGTTGTCTGTGACAGTGAGGAATAGAGAGAACGAGGGCACAATTTGCAAATTAGAGGCAGTACGACAAAATGAGATAGAGAGAGAGTGTGTGGAGAACATGATAGGCAGTGTGCAAAAGATAGAGAGTACGAGAGAAGATAATGCAGGCAGTGAAAGATGGAGAAGAGAGCGAAAGAACAGTGGGAACGCCAATAACGCAGAAAGAACATGATAAATGTTGCTGACATGAAACCAAGTGGGGAAAGACTACGGTCCTTAAGAAAACAAGAAAGCAGTTCAACGAGAAGGAAAGACAGCGACAAAACAATTCGCCAATATTCAAATGTTGTAAGTGCTTTTGAGGTGAGGTTATGAAATGGTAAAAAGAGAACACAATTTTGTGTGAGATTGCTTTAGACAATAATGATCTATCGTAGGAAACGCTATTACAAATGTAGCAAACAAAAAATGTATGTCATCATATAGTATTTTTTTCCAAAAAAATTAATAAAATCTAATTAATCTCGCTCTGATCTGTTAAAGTAATATTTTTGATCTTGGGTATTTGGAATTTAGCATGGAGACCCTGAGAGGAGGCTTCTTATGTAAGATGCGGATATAATTAAGATTAAGCACTAGGGAAACTGAATGCGATAAAAATTACAAAAGTAAATAAAAAAGAATACAAGAGAAAGAAAAGACGGATACTTCTGTTCCTTTGATATGCCGAAGGGATGGCTGGTTCAAAAGTACAAAAAGAAAAATCATATTTGGAATGCATCCAGAATTCGCGCGAGATCATCCAGATGGTAAGAGATGACGAGATTCACACTCTACAAATTGATTAATTTTTTTGCTAACCTTCATTCTTCTTTTGTCTTTTGTTTTGTATTTCATTTCTATATTTTTGTAAAGTTTAGGCATGACCGATAATTCATACGAGGTGTCCATATTCATATTTTTTTACGTATCCAACCTCTAAGTCAGTCTTGTCCACGCAACGTTCGCAGTACGACTCGGAATCATGCGCCCAGACGGCGCCGAAAAGTTCGTCCTGGCAACGAAGAATTAATAATGTATGTGTCTCTTTTGTGACATTTCTATGCTTGAATATTTTAATGTTGATATTCATCAATGGAATAGTGAAAAGGCAGTGAACGAACATATTAGGGGGAATATTAATTAACAAATTAACTTACAAAACAAGTGTTGCAGACGTGCGGCGTCGGTCGCTCGTCCTCGGAGAATCCGGCATCAGCGATGGCCGCCTCGTGATCTTCGAAGAAGGCGCGGACACCAAGTCGACGCGCAAGCTCGACGTTGAAGTGCAGCTGGGCGAGCGAGCGCACCATGACACCACGTACCAGACGACGCACCTTAATTGGCCTAATTAGTTAGCCTAAATCAACTGGAGCAATTTTGCTGCTTTGACTTTACTACTCTTTAACGTGCACACATGCATATGTATCTTTCGAGAATCCCTTCAAAAGTGTGTGCTTTCAAATTACATACAATTCCATAAGCCAACAGCAGATGCTAGCGACAATGATCTCCACTCTATTTTAAAACGGAACCTCCTTGTCTGGAATGGGCGCCTCGCACTCGGCGACACGCCAGCACGCGTCGGCCATGCGGAGAATCGACTCGAAGAACTTAATTTAGGCACATTTTTAGAACTAATAACCTTCAGAATGAAAAACAGTTAATGCGTGGACGTTTAAAAATGTGTTTTGTGTAAAAATAAATATTGATAAAAGAAAAAAAAATAAAAAAAAGATTACAATTAGTCACACCTCAGTCCTATTGAATTCGCTGCGTTCGAGCGACGCGGTCAGTTGGCGCCGCGAGAGCGGCCCGACATTGTACGAGACATTGTTGCATGCGCCGAGCGCTTGCACCCAATGGACGCAGCCAATATTCACGAGGACAATGTCGCCGGGACGCTGCGCGAATCTGAACTCATTGCGAATCTGAACAATTTCGATTCTTAATAATTTCGAAGCTGAACAATTGAGTCGTCTATAATCTAGTCCTTCTTCGCGAAAGCGATCCTCTACCCATAGTAGAACAAAAGAAAAGAAATTACGCTGAAAAGTTTTTCTTGCCTTTTTTTTAAATTTATCATTGGAAGTCTGAAATAAAAAAGTAAGAAAAAAACAGAAAAATGTGAAACGAATGGGAGATTATGTACGTGCCTGTAGACTGGAATGCCTCGCTCGTGCAGATGCTCAACGACCGGCCACCACGAGTCGGCGAGGTACGAGAGATCCTAGAGCGGCAACTATGTGTATGTATATGTATGTTGTAATAATGCCATTTTAGATTTTTTTTGTATAAAAAAAGTTTCGAAAAAAGTGCCTATTGGTAATGACATTTTAGATTTTTTCTCTTTTCTTTTGTATAAAAAAAAGTTTCGAAAAAAGTGATTCTAAATAATATGCTTGGAAATGATTCGATAGAATGCGCCTTGGCGTACCCGCTCATCGCACATCCGCGCCACTTCGCCCCAATGTCGCTCGTCGACGCCGAACCACTCGCAGTCGCCGGGGCCAATGTTGACATTCACGGACGCGAGCATCAGATTCTCCTGGTGCGCCGGAGTTCGCGAGCCGGCCACCTGAAGCATCGAAGAAGTTTTACTGGTTATCTTTAAAAAAACAACAACAATAATTTTATAAATTCGCTATACAATGAAAAGAAACAAAAGTAAGAATTCATGAGTAATTTGTCTATATACCTTGAGATAGACTTGAGGAGTATTGAGGCCCTTGATGGAGTACCCGACGTAACGAAGAATGTCTGTCTCGTTCTTGATGCGCAGGAATTGTGGCAATTTTGTAAGCTCCTAAACAATTAATTTGATTATTACTAATGTTAGGCGTGTATATCGAGAATGTAAAATGGGCACAACCAAAATTGAATACCGCAAATTGGTCGGTGTACGGTGGATCTGTGATGTCGAGATTCGTGGCAAATTCGATTTCTTTCTAGAAAGTAAGATTTCACTTTTTTAGTGTCTTAAGCTAAAAAAAAACTATATGAAACCTTGGGAGACGTGAAGCGTGTTCCTGACGTCCGCTTTCGCGTGGTCAACGGCTTCGTTTCCTCCATCGGAAAGGAGAGCTCAGGCGACGCCGAATTCTCCTCTGAACAATAACGACAAAAATGCAAGAAATTCTTTTTTAAGTCATTTTACAAATACAGTAACGTTTGAAAAGAAATCGCAAAACAGCACCACGTTTAATGTCATTCGAATTGTTGTCTTCCGAGTCTCGGCAAACTTCTGCCGGCATTATCTGAGTCCGCTCTGTAATGTAAAGTAGTTGATTACTCCGTTGATAATGAATATTTCCAAGGAAGTCTTCGTATTTAAATCGAAAAAACTACTCTGTCGTGAAGGAAATAGTGATAAAGTTCTTGTTTCGAGCACCTTAGTGGTGATCAAACTCTTCAAAATTAATCAAAATAAAAGTAAAGTAGAGATAAAAATTGAAATAAAAATAGGGTACCTGAGAGTGCGCGCGACTGGTAGTCGGCGTAGCTGGCGATGGAGCGATAGGAGCGCTCGCTGTTGAAGTGCCACGTCGCCTTGCGCCGGCCGCCCTTCGAGAAGACACGTGGCATTGGCTGCTTTCGGAGCTGGAACAGAATGTCGGGCATCAATGAAACATACTATATAGTTTTTTTCCTCTCATTTTACATGTTCTCATCTTTCTTTTGAATACAGCATATTAATCTGTGGCTATTGAATTTCAAAGCACTTGCGCAATAGGGAATTAATGTCTGGAGCCGGCCGGCGCAAAGTCTAAGCCCGAGCAATACGCAATACAATTGTTATCGTATACAATGACAAAAATGTTTAAAATATAAAAAAAAGTATTTAAAATCAAGCTATCCTTTTTGACACCTCAGAATGGGGATATTTATGAGAGATTTAAAGCACAAAAAAGACGTCAAGAACATACATAAATTACCAACCTCAATCTTGCGCTCCGGCTGAAGTTGCGCAAGTCGCTCCGACGTGAACACGTTGATGTCAACGCCGACCAATTCGGTGAGTCCGCTGGGCAAATAATTTTGCACATGCTAACAAATAAGTTATTATCAGCTGCTAATTATTCCTGTTGAATTTTGAAGAAAAAAAGCTAAGTATTCCAATTGGGCCGGCAATTAAAAATAATTTGAATTCCGGCCACTCCCTCCCTGCTCACCGAATGAGGCAGATTGGATGCGAGAGGCAAGCATCTCGGAATCGATCCGAGTGCGCATCCTCTAGTGTCTCGGGCACAAGGACGGCCACCTCGAGTTCGAGGACGCTCTATAACAAGTAACATTTTAGTGTATATACATATGTAATATAGTAATATAGTATATCTATGTATAATATATATCGTTTGACTCACATTAAAATGTTCATGTAATGTTTATTATTTTTTTACTTTTTCCACTGAACTGTTTTTTTTTTATAAGAAACACTCTCCGAATAGGCTTAGTTAGTTATCGAGGCATCAAGTGAAACTTTTTGCATGACATACCGTGTAAGGCGACGTGTCATTCTCGGGCAGACTTGGGAACTGCGGATTCTCGTCGAAGATGGGCTTGAATCTGTCAGTTCCACGCAGTTGGCACAGTTCCACCAGCTCCCTCGCTGGAAAAAGGATGGAGTTCGCAACCGAGAAAACTACTGTTTGTAATGATGTTACATTACTTGCTGAGTGCACTGCTAAGCATATGCTTTAGACAAGTGGAAGAAACTATAAGTGATGATAACAGGCAAAATACCCGTGATATCCTCGTCGACGTAGAGCTTTGATGTCAGCGAAAACTCATGCGGTAGTCGATAGCCATTGGCTGCTCTCTTCGGCCTGATATAAGATGTTTTGAAAATATTATATACATATATACAAAGATATGCTTACTGAGATGATTCGATGAATGAAAGAATGTATGCACGTTAATGAAGCCTTGTGAAAAGAGAAATTTTCATAATTTTGCTTTGTGAAAGTGACTAGACACTAATGATCTTTAAAAAAAAATATATATAAAACACACCACTTGCTCCTCGCTCTGAGAATTCGCGCAATTCGCGATCTTCGCTTGACTCGCGTCGTCAATGGAAAGCACTTGGTTGTGTCCTAAAAACCACATTCCACGGATTAAATAAGCAAACGGATTTACAAAAAAAACGACGTAGTCCTCATGGCCAGTTATCGGCGCAGCATTCTGGTTTTCAGCCCTTTTTTCTCTACTAATCCTCTCAAGCGTGCCACTTACGTATAGTATATGTCGGTAAATAAAGAGAACGTAAAGTAGTGCTCGACCGCACACGAATTGAAAGTATAGGTACATGCATATATATATTGCTATTGACTACTTTGAAACTGTGTCACACTCCAGCAAAGTAAAGTTCATAAATACTCTACTATTGACCTCTTTGAAATTTTGTCTCACTCCAGCAAATTATTGACTACTTTTGAACTATGACAAAAACAAACAAAGTATAGTTTACATATAAATGCTTTGCAATTAACCATTTTGAAGGTATCCGCCGGCACGTCAGTCATCGTAGCCTGATCGGCCGTGGTGGGTGGCTGCCGATCGGGCGGCGGGCTGTCTCTCGTCTCGTAGATCTCTCCCGAGATGGGCGAGCTGCTCCGGCTGCCACCGCCGCTGCTACCGCTCGCCGCGCAGCTGCTCGCCATCTTGTCGTCCGCCGTGCATGTTGAGGCGTCTTCTACCTATTTTGTTTAAATATATTCTTTTTTGATTAAAAAAAACTACAAGAATTTTTTTAGATACAAACATTTAAAATTAGGGAAAACTAAAATTACAGACACGCCCGTTCGATGTGTGAGCGTAAAAATACCTAATATATTTTCGATTGAAATAGGAAGCAAAAACACAGAGAGAGAGAGAGAGAGAGAGAGAGAGAGAGAGAGAGCATACTTTACCTTGGGCCTCTTTGCGGGCGGTAGAATTTCGAGGAAGCATTCTTCTTCCTCTTCGGCTGATATTAACAACGGATCATCGATGACGTCCATGGTGAGAGTGGTGGCTGGAATGAGGAAGTCTCTTGGCTCAAGGTGGCATCCGAGAGAGAGAGAGAGAGAGAGAGAGAGAGAGATAAAAAGGAATGATAGAGTGAGAGAGAGAGAGGAAGAAAGAGAGCGAGAGTTATAGACAGATATAGAGTAAGAGTGAGCGAGAGAGTGAGAGAGTGAGCGAGAGAGAGAGAGCGAGAGAGAAAGAGAGCGCGCGGTGGCTGGAAGCAACGATGCGTATGAGATAATGCAAGCTGTCAAGCAGAATAGATGCAAGTCGTCAGTAATAATCTCAGGGATATGTTATGGTTGATGAGGAGATGGTGAGAGGCGGAAAGGCGAGAAGCAAATGAGAGTAGACAAGAAGAAAGAGTATGTAAAAGAGGAGAGATAGAGAGATTGGAAAGAGGAAGTAGGATAAGCCGAGATCCTGAGAAGGATATACAAGGATATATGTATGTATGCATACTACATACATACAGACATCAAATAATACTTACAACTTGTACAGCTCTCTCTCTCTCTCTCGCTCTCTCTCTCTCTCGCTCACTCTCTCTCTCGCTCTCTCACTCTCTCTCGCTCTCTCTCTCTCTGTCGCTCACTCTCTCTCTCTCGCTCTCTCTCTCGCTCTCTCACTCTCTCTCTCGCTCTCTCTCTCTCGCTCTCTCTATCTGTCGCTCTCTCTCTCTCTCTCTCGCTTTCCTCTCTCTCGCACTTTCTCTCTGTCTCTCGCTCTCTCACTTTCTCGCTCTCTCTCTGTCGCTCTCTTGCTCTCACCTGTTTTTTGCTCCCTCTACCAGAAGACAGTGACGTCAACGGCTTCTGATGACGCTGCGACGAGGAAGTGGCCAGACAGGCCGGGGAGATGCTCCTCTCCTCCTGCTCCTGCGCGAGGTGGCAGGGAAGAGGCAACTGGATGGAGACAGATATAGTATAGACTAGTCTATATTCTGGGGGAGGTATGGGGACAGGGGACAGAGGAGCAGATACTACTCTTCTTCTTCTTCTTCTTTCTCTCTCTCTCTCAACCTCTCTCTCTCTCTCTTTCTCTCTCTCAAAATCTCTCTCTCTCTCTCTCGAGAAAAATTCGAGTCTCATCGATTATGCCCAGAGGCATGTGCGCGATCGGACACGCTTTCTTTCTCTACTCCTCTTTCTCTCTCCTTCTTTCCCTCCATCACTTTCTCTCCATCACTCACTCTCTCTTTCTCTCTCTCTATTTCTATGCCTCTCTCTATCTCCCTATTTCTCTCTGTCTTTCTTTCTCTCTATCTCTCCATCTCTCCATCTCTCTCTCTCTCTCTCTCTCTCTCTCTCACCCATCACCCAAGCCACACGCCACTCGTGTGTACTACTACGTTCCAGCCGCCTGTTACACTTCTTTATAATCTATGACGCACTAACCTACTCACTATTCACTTTTCCTCTCTCACTTTCTCTATTTCTATCTCTCTTTCTCTCTCTCTCACTCTCCTTACCTCTCTATCTCTCTTTCTTTTTCTCTCTCTCTCTCTCTCTCTTTCTCTCTCTCTCACATCGCTAACCAGCGAGAGGTCGATTAGGCCGTGGCGCTTCCCTCTCCTCGCATCCCGCCGGTCATCTCCAGCGGGTGGCGCGGGAGTGGCGAGCCTCTGGGCCCCCGGCTGGTGAGAGTGACCCTTCTCTGTCTCACTCTCTATCTCGGTCCCTCTCACTCGTTCTCTTTCTTTGTCTCTTTATCTCGGTCTCTCTAACTCTCACTCTCTTTCCCTGGTCTCTCTGTAGCTCTCGCTCTCTCGAGTCCTTCGCCTCGCGGCAGTCAGCACGCCCCTCATTTCCTCTCGTCTCTTCTTTTCACCGCACACACACACATCACCCCTCGTGTCTTTCCTCCCTTCTCCATCGAAGATGTATGCGTACGCGCTAGTAGTATGTGTGCCTGTCTGTGGGAGGAAGAAAGAGAGAGAGAGAGAGTGAGAGAGAGAGAGAGATAAAGCAGAGATAGAGAGAAAAACAGAAGAAACAGACAGAGAATGGGCCTAGAGGCGGGTGGAAATAGCCAGCGTCAATGGGATACAATTAGAGATTGAGGAATAACAAGAGAGCAAGGAAAGAAAGAAAAGTGAGAAGGAAAGAAGAACGAGGATGAAGATACAAGAGAGAGATAGAGGGAGAGAGAGAAAGAGAGAGGTTGAGGGTGATAGACAAAGATAGAGATGGAGAGAGAGAGAGTGATGGAGAGACAGAGAGAACGAGAAGAGAGCCATTCAGTAGTGCGTTATGAGGAACGACGGGAAGCTTAGGAGAGAACGATGGAAGAGAGAGGGTGAGAGAGAGCATGAGAGAGAGAGAGTTAGAGAAGGAAGAGGAAGTGGAGAAGTAAAGGGGGCTGGCAGCAGTAGCGGGGCGGCCGCAAGCAGGCATCAGGCTCTACTGGACACTTGCGAGCCTACTCATTCTCTCCCGCGAGAGCCTACTGGCCACAATCCCTATCTTTCTCTGTCACTCTCTCGGGTTCTATCTCTCTCTGTGCCTATCCCCTATCTCTTCCCTTTCTAATTCGCTTCCCCTCCTAATCCTCTCTCTCCCTCTCTCTCTCTCTCTCTCTCTCTCTCTCTCTTTCTCTTTCTCTCTCTCTCTCTCTCTTTTCAGTTCGTCTCCGCTGCCTTTGACCGCTACACGTGATGAGACTGACTACTCTAGTCGGCTCAGACGGGATATATACGTTGCTGTGCAGAATACGCGCACTGGCAAATAAATAATTATGGAAGCCAGACAGGCGACAATTCCTGCCGGCTAACCAACAGGAAAAACCAGAATACGTTGGATTGAACGACCAGAGGAGATATCAAAGGAGTTTTCATGTAAAAAAAGGGAACGGGGAATCTGGCCTATTATACGCTTTTCTCATCACCCATTAGTCATTGGCTATTTTTTTTCTGTACTCAATGAGAGAACTTATCTTCTCGGAAGCCTGCTGTGATATGGTCACGCTCCGGAGTTATCAGCTTATTTCTCCACACGTTGCTGAGAACATGGCCAGAGAACAACCCGAAATCATATGGCTATTACAAATTGTGGAAAAGATGGATAAGACGGAATTAAAGTGCATTTTGAATATATGTACATATGTATTTCTGTAAATGTTGCCAAACATGTTAATGAAAATACATTTGTAATCAAGACGAATATTTCACTTTGATTTATTTATAGAGTTTAAATCGAGCATTTGTTGAGCTAATTCTCTCGTACTAGACTCTCACCTCGACCTCGCTCTTAGTATTCTCTCTCTGCCCTCTTGATCAACTCACAAGGTGCAATGTTTACCGACCTCCCTTCTGATAATCGTAGAGCTTCTCTCTCTTTCTCTCTCTCTCAATCTCTCTCTCCCCGTCTCAATCTCTCCTGCGAGCATACAAGGTCATAACAGGGCACTGCTCCTTTCTGCTTCGGCTCCTTCCTTGGAGCCGAAGCAGAAAGGAGCAGTGCCCTGTTATGACCTTGTATGCTTCCTTGGCCTTGTTGAGGCCGGTCTCGGTTGTGAGGAAAATGGAAATTGCAATTTCTAATTACATCTTCTTTAGAGTCTTCGTACATCGATGACGAGAATATCGAAAGAACAGCGAATAAATCATCTTTTTTTTGCATCATAAATCATCAGGTTTTTTGTAGTCAAAAAATTTCTACTTACCATTTTATTTCTGATTCCTTTTTTTATATTGTTCGAACTAAGACGTCAGCATAGAATCGATGGAAAAAATATGTCGCTGCCAACTAAAAGTTCTTGCATTTTTATCGAGCATGGTTTTTACTCTTCTAGTTCACCTTAAAATAAAGAAAGTTGTACTTTCGCCAGAGTTATTTCTGCTCAATTGAAAGAGAGAGAGAGAGATAGAGAGAGAGAGAGAAAGAGAGTGCGAGTTGGGGAGAGGTAGACTTTGAGAACGATAAAGAGTTAAAGGGAGAGGGAGAATAGTGAAATAGCCGACAAGTAAACTAGACTCATTCTTAAAAGAATGGAACGTCAAGTACAGTGCGCGACCCAAAATCATACTTACTGTACAAGTAAACTGTCCAAGCATTTCAGGGTACATACAAGCATACATACTTGTATGCTCAAGCAAGTACAACTCGAGTAGCCGCACAAAGTTTCTAACCAAACAAGCAAACAGCAATAGCAGTACATTCATATGTACCGACGCGTTTAGAGCCGCCCTGCGCCTGGTCCCTAACTTTGAAAGCAGTAAAGAACAGCTGAAGAGAATGATGGCGAAGTCAAGACTCTTTCATATTCGATCAGACTTCATCTCAACTGCTTGCTGTGTCTGATCACGAGGCATTATCTCAATTTGTCAATCCCTACGATTCCTGGAAAAAGAGAAGAGAGATCCGTAGACTGATAATAAATGCACTGGACGATGAAACGAAGCGAGAAGTTGTTTTGATAGAGGAGGCGATGAATTTGTTACCATTTCAAAGTTCTTCGTGGTCGATTGCTTGTTGCAGTTTCTCTTCACTTCACTCCTTCTTGTGATCACTGATCACTGATCACTGATGTGAAATCTCTCTCGTCTCATAACTTGTCATTCTTTATTTGAATGCGACGCCGCGAGCAAATGCAAATACAACGAAATGAATTCTTTTTTGGAATAAAAGAAATCCGCCTTTTGCATCAAAATATATAACAGCTAGTAGTGATTAGAGAGAAGGAGAGAAAGAGAGAGAGAGAGTTAGAGAAGCAGAGAGATTAGGGAAAGAGAGAGGGACGGCCGAGAGCTTCTCTCCTTCCTCTAGTATGGCCGCTGGAAGATGGACGCGGGCGCCTGGGCGATCGGCGCGGGCGGCGGCGGCGGTGGCTGAGTCGGCGGGCTGCCGCCACAGGCGCGCACGTTGGCCGGATAGTCACAAGTGCCGCTCTCCTGTTTGCGAGAAAGGCGGGAAATTCAAATTTTATTTATTTATTTTAATTTTTTTTTAATAGTTCTCTATTTCATTTTCTAGCAATCAATGTTATCATTACTTGTGATTCGTTTCTCTCTTTTCTGATTTTACCAAGCCCACGGCCAAACAAAAGAAAGACTAACCTGAGAGAAGACGAGGTTGACCGGGCACGAGAGCTTGTACTGCGAGTAGCCGGAGCACATGACGTAGCTGAACAAAATATTATAATCTTTAATTACTTAATTAATTAATTATCTGTATATCGAAATGTCTTGAAGCCACCAAGTTAGATGATAATTTAATTAATTAATAAATTATCTTTCAAAATGACTAACTCCTTGGAGCATCCGTTGCCGTAGTTGCCATCGGGGCGGCCGCGGCAGATGGACGCGGTGTCGAGCGACGGCTGCTGAGGCCGGCCGCCGTAGCCGCTGCTGACGACCGGCTGGGGAGGCGCGGCGGCGATCACGGGAGCGGGCTGAGGTAGAATTAAAATTGAGCGTGAACTCGGGAGGCTATAGGGACATTTTGCACTTTTTTGATTTTTCAAGATGAATTCTAGATTATTTTTTCTTCAAAAAAATTATTTTTTTTTTAAATTTAGTGAGCCGCTAAAAACTTGGGCAGAACAACGAACCGTCGGGATCGGTCGGCGGTACTCGGGGCAGCCCTCGACGTTCATCTTGTAGTCGCACATGCCCGCGGCGATGGAGAAGACGAGGCCGTCGCGGCAGTGGCTGATCTAAAGAAGCGAGCAATTTAGAGCTAAAGAGCGCTGCAGTGAGCAAACACTCGAACGATCTAGGATGTTTTTGGCGTTTTTGCTACACGCTTGCAGGCAGTCTACGTCTCATAGATTGCATGAGGGTTGAGAGAGACAGATAGATAGAGATACATACATAAGCATAGAGAGAGACAGAGAGCGAGAGAGAGAGAAAGGAAACAAAGAGAGAAAGATACAGGGAGCGCGAGAGGTGGGAGAGAGAGAAAGAGAGAGAAAAGGACTGACGCTTGGCCGCTGCGCCGAGCACATGACGTAGTTCGGCGTGCACGCGCCTCCGATCACATAGAGGCCGTCCATCTTGTTCGCGCAGAGCGACGAGTCGAAGGACGGCTGGGAAAGGCGCGAAATTTGAAGCATAAATTATAAATAAAACTATAATTTCTTCATTGTAAAAAAAAACCATTAATCACATTTAATTTGAGATTTGAGATTATTAATATCGAATATCAAAGAGTGCGTGCACACCTGGCTAGGCTGCTGCGGCTGGCCGCCATAGGTGGGAGGAGCGGGCGTCTGGTAGTTGCGCGAGCTGTAAAATTTAGGGTTCTTTTATAGGCTTATTGTGGTATTAATGAACTTTGAATAGAACAAATGTCATAAAACAAATTCTATTTCACGGTGCTTTTTTTAAGCTTACTGTTGTATTAATAAACTTTGAATAAAATAAATGTCATTAAACAAAATTCTATTTCACAGTGCTTTTTGAGTTATAATGTTGGGTATAAGAATTGTAAGGCGACTGACTAGTCAACATTCTGACGAGGCGGAGCTTGCGCGATGGGCGCAGCGGGCGTTGGCGCGGTGCCGCCGCACTCGGGCACGTTGCTCGGCACGTCGCAAGACGTCGTCGACGCAGAGTAGCGGAGATGCGCCGGGCACGACATCTTATGTTAATAATACGACATATGAGGTTAATTATGAGACATATGTATGTATCTTAATTAACCCATGGATAGTTGACCTTAGTTTACCCTTTTTTTCCCTTAGTTGACTCTTCCTTCTTCAAATCTAGTTTCTGTTCTAAACAAAACCATTTTTTTTCATTCGCTTTTTTAAAAGCAACTTTATATTTCTTTGACGCATCACGCTCCCTCTCTCAGTCAGTTTTTTTTCACTCTCTCATTCTTCTTCTATGCCTCACAACCAGCCACTGTCTCTGCTATAACTCTTCCTAACCTGAACACCATAGCCTGCCGAGCAGCTGATGTACTTCTCGGAGCATCCCTGGGCGTGGTAGCCGTCGGCGAGTCCGTCGCATCGAACGAGAGCGGGCGCGGGCACTGGCGGCGCGGCGGCGATCGGCTGCTGAGAGTATCCCTGAAATTATTTATGTATTCTTTTATATTTTTATTTTACAACGCATATAACAACAATATATTTTTTCTGCTAACCGTGGATCTTTTGTTCTTTATTTGTGAGTAGAGTGTAAATATGATTAGTGTATTCTTTCTTTAGTCGACTAATATGTTGATCGAAAAAGTTAAAGGACCTGGTTGTTGTTGGTGGCTGGCGGCGGCGGCAGAACGGTCGGCGGGCGCGGAATGTCACGTGGAATGGAAGGCGCGACGCCGCACGCCGGCACACGTTCGCGATAGTCGCATAGGCCGTTCTCGCCGTTGTAGTACAGGTTGAACTTGCAGGTGCGCGTGCGCGCCTGGCCGTAGTTGCATTGGACAAAGTTCCTGAATTATTTTTAATTTTAATTTTAATTTTTTTTCATTTTGACATTTAATTTTATTTTTCTTTATATTATATGCTATTTACTTTTTGATCTATGTTATATCTATTCAAATTTGAAAATGAAAATCATAAAATTATGCATACTGAGAGCAGCCGGGGAGAGCGTAGAGTCCGTCGGCCTTGCCGGAGCAGAAATCGGGCTGGACGGAGACGGGGACGTCGGACGCGGGCGCGATCGCCGGCCTGATGAGAGCGGTATTTTAATCTTTTTCCAGGTGGTTATTGTTTCTAGAGATGATTAAGTTTTTTTCTATATCTCCTTTAGAGGGAGGAGGGTGAAAGGGAAAGAGAGAGAGAGAGAGAGAGAGAGAGAGTTAGAGAGATGGAGAGAGCGAGAGATAGAGATAGAGGGATTGAGATGGAGAGAGTGAGAGATTGAGAAAGAGAGATTAAGAGAGAAAGCGAAAGATCGAGAGAGAGTGAGAGGGAGCGAGAGAGATAGAGGAGCGAGAGAGTAAGAAAGGGAGCAACAGTAAGAGAGAGAGAGAGAGAGAGAGTGAGAGAGTAAGAGATAGAGCAAGAGATTCTTACGGAAGGGTGTTCGGGATGGGCGAGGGCGGGCGCTGTCCGCCGCACGCCGGGATGCGTTCGCGCTGGTCGCACACACGCTGCTCAACGTCGTAGAAGAGGCCGGAAGAGCAGGACATCTGAAGCAAAAGGAGTACATGAAGGGAGAAGACAAAAGCCATTTAAAAGGTGTATATCTTTTCAAATACAAACATTTTCCCCCCAAAATATGAGGCAGTTAAAAAAAATGTTTGTTATCCAAAATTCACAGAATTCTCTTGCCTTGTAGGCGTTCTTGGCGTTGCACGAGTAGAAGTAGTTCTGGCAGCCATTGCCGTAGTAGCCATCGGTCTTGTCGAGGCAGAAGGGGTCACGCGCTGGCGCCGGCTGCTCTGAAGACAATATTGAGGGTTGTTTTTAGGTGAGGAAAATATTTGCAAATATATTTTACGGTCCCTAATCGTTATAGAATGCTATGGTAATGATCATTTTGCAAAAAGAAAAAGAAAAAGAAAAAGCTCCTCACGGTATCCATTGTTGATGGGAGCCGGGAGAGGCTGCGGCACGTCGCGCACGGGACTGAAGGATGAAGATTATTTATTGATTAATTACTGTTATGTCTTCTAATAAAGTAATCTATCGTGTACGCGTGTCAGATCTTTCCATTGAGCCCATTTTTTTCCAATCTTCAGTCAGCCTGATACTCACTTGCGACAGCTGTCGATGTAGTCACACGCTTGGTTGCGGTCGTTGAAGACGAGGCCGGTCTGGCAGCTGAATAATTTATTATTTTTTATTTATTTTTTTTTTGTTTTGTTTTGAACTACTTTTATGAAAGCATTATTGAATCATTTTACATATGTTTTCTTAGTTAAAAAGGGTCTTTATCTCTCGGAAGCTTTTAAATTTTGTCTCGACAAATTTGTATGTACATATATTTTTTGAAAGATTTTTTCGATACGAGTGGAGATGAGATAGGATATGATGAATCTCTTACGTCTTGACGTATGCATTGCCGCTGCTGCACTGGTAGTAGACGGGCTCGCAGGGCTTCGCCGAGTAGAGGCCGTCCGACTTGCCGGCGCAGTTGAAGCTGGAGATGTCACGTTGCGGTGCCGGTTGCGGCAGCTGGAAGAAGGGACAAGAGTATGAGGCAAAATTGAGGAATTACTCTTAGAGGCGCTCAATTTCCTATTGTTAAGTCATACAAATTAATATGACTAAATAACTCTGAATATAAAATGACGTTCAAAATCATTTAAAAAAAAATTCCCTAACCGACTGCGGCTGTCCACCGTATCCACTGCTAACAGGGGGAGCCTGCTGGCGGGGAAGTGGCGAGCTGTAAATAATGTGCATTTATTATTTTTATTTTTTTTTAACGATTAATTAAGATTTTATGAACCATTTCGCTAATGATTATTTATTGCTATAAAAATTTACATATTTTTAATAAAAGAAGAAACTCGACAGACTTGCACGTGGACGGATAGTCGCAAGCGCCTCCTCGCGAGTCAAAGGCGAGCCCGGCCGGGCACGACACGTATGTGGCGCGGCCGTTGGAGCACTGCCAGAAGCTGCAAGGTGAAGTTTATTTTGTTTCAATTTTTTAATGAAGTTGTTTTATGAGTTATCTTATCGCTTTTACTTCTATCATTGTTTTGATTCCAAAATCTTTTGGACAGCTACAATAAAACAATTATGAGTGCCCTAACCGCGCGGAGCATTTGCTCTCCTCGTAGTAGCCGTCGGCCTTGCCGGAACAGTCGAATCCGGGCGGAGGCGCGGGAGGCGCGGCGGCCAGCGGGGGAGGCGGCGCCGACTGGTAGTTGCCTGTTTAATTGTGGAAACTTTTATTTGAATTTTTTTTTACCATTTTTATTTTAAACACACTTTTTCTTTCTCATCTCTCACGTTTTCCTTTAATTTGTTTCCGCTCTAATAATCTTTTTTCTTCAACAGGAAGCAGACCTTGCGGCGGCGCGGCGGCCAATGGCGGCGGCTGCGGAGCGGACTGGTAGTTGGCTGTTAATTATTAAAATTTTTATTTGAAAAAACCTTTTTTATATTTCCAATTTTTTTTCTTCTAAATATTCTATTTTATACTTTTTCTCTCCTCTCCCACGTTTTTCTTTGATTCTTTCTTTCTTTCAATTCCGCTTCAAGTTAGTCAAAATAGAGATGATGGCTAACCTTGCGCGACTGCAGCCACGACAGCGAGGAGGGCGGCGAGGCGTGTGTCCATCACTCTCTCTCTCTCGGTTTCTCGCCCTGGAAATGGAATACATTTAAATAATATTTTTTTACAAAACTTGTTCATTTTACAGCAAGAAAGTCAAAGAAAGTAAAGGAGCCGGAGGGGAAAATTGTAGAAAGAGAGAGAGAGAAAGAGAGATGGAGAGAGATAGAAAGAGAAACAGACAGGAGAAAAAGTGTAGGAATGAAAGACAGAGAGGGAGGGAAGAGCGAGCCGAAGAAATTGGAAAATAAGCCGGAAGAAGTGTGGGTGTTGTCGGAAGTCGCTTCTCTTTTATATGAAATCCTCTCGTCGATCGCATGCCTTTCTAATGGATCACGCCTCGGCCAAAGTATTCGCAGACTTTCTCAGCGTTATCTTCAGAAGCATCTATCCCTTCTCTCTTCCTGATTCTCCTGCTTTTACGCTGTCTAGTAGTGACTTCGAGCTTGTCCATTCCTTGTTATCATTCCGTTGTCTCTCTTTTCTTTTCTCTCATCTTCTTACTCTCTCCCTCCCTCACTCTCTCTCTCTCTCTCACTCTATCTCTCTCTCTCTTTCACTCTATCACTCTCTCTATCTCTACCTGCTCTATTCTCTCTCATTCCATCTGAATTACTTCTTTCTTCACTAATCTCTGTGTTATCCCAGTCATGCCTCTCTTTCTTGCTTTCGCTTCATTCTGAGACCGTCGGCAAATTCTTGATGCCGATGAATGATAGCAGACTTCTGTTAAGATATCCTTTTTTCTCTGCGTCTTCACACTCGAAATCTCTCTCTTTCTCTCGTTGCGCTCATCGTTTCCTACCAAATTCCACGAATCTTCTCTCGTGACCACTTCAATTGGAGTATTTGCATATGGCAATTGTCAGAAAGAAATTAAATTCACAATCACATGGTGCCAGAAGAAGCCTCGGACGATGCAATACGGCGTGTATTAGAACGAATATATGCAAAAGATAATATGAATGTATGTATGTACATACGTACATACATATAGTAATTTGAGTAGGAATGCGCTCTCTTCAGAACGAGGCGGCGTTATATTTTTTACGAGCATGATCTCGATTTCAAGACGAAATCACCACAAAAGCATTCGTTTTGAAGGAGTTTTTTTAATCCAATAGCTATGAATATTAAATGAATATTTATTGTTAGAAAGTGATAAGTTGTCCTGACATTATGTAATTGAAATGTAAAATTGATCTACCAGATTTTGACCAGTTTCAAATATATGCATTCACCTTTTTTTTTTAGAAGGTTAACGTGCATAGTTTCACGAACATTTGAGCATACAATGTTGATCTGACTTGTACCATGTCCAGCGGGAAAGAATTCTCAACATGACTTTATTATTCCATGGAAATATTTACAGAAATATGCCTTGTTTGTATATCAAACAGAAGTATGTACTTGGAAATTTGATAATGCATAATTAGATTACCCCTTTTTTCTTGTAATAGACTTTCTAGACTTTAATTTGATTATTGCAGCTCTTAAAGTACTTTCGGGGAATATCGGTTGAGCAGTTATGGAACGGGCGTGGACAGCATTTTGAAGCATGAACGCAAGTGCCACTTTCATCGTAGACTCGATGGTCCGGGCACTTGAGGTAGGTCGCTGATTCTCCGGTGCACTGAAAGAAGCTATAAGAGAAAGAGAGAGAGAGAGAGAGAGAGAAGAGAAAGCGAGAGAGAGGGAAAGATAGATTGCTATAAACAGAGGGATAGAGATAGAGCAAGAGAGGTAGAGAGATTGATTTGAGAGGAAGAAAATGAGAGAGAACTATTATGAGAGATTATGGCGCAGAGAGAGAGAGAAAGAGACGGAGAGATAGCGAGCATAAGAAGGGATGGAAATGAGAGAATAATGACGAGATCTAAAGAGGCAGTGTGTGAGAGAAAGGTAAATCTTACCACTCGTGACACTCCCACTCGTCAAAGTAGCCATCCGGTCTGCCGGTGCAGTTAAATTGTGGCATGCCTGAAGGCGGCAGCACAATTGTGAGCGACGACGGTGGATCAGAAAGGTGCGCGTAGTTGACTAGAAAAAAAGGCAAGCTAATTTCAATTTATATACATTTATATATATATATATATATATATATATATATATATATAAATCTTTATCCGTTTGCTTCATAAATATCTTGTACGATATAATATATAATTATAATTAAATAATTATATATATAAAAAATAAAAATATCATATATACATACCAGTTCTGAAGGCGATAGCTACCGCGAGAGTAGCCAAAATGTGTAGCAACATCATCTTAGAAGAGCCGAATGAATAATAAAAACTGAAATTGGAGCATGTGCTCACAAAACGGAATGTTCGTAACATTCACTTCTCGGCATGAATGTTTTTTTTGAATGTTCTTCTGAGCAGAACATTCCAAGCCGCTGGCGCCTAATGTTACGCTCCCCTCGGGCGGAATGTTACGAACATTGCGCGGTCGTCGACGCAATGCTCGGGTCAGCGTAACATTCCACCCTCGAGGGCAGCGCTCTCTCTCCTTCATCACAAAGAAGAATGTTCGGCTGAGCATTACATTCAAGCAGAACATTAATGCTATCAATCGGCACCGATACATTAATCACTCGCTGAGCAGGACATTCATATGTTCCGCTGAGCGGATCACCAATGTCCTGCGGCAATGTAGTGCTCAGCAGGACATTCCAACCGAGGTCAGCAGGACATTCCGCGCCAGAAGCGCCAGGAGCTCTGCCAGGGGGAATGTCCTGCTCGGGTCGGTTTGAATGTCCTTCTCAGCAGGACATCCAAAAAAACATTCAACCCGAGAATTGAATGTTACGAACATTCTTTTTTGTGTGCTCTTTCTCTCCTCTGCTTCTCTCTCTCTCTCTCTCTCTTCTCTCTCTCTCTCTCCATGGATAATGTTCCTCTGAATTCATCCATGGGCGCCTTAGTGTTCTGAATGCCCATCAAGCTATGAATGTCTACCATAAAAAGTGATTACCTTTGTGATTTAAAGTGATTAGTCAAATGGACTTTCGCCAAATTTGAATGAACCCACGCATCTCAAACGACTTTCAATTAACATTCTGTGAATGAAGGCGAAACACAAATCTTCCTATTTGTTTTACATTTTGTAGTGTTAATTATTCGAAAAAAACATTTAGTCTCATTAATAGACATGGACAGAGGGAAAAGAAAAGAGATGAGATAGAAAGAGAGGCGAGAGAACGAAAAAGAGATGAGAGAGAGAAAGAAAGATGAGAGAGAGAGAAGAACATCTGTCCGCAAATGACCCCCCCCCCTCCCCCCTATCAGTACATAGGTTATCCAATGCCGGGATGTGCACGGGAAGGGTTGGTGGCCTGGTAGTTAACGTGGGAAAATTGCGCGCGGGGGGTGGTGGTTCGGGTCCGGTCAGGACTCTCTTTCTCTCTGTCTACTTCCAGGTACAAGCATCGACAACGACTCCCAACATCACAACGGATCACAGGTTAGCTAAATTATCGACTTTTGCGAACTTTATTTAATTTTATTCTATTTAACTGTTGTTTTGGTCACAGAAGGGCCGAAAACAGTGAAAAATGCTGTTCGCAAAAGTTAGATAATTAGCTAACCTGATCTGGAGGATGGTGGACAGCTATGAAAGAGAGAGAGAGAGAGAGGAGAGAGAGAGAACGAGATTTGGGGTAGGGAGGTTGAAAACGAGGAGCGGCTGCCGCGGCGAAAAGCGATTGGCGAATGTTCGCCTGCGCAGAACATTTCAGACGAGCTTTGGTGCTCCGCTGAGCAGAGCATCGAAATGTTCTCAAAGTCGGAGCATTTGTGCTCCGCAGCCTATTAAGAATACCAATGCTCCGCATGAATGCTCGGCTGGGGCGAACATTCCGTTTTGTGTGTGTTTAATTTGCTCGAACTAAAAAAAAAGGAAAAGGGAAGCTTTGATTCTATTGGCGAGGCAGCCCAATCACGGGCGCTTATGTAGTGACTAAGTCCATTCGCTCCGAACAAAGCATAGTCATATTTTCTGCTCTTCCTTTCTATTTCTTCTCTTTTCATTTCTCTCCTCCACTTTCATTGTTTCGCATTTCTCTCTCTCTCTCACACTCTGTATCCGTGACTCATCATGCTTTTTCCACTGCCTCAGGCGAGGGCATTAATTCATCTTTTTTCATGATCTCTGTCTCTGTCTTTCTTTATTCGCTCGCAGAGTTTTAACTATTATTTACAACCTTCTCTGCTCATCTTCGATTCGAGAGCTATCTTCTCTTGTCTTATAAAAATAAATTCATTGCCGTTTTTTAATCACCGATTCGATTCGATGTCATCATTTTCATTGAACAGGCCAAATCGTCAATATTTACTTGATGAGCTGACGCTTTTGCGGATCTTCAGTTGGAGTTTGTCCCCAAGAAGATCGTTGTTCCTTGAGTTTTTAGTTCAAAAATAGGTATGTACATATGTATGTTTCATTGGCATATGTGCTTATGTATGAGCACAATTTTTAGCCTCTCGAATATATAGCAAAGAGAAATGAAATAGTTATTGCACCACTTAGCCATCGAACTTTTTTACACAAAAACGGATTGTGATATATAGCAGAAGTATTTGGAATTTGGAGAGTAACTCTTCATGGGCAAGTCGGACTTTCTCTTGATACAATGAACAATGATGACGTCAACGATTCGTCTCACTTCTTTCCGTTCCAGCATGTTGAATAAGGTATGCAGCTGCCATGTCCGTCGGATAGTCCGGGCACTTGAGGCAGGTCGCCGATTTTCCGTGACACATGAAGAAACTATAAGAGAGAGAGAGAGAAACAGAGAAAGGGAAAGATAGAGTTAGCGCTAAAGAGAGAGAGAGAGAGAGACAGCGATAAAGAGAGGTATATGGATAGCGAGAGATGTAGAGAGATTGATTTGAGGGGAAGAAAATGTGCGATAACTATTACGAGAAATCATGAAGCAGAGAGCGAGAGAAAGAGAGATAAAGATGTGATGAAAATGAGAGAATTATTACACTGATAATGACGCAGAGAGAGAAAGAGGGAGAGATGGCGAGAATAAGAAGAGATCAGAATGAGAGTATTATAGCAAGCACTAAAGACAAAGTGAATGTAAATTTTACCGCGCATGACATTTTCCCTCGTCATAGTAGCCGTCTCGCCTGCCGATGCAGTTAAATCGTAAGATTCGAATATTTGCACACATTGATATGTACCGTATTTTCTCTATTACCTCTGTTAGAACCCCCCCCCCTCTAATAGTGCCCCCCTCTCTCAAGGGTATTGAAAAATAGTACCCCTCCCTCTAATAGAACTTCCCTCTTCAATACTGCCCCCCTAATTGTCTAATAGAGACGTTTCTGGAATCTATGCTTGAGGTATGGGATGCTCTTACCAATGAACTGATTGCAAATTCATTCAAAATCTACGGAAAAAACCGATATTCGAGTGATGATTCCATTGAAGTAGAGCTATAATTCCTCGTTCTATAGAATAAAATGTTGTTATCAAACTTTTAGTCAATCACATTGAAAAATTGTACCCCTACCTCTAATAGAACCCCCCCCCCCTCTAATAGTGCCCCCTCTCGCAGGGGTATTGAAAAATAGTACCCCCGGGGGCACTAATAGAGAAAATACGGTATGTGTTTTTAAAATTAACTTTACGCATCTTAAGAACTTCGTCGATGACGGCGCGATCTTCTTGCGTCCACTTTCCTTCTTGCTTCTTGATGTCTTCTCCCGCTTTCTTGCCAATCACCACCATCTTCTCTCGCATGTAGGCGATGTCTTCGTTCCTGCGCTTTAAAGTGAAAAAGAGGGTGAGTTCACTTTGAGAGAAATCAACACAGAATTCAGGAGTAAGTACAGTTCTAAAATTTTAGGTAATACGACAAAGTGAAGGCATTCGGCCTGATGAATTATTTTAAGAAGTCAATTAAATTAGAAACAAACCGTTTTTTTCATCGTCTTGAGATTTGGCAGGGTTTGGATGACCAAGAGCCAGCAAAAGCAAGAGCAACAGGAGCACCACGACCGACGACATCTCTTCTCCATTCCGCTCATTCTCGCGTCTTTTACGTTAACACACGGGATAAACCAAAAGTTGTTATTCTTGGAACTTTCTGCTTTGTTTAAGTACGTTCATCATACATACAAGACATATGCAGTATATAAATGAATACGTTCTCTACACAATAGGACGGCATTGTCATTTGTAATGAATATTTTGTAGAGCAGGGGCTCGATTTCAGGAGACACCTTCATTTTGCCATTTTGAAGGCATTTTTTTTGTCTATTAGTGATCAGTATTAAACGAGAATAAGCATGTGAAAATTTTCCAAGATTATGGTCATGTTATTTTGTTTTCATATAGAAAAAAATGTAGTTTCACTAATACTCGAGCATAAATGACTTGTACGATTTCCATTATAGGAATGAAGTTGCAAAATTACTTTCTTATCCATCGAACTATGTATTTACACAAATGATGGGGTCGTCGGTGAGAAGAGGGGGGCGGGGTTTATGGGGGTTGTGGATTCCGATTAGAACAAACGAAGTTGGCTGCGCGGCTAGCGTCTTCATTTTCCTTAAAAAAATACTATGTTTCTTGCTTTGTTTTTTTTTTCTTAAAAAATACGAATGCAATCATGCACATATTTATGTTTAACAGAAAACATTTAAAACAATTAATGTGTAGCTAGATCGCGAGTACCCAAAGTAGATAATAGGTAAAAAAAAATTCTTGTACTAGTCATACTATACTTTAATTTTATCGTTTTAATTTATTTTAAGACTGTATTGTGCCATCATGAACCATTAGCGCTTGCGGTCTTCATTTAAAAAAAGCTCATACACTCACTACCTACATGTAGTACATTCATGTTCTTTGTATCTGCATTTTGGAAGAATTAACAAGGAACCGTTCATTTAGACATGTTAAAGGAGCTGTCCTGGGAATTAAGTTCGAGCAGAAAGGTGTAAAGCTTGCTATTCGTCTGGAATGTCATCGCCCAGGTCAAGCCACAATGAGCATCTTACAGGACCGATGCAGCTGCCATGTCCATCGTAAACCCAATTTTTGTAAGGGCACTTGAGATAGGTCGCCGACTCTCCAGTGCACTGCCAGAAGCTATAAGAGAGAGAGTGAGAAAGATAGAGAGAGAGAGAGAGAAAGAGAGAGAGTGAGAGAGCGATAAAGAGAGGGATAGAGATAGAGAGGTAGAGAGATTTGAGGGAAAGAAAATGAGAGAGAACTATTACGAGAAATAATGACGCAGAGAGAGCGAGAATAAGAAGCGATAAAACGAGAGAATTATAGCGAGCGCTAAAGGGGCAGTGAGTGAGACGAAGTCTCACTCACTGCCCGAAAATCTGTCCACTCCTAACAGATCCCATCATCAAAGTAGCCATCCAGTCGGCCGGTGTAGTTGAAGTCTGGCTTGCCTGACGGCGGAAGCACAATTGTGAGAGAGAGCGGTGGATCAGAAAGGGGCGCGTACTCGGCTAGAAAAAGGAAAAAAACTGCTAATTTCACCAGTAACGAATGGAAATCCTCCTTTGAGGCCTGCCTATATATGTATATATATATATATTTTTTTTTCAATTGCATTATCAACGGTTGGTACTATTAGATGTGGTTCAAATAATGGGGGGTTGGGGGGGGTTACTAATAGAGAAAATAAGGTTTAATATTTAAAATTTGCAATTAAATAGTTATATACAATACAAATATCTATTTCTGATGGCGACAGCAACCGCGAGAGTGGCCAAAATATGCAGCAAGATCATCTTGGAAGATCCGAATAAATTAGAGAAACGGAAATATGAGCAACTGTAATATATTTGCATAAAAAGAGATTAAAGTAAAAAAAAAATAAGAAAAGCTTTGATTCCATTTGCGAAGCAGCCCAATCACGGGTTCTTATGTAATGACTAAGTCTCCAAAGAAGGCACAGTCATAGTTTTTGTTCGTTGTTTATGCTTTCTTGTTTCTAACAGCCTTTCAGAGTCATCCCTTCTATCTCCCTCTCTCTCAATGATTCACATTTCTATCTCTCTATCTCTCTCGCTCTGTCCGTGTCTCATCATACTTTTCCCACTGCCTCCAGTGACTGCATTACTTCATCTCTTTTTTTCATGCTCTCTATCTCTCTATGCCTAACTTTTTCGTTCACAGAGTGTTCTCAATTTCGTTTCAAAAACCTTCTATGTTCATTGTGGACTCGACAGCTGTCTTCTCTTGACTGTTAAAAACATTCACAGCCAGTTTTTAGTCACCGATTCGATTTCGCGTCATCATTTTCTTTGAACAGAAGAAATCGTCAATATTTACTTGATGAGCTGTTGCTTTTGCGGATATTCAGTTGGAGTTTGTCCACAAGAAGAACGTATGTACATACGCAAAGCAAAAAGTTCCATAACTTAAAAAAAAAGTAAAATAACTTTTGGGTTTCAAGAAATCTTGAAGAACAATGTGTTCTACCGTTACATATATCCTAGTGAATACTCTCTGGCAACTGCGGGACTCATCAAAGATCTCGCAACATCTGCGTCTCTTTTCCAGATTTATCTTCCAACGTGTTCAAATACATTCGCCGTCAATGTATGCAATCATCCTTGCCTAGCTTCTCGAAATCGTAGAGTGGACCGAGGACACTTTCCACCTATTTCAACACCTCTATGCTCTCGTCAGCGCAGCTTTTTGCGATATGTATTGTCGAGAGAGAGAAAACAATTCAATCTCAAGTGATTTAAAAATAAAAAAAGTTATTTTGAAGCGACTGGAAATATTTTGCGATTGTAAAGAAACGTTGAAAAACAGCTTCAAGAATACTTCAATATCGAAGGCATTGTAGGTCATCTTGATGTCGACGAAATCGAGGACCAGACTACCTGCGAGCGTCTTTGCCTTTGGGCTTGTCTTCTCAGCGTTAGCAAGCGCCTGAAGCAAATTTATTTACTTTGACAGTACTTCTCCGATGTAAAAAGCAAGGTGTTAATTTGATAGCAAACCTCATCTTTTGCATCGCCGAGGTATTTTATCACAGACATGAAGAAGAGTTCGGCTTTTAGCTTAAATAACGATTATATACATATATAAGTTAATATTGGAATAAAAAAACGCACACCGTTTTACTTTTATCGGTGATCTCGTTGATGAGAGTCACACTTCCTTCAAACTTCTTCTGCCAGATGATATCCCGGTTGCGAAAAATGGTCTTGATGTCTTCACACGTGTCATCCTGTTAATAGAATACTATTCTAACAAAATCTTAGGACCTTTGAGAGTTCCGTGAAACATATTAAAAGCGAACGTATTGCAGGAGGGTTGACTTCGAGTTGACGCCGGTGATATGCAGGTTTGCAATCAAGAACGCAGCAACGATGTAGTGTAAGGCAAACATTTCTGGTTTGGACTGCAAACCTGAACATAATAATACTTTTTTGAGACATATCTTTAAATGAAACTTTCACAAGAAAGACATTAAAGATAACGAAGGGTGATTCATCATGAGGTTTCTAAAAATGTAGCGTCCTCTTTGGCTGTTTCCCACCTTTTCTTCATCTTTTTGACAGACTCATTGTAATATTACCAAAGAAAACGCGGAAGCAATGGGCAAAAGAAACACATCGCTCTGCTTTCAAGGTAAGTTGAATGAATGAATGTCTTCAAATTTATGATTCTCTATTATAAGATTCTTAGTTTCGTAGACTGCAATTCCTATCATCAATTTGAAAGATCGCTTTTCATGTCGCCAAACCGGACTTCAAGAAGAAGACAGACGCCCTTCAGACAGAGAGAGAACATAAAAAGCTAGCTCCGCCAAGCAAGTGAAATTAATACTAGCTGTTCTCTCTTTGAAACTACCTGCACAAATTAATACTAGTATTTGTAAGCAATTTTGGAAGTCAAGCAGTCTTTGTTATCTTTTTTTCCTGAAACGCTACAAGACTTACATATGTATGATTATCGTATTTTTCCCATAGCCTCGGGCGACGGCAATACTCATCTTTCTTCATGAACTCTGTCTCTACCTTTCTGTATTCGCTCACTGATTGTGAGTTTTCTCCATTTTGTACACACTTCTCGGTTGATCATTGAATCAAGAGCGAGTTGTGAGTCTCCGAATCGATTAGAATTCATCTTTTTTTCAACCGAACATTTCGTCAATACATACTTGATGAGCTTTCGCCTTTGCGGAAATTCAGGTCGAATCTGTAGAGAATAAAGCGAATTACGGACCAACACACACGTAAGCAGCAAGAATTAAAAAAATTTGTGTTCCAAAATTATCCTTTAAAAGGGTTTTGCTCTCAAGCTGATGGGTTCCTTCCATATTTTTCTCGAAAATCAAGTTATAAAACTTTTCACACTTTGGTTCCATCTTTATATGAAGATAAGACGTGGACGACATCTAGCATATGTGAGACACTGCCGGAAATAGTCTTCCTCTCCAACATGAGCAGTGCTCATGAAGTCTTGCAACACCTTTCGCAACGAAATCATTAGCAGCATCAACCATTCATAATTACATAGATATTCCTTGTGAATACTATGTATGTCCAGGACTGTTTGAAATTGAGTATGACGAATTAAAAGCAGGCAGTTCAGTGTGCAGCGAACAATTGTTTACAATCAGCATAAGAGAAGTGGAAAAGAGTATGGTATGGTGCAATATCTTTCCATTCAAGCTTTACTTCGACTCAGTTATTACAGTTCGTGGAGAAATCGCACACCTTCGAGCGGTCTTTAAAGTATAGACCAATCGGGCACCTGAACTATGTATATAAGTGTATTTAATTTATATTAAAATATATGTACTTACTATTGAATTATTTTCAATATATGTTGTCCATAAAAGGTGTAGCCGACGAAAGAAAACCATTTGCGATACAACTACGTTTCAAATATTGCAAAACTTCCAACTGGAAGTACGGTGATTTAGGGACCGCTACAAAATTTCTAATTTGAAAAATGTAAGAATCAAACCTCTCTCAAGTTCTTTCCTTATCTCGCTTTTCTCTAACGTCTGCATCTCTCATCCCGGGTGAACATGGGGTGCTAACCAGGGAACTACCAGAAACCCTAAATTCCAAAAATTCTGATATTTTGCATATGGAAAGAGTATCACATTGGATGATTCGGAATGAAAAAATTAGGACCCGAATCCCTCTAGAAATCCTTTTAAACCCATTTAAAGGTGAGTGAAAATCTCGTTTTATCTGCGAGTTACCACGTTAACAAATGTTCGAACGCTTAAAATATGAAAAACTGGCGCAGTGGGTAGCGCTTCCGGCTACAATTTTTGGTTGGCTAGTTCAATGCCCCAACGGGCGAAATTGTTTTGCTACTTTTATAAAAGGTTTTTGAGGTCCATGAGATATTATATGTACTTTCTATGGTTATCTATTTGAATACTTTGTGAAGTGCGAGGATCAAAATAAAACATTTGTTTTGGGCTGTATGCATGTGCGCGAATGTGCGTGCCAATGACTTCCGCAATCGTGCATTCCCGCTCTCTGCCGTCTGGAATGCGGATCAAAACGGTTCTGCGAATGAACAGACCCTGACACGCACCATTCCGTGGCGAAAAGAAAATAAGGAGAGTTGTCGCTACACACACACCGCTGGGTACGCTGATACATACACATACATATGTACATACGGTCCAAAACAAATATTTTTATTTGGATCCTCGCACTTCACAGAGTCTGTATAGCCATAGAACGGTAGCTTTTCATAGCTTTTCATAGCTTTTATAGCCTTTCATAGCTTTTCATAGCTTTTCATTTTATCTTTTTTCCGATCATGGATCATTGACCGAAAGTAATAATTACTTTTTTTAAAGCGCTTAAATGATGGTCTTGGTCCCATCGGATCGGAAAGTAAACGAAAAGGCATTGGACTATAACTCCGTCAGCCTACCCTGTAGACACACAAACAAAGCAATTTTTTTAAGTTGATACTTGCACTTCACAAAGTTCGTATTCAAATAGAAAGTATAGAAAAGTTCAACCTTATATACTTCAAAAACCTTATATAAAATTTGCAAAAGAGTTTGGCCCCAATGGGGATTGAACTTGCGATAGAAAAATTGAAGGCGGAAGCGCTACCAACAGCGCCAACCTTTCACGTTTTAATCGTTGGAACGTTTTTTAACATGGCACATTACAGATAACACGACATTTTCAGGCATCTTTAAATGGGTTTAAAAAGTTTTCTAGGGGGATTCGGGTCCTAATTATTTATTTCATTCCGAACCATCCAATGTAATGCTCTATCCATATGCAAAATGTCTGAATTTTTGGAATTTAGGGTTTCTGGTAGTTCCCTGGTAAGTATGCAGGACGGGCAGGGATTCCGTCTTGTTCCCACCCGTTAGCACTCCTTGCATGATTTCAAGACGCACCGGGCTCATCGACAGAGACATTTTCTACCTTTTTGATAAAAATGCAAATTTCTAGCTACATAAATTCCCGATTTTAATAAGGTGATTTTTTTAAATGCAAAACTTGATCATATGGGACCTTAAAAGAAGTGATAATTTTTCGTCGGATACTACCTTTAATAAAAAATCTTCATGAGTCCGTGGTTTTTCTATTCATACGGTACCTTTGAAATGAGACACTATGAATCACCTACCACATGACGCCGGACACGAGAGGTACGTTGCGCGGCCGTTAGAGCACTCCCAGACGCTGCAGTGGATTGGCTCAATTGTCTCCTTTTTAAAATAAAATTATTTAAAGATTTATATATTACCAATTTTTTCATTTTACTATCTATGAAATACTGACTGATCGGAGCACTTCCTCTCCGCGTAGTAGCCGTCGCGCTTGCCGGAGCAGTCGAAGTCAGCGGGATGTGGGGGCCGCGTGGTGCGGCGGTTAGCGGCGAAGGCGGCACCGTCTGGTATTTGATTGTGAAGTTGTGAAATTGTCATTTGAGCCTTTTGAGCCTCTTTTGTTTTTATTTTATTAAATAAAACATTTTATTCTCTCTCCCTCTCTCTCTCTCACTCTCTCTCTCTCTCCCTCTCTCTATTCTCTCTCCCTCTTCTCACACGGATTTCTCTGATTCTTTCTAACCTTAGGCTGTTTGAAAATACACTTTCCTTACCTTGCGCTACTGCAGCTACGACGGCGAGGAGAGCTACGAGGCGTGCCTCCATCCCACTCGGTTTCTCGCCCTGGAATGAAAAATAAAAACAAGAGAAGCTTCGATTCCATTTATCGAAGCAGCCCTATCACGGGTTCTTATGCACTGACTAACCATAAGCGCACGCGCTCCGAACCAAGCACAGTCATATTTTCTGCCCTTTCATTCTGTTTCTTTGTTTCTGACAACCTTTAAGAGTCATCCTTTCTCTCTCTCACTCTCATTGTTTCGCATTTCTCTCACTCTGTATCCGTGACTCATCATACTTTTAGCACTGCCTCGGGAGACGGCATTACTTCACCTCTTTTTTATTGCTCTCTATCTCTGCCTGCATGATTCGTTCACAGAGTTTTCTCGGTTTCAGTATACACTTCTCAGCTGATCTTTGACTCGAGAGTTGCCTTCTTTTGACTAATAAAAACCATTCACCGCCAGTTGTTAGTCACCGATTCGATTGGGATTCATCGTTTTATTGGAACACTCATTATTACATACTTGTAATAAACAGAATATCGAATAGCTGAAGTAGACATACATACATACTTGATCAGCTGTCGCTTTTCGCGGATATTCCATTATAACTTGTCCACAAGACGAACATATGTAAATAGCACACACACACGCCAAAAGTTCCAATAATATCTCTTAAAATAACTTCTTTTTTTTTTAAGAATAAAATTTTTGTTCTCCTCCTAGAGGTTATATAAAATAAGCTGTGTATTTTCACACATTGCTTCTTAATTACATTAAAGGAAGCTTAAGCTCGGAAACTCCTAGCACGAAATGGCCGATCACATAGTGCGGTACATTTTAGCAACGTGATCCTGGCAATTTGCCAAGATCCTTGGTTCGAAACCTTTTCTCTTAAAACATGCGTTTGAATAGGCAAATTCAATTAGCGGTTTGTATCCGTTTGGTGAATCATGAATATGCTGGCATATATTTTACGGCCAGGCGACCATATTTCACGCTCGCCGGTCATGATGTGTTCGGCAAACCGATTTGGCCGTAATTTGGTCAGGGGACTAATGTTAAATTTAAAGTTCTGTATAAATCACTAATATTCCCTCATGATCAGACGATTCTTTTCAGATGCAAGTTACTCCTTTAACTTTTAGTTAAGTAAATTGAATTTTTGCTGATGCTTTTGCAAGCTCAATCCGGACAAATTCACAGAATCATCTTTATAGCTGGCGGCAATACCTCTTCTACTATTCCTCTCCATCTTTGGCAGTCTGGATGAATCACCGACATTGCAACTGTGTATCCATATGGATATCATGTATTACTCATTCATATATTTTGCGTCTTATAATTATCAGTCTCGCCATCCGTGAGTCTTGAGTTTGAAAATGTCATGTATGTATGTATGTTGCCTAAGCACGGCGAACAATTTTCAGCCTCTCAAAAATGTAGCACAAAGATATCAAATAGTTAGAGCACAATTTAAGAATCGAAATATTTACACAAATATGGATTGCAATATCGAACAGAAGTAATTGTAAATTGGAGAGTAATTCTTCACGGTAATAAGGGAAGAATAAGTTGTCAAGAATATGGAGCCCGAATCATCGGCTTTGATGATGTAATGATCATTGATGAAATAATGCTGCACATCTTTGGAGGGGGGGGGATTGATCGATGGGAAGGGGTCGGCGATTGGTTCCGATTAGTAGAGCGGAGTCGGCTGCGCGGTCGGGGGTGGCGCGCGGCCTCCGCACGCTGCGACGCTCTCGCGGTACTCGCATGTGCCGCGCTCCTGTCAATTTTTAGACTTTTTTATTTTATATTATTTTGTTTATTTTTCATGCAATCGGGCGAGCCCTTTTACATCTTCTTCAAACTATTGCATCATAATTTTTTTTATTTTTTAAAATAAATATAATAAATGGCTAGCCTGCGAGTAGACGAGATGGCTAGGGCATGAAAGCGTGTTGGCGACGTTATTATTGCAGATGGTATAACTGAGGTCATTTTATTATTATTATTATTGTATATTATTTATTATGTCCGCTTGATAGCAATGCTTTCAGTGACGTGCGACAAAAAAAATGATGACGAAATCTCGGTACGACGAACTCTTTGGAGCAGCCGTTGCCGTAGGCGCCATCGCTACGTGCGCGGCAAAAGGACGAGTCGCGAGCTGGCGAGGGAGTCGGGTAGTTTGTGTTGCTGTAAAACCGTGGAATTACTCTGTTTCTCTTTTTATCGAAAACATAATAAAAAAACAAGTTAAATTTTAAAAAGGGATAATTGTATCCTGTCAAAGTCTCGGCTCACTATTCGTCATTGTTGTTTCTGAGCGGCGACCCGCCACACTCGGCAACATTGGCCGGTGCGTCGCATGCTCTCGAGGCGGCAGAGAAGCGGAGATGGCTCGGGCACGTCATCTTGATACGTACAACATTTTGTTTTGACAACTCTTGTAATCACTGCTGTCGATTCTCTCTCACTGCCTTCTTCAACAACTATTTCTTTTCCCTTATCTTTCGGTTTGTTTTTTCTCTTTCTCTTTTTGTGTATTCTCTTTGTCTTTATCTTTTTCTTTCTTATTCTCTTTCTATTTCTCTAACTTTTCCATTTCTCATTCCCCTTTCTCTCTTCTTCTCATTCTCTTTATCTTTCTCTTTCTATCTCTTTCTGTTTTTTCTCTCTCCCTTTTTCTCTTTCTCTGTCTCTTTCCTCTCGGTATCCTTCTATTTCCCTCTCGCGTTCTCTCTCTCTCTCTCTCTCTCTCTCTCTTTCTCTCTTTCACTCTCTCTCCCGCTCTCTCTCTCTCTTTCCCTTACCTGAGTGCCATATCCCGCCGCACAGCTCAAGTAGACATTCGAGCAGCCTTGAGCGTAGACGCCGTCGCGGAGGCCGCTGCACGACGCAGAAGAAGGCCGCTGCTCCTGCCGACGAGTCGGCTGCGGTGTTCGACGATCGAAATCACTGGGGAAAATATATTGAGTGGACATTAGTTTTTGGAAGCTTTTTTCACATATTAATTACTTTTGTTTGTTTCTTTTTTTTCAAAAGAAAATTTATTCGTCCTCTTCTTTTTTGCTCTCAACATCTTTTTCAATCTGTATTGGTTTCACTTGGTTTCACTAAAACCCAGTTTTCTTAAAACCCAGTTTTCTTCAAACCCACTTTCCAGTGTTGCATGCGTCGATGTGGTCACGGCTATCGCAGAGGCCATTGGCCATGTTGTAGTAGAGGCCGAAGCGGCAGTCCCTCGGACGCGCGACGCCGTTGCTGCACTGGATGAAGCGTCTGAATTTTGTTGGTCAATTAAATCTGAAATTTTGGTCAATTAAGATTCATAAAAATTTTAAGATCGACCAATTAAGAACATACGGCTATCAATAAAAGAATAATTATTAGAGTAGCAAATTATTTCCACTGCTAAACCACTTTTATTGTTTTGATTAATTAAGATATGTATGTATGTAACTAATTAAAATGATACGCACTGAGAGCACGCGGCGAACGCGTAGAGTCCGTCATGCTTGCCCGAGCAGATGGTGCCCGAGGGGGCTTCAGCACTTGAGGGCCTGAAGAACATAGAGAGCTCATGAGAGCTTATATTTGGGCAAGAATGTATGAGAGCGAAAAAAGGTTACTATATTTTGGAAGTCTGAAAGAGAGTTTTTTCTCTTATTTTGCTTGTTTTGAGGACTAAATTTATCTTTTTAAATGGCAAAAAAATTAATAGAAATTAATATATTACACGAACGGAAGGATATCACTGGTCGCGAACGCTGCAACGCGTCTTCCGCACGCCGCAACTCGCGCACGCTGATCGCATCGTTGCTGCACCGGATCGTAGAAGAGGCCGAGCGAGCAGTCCATCTGATCGTGAGAGGGAGTATAAATTTCATATAATTTTTACTTCCCGCCAATTTTATTTATTTATTTATTTATTATTAATTTTCCAACTTTGTTCGTGTTGCGCGATGTGCAAGAGTAGAAAAAGTTCTGGCAGCCACTGCCGTAGTAGCCGTCCAGCTTGTCGAGGCAGAAGGTGTCGCGCGACTGCTGAGAGGCGGGCCGGTCTTAAAGGAACCAAGAAACTCCTTTTTGAATTCGCGCGTTTTGCCTGATACAAGAGCGAGAGAGCGTGTTTTTTAAGAGGGACGCGATAAAAATAGTCAGGAAAATTCTAATTTATTATGGTTGATTTTCGTGCTCATTTTGAGATTTGTCGATTTAAGTTTGTTTTGTTGTTAATGGTTTTATAATATTTTATATTAAAAAATATCAGAGTCTCAAATTTTTTTATGAAAAAAAAACAAGACGAACGGTGTCCGCTGTTTAAAGCCGTTGGCAATGGTTGCTCGTCACCGGCGAGAGAACTAAATATTAAGAAAAGTAATAATTCCACTTTTCCTATTGTTTTTCAGGAGCACTCAGGAATAGTAATATCTTATTAGAACAATAAAACATTTATTTTACTTCCGGCACGAGTCGCTGTAGTCGCACGCCTGGCGTCGTTCGTTGAAGACCATGTCGTTATTGCAGCTGATAACAGAATGAGGGAAAAGCTTATCGGTTATCAGAGCATATCGTCAGATATTCTGTTTCTCAGTACTCGCTAACCTTAATCAACTTCATTCTTCTCAATTTCTTCGCCCTCTTCTCTCTTGCTCATTCTCATGCTCTCTTCTCTCTCTCTTCACTCTCTCTCTCGCCTTTTTCTCTGTCCCTCTCTCTCTAAAATGGGTGATATTTTCTACATATTTAAAGAAACTGACCTCTGCTCGTATTTCACACCCCCACTACACTGATAGTAACGAGGCTGGCAGGGCGCATCCGAGTACAGCCCGTTCGCCATTCCCGCGCAGCTGAAGCTCAAGATGTCGTGTTGAGGCAGTGGCGAACGCTGTTCAAAAGCTCACTTTTATTTTGGTGCTACAGTATCCGCTTGGCAAATTTTTATTAAATTGTAGAAAAACGAGGAAATATCTAATCCACGGACCGTTGGCTGCTCAAAGTACTCGATGTCGTTCCTTGGCGGCGTTGGTGGTTGTGTTGTCCTCCTTCAAGTATGCAATGTTAAGATTTCTCTGATTCTCAAGTATTTGCACTCTCTCTTCCGCTTATACTCTCTCTCTCTCTCTTTCTCTCTCTCTCTCTTGCTCTCTCTCTCTGTCTCTCTCGTGCTCTCTCTCTGTCTCTCTATCTCTCTCGCACTCCATAAACGATTTGGTGGAAGATTTTCCCCTCAATTCTTCATCCAAACATTGCTTGATGCTAAGCAATTCTCCTCTACTTGCAAAAATCATCGGTGAATCATGAGGAAGTGCCTGTTGAAATGTATGTATGATTGTTCGCTCTTAATTTCTCTAGCGTTTTAATTTAGACTACGTTTTTCTGTCATTAAATAAATATTGTAGCCTTTGGGCTTTTGATCAGAAAGCTCATATGCACTATATATGTACATATGTATAGACATATATATATATATATATATATATATATATATATATATATATATATTTAAACTTTTGCATCTGAATACATTTCCATGTTCATTGAGACATGATGTTAAGTAAAATATTGAATATGGAATGATTCATCTCACATACATATTTTGGTTCCTGCATGTTGCAGGATGGATGCAGCTGCCACGTCCGTCGTACACGCGATAGTCCGGGCACTTTAGATAGGTCGCCGATTCGCCGGTGCACTGCCAGAAGCTATAAGAGAAAGAGAGAGAGAGAGAGCGAAAGCGAGAAAGGGCGAGAGAGAGAGGGAAAGACAGGGAGAGAGAAAGAGAGATTGTATTGAGAGAATTATTACGAGAGATAAAGTCACAGAGAGAGAGAGAGAGAGTTAGAGATTGAGAGAGATAAGAAGGTATGTACAAATCTTACCGCTCTTTACACTCGCCCTCGTCAAAGTAGCCGTCGCGCCTGCCGGTGCAGTCAAACTCTTGCGCGCCAGCATGCGGCAGCACAATCGTGAGAGAGGGCGGTGGATCAGAGAGGGGCGCGTACTTGGCTAAAAATAAAAAAAAAGAGGGAAGCGTTTTCCCTCTTAAAAGAGGGCGATCACCGAAAAATTCAGCTCACAGACGCGGCAATTCGAACCTGCATTAAATATTTTTTAGGTGATCGCCCTTCTTTAAAAGCTAATTCCACCAGGAACAAGCGGAAATTCCTCTTTTGAAGGCTGTCTTCATTAATTTTTTCTATTACAATATATGTGCATACATATGTACATACACGTGAATAATGCAAATATTATGTATGTACCATACCATTCGTGAAAGCGGCCGCGACAGCGAGAATGGCCACGATGTGAAGCATATTCCCTTGGAAGAGCTGAATAGATAAGTAGTAGAAACTCAAGATTATGGACCGAATGAAGGAGTTTACAAGCGTGAATAAAGATCGCAATAAAAAAAGAAGAGAAAGAGACCTTGACGAAGCAGACCCGATCACGGGCTCTTATGTATTGACTAAGGCCACGCAATGCGATCAAAGCTTTTCTGTTGCTTTCTCATTGTTTCTAAAATTTCTCTCATCTCTCTCACTCTACCATTTTTTTATCACTTTAGTTTCTTATTGTTTCACATCTGTTTCTCTATGTTTATCTCTGTTTCTCGCTTTCTCTCTCTAGTCCATGTCTCATCCCATTTTTCCCACTGCCTTGGGCGACGGCAATATTTCATCTTTTTTCATGATCTCTATCTCCGGCTTTCTTCATTCGTTCACAGAGTGTTCTCTATTTTGTACACACTTCTCTGTTGATCGCCGGCACGAGATCCGTCTCTTGGCTGATAAAAAGGGATACACGGACGGTTGTGAGTCACCGATTTGGCTTTGTCATTTTCTTGGAACAGACCCAGTCATCAGCACTTACTGCATGAGCTGTCGTTTTTGCGGATATTCAGTTCGAATCTGTATGGAATAAACCACAAGCTGAACATACACACACAAAAAGTTCCAAGTATCTTTTAAAATAACTTTTGATTTCCAAAACGTTTTTTTTTTAATTTGTTCTGAAGCTCAGGATTCCTTTTTAAAATAGATGTGTGTGTGTTTTTTTTTCGAAAATCAAGTTAT
The DNA here is from genome assembly GCA_945643635.1 of Allodiplogaster sudhausi. NCBI lineage: Eukaryota > Metazoa > Nematoda > Chromadorea > Rhabditida > Diplogasteridae > Allodiplogaster > Allodiplogaster sudhausi. The sequence continues at coordinate 1,646,563 of CALZFC010000035.1, read as the reverse complement.
TACATACTTTCTTCTTCCTAATTTAAGAGAAGGCGTGGTCAACAACTAACTAGCTTGCGTGCGTGAAATACTTCTTCTATGCTTCCTCCCTAACGTGGGCAGTGTATGTTCATACATGAAAGCGTGCCCCGCCTTTAATAGAGATCATTAGTAGAAACATGTATTCATGTGGACATCGTGTATTAGTTATTCATCTATTTGTGACTTATAATTCTTAATTAATTTTTTTCCATTCTATAGTTGTGAGTTCGAAAATGGCATGTATTTTGCACATGCACATATCCAAAGGACGGCGCCTCTCTTGGAGCCTCTCGAAGGTATAACACACAAAAAATGTGACACTGCTATCAAGTAGCAAGAAGAACACTACTTAACCTTTTATTTTAATATTGCACTTTGTGAATATCGCAACTCAGACAAGCTAATTGGAGAAGTGTCTTATTTGTGACTCTCAAATTGGCGCGAGCTGCTTTTTCCATATGACACAATTATTTTATATCAGAAACTTCGAATTTCTTCTTCTGCGCTGGCTTTGTGTGTTTTTTAATCCCCAACAATTATTTCCTCGTCTACATTTGGCATAAATAGACATATTTCTGAAAATTCCATGTAAATGCGTGTTTTTTTCTCTCACAAGAGTCAAGTTGAGCTTTCTCACCCTCTGAACACTTCTATGTAGTGAGATTGTAGGCATGAGCCAAGAAGACATTCCCAGGAAAAAACGTAAAACAAATAGTAGACCAAGTCTGTGCACTCCGTCTCACTGGACCACCCAAGAAAGACCACTGCCGTCCCGTTTCCACTTTACGGCCTCTTCTTTCCACTTTACGGCCCACTTTGCGGTCCCACCCTTGCTTTCCATTTTACGGCCCTTCAGAACCATGGCTGACCCGGTGACCACTGGCTTCTACACTCTGTACGCGATCGAAGCTGCTCTGACTGCCGGCTACATCTGGGTGCTCGGCTGTCTCTCCTACAGCAACGTGCCTATTCATACGTCGTCCTTCTTCATCCTCTTCATCTCCACCGGTTCGTGCTTTACTGGCGCAATAACGTTTTCAAGTTTTCAAATTTATTCCACAATCAGCGAAAGGCATCAGGATTCATGATTCGCATTCACGTGCATTAAAGCATTTCAAATACGAACGTCACATAATTGGCTATTCTTTACCTAGATTGTACTAGTTTATTTTACGCTCAAGTGCTTTCATTCAGAGATGTGTCCTTTGTCTGCTCTATTACGTTGCAAAATGCAATATAATGGAGAAGCTTCTTTATCGCTATTTCAGCTAATTTATGCATATGGACTTTTCTTTACAAAGGATTTCTATTGATAATTGTTACTATAATAAATTGTGAACTCTTAGACCACCCTGTGAACACTATGTTTCTGGAAAGTTTGAAATTGTCGTAACGAACAAGAACATGGGAGGTCATCGTGCAGAGAACAATTGTTTAGGATCGGAATTAGAAGAGCGGAAAAGAACAATACTTTTATGCAGGAAATGATAGGAACTCCACCATATATCTTATATTTAGCTCTGTTTATTTTGAGTTCTTAGAGTTCTGACGGCTTCGATGAACATAGATATTTCTTGGATAGATCATTGCGATTAGTCAGCTTGAACGAGCAAAGTTCTGAATTAAAGTATGCATCAAAAATTTTTTAATTGACTTGCTCAACACCAATAACTCATTGAAATTGAGAAAAATATTAGAAATGTCGATGCAACTGCGATGCAATTTGTTTCGAACATATATACATACCTTATTAGGTTAACTTACATATATTCGCTTTGGTTAAAAAAACATTGATCTTCGGTCTGTGTGGTAGTTTAAGAATAAGCAGCAAACGAAAGGCAACAAAATTCTGCTTCAATGCAACATATTGGGCGAAAATCTACTCCGAACAAGCAATCGTTAAATTACTTGTTCGTATTGGAGTCTTTACGTTTCTTTAACACTACACGAAACGACATCATCTGACTTTTCCTCGATATTTTTCTCACTTTGTCCAGGTTGGTGCGGCGTTCTAAATGAGCTCGTCCTCATCGTCATGCGACTTGTGTCAGAGATTATGATGGAGGCATACAATCATGGTTCGGAAGACTTCACTTAAGTATAGACTCTCCAAGAAAAACTCTTAAACCCTCAATAGAACGTTAAAAACCAACATAAAATATGTATTAAAACAGGCTATTTTCTTACAAGTTAGGCATCTAATAGCGAATTAATTAAGGAGCTAATTTATAATTTAAAATAAAAACATTTTCCAACAAGCAGATTTGGCGATGCGAATCTGCTTCTGTGTCGCGCACGGTGCGTCCGTAGCACACACGATTGGCTCTCTTCTCAGCATTCTCAATCGAGTCTCCGCTACGCAAACAACGAATTACTACAAGGTTATTTGCTTGTTTGTTTGTTAATTTAATGCAAAACAATAACAAGAAAAACAGCTCTGATCTTATTATTATTATGAAAAGCTGATGGTGAGCGGAACTATTGATTGTACAGAAAATAAGCGTGGATGAGTAATATGTATAATTACTACTCACAATTGTTTATAGTGCTACCGTAATCATCATAATGATGCTATTCCCTGATAAGATCTGGAGCCGTCGTCGACTGGTGGCAATGATCGGCGCGCAGTGGCTCGTACCTGCTGCAGTCTTCGGCGTCTTTCTCTCTTGCGGCGCCAGCTACCTCTGGATGCCGGATGGAAAGCACAGCATTCTCACCGGGCTACAGGGCACGCCGATGCTGGTGGGTCTGTTTTCGTTATGGTATGGGAGTAGAAAGCCTTGAGGGCTAATGTAATCGAGTTTTTTTTCCTTCAAAGCTATGCCCTTTCTTACAACAACCCTACGTGTATTTCAATAATCTAAAATAGTATCTCCGGGCTTCCCTCCCAATTTTATGATCATGTCCAGCTGTGCATTCTTAATCCCCCCACCGAAGGGCAATAATTGGCCCCTCAATTTTATAACCGATTTAGCTGTATGATTTTATCTTACCAGATTTCATCACCCCTCCATTCCAACCCCCCCCCCCTCCTCAACAATACTATAACATTCATCTGTATAGTTTTCTCTCGCCAGATAACGAAGGGCATCATGTGCGTGACGTACGGCGTCTTCGCTGTCGTCTCGGTGCCGCTCAACATTTTCGCGTGGATCGCGCTCCGCAAACGCATCAAGAACGCCGTACGTTTGTCCAAGGTATTCTCTCTTTTGGCTGGATAATATACACATGTCCAGTCATGATATTCATACGGTGGTCAGAGAATTAGTAGTAATTTTAATTACTAATTAAAAAAGCTTTTTTCTTCGAGATTTTCGCTTTTTGGCATTCTCGAGTAATAATAGAGTATGTTGTTGATTAGAAATAATCGTTAATCCTTTCCCTTGTTTGCTTGCATTGTTGTAGCCTCTTCATCATTGAAAATGTCAGAGAAGTGTCTGAGGAGATGAGAGAGCCATTCACAATGGTTTTTTTTTCTTTTTTTTCAACTTATTTCTTTGCGTTGTGACGAAGCTTGGAGTATCATTAGAGTAGAAAGCTATCCTTTCCAATTAGCAAAACCTTAGCACACAAAGAGAAAAGAAATCAAATGTCAAGCACCTTGTAGCTAAGCGATTCTGTTGAGATCTCTACATTCAGTCCACCGAGCAGAGCACAATGTCTGATGTTTTTAGAACTAAAATGCGAGGGAACCTAAGGAAATGCCGTTTGTAGCAGATGCTTCCTTATCAAGATTTGCAGGCTACTAAAAGCGCCTTCACGGAAGTTGAAGAGAATGAATAAGGCTAGAAAAGAGCAGAAAAACAACGATCATTGACGGCTAAAAATTATTTGCGACAATCTAATATGTTCACTCGAGAGCAAAGAGCAGAAAACTGGAAGGGAGCATTAAAAATAGTTACGATTATTATTTTAAGACTAAACAAACCGCAGTCTGCAATATATAAGTAAAAAAAACTCGTTCTTGAATTTGCGTCTTATTGCCTGACGTAATGATATTTAGAGGGATGTGACTATTACGATCAGGAAAATTCAAATAGATTACGGTAATAAGTTTCGTGAACATTTTTGCGCCTTTAAATGAACATTTTTGTTTGAGACGATGAAGCACGACGCCATCATGCTATGGCAGACGTCGGCGACGTGCGCTGCTCATGTTGTCGGACTCGCGACTCAGGTCGTCTGGACGGCCGGCATCTTCGTCGGTGATGCTCAGCTTCAGATCGCTGCTCTGCGAGGGGTTCGACCTCATTTTTCTATTTTCCATTTAAAATTTCTTTAAAAACACTTAATTACTTCATTAATTAATTAATTAATTAATTAATTAAACTATTGATTGTTTTTCTCTTCCTGTTTGCTCTCGCCTCATGCTCGATCGTCTTCATTCCACCCGTGATGCTGCTCGCACTCTCTCCGCCAACTCGTCGAGCCGCGACGGGTCCCTTCCGACGCGTCGCGTCTCCCTTCATCAAGTGTTTTCCTTCGCTTCCCAAGGTGTCATCCAATAATGTTACTGTCACTAACGGTGCCGTCTCGTCGCTTAATCATCAGTCGCTTCAGTTTTAGTTAACAGAGATTCTCGCATACCCCTTTATTTTATATCATGTGAAAAGTTATGAAATAAATCTTGATTGAAAATTATACGGATGAACAAAAACAAATCATGCATTCGTAAAAGTCATGAAAGATCTCTATGTCCACTGGTGCCTGCATTAAAACTCTTTATCACGTCAATCATTTTAATAACCTACTCTGGATTCATTTGACGTAAGTCATTCGCACATCTTCCATCCGTAACTACGACTTCATCCAGAAAAATGTGGAACTACTTTATAGTTTGCTTTTTTTTAAATATCCCTCTCCTTCACACTGGTTGTATGTCTGTGTGAAAATAGTATATACATGAATGTTTTTTCATTGCATAATAAAAACATCTCTCACTTTCTCACGTGTCGTTCTTCTTACAATTAGATTGCAAAATGTCTCATGAAAAAAGTGTTGTTGCTCTGGGAAAGGGTGCCGTAGCCGTTGTTCTCATGATGTCGGTGGAAGAAGACTACTCGATGGAGTGGCGATCGATGTGGCGAGGAGGCGGCTGAAGGAAGAAGAGGCGAGCACTCGCCGTCCTCTTCTACTTCCTCTTCGTCGTCCTCGATGTCTTCCTCTTCGAGGAGCGGCGCAAGCGGAGTCGAGTCGTCGAGCGCCATTGCTCGCCCGATACTCGCCACTAATGAGCATACATATCAGTCTCGGACTAATCGTAGTCTATCTTTCAGACCAAATATATACGCTCATAGTAGGTATATTATGTATGTAGTAAATATTTTTTATGATGGAGTTTTATATTTATATTAAATATATTATATATAAATAATATTGTAATAATCTTACTCTTTGGTGGACGCTTTTGACGATACTTTCTGGCCACATCATAGCAGCTGCTGTACGAGCTGCTGTCACCGCCGGACATCGAGCGATGCATGCCGAGTGCGGCGAAGGCGACCTCCTCGAGACGAGGGGTTGCCTGATAGAGAGAGAGAGAGAGAGAAAGATCGGGAGAGAGTGAGAGAAAGGAACAGAGAGAGACAGGGAGAAAGCGACCCTTATAAATGCAATCAATTTCCTTTTAACAAAGATTACTTGAGCTGTAAATTGTTTTTTAAACAAAAAAAGAGCACAACTGAACCTGATAGTGGCTATGCACTGATGGAGACTGGCTGAGAGAGGAAGTATTGCTGAGTCTCTCTTTTCGCGTGCTGCTTGTATCTTGACAAGCCGCCGCTCTCCTTGCCGGCACCGTGGTTCGTCGGGTCAGAAGGCGATTGCCGGTCAGCGACATTTGCTCTGCGATCTAGAGCCATGTGTTTAAAGATTAAAAGATCATAGATCACAAGATCAAAAGATCAAACATCACTGTTCATTCTTATCGCATAACCTTTACCACCTGTCACCAACATTGGCTCTCTTAAATTGCTCACTTTGGGGCCACTTATTTTAGGTGAAAAAGCAAAATCGATGGCATATCCGTCAAAATAGTAACCATTTTGTCCTCGTCTGTCATGCACAAGCCGAGGAGGCTGCCGACGGCCATGGATGGCCACTGGAGATTACGAAAGAATAAAGATGTGATTCTAATCTGCATACTTTTTAACAACAATGTAACAATCTAACTTTGAACTACTTCACAACTAGTATTATTTTCGCGAATCAAACTCCAACCATCTCAGCCATGCTTAGAAGACGCTTGCGCAGCGACTTGCCCTTCTTGCTCATGGCCGCGTACTCTTTGTAAGATGGGCCTGCCGAGTCTTCGGAGCTCTCCTCCTGGCTCCTGGCAGGCGCCTTGAGCGCTGTCTTCTCCCATCCGCTGCATCACCCCCTCCACCTCTTTCTCCATCTGCACCCAATGTCTAGGGGAATTATCGAAAGTGACAAGTACACATCAGCAATGAATCTCCAGAGAACCGTAGACTCTTTTTCTTTCAGCTTCCTCTTTTTTCTTCCTCTTTACAATTAGCAGAGTTGGAATTGGCCCCGTGCCAAAAGTCAGGAGCTTACAAAATCACATGGCAATTGTGGGTGACATCATCGGCGGTCTTGTGCTTGAGGTCGGCAATTTGACGATAAAGCACCGAAGTAGGACAACTGGAGTGGAGTGGAAACGGGTAGATCACTTTAAATGTAGGTAGATCATGAAAGAGAGAAACCACAACCGTCCGTCCAGTGATGGCAAGCTGACCCTGCGGCTGGTGCCTTAATATGAGGAGCCGGCAGCAATCACTTACCATTACTGGATAGAGTTTTGTGGAGTTTGTGAGAGAGAGAAAGAGAAAGAGAGAGAAGCGGATGAGTAAGAGTGAATGAGTGAGAGGCACAATTAGAGAGAGCGAGAGAGAAAGAGAGACAACGAGAGAGAGTATAAAGCGGGTGAAGAGAGAGTGGATAACGAGAGTGGGGAGAGAGAGTGGAAAGACACTGGAGAGAGTGGAGAGAGATAGTGAACAGGGAGAAAGTGGAGAGAGAAAGAGATAAGTCGATCGGCAGATGGCGAGAGGTTGAGGGAAGATGGAGAGAAGAGTGGAACAAATTGTTCCGGACCCGGATCGAATGGAGCCCTCTGCACCATCGGCTACTTTCTTTTAAATGCGAATAAAGAAGGCGGTGTGTATCAGTTTCAAGGTGGAAAAGGACCCTATGAAATGGAACAGCGTCCCGAAAATGGTGAAGAAGAATGGAGAAGGGCAGCGTCGCCTTCCTGAGTCAACTTTCTTTCTTTCTTTCTTTCTTTCTTTCTTGCTCTCTCTCCCTCTCTCTCTCTCTCGCTCTCACTTGCTCACTGTCTCTCTCATCACTCTCTTCGCTTGGTCGCCTTTCTCGACTTCTCTGCCTTGCACTTCCTTGTCAGAGTTCTCTCTTTATCTCTCTCTCTCACTCTCTCTCTCTCTCTCTCTCTCTCTCTCGATTCTCTCCAAAACTTTTCGCCGCCCTTCTTCCCGCAGATGGGTGACATTTTCTCTTCTCTTTTGCTTCATCTTCTTCATCAGCATTGTCATCTTCTTTCTCTTTAACATTCGATTACTCCTTCCATTCAAACTCTCTCACCCTTTCAAATAGCGATAACTTTCTCGCCTTAAACTATGCCAAGAAATCATTTCCCTGTTTTGATCAGTCCTTAGTCAATCATTAAAGGTGTATTTCATGAATAAACTGCTATGAGATAAGTGCAAGCACTCAATATCTCCTTCCAAAAGTCTAGCAATCGCGCTCATCCTCTCTCTTATTCTCTCTCATCTTTTCGTTTAAATTTCTGCTCTCTCTCGTGCTATTTATTACCTTCTCTCTATCTCTCTTTCTCTCTCTTTATCTCTCTCTCTCTTTCTCTTTCTCTCTCTCTTTATCTTTATCTCTTTCTCTCTTTCCAGCTCTTTTTCTCTCTGTATCTGTTTCCCTTTTTCTAAAACTGTCTATAAAGTTCGCCTCGGCCTCGTCCCACTCGTCGACGAGACACGGACAACGTGACAAACTGTGCAAGAGTAGCATGTCATCCCACTCATCACTTTATTCGACTTTCTCTCTCTATCTTTTCTCTCTTACTCTCTCTTACTCTCGCCGCTCTCTCTCTCTATCATGTCTCTCTATCTTCCTCTCCCTCTCTCTCCCTCTCTCAATCTCTGCTCCGCTCTTTTCTTTCCTTTCTTCTATTTCTCTCCTTCTCTCTTCTCCATTCACACGATGAGACAATCCATCAATTTAGTTTGATTACGGAAGGGAAACTTCCCTTGGCCTTTCTAATACCGATATTAAATTGATACGGTAGTTTAGCGAATTGACAGATTCCATTGCTTTGCTTTGCGAAAGCACGGTATGTACACATTTTATATAACTGTAAAAAAAGTCATATATTTCATAAATACATACATATGTACAAGATTACCCTAACATTGTGAACAAGTCATGGGAAATAGAATCGCTCCTAAAACGACCAACCTAACCATAAGTGATTTAACTACTATATTAAGGTAATCTATCTAATATTACTCACAAAAGTGCCTATAACTATTACAAGTAAACATTAGCCTACACTTTGGAAATTCATTTGTTATGGTGATTTCAATTTTACACAATTGCACCCTGAGTCTGTATAATGAAAAGTGAAGGAAATGGCAATTGACTCAACGTTATATAATGCGAAGACAACAACCAGAGAACAAGAGAATATAGACTACTATATTCTTTTGTTCTATAAAATATAGACTACTATTTCTAATTCACTGGCAAATAAATGCTCAAGTAACGAGCTGTTTATGATGACAAACTGTCAACAAAAAGCATGGGGAAGGCATGGATGGGAGAGGGGGGGGGGTGAGTGATACGACTGATTAATTATGTGGTAATTAATTAGCAGAGACACCAGCGAGACGAGTACAAGTTGGTGCCGTTCAAGTCGAACAGCTCGGCATCGCCGCTTTCAAGCGAGCGGACAAGCGCATTGAAGAGCCGCTCGTAGAGCCCGGCGATCACGGGCGCTTTCTCCTTTAAAGAGCTCAGAGAATCCGATTTATTCGATCAATAAAAGACAGAAATCGATTGTGTCATCATTCTGCGCACTCTACTACAAATGAATTAGATTGGTAAGACAGCCATAAGTTGTTGACGCCCAAAATTTGTAGCATATAATAAGGATCGAAAAGTGGAATACGTACATACATATATATATGAAAAATGAATTTTTTTTAAATATTTTTTTATCGATATCAAACTAATTTTAATGTGACGGTACTTGAATATAGCGAATTTAATAGAATTATAAAGAAATCCCAGAGTCATTACGAAAAAAAGAAGTAACAGGAAATTATATGTATTATTTATGTAAATAGCTACTAGTACATACCCTGGCAAACTTGGCGCTCGAATGCTTGAGCAGCCAGCGAGGACGGCCGACCTGGTAGCGTCGCCGGTAGACGTTGTCGAAGGCGATCATCCGCAAGTCCTCCAGGTCCTGTGGGAGAGTTTGTGACTCATTCCCTCTTGGTGATGCCATTCTGGCCAATTACGTTCACTGGTAAATTTTACGAAATAAACCAGATGTATAGGCCTGTTGCTATGCATGCATACATTATTAGTAAGCCAATACAAATATGAGCCGAGGAAGAATACAACATTATATGTACTGTTCCGTTGTGCTGCCATAGTTTATTTTTCAACATTATATGTATGTATTTACAGTTCCGTTATGCCTAATCGTAAGCCATAGGTCCATAGTCTTGGCAAGAAATACGTACTTTGGCGCAAATAACTTAGATACTTTGGTGCAATTAGCGCTGTAGCCGAAACCCTGGCCGCCGAGCTGTATTGTACAACATATATACCATACACATACATACATACATACATACCTTGTTTCCGCGAGACCGAGCGTGCTCACTATTGTTGTTGTTGTTGTTGCTGTCGTTGGCGACAAGCATGGCGGAGGCCGTGCGATGCAAGAGCGCCGAGCATCGCCAGCAGCCAACGCCACGCGCCAGCGACGGCTCGTAATCAGCGAGGCTCTGATATTGTGAGATAGCAACAGAATCATTACATATGTATGTAATCAACTCTTTTTCTTATCACTCATTTTTTTTTTAGATTTTGATACGCTCTTTATCCGGATATTCAAAACATTCATGAATGGTGTCTGCAAAAGCATCATTCATTCTAGTTTCATTCAACTTTTTTTTTTTTGCTTTTTTTTAAATCAGGTTCTTCAAGAAATTTGCATGAATAGTGCAATAAACGTGATAAAATAGCGCATAAACATACAGAACAGACAAGCGGGCTGCATCGACGTGGCGCGTGTCGGTTACGGTGCACAAGGCGACATATTTCCTGATGAGCTCAACTTAATTAAACAATCTAAAAAAAAAAATAAAATATATTGTTTTAATTATTTAAACATGTGTTTTAATTACTTTTATACATATATATATATAATTTATCAGTAATTAGCAAAACGTACGATTGGCGGCGATTTGGCAGCTGCGACAATCTCAGTGAGCGCGACGTTGAGGCATCGAGGCTGCGAACATTTATTTATTCGGTTTATTTCCTAATTTATTTATTTTTAAATTATGTATTATAATGTATATACATACATACATACATATATGTACATATAAGTTTAGCAGTACTAATTAATTAAAGAAATCCTATGCGTGTTTAACATTCCATAAACCATAAGACAGCATCTTCCTACTCGATGTTTACCGCGTGCTGACTTATTTATGCCGTAAATAAAGTTAAGTTAAGTTACCTGACTCGGATCGTACGTGGTCATGTTGCTGTGGCACGCGCCGTTGCGCCAGACTGTCGACCAGAAACCCTGCAATAGTGAAGAGCCAAGAATGCAAAGAGGAGAATCATACTAAATGTGGCGCACATTTACTTGTATAAAATATACAAGAGTTACATAGCATTCATGGCCGTAAATTATCTCATAATTAATCTTCACCCTCTCACAAGAGTACTAAAGCTGCGGAGATCTAGCAGATTTTGCTAGGCGGAGCTGACAAGCGAAACAATTATTAGGAGGTGTGACACCTTCAGAGAGAAAGAGGTGGTTTCGAAGCAAAAAGAGATGATATCTTACTTTCGACGCTTTCGCGCTCTCTCTCCGTCTTTCTCTCTCTTTCTCAGACTTTTTTTCTCACCTATCGTTTACTTTTCTTTTTCCATCCCTAACAGGTCAGGTGGTTGATGATCAAAACGACACTTACAATAAACTGCTCTTCCGTTGCCATCGCTCATTGAAGTCGTTTTCGTTGTCACCGCTTTATCCTGTTCCTTCTTCCTCTCTCTTTCTCTCTTTTCCTCTCTTGCCCACTCTTTCTCCCTTTCTCTTTCTTTCTTCCAAAAGGTCACTTGATTTACCCCTACGGCTCTCACGTCCCCTTCGTCCTCGGCTTCCTCGAAGGTCTCTTCCGTCCTCTCCACCTTGACGATCTTGCTGAGACGGGTGACTTGCCGAGGTCTCGTGTGGCTTACCCCGCTCCTTCTTCGAACATCGAAAGAAAATAGAAAAATTTCAGAAGTCGTAGATCGTCTAAACTGAAGACCATTTACGGTTCACATACAATGAAATATGGCGAAATATGTGCGGTGTCGAAAAGATAAATCGTAGAAAAATATGATTAAAATTCCGGTGATTGAAGGGACTCATAAAGAGTAGAAGAGATAATGATATACAAAGTGAGAGAAAGAGGAAAGGGGAACGAGAGAAAACGTCTCAGACAAAGAAGACACGGAAAGTAATAAGGTGTGAAGTACGAAGATAGAAGATGGAACACAATTATGGAAGAGAGGAGAGTATAGAAAAGAAAAAAGAGTGAAGGAGACTATGTCAAGTAGAGTGTAGATGTAGCAGACAGAGAGAGCGTGATAAAGATGCGGACAGAGAGAGAAATAGAGAGAGAAAGAGATAGAGAGAAAGAGAGCGGGGGAAAGAGAGAGAGAGAGAGGAAGAGAGAGAGAGAGAGAGAAAGAGAGAGAGAGGAAGGGAAAGAGAGCGAGAAGGTTGTGACAAGTGAAATGGTATTTGTAACAAGTCCGCCGAACAGATAATGGCCGCTTGCCAGCCACGTTGTTCTGAATCAGATATACTTTTCTTCTCTCTCTCTCTCTAACTGACTCTTTCTCTTCTCACTATCTGTCTCTCTCTATCTCTAACTCTTTCTTTTTTCACCCTCGCTCTCTCACTCTTTCTTTAGTTTCTCGTAGTCTCTCTCACTCTCTTACTCTTTTTTTTCTTTTCTCACTGTCTCATTCTCTATGACTTGCTCTATCCTTCGACAGCTCCTTTCTAGTTGTATTGCTGTTTTGTCTGCGTCTCGCTACATTCATATCCTATTATTTTTCCTCCTTCATATGCCATCTCTCTTTTGTCTCTCTCTCTCTCGCTCTCTCTCTATCTCTCTCTTTCCCTTTTCTCTTATCTCTATCTCTCCCTCTTTCCTTCTTCTCCCTATCACACGGTTTCGCAAAGAAAACTCGGAAGGCATTGCACGGACAGGAACGAAACGCGACTTGAGAAAATGCGAGAAAGGCAGAGAGAGAGAGAGAGAGCGCGTGAGAGAGATGCTGAGAAAGAGAGAGAGAGAAAAAGAGAGAGAGGAGAGAAAGAGCAACAGTGATTGCGAGAGGAATAGATTCATTTTGATAGCTCAGGCAGAAAGCAAAATAAAAAAGAGAGTGAGTGACGATTTGTAAGTGCTCTCAGTAACGATTTATCTTCTACTCAATATCTTTTTTTTTCTAAAGTGGCATCGTCTTATCTTATTGCTGAGCATGTCTATCTTTTTTCTTTTTTATTCTCTCTCTCTCCCTTTCTCTTTCTTCTGACGTCGTCAAACCTATATCTTTTATATACATACATCTATTAGACTGTAGGGAGACATCAGGTTACCTCGGATTTGGGGACATGAGTAAAGGAGAGGTTGGGTTGGGAACAGACAATTGAGGAATGCATGAAGTTGGAAATGGAAGGCCTGATATCAATTTCACGAAAGTGTCACGAATAATTATCGTGTTCATAAGAGGTCACCACCCAACCTTGTGTCTTTCTTGTCTTCAGCAGAATAACTGCTATCACTTGCATACCAAAACGACGAAGACGAAAATGTTTCACGAGATATGAACAGGGTCTTTTATGGAAACAGCGTGATAATAATTCTGCTCTTCTTCTCGTGGGAAGAGAAGCATTTCGTTTACTTCATTTTTATAATCCCTTGTCTGTTTCTCTCTCCTTCGTTCTTCTCAATCTTTCTGTCTCTCTCTCACTCTCTCTATCTTTCTGTCTCTCTCACTCTCTCTATCTTTCTCTCTCTCTCACTCTGTTCTGTTTCCTAGACTTAACCTCCTTTGTCTCTTTGTTGCCCATGTGTTTCCGTGTGCACTAAACGTGCATGACTAATTTTTAGTGTTGTTTCATGAGTAGATTACGGTATGAGATAAGGCACATCGTACCTTCGGACTGTTTGTACAAGAACAAATGAACGAAGATATCCATCCTGGTAGCGGAAAATGTATGTACATATCTCTTTCTGTTTATCACTGAATAAACGATTGGTCTCATTCTTGTTTATTACGGTCTAAGGAAAGCCTGACTAATTAAAAAAGGGCGAGCCTAAAATATCCCACTTTTCGCTGATTCGCCGCAATCTTTTCATTTGGTTTAGATCTTTCATGACTTTTTGATGTTCAATATAGGCGAACAGGCTGCTCCGGAAAAGTACCTTCACATGGTGCTTCCGATGCTCGAAGCGCAGGAAGCGAGAGACAAGTCGGCTGAGCGAAAAGAAGGAACTGGTCAGAAGATTTCTTTTGATGAATTTACAAAACTTTTAAAAGAGTTTCATTTGAACATGCCTGTGCTGAATAAATCTCTCTCTATCCTTCCATTTGCCCATTAAAGGAGATCTCCGGCGAATAATTAATGTGCTATTTTTTTTGGCATGGTTCAGTTCGTCTCGGCATAAATGACAGATGCAGGAAGTTTGAAATATTTTCATCTTATCATTTCAGAATTATAGCCATGTTAAATATCATGGGTAGAGAATTGGATATTGTATATATTTAAACCCTCCTATTTTGCAACGCTCTCTCGGGCTAGAACAGGCGAGATCAACAGTAGCGCTACAGTGCGTATTGTAGCGCTAGAGAAAATGGTTATTCCCCGATTGATTCCTTTAACTTCATTTTCAATACAAACAATTTGCTACGTGAAATATGTCCATTGTTATGATAATTGTTTTTAAATTATAGGCGTACGCTGAAACTGCAATAATGACAGTTATCCTGCGTTTCTTATGCTAGGCTGAATATAAAAACGGGGGCAGAAAACACGCTAAAGTTGCTTGATTTGAGATTTAATTCACTAATTGTTAACTGTAAAACGTCATGAATGATTAATAGTGGAGTTAAAATGGCCTTAACAAATAATCAGATCGGTTAAAAAGATGTCCAACATGGTTTGAACAGACAAAATGGTAACAGTTCGCCGTCACATTCGCACCAGGCCAGGCGCTGCGCTTTTGACCGCTGCGCTTCTGACCGCTGCGCTTTTGACCGTTGCGCTTTTGACATACCCCCTTTATATATATTTTTTTTGCATTTAAATTTTGTTATACTTTTTTCAGCGACGCCGCCTTCGATCGGCGAGCTCGAGCTCGAACGACGATGACGAGACACTTTTGCTCCTCGAGTACGATGACGGCTCGAGTGAGGACGCGCGACGGCGGTGGAAGGCGCCGTCGCGCGAGACGGCTACGGCGGCGAGAGGAGACGAGGCGGGCGGCGCGGGAGGCAACGCCGCCGGCGGACTCACGGCGGAGAGATGTCTGGTGAGAGCCTCATACTCCTCTTCTTGTAAAGCCTTGCTATTCATGTTTGACTCTTCCCTAGATGAGGGCTTCCGTCTTGAGCGGCAGGGGTCAACGGAGCCGGGGCCGTGGTAAGTTGACGAGAGCTCAAAGTTGACGGAATTGGAGTTAACAAAGCTAATTTTGGCCTGTCTGGCTCATTACGCCGCGCCATCATTCCGACTTTATCCTTTCAGGAGATGATCGAGCAGGCGATCGCGCCTCTCAAGCGAAACATTGCGATGATCGAAGAGCATGAGAGGGTTACCCAGGTGTGCACAGCTGTTTGCCAGTCCTCTCTTTCAATCTTCAATTGATGCAACTTCTAAAGACACTAACCAAAAGTTGCCAACTATTTTGAATCATAATTTTGATAAAATTGTTTTTTTTTCAGCTTTCCCCCTTCATTCTGGCCCTCTCCCTTTTCGCTTCTTGATGCTATTTTATTCTCTCCCATTCTCTATCTCCTCTCTCTCCGCCTCTCTTTCTCTTTCTTCTTTCTCACTCTGTCTATCCCTTTCTTCTTTCTCGCTCTACTCGCTTTCCCTAATCCTCTCTTTTGCCTCTCCCTTTCGCTACCCTTTTCTTCATAACACTCTCACCATTCTAGGATCAACTTCGCCAGCTATCAGAGCGCCTTGAAAGTAGCCTGGAGCCAGCTATGCGGCAAGCTGAGGAGTTTCGCCAGATGAACGAGAGCCAAGCGCATCAGTTTGAGCGAGTTGGTCGACAAGCGTTTATATCTTCTTTTTTTTTGTTTAATTACCTCATTGATCAATCATATGTTGACAATATCTGAGGTAGATTTTATTAAAGATATACATACATACATATTTAGTAACCTGTGTAAAATGAAAGTAATTAATATTCCAATTATTAATTAATTATTTAATTGTTTAGTTTATTATATATATAACGGAATGTCCCTTACCGCACGCTGCCTTTCCCTTTACTCTTTCCACACATTTCCATAGCTAAGTTCAACACCATTCCCATTGTGTCTTCGCGGTTTTCCCCTCCTTGGCTCTTCGCGAGCGGTCTACTCTCTCTTGATGGCCTGGTGTCGCCCGGTTCCCGAAGATCAACCTCTGAAAACCCGATTCCTCCCCTCGTCTTTTGCATGCATGGATAGGAAAAGAATTGGAGTACAATAACATCATCGTCCGTCTTGTTATTACAATTAACGTAAATTAGCAATATCCAGATGTGGTCGAATCTCGACCGACACTCGGCTACCCAGGCAGACGCCGACCGACGCTGTACGCATCATTCAGCGACGCTCGGCAAGCAGATCGCCGCACTCGAGCATCAGGTTCAAGAGTAGAATAAAGTTGGAATGAAAACGAAGAACATTTTGTTTTTGCTTTTTACTAAGCACATTTTGGATAGGATAATCCTTTTAAAAACGGAAAATAAATAAATAAATAAAAGATATCACCCATTATCAGGTGGCAATCATCGCCACGAACCAGGCTGCCTCGCTTTTGAGCGGACAGCAGCAACAACAGCAGCAAATGAGGAGGAGGTCGTCGGCTGAGGCCTATCTCAACCAAGAGGTGCTTATTAATATATGTATATATGCATGTTTTTACATACTATGTACATTCCTATATATTTTTCTCTGCACATCATTTTGATGAACCATTTTAACCTTAAACTCAAACTCACCATAAGAGTTATATGTTAAGGATTCGATGGTCGCTTCGCCTGCATTGTCCATGGCTGAGAAGCGGAAGATGGCTCACTTGAAGAGACGCATCCTAGCGCTGAGCGAAGAGATCGAAGAGAAGACAGCTGCGAAGGAGCATGTCAGCTAGAAAAATACGATTAATTTGCATCAATTTATATATCTATTACTCTATTCTTTTTGTGCATTATGAAGAAGAGCACTCCATCAACAGTATTCACCGTAGATGCGCATTCAGCGTGGAAAGCTAACGCTACTATGTTCTTGGCCATTCCGATCCATCTTAAGCGTGGATATGTAGAAGAAGGAAAAAAATCAGATTGCCTGCCTAAAATGTTCGATTAGAATTTTACGTCATATTTTTTTTATAGTTTTACAAAAATTCATATGATTTTCAGCTCCTCAAGAAACTGCGCACCGATTTTCCGACTCATCGCGGCGTTGACGCAGCAAATGAGCCAGGTGATCTACATTTTGATCTGCATTTACGTACTTCTCTTTTGAAGACACTGCTTTTCTGCTGACAATGAGAAGGGGTGGCCGCTAAGGGACTACTTTGAGATGTGCATTGGCCCCGTCTGAGATCAACAGCCTATAGATGACGATTAGGTTTTAGTGTTGAATTGGACAGACCTTGCATTATAAATATAAAATGAGAGCCAAGAGCAAGGACTCCATCGCATCGCTCTGATATGCGATATAGTATATGTATATATGCAGATCGCCGACCGGAAGACGACAGTGACAGCGACGTCACCGCTCACCATCACCACTTCGTCGACTAGAATGATGACGGATGCAAGATCTATATCATATATATATATTTATTTATTTGTTTATTTATTTATTCAACCCTTTTCCACATCTTTCAACTCTTTCTACCACATTGAATTGTTTTCCTACCCATTTTCCATATCTTTCTAAGCTTTGTTCCAACTTCTACCCATTTTCATATCTTTTTTTTTATTTATCTACCCATTCTTCCTTTTTTTTATTTTGGATGGTGGTTTCCTGTATTTATGCCGTAGATCGTTAGTGCTTCAATATGTCACCAAAGAACCAAATACTAGTATGTGCAAATATATTCTTTATTATTTTCGCTGCCCACAGATTCTTTAATAGCATTGAGAGATGTCATGTCTACATATATGTATGTATGTTCGCGCCAATTTCGAGTATAAGCGATTTTTCCGAGTTTGTACAGGAGCAGCCCAATATAACTTACACCCTAAGAAGTCGTTTTCTTTTGAATGCTTCTTCATATTTTGTCCCCCTTAAATAATAGTAGAAGCCAGGCTTATTTATTTATTCTCGAGAAATTATACTTTTTTTCGATCTCTTATGACGTCACTCGATTAAGTTATTCGTTATTCAATATATAAAATTATTAATCATACTTTTATTATATGTATTAATACACGCTCTCAAGCACGCGATAAAATATGGAATGTAATAAAATGTGCGACACATTTCCTTAGCGAATCGGACATGCAAAGTTAAAGCGAAAAGAATAATCAATTTTTTAATGAAATCTTTTGACAGAAGATACTGGAAAAGTTGCGGACATGTTCCCACGCGCGTATATATGTTCTTACCGTCATAAATGGGGAGGGGGGCAATGGCTCACTGCGCTGAACTACTCCGTTGCCATGGAGGTGCGGGCAACGCCATGGCGGTTCTGCAGAATCACACACATGGCGAGTAAAGAAGAGAGCGAGAGAGAGAGAGATGGATAGAGACGATTAAGGCAGAGTAAGAGAGAGAGAGAGAGATTGTAAGAACAAGACAGAATGGCGTGAGAGAGAGAGGGGCATATCGCCTAGGCAAATTTGTGCGCCTGCGACTGTCTCTTTCTCCATTTGCTTCATCGACTCCC
Organism: Allodiplogaster sudhausi; assembly: GCA_945643635.1. Taxonomy (NCBI): domain Eukaryota; kingdom Metazoa; phylum Nematoda; class Chromadorea; order Rhabditida; family Diplogasteridae; genus Allodiplogaster; species Allodiplogaster sudhausi. Next base: position 1,628,085 of record CALZFC010000035.1, on the reverse strand, counting down.
AAATGAAGAGTGCGGCTGCTGCTGAAGCAAGCAGCTCTTGTGTTGGGCGCTCTTCGCTGAGTCATTGAGAAATTCAAACCACACAATGTCGACGGTCGAGTATGTTGCTGCAGAGGAGACGATCGCCGAGCTCGGCCTACAAGTTGGAGACACTCAAATTTTGTGGTAGACTCCTAAACACAAGACGATATGATTAGGTTTTAACGATATTATTTAACAAAAAATATTTACAATGAAAAAATAATAATAAAAAAAATAGAATAAAAAAATAATGAATACGATAAAAGGCATCCTCATCGGCATCGCTTCGCACGAGCACGGCCATCCTGCTCGCGGTCGCGCTCCTCTCCGCCGTTCTCCTCAACGCGCTTCTCTTCGCGACCATTCTTGCAGCGTATACACTCTCTTCTCTTTTTCTCTTTCTCTTTCTCTCTCTCTCGCACTCTTGTCTCTTTCTCTCTTTCTCCTTTTCTCACTTTCTCTCTTTCTCTCTCTCTCTCTCTTTCTCCTTTTCTCTCTTTCTTCTTTCCCTTTCTCTCTTCCTTTTTTTCTTCCATCTATCTCTATCTCATCTTCAGCCTCATTCGATGACATTCTCAATACAGTAAGGTTATATGCTGATGGCAATCATCACGTAATGTAGCAAACAACTTTTTTAAACTCGTCTTTCTCTTCAAAGACATTCCCACGATGTCCAAAGGTGTGAGAGGAAGCGTCTTACGCTCTGCTTTAATGTCACTTTTTTTGATTTAGCTCAAAACGTTACTCGCTATCAAGATTCCGAAAAGCTATGGGAATACGTTCTCTAGTTCTCAAGATGCCGAAAGAGCATACATAGTCTTGACTTCTTACACTATGTATGTTGCCTGGACGAAAGAGTGAGCAATTTTGAGAGAACGAAGAAAGAAATGATAAAAAAAAATCAAATTAATTAAGCACAAGTATGTGAGTTAAAAATAATGAAAATCAGGCGTAAGCTTCGTGCTCGTCTCCTCTACGTCTTCTTCTGCCATCTCGGCCTGCTGGACGTGGCCGACCTGCTCGTCACTGTGCTCGTCTCGCTGGTCATAGTTGCGGGCGGTGGCGAGGAGTGGCCGCCAGGCTCGGCGGCATGCCGTGCAACTACAATGGCGCAGATGGTACGGAGAACCGGTAGAGAGAGAAGGTGATTGAGAGAAAGAGAAGGAGAAAAAGAGAACGAGATAGAACGAGATAGACAGAGAAAAAGAAGGAGAGAAAGAGTGAAAAAAAGATGACAGGGGAAGATAAATAATATGTATGTATGTTGGTCAGGCATTCCAGGTATAACATAAGATGATTGGAATTAGATGCAGTCAACAATCATTCCATTTCCTGTATTTTTCTCTCTCTTCAGTTCTGCCAGACCTACACACTCTTCTCCCTCATGCTGCTCGCTGTCGAGCGCGCCGTCCGCCTCGCCTGCTCTCCTCCGCGCCGTCCTCTCTTCTCGCCCGGCCGCGCTGCCGCCTTCCACGCGGCACTCGCGGCGGTCGCGCTCGCGCTTACGGTGCCCCTCCTCTCGCCCGCTGTGCCCGTTCGCGCGTACGCCTTCCGCTATCTCTGCGGCGTCGACAAGTCAGTTATCAGATTTCTTTTTTTTCATGTTGTTATTTATTTATGGATATAGAACACAAAACTGGTGGGCGATCGTCTTGTTTTATTACATTCAAACATCGTTAATTTGAACAGTTATGTTACTTGCTTGGCAAGACTAGAATGCATGATACACAGGTGGAGACGAGGGGACAATGTTTATGAAGCGAGCTGATTCGGCTTATATTAGGGCAGGAGTATCGTGTACTTTCGCAAAGACAATGGGGATAGTGCTATATCGCAGATATGATAATCTTCGTCTAACGTGAGATATCTCCATAGATACACGACATGAACTATCGATATCATCCGATAAGATCAAAAATTCAAAAATGAGTATGCATATTCCCCAATGAACTTCAACTGTCATTAATAACCAAACCAGTATATATTTTCGTGTTCCTCTTGATATCATTTATCATTTTAATTGATGTAGAATAAATAAACGAATAATAAATATCAGCGGCTCGCCACTCGCGTACACGGGCACACTGGCGGTGCTCGTGGCCGGCTGCGTCTTTGTGTTCGCCGTCTGCTCCGCGGCGATTCTGTCTCCGCGTCGCGGCGCACCTCCACATCAGCGAAATCTGCCGCTGCAGCCGGCCGACTACTCTGACTTTATCCTGCTGACGCGTGCGCTCCACGAGGAGGCGAGCTTGGGCAAGCTGGTGAGCCGCAGCGTATTTTGTAATGTTTTGGTCTCTTCAAATGGAAGATGCACACTTTTCTAACAGAGCGATAGAGATGACGAGCGCTCAAGAATGTACATATTTGGTAATCTTACAGGTCGTCACGCTGATTTGCAGCTTTCTCGTTCTCGAGGGGCCGTACATTTGTCTTTGCTTGGTCGTCCAGGTTAATTATTTTCTATTAAATCTTGTGTGTGAGAGTCACAGATGACGAGGACGGATCCTATAAAAAGACAGCTGCAAAAAAGAACTGAATTGCAGGAGGCAGTGGTGACTAAGCCATTCTAATTTCCCTAGATTCGAAATTCGGCCGAGTTTCTCGCAGGCGGCGCCGTGGCCATGACGACGCCGCAGGCTGCAGACACGCTCATCGTCTGGCTTCGCTTCCTTTTTCCGCTTGCTGCTCCTATCATTGTGAGGAGAGGAGATTAATTTGCAGTATAGAAGAAGAAAAAACTTCGAGTCTAACTGATAAGCTGTTATAAAATAATTAATTAACGAGTATGTATCTAAACATAAAATACAAACACAGATCCTCGCCTGGTGCCCTGACATCTGGCCAAAGGTAAAGGAGATCTTCTGCTGCCGCAGCTCCGACCTGCCGACTATTGGCCAGTTCACCAACGCGAAAGGTAAAAAAAAAATTTTATTTTATAAATTTTAACATAAAAGAAAATGTTATTTGTAATTAAAAATACAAATATCTGTACAATTCTCTTTGAACATTGTGATGTCAAATCTGTATGTCCATTCTCACTCTTGCTCTCATTCGAGGTGGCGCGTGCGGAGGCGCGACGGCCGGCTCTAATGTCATGACGCTGGTCGCGGCCGCGGACGGCAGTCTTCAGCTGCGCGTAACGAGCATCGACGGCCGGACGCAGTGTTTCAGAGTGAGCAATTAATTGTTTTCTTATAATAAAATTAATTAATTAATTAAAGCTTATTGCCTCAATCGAAAAGCGGAATTTAATTAATTGATTAAATTTTTTAATTTATTGACTTGAGCCATTGCACGAGAACGCTGCTGGCGCGGTTCTTCAGCCCGAGTACGATCAGGTATCTCCGCTGCATCAGCTACTACCGCAACCGGTCTTGGATGCGCCGAACATTCCGGCAAAGACGAGCGCGCCAAAGCCGTCACCAAGCGGTTTGATCATCTTTTTTTTTGTTAATCACAAGTTGTAAAATACTTTTATAAACAAAAAATCATATCTCAATTATACATATTTCTTTTTAAACATTGAAATTGAAAAGTTTGAACATGAAATTCTCCTCACATCAGTGCTTCCGCCAAACTACGTCGACTCGGAAGAGACGACGGAGACAGTGCGTGGAGCGCCTACAGTTACTCAGCGGAGGCCGCGCGCCTCGCCAACTTCCAAAAGCACGTCATCGTCATCTGGCAAGTCAACAACCTCGTCGACAGCAGCATTCTCTCGTCCCAGACCAAAGCCACCGCCGCATCGCAGCCGCTCTCGCGTGCCCAAACGCGTTTCGGTCGCGATACCCGCTGCCAAGAAGCACTGATTGAACATAATATATATTATGTAGCTGATGTGAGAAATATTAACATTTATTCCAACTTTTTTGCACATTATTGACGATTAGTTGAACAATTTGCAACAATTTTCTTTAGAAATATGTACGATCTCTAATCCCTGAGTAGCAATCATCAGACTTCTTACTCTTAATGCTATAATAAGCACTATGAAAGGAACGCGAAATAAACGCGAGATAAATTTCATAAACAGTATTCCGTAACTGATCTCACGACGGTGTAGCAATGGAATTGAACAATGAATAACGAATAGAATTTTACAAATATAGCATTGAGCTATCTTCCTTACAATTAGAACACCGCGTAATTGCTGGCAAGTGAACGAATGGGCATTGAAACATATGTAGTACATAAATGAAGAGAAAGACGAAAGATATGCGAAATGTACAGCGATTGTCACCTCATGCTTGTTTCCTGAGCAGCACACGAATGTCGGCAATGAGTATGAATATTGAATATAGAGAAATAGAAAAAAGGAACAATTGTCTAATTCAAAAATATGATTAATAACACGAACTTTTTCTTTACTTCCTCATAACCCTCATTTTATACTCAAAATTGTTCTCTCAAAAAATATTTAAAGAAAAAAAAAACAAATTTTAAACATTGATACTCCGGTTGTCTTGTACTAGCTTTCGCTTCCCTGGCGCGCCCTTCTTGAAACCTTGAGAATCTGCTCGACTGTTAGCTTTCGGCTCTTGGGCAGCTTCCGCGATTTCTGTGTTAGAAGATAATATAGAACTTTGGTCATATTCTTCATGCTTCGTCTAGCAGCAATTTCACGAACAATGGCATAAAAATAGAAGAAAATAAGAAAATCTTAATATTTTTTTTTGGACAATTCAGGAAACAAGAATGCCATTGCACGATTGTACTTGATTATCGCGTCAATGAATAAGATAAAAAGATCAAAGATCAAAAGTCAAAGAACCTTTTGCTGTCGGAAAGCCTTGACGCTGAAGGGCGCTCTCGGGCGGTAAGGCTCGGTGGCGCAGAAGACATTGTCGTAGTCGCACTCGCAGCGGCAGTGCGCGACGGCGCAGAAGCGATTGTGTCTGAACCAGTCCTCGAGGTGCTGCGGATGCCCGCCGTGGTTGCAGCGCTCAAAGGAGGAAAAGTTCAGTAATTCATTGATCAATTAATGAATTGATTAATTAATAAATCATATTCTGCTCCTTATAAGCTATTTTAATATTTTTTTACAACTTCAACTTTGTTTGAAGTAAATATTGTTGTAAAGTCAAAAGCGATCGATCAGCCTATTACGGATAGATAAATGTCATATTCAATAATTATATTCTGTTCTTTCCAAGAGAGTGAAATTTTTTTCACTTTTAACTACTTAATAAAGTTAATATTTACAATAATTCATGTAATACTTTGTTCACGACGTGCTGCCGTCTTATTCATGCCGTAAATAAAGTCAAAGTTATATTGTTGAAAAGGCAAAGTGCGACACGAGGCAACTATAATCACGGAAAAAATATGAATTATGACAGCTGACCGTGCAGACAACAAAGTCGAAGCCGACACGCACACCGTACTCCTCGGGCCGCTCGGCCGAGAGTGGCGCGTGCATGTGGAAGCGGCAGATGGCGCAGCGCGGCAGCGGTTTGCGACATGCGAGGCATGCGATCGCACGAGGTCGCTTCTCCTGAAATCGTGAGGGATACGGTAGGTGGTTAAGGTACGGTAGAGATGGCGGAGTCTCTCACACCAAAATGGCATCATGACATAGTTCCAAACTTTACGGATCAAAGAACATACAAACAGAGGTGCTCTTTACTCCGTTTGAGTTGATGATGAAACAAGTGCTAAACATAATTTTATTATCCGTTCAGCAACAAGTAATTTTTTTCTTATCCACTTTCCATTCTACCCGCTTCTTCGCCTTCCAAATAAGCTTATGGCTGTCTTAGCCATAAGCTTTTTTGGGAAATTTCACTCTAAAAACATCGCAGGCAAAAACGCACCAGATCATCGCCGTTCTGCTCGGCCTCCCTGGCTGCCGGCTGGCGGCCACTGCTCGAAGGCAGCGGTGGCAAGCCTTGACGTCGGCGTACTTCTGCTTGTACTCGTTGAGTCTGAAGCAAAGGAGTGAGATTTTGAATGCCAAGAAAAAAAAACATTGTGTATTTATTGGATCGTTTTAATGGCATTCAGTTGTCAAAGTATTTGTAAGGCAGTTAATCTATTATTTTGGTTGGTATATAAATAAACAAAAACTCAACAAACCTCGCGCTCTTCGTGCTCTTTTTTGCTCTTCTCCTTGCGCTGGCGACGTGCAACCTCGTGCGCGTCGCGCACGGGCACATCGCAGAAGGTGCACACGATGGACATCTAGAGAAATTGAAGTGAAATTAATTTTTTAAAAAGCCTTCAATTTCAAATAACAAACCTTGGCGGGAAAAGTTATATTCGGTTAAGGAGCCCATAAACCTTGTTGGCGACTAATGTAAGGGTCATTAATTAAATAATTACTTAATTAATTAATTAACTAATTAATTAATTATGCCTCGTTCTGCTGATGCTCGTCATCGCTCGGCCGAACGCCGTCTCGCTCGCCGAGATGCTTGACGATGCGCGCCGAGTCCGCAAAGTGCCGCAGCGACTGGAGCGCGAACGCGTAGTGCAGCGCCACCTCGCGCGCTTCCTCGTCGGCGCGGCGTCTAAGAGTCGTTAATTAATTAACTAATTAATTAATTGATTAATTAATTAATTAAATAATAAGGGTGTGTGTGTGTCTATCAATCTATCAGTGCTTGATTGATTTCAATTAATTGGCATATTGCCAAAGGCCGAGCAGGCCATCGACGACGTACAAATCGGCGTTGCCGTAGAGCAGCGCCACCGGGAAGAGTTGCGTGAGTGGCGGCCGCCTCTTCTCTGCCAGCTGCTCCCAGAGCGATTCCGATGGCAACAACGTAAGAAGGAGAGTCTCGATCGTAACCTCAAAACATGAAAAGATGGTTTTGTATTTAATAATTTTTTTTTGTAATTAATTCATATATAAATATTTGTACATGAAAATATCGTTTTTAAAATATTTAATATGTTCATTTTTAGAAAATTTGTATATATATATATATTGATTTTTTTATCGCATAAATGCATAAATATGTATTTGCTGTGCAATCACTCACCACTTCCTTGTAGAGCGCCTTCTTTTCGCGAAGATTAACATGGTTGCTCTCCAGCTCGCGAACAATGTCAACAAGGTAGCGAATGGCAGACGCCTTCAGCCGCTGCAGTCGCAACAGACGACGACGATAGAACTAGAGATGCGAATTTATTTATTTATTTGAATTCATTCATTTCAGAAGCTACTATTGTCTGCAATGGTCCAATATGCGCAATTGACGAAACATGAAAGCTGATATGAGAATTCGTATTTGTGCATGCGTATTACTTGTTGCATCTTACAATTGCAAGGCAAAAATTCATCTCTCAACCTTTCGTGGCTTGACCCATGGCTGGTCCTCGAAGCAGCCGCCGCAGATCAGCAAGAACGTGCCAAACTGCACGTCGCGGGTGTGGTAGACGAATCTGTGGATAAAATTTTTATCCAATTTTTCTAGGGTTTTTTTCGCTTTCCTCTTCAGATTCACACCGCACGATTTTATTATGCATTGAAATAGAATAATTTAAAATAAACAAGTAAATATATATGTATGTAAGTAGTATAAAGATCGCACTCAAGAATCGCGTTGATGCAGTCGGGATGGCGGCCGACGCCCGTGAAGATGAATCGGCGTAGATCAAGGACGGGCAGCTCGCGAAGGAGACAGAGCAGACGGCGTGTCAGATCTTCCGCCGTTTCTGAGGCGAATGTCGCATACGCGATGCGTAGGCGGAGCGGGAGACCCTGAATAATATTAATTATATGAATAATATTTATTATTCATTACACCAAAAAATCATTTGATGAACAATCCGATCACAAACGCTGTTTTATTTCTTGTTTCCCCAGAAAGTTTCTCGATTTTACCAGACGTATTATTGTTAGTTATAGATAGATAAGTTAATTAATTAATTAATAAAGTATATAAAAAAAACCATGCTAGCGATGATGTCATCGATGTATTGTTCCGTGTCGCACTTCTCGATGCTGCGACACAGCATCGATAAGCAAGCGTAAGTGAAGTCATTTCGTTCTATAACGGTAATTTATTCTCAATTTTGATTGAACTAACATTATATGAAAAGAACTTTATATGAAGAGAACTTTATATGAAATAACAAGTTGGAAAAAAAAAATAAAAAGCTGAACCAACCACTGCCTTCTTTGTACATCCGACATTTGGCGAGGAAGCGAGCACGATGCGCATGCCTCTGTGAGGCGGTGCAGCTGAAAGATAAATTACGGTTTTAGACTAACGGCTTTTGTTTTACCATTAGATTAACGCTTTTCTTTTAGTTTATCGGATCTATTTTAGACTACCTCTTTTGTGCTTTATGGTTAGATTTACGGTTTTGTTACTAACTCTTTCTACCCCAGAACGCACCTCTCTCTGAACGCGCGATAGTAGATGAAGAGTTGCATGCAGCGGAAGAGAAAGGCGGTCTCGAGTCGGAGCGAAGACTCTTTCTCCGCGTCGATGAACCAGCCGTCTTCGGTCAGGCGCTTCGTGAACTGAGATGGGCAAAGGCTATTTTTCTTCCATGAAGAACTAGAGAAAAGTTCTAATAAAAATGAAAAAAAAATCAATATCAATAAATCAGTAATTATTGTTTTCAAAACTGACATGGAAAGCGTAAGTGCCTCGAGCGTACATCATGGCGAGGCAGACGACGCTGAGTGGATGCTCACCACGTCGACGCATATTGCGAAGAAGATCGCCAATCTGTCAGAGTTACAGATATATGTATGTAGATGAACAGAGAGAGAGAGAGAGAGAGAGAGAGAGCAAGAGAGACAAGAGAATGAGAGAGAGAAAGAGAGAGCGAGAGAATGACAGAGAGAGAAAAAGAAGAAGAGAAGAGCTATTCGAGCACCTCTTCCGTTTTCCAGTCCGGAAGACCGATCGAGCGCAGAATCGCCGTTCGCTGCCGGCTGGTGAACATCTGAAGAGAGCAAGCTTGGTGGAAAGCATGAGAGGGATTTCGAGAACATCAGCAGAACACCGATAATTGCCTCCTACATAATGAACGCCGAGAAGGCGTGTGTCCAGAACTCGCACGCGCTTTGGATGCTTCTCACTGTTCACAATGTGGATCAGGCCTGGTAGCCTGAATTTCTTTTTTTTTTATTGTTTTCAAAGAAATTGATAAGAATGGAATAATTTGCATACATTTTTTGCCTGTAAGTATGTCCAAATTGTCTTGCAGACATTTCGAATCTAATTAAACAAATATTTGTTTTAAAAAAAAGAAAGAAGTTAACCCCTTGGCACAGAAGATAAACTCATTGCCGTCCGCTTCTCCTGCCTCAAGCTCGATGAGCAGCTCCTCGTCTTCATCTTCTTCCTCGACGTTCGCTCGTCTGTTTTGGCTGAAGCTCTTTTTGGACGGCGCCGGTGACGCGTGCGCCGTGGAGATGGGCGCCGCGGCCGCTGCCAGCACCTCAGCCTCGACGATGGCCGTGAGCGAGTAGTTCAGCTCACTCGTCGACGGCACGCACGACGACAACGGCGATGTCACGGACGTACGCCGAGGCGACGGCAGCGACGGCGGAGGCAGCGCTTCGCTTTCCTAGGTGATAAAATGAATCATTTGGGCTCTCATTGTCAGCAGCGTCTTTGCTTAGATATAAGTTCCAACTATGATTTCCGTGACGCAGTATGTATTGAGCGATAGTGGCACAGAAATTTATAAACAAAACAACAACTTTTTTCTTAAACATCATCTTACATCGGTGCTCGGGAGGCGATGGAGCGAGCCGGACATGGTGGCGGCGTGACGGCGCACCAGACGATAGGGCTCAGGCGGCGTCGCCTCGCGCTCCAGATGACTCGTCGTCGCCGCCACCGCCGAGACGATGGCGGCGGCACGGTCGGCAACCTGAGCGTGTGCATTTTTATATTTTCAAATGCACAACTTCAACATCCATTTGAAACCAAAGACTAAATTACTTACGTTTCAAAGAAAGAATGATCTAGACTTTAAAAAAAGTATGATCTACTCTTCTAACCAGTGAGATGTCGCGGATGTCGTGAAAGGAGACACGCTTTGGTCGCATCGACGAAGCGGTATCCTTAAAATTTTTTTTATTCTATTGAACTTTTGCCCTGATTAACTTTAATTCGTGATAAAAAAATACTGCAAAACATAAAAAAAACCTTGGACGCTGTCGGTGTTGCGAAGAAGCTGCCACTCGACGGGCGCATCGTGATATAGTCGTGCGGCGGTGTCGGCTGGCACGGCGGCAGCGCAGCCTCGGAGCCGCCGGAGAGCCGTACGGGCCGCGGTGTCCGCCGCATATCGGGCCGCTCGAAGGCGTCCACGAGCACGCCGGACGCCGTCTCCTCCATGGACGGGCTCGACGACGTGTCGTCGTCGTCCGTATTCAAGCTCGATGACGTCATCGTGTCGGCGCCATCCGAGCCACCGTATTGATTGGCGACGTGGTTGTGGTTGAAGCTCATGCCGCCGCCGCCGTTCGAAGTGCCGGCGACGACGCCGATGGAACCTTCGTCAGAGTCAGACGAATCGTCATCACCGTCTTCATTGTCGCTGACCTTCGCCGCCGGCCCGTCGTACGCTGCCATCCACGAGAGGTAGTCCTCGAGCACGTGCGGTGGCACAGAGTGGCACTCGTTGCGCTAAAGAGAGAGAAAAATTGGCAAGAAAAAATTGGTCAATAACTGGTCAACAATTTACAGTTCAAGTAGAAAGAAAAGACCTCCGAAAAGACGATGGGCTGCTTGACATCACTGGCGCGACAGCCGCGCGCCTCGAGATATTCGAGATAGGCGGTCCACGCCTTCTTACGCATCTGCTCCTCATACTGAGCTTCTCGTTCCTTTCTGCAATTTATCTCCTTCTTCTGTTAGTCAAGAAACTTATTTAGTCTAAAAGATATAGATCGACTACTGCAGTAGAATTCGTCACAATAATGTATTCCCTTTTCATCACAATTGCGACTCGCCATGCTCTATTGATTATTTTTAATGTCGACACATCTTAACGTTTATTATTTATTAATAATAATAATAATAAACTAATAAATTAATAAACTAATTAACTAATTAAATAATAACCTCGCTTCCATGTCGAGTTTGCGCTTCTCTTTACGCGTCAGTAGCTGCTCCTCGGAATGCCCGCCGCCCATATGGCTCGCATCGTCTCCGCCGTCATCTTCTTGGTCGCTCGCTAGAATAAAAATACGATTCAATTTTCGTGGCCATTCTTGCTAAATGCTCCTCTAAATCACATGTTTTCTCACCCTTGCGTCAGGGGAAAAGGGCGCGAATTCAAACCAGAGTTTTTTGCTCGTTTAATTTAGTAAGTAGTGAAATCTGATTATATTAGACGCACTGACTTCCTTCTTCCAAATTCAGCTGGATTGTCGATCCTGGCGAGACGCCAACGACGATTGCAGCGTCGTTGTGTAGAGAACCTCTGTCATCCCTGCCATCAGGCAATGGCGATACATTACTTGTTGCCTAGAATACAAAGTGGACTTTAAATAAGTTTTTCCTCTTAAAATATATATTTCATGTCTAAGAAGCATATAAATCTGGCCAGAAAATACCTATGTATGTAAGTACAGAATGCTGGACTTGATGGATGGATAAATAACACGATAAGACAATACTGCTTAAGATGATTCTACCAGACTGATCTGCGATACCGACAAGTCCTTGTCGAGCGCGCGTTGCGCTTCAATGTCCTTGCGCATCATCTCTTCGATCTAACAATTTGAAGAAAAAAAATTTAATTTTTGAGTAATTAATTGCTGAGAATCAAAATTAAGTAAAAACCAAAAATAAAAGACCTCCTCTGGCGGTACGCCCCAGTAGTCGACACCGTTGTAGATCATGTTTGGTGGCAGTAATTTCAGTAGCGACTGAGGCGAAAAAGTGTCCTTAACATTTGAAATGTAGAGAAAGCAATAGTTGAGAGGACGGAGAAATGGAGGGGGGGGGGGGGGGAGGGAAGATATGATACCCCACTGCCGCCCGAGCGGCCTGGTCGCTCTCTGATCGCAGAGTCCGCGGTGCTTGTCGCAGGGCTAAGGGCGGCAGAAGCGGGCGCAAAGGGGCTCTCTCTCGTAAGGGTCGGCGAGAGTGCCGGATCCATGGAGACCTTAAATTTCGTTTTTTTTTTCTTCTTCTTATTTTTTGCTACATTATAATTTTTTTTTTCTCCTTTTTGCTACATACGTTATTTAGCGATAAAAAGTTTACAAATGAACTTCCTTCGCAGTTTACAAAAGTCATTCAAAGTGTTTGTGAAAATGAAAAAGATGCAGCCGACTAGACAGATTTTAGACGTTCCCTAAGCCCTGCCCGACCATGTTTTTGAGTAGCATTTTGACGGAAACAGCTAAGCATACTTTCCAGGGCTCAAGCATACTTTTCTCGGCATTGGCTTTTATTGCGCGTTGTAAATTACCTACCCGTCCTCCGATACGCGCGTTGCCCGAGTGGTAGCGACGTGGCGCTGGCGGCGCTGAGGGCGGCTCGAAGGCGGAAGCGCGCGCAGACGGCGCGTCGAGGCTGAAGACGGCGGGTGTCGACTGCGTCGAGCGTGGCGGCGGACGAAGCTCGTCAAAGTTGCTGAATTATTTATTTATTTTTGTTATTTTTATTATTTTAAATATTAACAGATCAATCCTTTTTCAGTGTTTTCAAGCACATTTCTTCGGTGTGACACATTAAAATATTCTTATCATAATGAAGTTAGTTAATTAAAACCGTAGTTAATTAAAATATTAAGAAAAACCGCTATACGTTACACAGGCTACAATATCGTACTTACCACGTATGAGTGTCATCCTTGCTAACGGCGCGCGTTCGCTTCGACTTTGCCAGACTCTTCTGATCGCCGCCGATTTCGTCGCCGGCAAACAATACGGATAAGCAAGTAAATATGTATATACATAGACGATAAAAGATAAAACTCCATACATATTATATTTTTTTTTCTTGTTTTCTTCGCAACAAGTTTGAGAAATAAATAAATGGATAACAATGAAAGTCGTCCTTTTTCTTCGTGTGTTTGATAGAGAACTGGCTTACAATGGAACTGTCTGATGCTCTCGAAGCTCTGCGCAGCCGATGCGCTCTCTTCGGGTAGCGGTGGAAGCAGCGCTGATTTTGTCTGATCAGAAGCGAGTCGTGCCTGAGAATGATTTCTTTAGTCGATAAATTTTTATATTATTAATTTTCAATCCGAATACAAAGCTGATATTTGTTAGCACTAGGAGAACTGTGGCCTTTTGAAAGGAGCTGCTGACCAAGGACCTTAAAAACTACCGCATCATTCAAGAAAAGAGTGTTACGAGAGACGCAGAAGCAGTGAGGTACGGTAGATTTGGACAGCCCCTTTAATCCAATCACTGTTTGCATTAAAGTACTGGAGATTTGGAGAGCATCTCATTCTTCGCAGTAAAGTACGGTAGATTCGGACAGCCTCTTTCCTATCCATTCTTTTCAGCCGAACCTTTCTTCGTTCCAGTTTTCGTGCTCGTTTCCGTCTCCTGATGCAGATGAGCGCGCCAGCGTACGGGAAGGCGCGCGCGACACGTCGCAGCATCGCCGCATCAATGCGCGCGCGCGTCACCGGATCGGTGGTGGCGACGCGACGCGGCAGACGTGGATCGTCGCCGGGCAGAAGGCGACGACACTCAGGCGGCGCCGGCGTCGTCTCGATGGAGCTCCCGGGTGACTGCTGCAGGAAAATAAAAAATTAATTGTATTTTTTTCACTTTGAAATTTAATAAAAGCGATCTATAATTGGAAAACTTCCAATATAAAGTACATATATGTACAAATCAAAATTAAATTTTTCATTTTGAAATTTAATAAAAGCGATCTATACGTGAACAACTTTCAACTTATAGTTTGTACAAATCAAAATCAAATTTTGATACTTTTAAAAAGTCAGCAAAAGCAGACCTCTCGCTCTAGCCAGTAGCGCGTCTTGTACTTGGCGAATGCTGTCGGCTTTAGCAGGAGCGCGAACGGATTTTTGGTCCTTTCGAAGAGTCTGGAAAGGCAGTTTAAAAAACCACTGATTTATTTTTAATTGGTTAATTGATAATTATTTAATTATGTATGTACATAGGTAAATGAAAGAGGAACGCGTACTGCTCAAGAAGGATCTGGCCCGGCTTCTTGGTGAGCGGGGCCGAGAGGAGACTTCTCGTGTCGGCTACCGGATATGAGCGAGAGATGGATGACATTGTCGAGGACGACGACGACGCCGCCTCCGTCATCAGCAGCGCTGTCTGCTGCGGTGACGACGCCTTGCGAAGGGATGGGAAGCGGAAGATGGAGCGGGGCTAGAAAAGTGAAATCGACATATGTGCAATACTATTCACGAATAGTATTGCACATATGTCACGAATAGTATTGCACATATTCACTAGTTTACGTAATAAAAACGAAGCATTTACAGATAGGAAAAATAATATAAATTCCGTAATTTAGCATTTATTTTTCCGTGTCAAAAAATTAAATAATCCTTTAAAAACCTACAAAAGAGATCTTCTTGATGATCTCGCTGGTCGCGCGTCGTACGGGCGGTGGCTGTCGAGACGCTCTATAATCGCCCCCGCCGTCGTCGCCGGCTCTGCTGCTGCCGCTCGGCTCGGTGGCGGTCATCATCGGACCGAGTTCGGGCGCAGACGCCGGCGGCGTATCGGGTGACGTCATGGCGGCCACGGCGGCGACCACCGTGCTCGTTGTGCTTGCGGTCGTTGTCGCATCACTGCCGCTCATGCTGTTGCTGCCTCCGCCGCCTCTTCCATCGATGGCGACGCCAGGCTCATCGGTCGAGATGGACAACTTGGCCGTCTCTGGATCGTTGCTAAAGCATTCCAGATGTCCATTTAGAGCACTAGATTATGTTCGATTAACTTTTTAAACATTTTTTCAAATACAACGATAAATTGAAATAAAAACTTTTCAAGTTAATAGTATAGTTATTAGTGAAATTAATATACATATACAATATATAGTATATCATAAAGAACGTACGTGTCACGTATGCTGAGGCTTGAAAAGTTGCTTAGAACGACGATAATGGCCGCGGCAGCCACTTGCTCCCTTGCCATCCTGTCAGCTTCGGCCTGCTCTGCAAGCCGACGCTGACGTACTTTGCGGCGCTGGAAAGTAGAGAGGAATATTATAGTAGATAGATCACTTCGATTACATAAGAACACTTTAATGAGGACGGTCACCAAAAAAAGACCGTTAATGTATTTTCTTGGAGATTGCTTCTGATTAAAAGCCAACCGCTTTCCTCGTCTTCGGTTTCTTTTGCTTCTTCTTCGGCGGAGCCGTCGCTACGCCCTTAAAATACCGATTTTTTAAAATATGGATAGATAAATCGAGCTATCGAATAAACGAATCGAATAAATATGAGTTAATTATAATCATAAATAAATCTTGCTACTTTGAAGTCGACAGCAGGCAGCACCATCTGCTGGCCATAATAGTCGCATGGGATCGGCGGCGGTTCGAAGCACGCAATCTGTAGGGAAGCAAATGTTAGATTTTTCTTCATTTTCTTTCACATTTGGCTCTTCTTTTTGTTGCAAGCAATTTAGAGAAAAAAAGAGAACGGATCAGAGATGGATGGAGAGCAAATGATTCTTTTTCTTTCTCACCATAAAAGCGGAATTCATGCTAAATGTCCACTCGCCTGCTCGAGAGGCCATGGTGGCTCGACGGAAGTCGGCTCGCTTCCGTCGTCGTCGCGTGAATTCTCGCGCTGTCGCATCGACGAGGAACCGGCGTCCGTGCTCCAGCCACTCTCGCCGCTTGAGTTGTTGTCATCCTAAAAAAAAAGGCCGGAAAAATTCGTCTTGTTAATTATTCGTGCCTAACACATATCTACGCGCATATGAACTTTGCTAAAGATCAAAGATCAAAGATCACTGTCGTTCAATAGACCCTTGCAAGAAGCCTCCCTTGCAACGTACGGTATCGCTGGAGTCGGACGAGCTGGTACTTCGGCTCCTCGTTCCGCGACTGAAGCGGTCGCCGCGTCGCTTTTTCCGCTCTTGTGGCAGCGGCGCGCTCACATGCTGGATCCACAGCTCGTACTCGCACTCGGCCTCATCTCCTGACAGCAGTGATTTTTGGTTTAAAAGCAGTAGATAGTATTTTTTAATGTCAAGCAGATTTCCGCAACTATTTAGTTGTTTAAAAAAAAGGATTTTCATCAAAAATCTGTTAATTGCGCATACATACCTACATACATATGCCACAAATATAAAAGTATTGCCAACCGTCCTGTTCATGTAGCCGAAGCCGCTTCGCGCGCTCCTCGACGCCCTCTCGGTACTGCTTGTTGCACGCGTCGTAGTTCTGATTCTGTAATTTTCAAAAAAATGAAGAATCACGCACGAGTACTTTATCCACACTCGGCTCACCATGATCGTATAGACGGCCGCTTCGTGGTACATCTCCATGAAGCGTGCAATGTCGTGCGGATCACGCCACTCCTGCGGACGGAGACGATGCCGAGCGACTTCGTGTAGCAGGAGATGCTGAGAGGTTAAGGATTGAAATAGGACTAAGGATTTGAAAATTTACTATACAATATTTCTTTGCTTCTCAATATGTTTACTTGTAAATTTCTTTAAAAACAAATGATGGAAAGTCACCGAAAAAGTTAGTTATGCAAGCTCGAATGACAGCGTAGGCCCTTTTTGTAAACACTCTCATTCTCGCGTGCAGTTCGCAAATAGCCCGCGCTAATGAGCGGTGGCAATCACACATTTTTTCGGTGATCGAAAGAAAATTTAAACAAAAAATTAAATGAATATGCTAACAGCCTCAGGCTCAGCGATGACGTCATTGAGATGCTTCTTGGTCGCACGCTTCCACGACGAGATGACTCTGCGTTCGTGCGCGCTCGCTCGCCGCTGCTCGTAGCTTTTGTCCAAGAGTTGCTGCGCTGTCGAGAGCGCCCTGAAAAAAAACATTACTTCTTCTTCTTTTTTTCAAATTTGATTGCGGTAATCAATAATATTTTCAAATTTGATTGCAGTAATCAAGAAAATTTGATTACAGTAATCAAGAATATATATTCCTAATAATACTTTTAAAAACATTATCAAGAAAATGTCGATAACGCTAATGTTATAAATAATTTATGAAAACAAGAAGATGGTAGTAAGTTATTCATAGAAAAAAAAAAGCTTATTCCGGACTTGAGCGAGCGTCTCGAGGCGAATGCCTGCAGCCGCACGCGCTTCCGCCATCCGCCGACCTTGCCGGGACGCGCAGCTCGCCGACGTTGCTCTGCTAATTGGCGCAGCTGTAAAGTAGAATTCCAGGAATACATTTACAAATAATAAATTTTAAAATATAAAAAAAAACTTTATCTTTCTACCGCCACAAAGTCTCCATACATACATATGTCTCGAATTAAAATGAATCGTGATTTTGTTGACCAAATGAGCACGTGGCTCGAGCACAAAATGGATACCGTTGCGAGGACATTGTAAGCGCGTGGCGGCATTTCCTCCGGCTCTTTCTCCGGCTGCCGCGCAAATGACGAGCCTTCGCAGGAAGCCGTTGCCATCTCTTCGTCCAGATCCATGACATCTTCGACAAAGTCGTCAAAGTCGTCCTCGCATTCTTCGTTACTCTGGACAAACATGAGATCGATTGAAATATGTACTTACTTGCGCCAAGTTTATTACTTAAAAAATTTGAATGTGTCAATTTTATTTTGTGATATGTTTTTTTTATTGAGAACTTAGACGACTCACATCTCGGTCCTCTAATAGCTCTCGTCGCCTTTCCAGCTCACCGACACGTCTGTCGAGGTCCATCATTCGCTTGAGGAGCGTTCGCGTTTTGAACACCTTGAGAACACCTTCATCAATCATTGTATGCTTCTAAAGCTCACAAAGGCTTATTATAAGTAGAACTGGGAAACTCTGTACAAAGGGCCCAGGTCGAAACCCGACGGAAAAACACGCGAGAGAGAGAAATAAAACCGTACATCCGCCGCCTTCTCCTCCTCTTCCGTCGCGCCCTTCGGCTCAATCATGTTGCCGTCGTCGTCGTACTCGAAGGAGAGCGGCGGAATCTCGCCTCGTGCGCGATAGGCCTTGATTCTGGTAAAGACGAAGATGGGAAAAAAATAATGATATCTTCCTAAGTGAACAAATTACAGAATGATTCTACACTTGTACACATTAAGGTCATTTTGAATTCAATAGGTTTACTATTCAGCTACTATCTGCTTCTTTAAGCAAAAAACTAGTGAAAAGGCGGAACATTAAGAGATCTATTTGCATCAAAAAAAAATTCACATTTGAATTTCCCGCTTCTCTCGCGCGATCGCTGCCGCCTCGGCGAGGATGTCGTATGGCTCGTCGCTCGCCGCCATCTCTTCGGGCGCGTTGCTCTCCTCGCGAAGCTCCAGCTGGAATTAGTTCTCTTTCATCTTTCAACACTCTACGATTGACTATCTGACTCGTTAAACATGAATCGAGGAAATACAAAGACGATCACTAAACTGCAAAGTTGATCTTTTTCCCCTTCCTCTCTCCCTTTCTTTCTCTCCATTTCTGTCTCTCTCTCTATTTCTCTTCTTTCTCCGTCGCTCTCACCCATCCCCCTTTCTCTTCTCTCTTTCTTCCTTTAATCTCAACTTTTTTCTCTTCCTCACTCCCTTTCCTTCCCGCCCTCTCTCTTTCTCTCTCTCTCTCTCTCTCTCTCTCTCTTCCTCTCCCTGTCTGTCTCTCTCTCCTCTCTCTCTCTACCTCTCTCTCTCTCTCTCCCTGCTTCCTCGCTTACATCACTGTCGGTGGTCGGCGTGTACTGCAGTCGAGTGGGGAGGCGTGGCCAGTGGCGCGGTCTCTTCGGATTGCCTCGCTGCAGCAGCTCGAGCAGCGACGCCCGCTGCATCCCTCGCCGCGATGGCCACAGTTGGGTGTGGTCGAGTCCGGCCGCTTCGGCAGCTCTGAAATTAATTAGTTTATTAGTTAATTGATTAATTAATTTTTTCCTTATATTTTCACACTCGGGCCTCAGAGACAACAAGTCGCCGCCTTCCCGACCATGAGCTGAGTATTGCTGCAAGTGCATGGTTTGAACACATTTATCACAGTCAAAATTTTTATCACTACAACTTAAAGATCCATCGTTTCTAGATGTACGGAAAGAGAACAATATAAATAGTAACTTGAAGAAAAGGGTCTTTTTCTATTTAATTTCATTCGTGGAACAATAATTTAAAAAAAAGATTGATTTTTGTCTGATTCCAAAAATGTAAGACACCTTCGTCGCTTCAGGAAACGTTGCCGGCGTCGCGCGTACTCGCGTTCCAGTCGCAGCTCTCGCTTGCTCCTCGAATCGCGCTCCGAATTGAAGAGCTAGAAAGAGAGCGGCTGGGGATTAAAAGGACTTTTTTCAAGGATGAGTTATTTATATACTTTCATATGCATGTTCTGTATACGTGCACATTTAAAAAAAAAATTTTTTGTAATAGAAGGAGCGTCATTTATAAAAGAATTATTAAATAAGTGTCATATATTTTTTTGCATACGTGCAAATCTACATTTTTTTTTGTAAATCTACATAAAAAAGAAGCGAATACACACATCTCCCTTCTTCCGCTTGTGCTCCTCCTCATCGCTCGTGTCCGAGTAGATCTCATCGGGATAAAATCTGAGGAAGAGGAAATAAAAAGGGATAAAAAAAGTTTTTTTTAATTTGCAACAAAAAATTACTTTCATACATAATCTGTTCTATAGAGCAAACCTTTCGGGATCGCCACGATATTCTTCTGGCACGTTGTTTTCTTCGAACATTCGCTCAAACCTAAATAGATAAAATAAATAATTAATGTAAATAATTTAAAAAAATTGCAAAAGATTAGAAATGAAAAGAAAGCTCTTCGTCTTGTCCAACCATTCAATGAACATCTCGTTCTCATCCGTCTTCTCGAGAGTTTGCTTGTAGAGTGGAAGGCCAGTTTCGTAATAGCCTTCAACAAAAATGATCCCTACCTTTTTTTCTCTCTCTCTCTTCCTCTTTCTCCATTCTCTCTATCTCTCACACACTCTCTCTCTTTCTTTCACCCTTTCTCTCTCTCTCTCTCTCTTTCTCTCTTTCTCTTTCTCTCTCCCCCCATCTCTCTCTCTTGAATATTTCCCTCACCACGTCGGAGATCTTCGCCAATAAAGTTAGCAAAGCCACGCTGCTTCATCTCGCGAATGTTGAGCAGCACGTCCTCGCCGACAATATCCCTATTATAATTAATCCTTAATTGTCTGCATGCAAGCTGGCAGTGAAACTGTACGCCAATGCATGTACATACACATGAATAAATACATTATGAAATTACTAATTTAAAATAAAATAAAACTATTTAATGAAAATTACACCTAATCCAGTCATGGATATCCTTTCGCCGTGCAAACTTTCTGCTTCTTCCCTCGTCAACATGATCAGAGAGCTGAAACGATATTCGATTTTCTTTTTAAAAAAAAGATAAAATCCTCTTATATTAATAGAAATTTCCCTTCGGCAAGGCCAAAAGGTTACAAATCATCAAGGTTAATAAATGTGCGGTTTGCATCTTGACTATTAGCCTGTTTTAGGTTGTCTAAGGAAACAAAACATATGTATAATCTCGCAATTAATCAACTTCTAGCCATCGGCGCAACGGTAACCTTCTAGCGAATAGGCTTTTGAACTATTCATACTCTCTCTCACTCTTTCTCGCTCTATCTCTCTCTCTCGCTCTTTCTCTCGCGCTCTCTCTCTCCCTCTCTCTCTCGTACGTGCGGCTGATAAGATAAAGGGTGCGATTGTAACGCATAAACCTTTTCGACAAAAGCAGCACCGATACATTTTGTAAGGATGGCCTAAATAAATACTGACTAATTACATGTCTAATCTAATATAGATAAGCAGAACTTTAATGATATTTCAAATACGAGATATTTCTACACAGCGAATATTATAATAATCTTTAAAAAAAATCAAAATAAATTTAGCTTGAAGAATTGAATTGAAAATAATGCTGACGCGGACGACGGCAGCATTTGGCTCGTGTGCCGAGTTCGACGGCGTGCCAACGACGATGGCGGCGCCATCGGTGCGGGGATGGAACGAAAAGTCGGCGGCGCCGAGAATCGGCACCTGACAGGCAAAATTTATGCTTAATAAGCGAACAAGAAACTCTACCGTAATCCATTTGAATTTGCCTGACTCAGGCAAAAAGGCGCGAATTGAAAACTGAGTTTTGGAGCTCATTTAAATTAGCTGAAATAGCAAGTTAGTGAAGTTGGAAGCCGATTGAAACACATGAGGAAACGATGAAGAAAAAATTCAGGAAAATTCACATAATTGTTGCGTCAGCACATACATATGTATATATTTCATGTCGTTTGAGTATATATTCATAAGTTTAATTATTTTTGTTTTATTATGTATACCTTATGCAGACACGTGGTAGCAGCAGCGCTCGTGCTGGGCTGCTGCTGCTGCTTCTCGACGTCTCGCTCGAGAAGGCGGCGCTCCTACAGAAAGTAAAGCCTTGAGGTAAAAAAAAATTTAAAATATCTGGTATAAAACATAAAAAAATAATTAAAGAAAATGACCACAAAGATTAAATTTAAAAAAAAACTCCAAATAATAGTTGTTTAAATGCGCGCTACATACCTTGATAACATTAAACTTGAAGTAGGAGCACTCAAATTTTCTCCGCCGAGGGAGGCTCGGATCGAGGAACTCGCGATCTCGTTCAGCTTGCTTGGCTCGTTCAATGTCATCGACGAGCGGAGGTGGCGACAGGGATCCGCGCGCTTTCCTTGGCCGTTTTCTCATCTCCTCACTCGCCGCGTCTTCAAATAAAAATAAAACTTTCTTTATCAATATGCTCAATATTTTTGGCCTTCATTGTTAAGGAAATCATCAAGTTGTCACCAAAAAACTTTAATTTTTCTTCTTCTTAAATATAAAAAAAAACTTTAATGATCGCAGTAGAAAAGTGGCACCGAAATGATAAAAATGATTACTCATTATCAACAAAAGTGCTCCGTTCTATCACCAAATCAGCAATATTACTCTTCGTTCTTTGCCATTTTCAGTGCATCCATACATTTGTGTTGTCATAAGATAACACCTATGAATCTATGTATTTGAAGAGAAGACATCGATTAGGTAGAGATTTCAGACTACATCCTCAACCCTCCCACTTCTCCCTCTCCAACAATGGTGCATTTCAGTTACTGGCAAGCGAAAACTACAACGCCACTTGGACTTGTTAAAGGTAAGCAGGCCAAGCAGAGTACACCAGGTTGCAGATGAGGAAGTAGTGATTGAAGGTTTATTAGAAAAGAGATAGTTTGTTGCGGAGTAGGTGTGTGAGGCGGGAGTTTAGTAAGACCAAGAGAGAGAGAGAGAGAGAGAGAGAGAGAGAGAGAGAAAGATATTGGAGTAAGAGAGGGAGATTGGAGAAAGAGAGAAAGCGGGAGAAAGAGAGAGAGAGAGGGAGAGGAGAGAAAAAAAGAAAAGGAGAGAGAGTGAGGGAAAGGAGAGAAAGAGAGAGGGAGTGGGAGAGGGAGTGGGGAGAAATAGAGAGAAATGAGAGAGAGAGAGTGAGAGGAGAGAAAGAGAGAGAGGAGAGAGAGACAGAGAAAGAGAGGAAAGCTATGTCTGCTTCGCAAGATTGATGGATAAGAGCAGACGATAGGGCCAAGGGGGCAGCAAGAGGTGAGATGGACAAAAAAGTGGTGTCGTAACAAGGTTGAAACAAAAAACCAGCAAATGTTGACGGGGGGAGGGGTAAGGCAGCCGTTACAAAAAGTGCTTGAAAAATTCGTCTGGATACATTTGGTGTACAATTCTCGTTTAGACGGACTATGAGAAAAAAAAGCTAAAGTGCAAAAAACATTCAGCAGAAGCCAAAAATATTTTTAACAAAAATATTGCAAAAGTGGGCGATTTCATAATATGAACTATCTGTTGAGTTTTAAGTCAAGAACATAAATCGTGAAAGAGGAGGGAAGTCCTCTGGGAAGGTCCGTGCGTGATTTTCTGAAAGAGTGGAAAGGCACAATGGGAAATAATGCATGTAAGTAACAAGCAATGCACTTTTCCCATTTAATGACACTTTGGATGCACAAGGTGGTTTTAGATAGTAATAGTTTGCAAGGCAGAGAAGCCGGAGGAGAGGGAGTATCACACTTAATCTTGCTTTCTTTCTCTCTCTCTCTCTATGTCTCTCTTTCTCGTTCTCTTTTCTCGCTCTTTCCCTTTTCACATCTCTCTCATATCTCTCTCCTCTCTCTCTTTCTCGCGCTCTCCCTTATCTCCTCTCTCTCTCTTTCTCTTCTTCTTCTCTCTCTCCCTCTTTCTCTCTCTCTTGCCATATGTCTCTCTCTTTCTCTCTCTCTCTCTCCCTGTCATCCTTATCAGAGGGCTAGCTCGGGGCGTCGGAAAAGACGAAAGGAGACAGCGGTGCCCGTTGGTCTGATAGGGAGAGAGTAGAAGGGGAAGACAGAGGGAAGAAGATATGTACATACAATTCATGTACCGACAGAAAAAGAAGAGTTCCCTGTTCCGCGCTCTTACCTTTTTCATGCATTAACCAAAACGAAGCAAAGCAAAGAAAAGGTTTCTTTAGCCTCAGACATACATATCTCCTCTTATTTAAAAAATTGCAATCCCATATTGACATAAAATCGTCATTAAAATTTCTACCTTGCAAAGTTTCACACCTCTTCTCCTGTGGTAAATTACGTACATATATGCAGCCATGTAATGAGCAGAGAAAGAAATGTTTTTTTTGTCTTACCATATACGCCGGGTGCTTCTCTTGGCCGTCCGACGATGCCATGGAAGGAGAACTCGAGAGCCGCTTCGTCTTCAAGCATCCGATCGTTGAGGGTGTTACACGCTGTTGAACTCTGTAAGTTAGCACGTAAATGTAGTTACTAAACTCTGTAACTACTAATTAGCCGAGCAGAGAATAACACGAGAACAATTTCCAAATAATAACTTTTGCCACGAAGCCTACATTGGACAAGCACGAGTCATCGCTGTCGTAGCTCCTCTCTTCATTCGAAGCTCTGCGATGCCGACATGCACTGCAATGGCAAAGAAATACATGACTTTAATTTTCATTTTTTTTTTAAAATTTTTGTGAATAAAATTCTATTGCCAGGGATTTTTTAAGCAAATTGTGTTTTCTTTCTTAAATATAATAATAAGTTTTATATATATTTTAATTATAACCGAGAGTCGCTGCTGCCGTCTGAGCCGCTGTCAGTGTCACTGCATGGCGTAAGCATCGCGCGGTCGGTGGCTGCCGGGCGCGGCCGAGGCGGCTGGCTCGCCTTCTCTTCTTTGATCTTTGCCGTCTCGTCTTTGATCTTTCCGGCCTCGTCTTTGATCTGTGAAGCGTTCTCTTTGATCTCTGCCGCTTTGGCCTCTTCGACCGCGACGCTGCTGTGATGCAACGACGCGGCGGGCGTATTGGAGGCGGTGGCGGTGGCAGCGGCCGAGCTGCGGCTGCGTCGCTGGTACGCCGTCGTCAGCTCGTCGCCGCTGTCCTCGCTACTCGACGACGGCCAAATCGTCTCCACCCGCTCGACGACGACGCGAGCTTTATTTCTTAAAAAAAAATTTATTTTAATAATAATTCTACTAACTCAACCCTGAGAATTTTGCACGAATCGCAAATATCTATGCATGTATCCGAATTTGAAAAAAATCGTTAGAATAAGCGGAAGATTTAATGAACTGCAATTCACGGTAAATGATACGACGCAACATACTCAGCCCCAGCTGCCATCGAGATGAGCCCAAAGATATCGCTCGGTCGCACTGGTGATTTGGCACGATGGATCTGAATGTTGCCAAGATACAAGCGTTTAAAGCTAGCAAGTAAAATATCTACTACTAGAACAAATAAGTTGTTGGACAAATTTACACTGATAGTGTAATCGTAAAACATTGATTTGACTATCATTATTTAAAAACTTTGAGAAGATAAGGTGCAAAACAAACATGGATCATGCTTTTGGAGCGACGTAGTTTTAAATTCCTCGAATTTTTATGATCGCGTTCTGTGAAGAATCGATCTGTAGACATAGCCTCAATCGCAACATAACTTTAGGTGTGATTTTCTTCTGTTAAATAAAAAAAATATGTATCCAATTTATGCTAAAATTCCTCTTATTATGGCCTACCCTTTGCCGGGCTTGCATCCTTTGTTTTCTATCATTCTTCGATTCGTCCACTGCTTCAAGCGGCGGTTCCTCCCTGTCCTTCACAGCGAGGAATGTTCTTCGTCTTGCTATGGGACTAAAGTATAAGAAATGGAGAACCATCTCATTAGTAATTTTCATACAATTCATAAAGAATTTTCTGCGTACATACATATATCAACAATTAATTTGCATTTTGTTTCTACTTTATCTTCATATACATATTATTTGAGTATTATGTATAATAATCACTGATAATTATCTTCTTTTATAATTTGAGTACTGCACTACAATAATGACTGACTATTTGAGCTTCTTCTTCCGGATGCGCATCTTGAGTCGCTTCAGCAGCAGATGCCGCCGCCTGCTCCTCCACGACCGCTCCTGCGCCCGCCGCCGCCGCTGTAGCTGCGTGTTCCGTAGCCATGCGCTCGGATTCGCCGGCTGCGGCAGGTCCTTCTTGGACGGCTTCGCACATCGCACGAAAGTCCGCTCGAGATGCTCGTTCACCAGCTTCAGCTTGTCCTGCATCAGCGAAATCGTCTTTCTACATTCAAGACGCGGAGCGAAAGCTAACATCCAGAAATATAACAATGCCGATTATTTTTTAAGATTTTTCCCCTTAGTGTTGTGATACATAACAGAGTAGTTTTTTTTTACCTGTGGCCATTAAATATATTAAATTGATAACGCATTCATAACTCCGGCCATGTCTTTTACGTGTTGAAATGTGTTGAGAAGGCCCACTCCAGTCTACCGTATACCTGTGGACATGAGTTATCATCGGCGAGCTTGTTGACTCGAATGGTGAGGAGCGCGGGCGCCCCTTCAAACTGGACGCCGAGCGTCAGCAGCCGCGACGGCGACCACAGCAGCTGAGAGACGGCGCCGAGACCGAGTGCCTAGGTTGCCATTGTCTGACGATTATGATGTTGAAAATTAGAAAAGAATCGAAAAGGATGCATGCGGAGAAAAAACTCGTTTTTTTTCCATAACATCTATTCGTAAACTGCATATTCTAAATGCCATGAACTGGTTTCCCTTCTCTTAACTTACAAACGTATATGAAGTGAAATGGCTGTCCATGTAGCATAAAATCCACCGTACTTTGCAATCTACGCCTCTCTTATTGTTTTTCTTGAGGATTACGGTTGATTTTAAGGTCGTGTCTGGAAATGAGTCTACCTCTTGAGGAAAGTCGACTCTGAGCAAGGGATGCGTGAGGCAGCGGCGGTCGTAGAGCACGACGCGCACGTCTTGGACGGCGGCGAAGAGATGGCGCCGCTGGCGCCCGCACGCACTCGGGCAGCGCAGAGGGGACGAGAGACGCGCCGACTTGAGCAGCTGCACAATGTCGAGATTGGTACATTATAATGCATATGTCGGCATACATATGGTTTATGAGCTATGACAGTCTTATTTTCATTTATATAGACTGGTTGATGAGTTACTGCCATAACTCGTCAATCATTGGCTACATTAAAACATAAATGAAATATTTTCTTTATATTACAATGCTCGTAAACCACTCACATATTTATACAGATACTTGATCTTAAGCTATGAATAATCTTGTCTCGCTAACTTTGAACTTCTCGCTGACTGTACAGTCAAAGAGACGCATGGTAGTCTCGGTGAACGCCATGAGCAGTCCGGGACGATCTCTGAAAATGTAATAAAAATATTTGAAGCAAGAAAGCAGCCAGCCACTCAAGAAAACTTTGTGAACGTGTAAAATAAACATACATGCATTTACATTTTTCGGCCTTTCTTTGTTTTAATTTCTTGTGGTTTCAGGTCAAATGTACAAATTTGCATATTTATTGTTATTTTTGTAAGAAAAGATTCTTGCAGAATGGAAAACAAATCCATTTTTAAAGGCGGTTTTGTAATAAATCTTTTGAATGACAGCACGTGAAAATGGCATGCCTGAACCACATGAGCGACATGACGCGCTCAAACGTGTGGACGTTGAGGAGAGGCGCGGGCGTCCGGCCACGGTGTCGCTGCTTTGGCTGCGCAACCGTCGTGTCCGGTTCGTAGCGGCGCCGATCTCGCGCCATTGCACAACTCAGGAGCACCTTGGGTATACGGTACTTCTTATAGAGAATCCAAAGTAATGAGGAATACGGTATCTTCTTGGTTGCGAGAATAGTTTTTTTTACAGAGAATCCGAAAGATGAGGATTTCCGTATCTTCTTCGGGTAACATGCAAGAATATCGTTGCGAGAAATGCTATAGCATCTTGTCATGCTTTGTTTGATTAGAAAACCGTCATAACACTTCTCTGAATGCTGGGCGAACAAATCGGAAGAGTCTTCTGAATGATAATTCACCTGGAGACTGGCGTCTGGGTCTTTGTTGTCGGCCAGGCGATAGATGCCATAGCTGAAGGAGAAGCGTCGAGGACATGATCGCTTTCCGCTCGCACGCGACGTGTCGGCGACGCGTATCAACGAAGCGCCAGTCGTTCTTCTACGGGGATTTATTTTAATTTTATTTTTTTATTATATTTGTTTAAAGAACAAGCATACATATGTATGTACATACAAATTTGCATATGTTTGTATGTACGCAGTAAATAAATGCACATAACATTTGTATGTTATACATTTTTTAAAGAAAGATGTAAACATATTTCACAATTTTCATAGATGAATAGGCCTCTTTTTCTAAATATATAAACATATTACTTATGATGCTGAGAATAAAATTACCCGGAACTATATGAATTAAAAAAAAGCATTTGCACACCTCTCATACAGAATGGCCAGTAAGCACGTGTTGTCGGGGAAGAGCTGAAGAGCGGCGACGACGCACTCCGGCGACGGAGGAGGAATCGAGCGTTTCAGGAAGTAGTAGCCTCGTCTGGATAACAGAAAGAGCTGTCTGTACCATATAAACAGCAAGCATCCAAACGAAAGAAATTATCACATGAGCACATGCATAAATATAAGCAAATAATGTTAGAAAAGAGCAACAACTAATTGTGAGAGCAATAAGGAAGTATGTAGCCTCGTATGCAAATAAAAAAAGTTGACAATTTGGTTAAGAAAATAGAATATGAGCACATGCATATGTACTAAATGAGAAAACACTCTGCTAGATAAGAGCGAATAACTTATCTCCAAAGGAAGAAGAAGGAGAAGAAAAGGAGATAATACTCTTTCGAATACCCGCACTCACCCGCCCTGATAGCTGAGATCGATGCGAAATCCGAAGACGAGTACGGCACCGTTGGCGAGGCCGCATGCGACCACGTGCTTTTCGCGCAAGAAATGCACGACCGTCGGTTTTGCCTTAAAGAAAATTACTTTGAAAACAAAATCATCGTGTTGTCAAATTTGTTTTTACATACATAGTTTCAATTATATTTTTTCAGTATCGTTCATGTTTCCTATTGCATAATAGCATACATAAAATATTTGACTTTTTTTCATAATTAACCGACATTAGTGAATAGAACCTGACTTGAGTCTACAAATCAAGTAGAAAAATGAGAAGAATACTTGTAAAATAAGATGAATTATAGAAAACTGTTAATGATAAAAATGTATAGTAATTAATGAATCACAAACTTCGCTTGCAAGCTGCTCGAATCGGAGCGTGGCGAGTCGCACGATTCGCTGATGATCGAAGAGGCGAAAGAGCGAGAGAGAGGCGCCGTCAAAGATGTGCACAATGTTGCTGCTCACCATGCTACATGCGATTACTGCTCGCCGTTCTTGGGAATACGGTAGTTCGTCTTGTCTGCAATACAGTAAGAGTACAGTATTCTTCAAACGTATGTATGATATGTACATGTGAATATTCTTATTTACTTTTCGCATATGACATAAGGTATTTCAACGTGATTTGTTTTTCTTGACATAATGGTACATATTCTTGAAGCATATATGTGCATATGTACATATGTACATGCCAATGCTTCGAAGTCGCACTAGCTAATATAGCTTCGCAATTGAATACATACATACATACATATATGTAGGAATTACCCAGCAATCAGATCAAGCGACGTCCTCTTCTTCTTTATCCTTTTCTTTCTCGCCGATCCTTCTTGAAATGCGGGCTCCTCCGATGGCTCGCATGCTCTCTTCGTCATTGCCTTCTTTTTCAAAATTCGCGGCTGAAATTTAAGGATAAAAAAAAAGAAAGATAAAAATGACAATCCTTCAAGATTCTTACACGAATCTCAAAGTTGACTTTCTCTTCCTCTTCTTCGAGAATGGCGCCGTCCTTTTTGCGAATCCATCCACGCACCTTAAAAAGCCTCGTTAAACTTGGGAAAAACTTCTTTTTTCTTTGCTGTTAATGATTATATTCATATTCACATTGCTATGAACATTATGTTAGTGATAAGAAAGTAAAAAAAAAAAGATAAATTAATTAATTAAAGCCTAACCTCATCAAGAACCGCGGCTGGCGCCACGTGCTCGCAGCCCTTGGGCTCGGGTGGCGGCCAGCGAGGCGCCGGGCGGGCGCGCCTGTTCCGCGCCTGATTCGCGAACCAATCCACGGCGCACATGGAGGCGCCTGACAGGCGATGGACGCGGCCCGGGTCCTCGTTGCCCATCGAGTAGTATTGCTGGTGATGGCGCGCCGCGCCACCGAATCTTAAGAAAATTAATTATAATAATTAAGTAGTCATTCTTTCTTTAATTAATTACAATAGTTATGTAATTAGTTATTCTTTCTCTAAAATTAACAGAAAAAATATGAAAAAATTTTTCCTGCAACAATTCAGGAAAAGAGGAATGAAGGAATGAAGAAGAACAAAAAAATTATTTTGCGGAAATCAAAGCAATGTTGCTGCGGAATGACAGCCATCAACCATCAATAATATTCTAGTGAGTTACTTGTCACATTTTGCTTGCTGCCACGTTAAGGCTTCTGACGAGAACCAGAACACAAAAAAACAGTCTTTTTCAATGTGCACATTTGGAATCGCTATGGCAGCGAGAGCGGGCAGGAAAATTGTAAACAATAACTAAAGTTGCAAGGTTCCGAGAAGGGGAGAGAGAGAGAGAGAACTAGACTAGAAGGGAAAACTGGAAAGAGATGAAAAGGAGAGAAAAAAAGAGCAGCAAAACCGATTGGAAAACATGCTCTTCGCATAGGTGTTCGCAGTTTGAAAAGCGAAAAAAACTTCGTAGTTTGGGAGGACAAGTGAGAGAGAGGGAGGGAGACAGGGGAGGAGGGAGATTGTAGAGAGAGGTAAGGAAACAGGGGAGGAGGGCAGTGAAGAGGGTGCAAGGGAGAGGGGACGAGGGAGAGAGGAAAGAGAGGGAGATGATATTCGGACAGAGAGGGAGTGAGAGCGGAAAGAGAGCAGAAAGAGAGAGAGAGAAAGAGAGAGAGAGAGAGAGAGAAAGAGAGAGAGAGAGAGAGAAAGAGAGAGAGAAAGAGAGAGAGAGAGAGAGGAGGGAGAGCGGGTGTAAACCTGTGGTGGTGATATCGCTCGCTCCGCCACATGTCTCCTTTCTCCTGTCTTCTCCCGTCCTTTCGATATGCCGCTTCTTCCCTATTGTCTGTATTGGTGCTAAAAATGTTTTGTTAATTAAATAGCCCTTTAATGAATAATAATCAAGCTTGCTCGCGCTATGACATGAATCTATGTACATATGCATTTACACGATCTTTTAGCAAAACTATATCACTTCACAGAGTTCTTCCTTATCACTGATGTGAACGCGAGCGGTAAAAAAAAAGAAGTGGTGAAAAAATGGAAGGAGACCAGAAATAGTAGACTTGTCATGAGCGGGCTCGTGCCATGTGATGTCAACGTCATGAGATGTGTGTCATGATTGAAATCAGACAAGATTAATTTGAGTTTTGAACTACACGAGCAAAACGTGGTGTATTTCACGAACGGATACACCATTGTTGCCTACTCTGCACCCTGAGTCACATTCGTTTCTTTCTACTTCTTGATGTATGTATATATCTATTTTTTAAAATAATTTTTTTTAATCCTAAAAAACAAGAAGCAGTTAAGTCATGAAAAATTCAGTATATGTATCTATTATACAAAAAAGAGATATGCCGTATTGAGAAACTAGCTTGGCATTTTGCTGGATTAAGAGGGCATGCGAAAGATTTGCCCTAAAAATGTTTTTGTGGTCGACCCAAGCAAAAGAGGCGTTTGTTATATCAAAAATCTTTTATAAAACCTCCAAAACCGGAATCTTGGATGCAGTGTTTATTTTTTTCATTTACACTTGCTCTCAAAGCGGCTGAATGACCTTGTGGCGTAAAAGATGAACACGTTCATGCAGAGTGAAGTGTTGACAAACATACCCGCGAAAAGTGCTGAGATAACCTATTAATCTCCCTCGAGGACATGGACAAATGTCTCGGATATGTCCAGGACATTTTCTAGGGTGGCAGACAAATGTCCCAGACACTAAGCAAAAGACCTACGGGTCTCGCATCTGTCTCTCATATGTCTTTGAAATGTCGCAGACACTTTTGGAAAATATTATGTCCAAGACATCGAGAACGCTGGGACAATGTCTGGGACAATGTCCAAGACATCCTGAGAAGGCGAGGGAGTGTACAATTTGACGAGAGGCGAAACAAACACGCCGAATGTCATTTCCTGTCTAGGAGACAAATCACTCCTCTCGCATATCATTCTTAACCGTCGCGTTCTATTTTGCGGTGCGCTCTAGTGCCGAGAGTGCAAGTTAACTATTGTCCGACATAATTATTATTTGTCTACGTGAGCTTTTTTAAGACTTCATAAGTCATCTTGCCTAGTTTTGGTCATAGTGAGCGGTCCCTCTTCCCGTTGCTCGCCCAATTATGAAAAAAATGGATGAAAAGTATGCATAAATGTGTAAAAATCAAATTTGGCACAAAATATTCCCTTTTTCTTATGAAATATGTCCCTGACATGTCTCCCACGTGTCTCTAAAGTGTCTTGGACAATAAAATGTTTTGGACATGTTCAAGACGCTTGTTCATTTCCTCGATGGAGAATAATCGTGCGGCTGATTGTGAGAGCAAGAATATAGATATGATTACAAAAAATATTTAAGAAAAACCATATATGGACAATGATAAGAGGAGAGACTAACACTCCAAAGACTCTTTTCTCAATGAACGCAAAGTTGAGGGTGCCGATAATGAATGTTAGAGTCCATCCACTGGCGACCGCGAAGGTGACAATTTGAAGAGAGCGGAAGATTCTTGTCATGCTTTGGAAAAAAAATTCTAGTCAAGATCAAATTTTTTTTATTCTGGTCATTTTGACCAAATTTCAGGCGATACCGAGCTGTCTGAGTATGTGCGCGACTATGGCGTAGACGATAAGAGTGAGAAGGTTAATGAGAAGAGTGTTGAAGAAAAAGATGTACTTGGCGTACCGGCGGAAGGCCTCTGGAATCGTGCATACAATCATCCTGAATAGAATGACGCTATCAAGATTACAGATCACAGATCAATAACCACTTTTCTAAGGAAAAAAAACAAGGAAGAAAACTCACTCATCCGATATTTGACTCCATGCAAAAAGGAGACAACTTGCCCTGTTAACGACGAGCACTGCCAGTTGAATATTAAGGTAAACTGGATTGTTCTTGGTGTTGTAACTAAGCAAAAGGCGAACTTTGGATAAACGTCATCATTAACTAAAGCTTAGAGACTAACTAGAGTTTGAACGAGCAGCTTAGCCATCGGTCCATTGAAATCGAAAGAATTGCGAAAGATCCTCCAAGCATGCCAAAAATAGGAATGAACTGAAAGTTCGTAACTTTGCTATGTCACAATTGAATGTGTTCATTTGAAACTGGCAACTGACTTGTAACTTGAAACAGTCCATGGCAGGAACAACGAGAATGCCGGCGAAGAAGTTGAAGAGCATCGGAATGTGGCCAAGTACATGGATGCCATCGAGAGCAGAGCAGATGGCGATTAGGATGTTGCACGGCGCGTGATGGAATCTAAGAGAAGCAGTCAGCGAAAAGTTCATTTTTAAAATGCATATTTTAATTGAATTTTTAACAGAAATATTTATTCGCACACGAATGTAATGTGGAATATTAAATGTGAGCCAGCTCTTTTTCTGAAAATCGCGCACTTATTTCTGACGGTTACGACGAATATGAGCGAGTTCCCGACGACGCCGACGATTATGAACAGAATGTAGATGGACATTGCCGCTTTGAACAAGACCATGAGGTCCATATGCAACGAGGAACTGTAATTTATTAGACTTGCAAGTCGATGGTGCGATGGAATTTACTACATATATACTTGCATATACATATACTAATCCTAAAGAGATGACGAACTCTATACAATGCACCGATATCATCAAGAAGCATTATCATCAGAAATATGACAATGCTTCTTGATTATATAGGAACAATAGAACAACGTATGTATTTCGAAAATTGAAATATGACGCGAGTATGATCATAGGGATCACCTTTGTGGAGAGAGAAAGGAAGTGCAGTGAACGTTTTTATAATGATAAAGTTCGTTTTGTTATAGAAAAATCTACGTCTACGCCTATAGAAAAAAATATACATATCATAGAAAAAAAAAATCTATTTCTTTAATTTCAATGTAAAAAAAATGTCATCAGACGAAAAAATCTAGTCCACTGCTGATGCGCTTTTAACAGTTAGTGAAGTCTCTGACTCATTTTCTTACTAATGAGTTCATCATTGAGTTTGCGCAGGCAACGGATGGACGGAACAAATTATCAATGATTATTGTGAATGGCACAATAAATCACAAAATAGCAGGTATGTATGTACTTTAAAGAGATTTAACGGCTTACTGTTGTATACTCACTAATAAAAAATATTAATGAATAGAAAATAAAACCTGTGTCGACTGCTTTTACGTGGCGGAGGCTTAGAATCTTACAATAAGTTTACTTGTCATTCCCTTCTCATCGTTGCTCAGAATAAAGCAGGCTATAATAAATGCTGCTGACAATGGGCAACTGGGTAAGTCGACCCTTTCGGATTTCTGTCATTTTATGACATCTTCGCAATTTAACTTGATGAATATCGCAAAATTATTTTTCGGTAAAGAAAACTGCAACAGATTGCGTCCCAGCTCCGCAACTTGAGTATGAACAATTGAAGTTAATTTAGTTTAATAGGATTATACCCTATCTTAAATAAATAGCAGTTGCCCTTCAATTGAAAAGTGTATAGTGTCGAACCTTTTTTCAGCCATTGTAACAATTGCGAACACATCATGTCTGCGGCGTGTTCTTTTTCTCTTCTCTCTGTAATAGTCTAAGATGTTTCGTGAGAATGTATGAATGACTGGCATGAGCGGACCATTGTTTACATATGATCAAGCGTCAGAGAAATTAACTAAAAAAAACATATTATGTCTGGATACATACATAGTATGTACATGCATACATTCATATGTATGCAGTGTGTGTCTGTTGATGTGTCCTAAGAAAAACTGCACTTTGCTGCCAAGTCTATCCTCTCTCACAACTGTCCTACAATTATTATGTATTTACATCCAGTCCTTCGGTGCAGTTGTCTTATATTCAATACAGGCGAAAAAATATCAAACTAATCTACAATATCACTGACGAACGACTTTCCATGTGCACGCAATCAGTCAACCAAGTTTCTTTTCACTCATCTTTTTTCAAACCAGCCATTTCTGGCCGTTTAGCTTATTAGTATCAGTTGGTAACGAAGAACGTGCTTATTGTTAATATTACTTTCGCTTACTGGGCTTGCTTATAAGGCTGTAGACCTGGTCGAAAAGATACTTGTTATTGCAGCTCTTGAACTGGCCAGAAAGTAGATAATCGCCATCTCAAGACGGCTCTTTTATGTTGTTCAGTCAACTGTCCTTGCTGAATTCATCATGTGACCGGTGCACTTATTCGCGCAAACTCTCCGTCTCTCCTCTTTCGTTATTATTTAGCATTTTCTCTTTCCTGCTTTATATGCTCTTCTTTGAAATATAGAGACAACATCGAGAAGGAAGTGAGTAGTACTACTTCCTTCCCGTAACTTGATAAATAACGATAATAGAGATGGCGGGAGAGACAACGACTCTTCTCATTCTTCTTCAACGAAAAGGGGTGTGTTAAGAGATCCGGTGAATTATTTAAGACCTGCGCAGTGGCCAGACGACAAATCTTCAAACACTAACAATGCGCCTCTTCATCATCTTGGTCGCGTTCCTCGCCGTGTTCACGCTCGCGTCAGTCAACTTCTCGCTTCCAACTTGAAAGCGTACTTTGAAATTGGTGTTAATATTTATTTGTCATGTATATGTCCTTATTATATTCATCCCTCTTGTGTCTATAATTGTAAATATTGCGATGGCTCAACGACTAGAATGTTCGAATTTGTTAGCAGTTTTCTCATGTATTTTTTATTAATTTTTCTACTTTTACATAAATTTAATAAGCAAAGGGAAATGTTAGATTAGAATACAAAATGAGGTATTTTGCCAATTTTAAATAATCACTCATTTTGTTAGGTCATCAGCCGCGGCATTAATCTTACCGTTTGTCCAAGACATGTCAAGGACAATCGGTCACGACCGTTCTTGGTCATGACCATGTCAAGAACACGTCAAGGACATGTCATGGACACCTGCGCATATGAGCGTTAAAATACTTTTTTGACATTTTCAGCTCTTTTTAATGTTATTCTATATTTATTTCACAAGAATAATCAAATTTAAAAAAAGAAAAGCAAAAACGGTTCATCCTAAGTCCACTTTTGAAAAAAATTCAACTTCTTAAGTCGAAGTGCACCAGACAGGTTATCTAATTATGCACCAAGCAATTGGATGAGGGTCACCCCATCCGACAGGAGAAACAGGCTGCAACTTGTCGTTTGCTTGTCCTAAGTCCTTCCTGCAAGCCAGTTTCCCTGTATCTTCTCATGCACAACCACATCTCGAGAAATTCTTAGATGTAACAACATTTATATAGATGTGGCTTCATAACATGAGCATAACAAAAACGGTGGGAGTGAGAAACATAGCAGAGGAACGGGGGGCAGTCCATGCAACATTTACGAGCACTGCTTCAATACGACGGCGCCGAGCAGAGGATGCTGCTAAGCCGCGAAGTTGCGAGTTTGTATGAGTTTCTTGTTTTGTTTTCTTGAGTTTCTCATTTTTTTAATGAGTAAACGGTGAGAAAGAAGAAAAAAACAAAAAAAGAATAATGTCTTGACCGGGTGTCGAACCCGCAACCCCGAGATTCCCAACCAAACGCTTACGCAATACTCTATGGAGGCTTAGGAAGGAAACTATGATACCTTTCTTTTCACGGCGTATGTCATAAACTGGGTCGCATGCCATAATCTGTCCGGGACATCGGTAGTAACCGCGAGCGTGTCACTCTGTGTTCTCCGCGTTTATGCACTCTCTCGCTATGGTCATGACCACGTAAGGGACAAGCCCACAGAAGTGTCCATGACCTTTGAGATTTTTTTCTTTTTTGTCCAGGACACGTCCAGGACATGTCTTAGACATGTCCTAGACCCCTGTGTATTAAGATAGGCAGAAGTGGATGTGTCCAGGACATGTGTTCGTTTTATTTTGGAACGGTCATGACCGATTGTCCTTGACATGTCTTGGACAAACGGCAAGATTAATGCTGCGGCAGGCATTCGCTGATTGTCACAATAACCAATAATTTTAAATCTTGTTCATCAGCTACCCTATTTCATTTAAAGTACCATTAATACACGACTATTTCATTTTTCAATTTTACGTGATACACATTTTTCAATTCTCACCTAGCACTTCCTGTTTAGTGACTACCTAATTCTGCCGCACGATTACTTTCCCTCGAGGACACAGACAAATGTCTAACAAGAAGACTTGTCCTAAAAATTTTCTGAGTTGGTGGACAAATGTCCCAGACACTAGGGAATTTCCAATGTTAAGACACGGGTCTCACATCTGACACTGAAGTGTCTTTCACATGTCTCATTGTCAGGTACTTTTGGAAAAAAATATATTGTCGAAGACATGTAGAACGTCTGGGACAATGTCCAAGACGTCATGTGAACTCGAGAGAGTGTGTAATTTAAAGCAAACCAATCCAAAATTACTTTGCTTTAAATTGCATTTGAACCATTAAGTGTCCCGCACGGAAGGGACTCTAGCGGCCACTGGCTATGTCTGGGGGGTTCAAATAAGGCTCAAAGATTTGGGCTCTGCACCAAAATAAAATTTAAAAACCATGTTACGCCTTCCTTGTGCATATTTGGATTGAAGTAATTGTAATAATAATAGTTGTAAATTGAATTTCGTTTGCTTTTTGATAAAAATAAATAAAATAAAATGGTCCGAGATATGTATCTGCAATGAGATGTTTATTGCGCGGACTGAGGGTTCTATTTTCTTGCTATAAACATAACTAACATAAAAAAATCATCTTGCTAATATAAATCCTAGCATAAACTGGCAACGAAAAATTTCGGCTACTAAAGAAACGAAGTTCATAAGAAGCTCCTTTATGAATCCAGAGAATTACTACAAATTACTTCATGTACATTTACATAATTGAATCAATTTTGTAAAAACAATTCTTACTTTTAGCAATTATTTACTATTATTCCCTTGCAACGTATTATGTTGTAGCCAATTTTATGACCTCAATTATCACACCTTATTATTTATCTACCATTCCTTGAATACATACATAGAGTTTTCGATCTTGATTATTCTGGAAGCCCTCCTTACAAGGGAAGCCTCTTTCCATAACCCAGCCAATTGCAACCTCAGTCACTTTGTCGCGGAGCGGCGTTCAGTGGTATAATATGCTCGCCAATTTTCACTGGTAAAACTCTTAGACGGTGAGGAAAAGAAAGAGAGTTGTAATCGCAAGGTTTATTAAGATAGTCGACACATTAAGCAATTACAAAAGAAGTTCAGTAAGGCAAGTAGGTGAAAAGCTGGTAGAAATTGGAGACACTGGGAGACACAATTATTCATCAATCGTCGCCTTCTTTTAAATGAAATAATGGGGAGGGGCTTGTTTTTCGTTTCGCATCCTGATCCACGATATTTCGTCTTGACGGAATTCTTCTGCTTCGTTTCCTAACAGTATATTCGTTTAACAGTCTAACTGTTTACCGGAAACGAAAGATTCCATTAGAATCTTGTCAACAAGTGCCCAGTGGCGATATCTATGCACTAGATCAACCGCTAGAATGTCAGAAGTGTCAAAGTGCACTTCACAGAATTATGTACATTTACAGATTTCGCTACATTCCCGACAGAGCAAGAACAAAATGCGAAAAGCATTTTTCACGACACTCGACGTCTTACTCGCCTGATCGTGATCGTTGTCCTTGAGAAGCTTCTTACTAAAGAATACTATCTTGTTGACATGGCGACCATGGCCTTTACATGAACTGCATATCACAATCATATCTGCGCATTGGCAGTAGCTTACATCACTAAGCAATCACTCATTCATTTACATTCAGCGACTGTAAGAGACAGACTTCGCGAAACAATCCTTCACATGCTCCAATACTAATTCACATTGTGATCGGAAGCAAGGAAAGAGAATCGTTCACGACACAATCACTCACTGATTAAGACATTTTATATCGATACGAATAATGTCAGGAAAAATCAGACAAGCCTTGGGACGAACCCGAGCCACACTATCAAGAAGAACAGAACTTCTTGCAAAGCATAATGAATCCACAATCAAGCTGGATTTTACTAAGACTGATAATGATACTATTATCGAGCTCTTTGACAAATTGATCATATCACGAAAGAATGTACAAGAAAGCTATGAAAAGCTGAAATCATACCATGATCAATTTGAAACCATTGCGAAATCTTCCAAGGAGGAAGAAGATATCATGAAGACATTTCTTCAGACTCATGACTATCGCCCTACTATGACTGAGGCAAACAAACTCATCATCAGTACTGACAATCTCTTAAAGAAATTGAGAGAAGAATGAAAGAAAAGAAAAATTGCCGTTCCATCTATCGATGAAAATGGCTCAGAATTATCAGCTAAAACAGCGAGATCCATATCTCATACAAGAATACATCATTCCACAGCAGTCATCGATATTGACTCAGAGAGTAATCCAATCTCACCCATACTACAACCAACTCATCCGACTAACGCTCCTAAAGCAACTCTTCCACAACCGAGAACTACTACTCACGCGTCTTCAGCACTTCAGTCTGGATTCGCAAGTCAGGTCAAATTACCTACATTTTCTGGTGACATCTTGAAATGGCCAGAATTTCGCGATACATTCAATGCTCTGGTAGGACATACAGACATTGATCCCGTTTCAAAATTAAGTCTTCTTCGCAGCTGTCTGTCTGGAGAAACAAAAGAACTTCTTTCTGGATTACAACATGTTGGCGAAAATTACGATATCGCAATGATCATATTTTCTCAAGACTATGAAAAACCTGATCTTGTCTCACAATCACTATTATCAAAATTGAACCATCTTCAACCATGCGGCAATGACAAAAGAAATATAAGGCATTTCTACACTCGCTTGAATGCAATCATACAGCAACTATGTCCTCAAGGCGATCTGGATTCACCCGAACTCCTGGTCAGTCAGATACTTTCCAAATTACCACTCTACCTACAGACTCGCATCGTAAAAGACCAAGAAACCAAAAGAGTCGGAATATTTGATGCCCTTCGTCTACTCAGAGAAATAGTAGAAGAAGAGAGAATTGAAAACATTCTCACTACTGGTTCATCAAACATATCCATACCTAATCGAAGAATTGAATTCAATACTCATCATCTTGTCAATAAATGCAAACTATGCAATGACAGACATCATTCAGTATACAACTGTACAATGTATACTACACCACGCGATCGCAAAACGGCAGCACATCAAATGAAGCTATGCAAGAATTGCTTGCATAATAATCACATTACTGCAAATTGCACATCAAGCCTTAACTCCAAAAGTGCAACAAAAGGCATCCACAAATGCGATTTGCGCAAAATCGAAATCAATTTCAATCTCATACAACTCATCAGAATCAAAATCATCCGCCCATAAATACAAATGGCAATCGATTCAGTCACGGTGGAAACAGAAATCGAAATGTATCAAATACACAGAGATACCAATTCTCTCCGCCTAGAAATCAAGAGCAAATGCCGCAAGCGCACAGTCCAAATACAAATTATACTCATCATGCGCCTCGCTCTATTCCACAACAACACTCATCTGCTCCACAACAGCAGCAAAAAAGAAATAATCATACCACTATTATTGCCGAGACTGATACCATGCACACAGAGAGATCACAACTGAATTCTTCTATCTCTGCAGAAACTCTACACTCTCACAATGATATCATGGAAGAGGACTCAACTCTTCTATGCACACATGTGAATTTGATCAATCCAGACGAACCTGAGAAAATCATAAAAGCAACTGCACTCATTGACTCAGGCAGTTCTACATCATACATTACTGAACAC
Source organism: Allodiplogaster sudhausi (assembly GCA_945643635.1). Classification (NCBI taxonomy): domain Eukaryota; kingdom Metazoa; phylum Nematoda; class Chromadorea; order Rhabditida; family Diplogasteridae; genus Allodiplogaster; species Allodiplogaster sudhausi. The sequence continues at coordinate 1,587,403 of CALZFC010000035.1, read as the reverse complement.
ATGGTTGAGAAATTTAATTTAATTCCTACACATACAAAAAACATAAATGTCTACGGATTTGGTTCTGAAACTCCTCAGAAAATTCAATCAACTACTCACAAGGTTGAACTCATCCTTGATGATGGACGTCGTCTAAAAATACATCCTCGCTCTGTTCCAATCATATGCCATTCGTTGGAGTGGGTGAAAGCAGAAGGCGACGGAGAAATTCACATGAACAGTCAGCCAGACATTCTCATCGGGAACAATCATTTCCTGCATCTCTTACTCTCTCCAAATTTTTACATTCGACGACTTGACAACGGTCATGCCATGATGAATACATCTATCGGTCCAATCATCGGAGGACAAAAATATTCACATCACACTATGCACAACCTTGTTGCATCAGCATCATCCCAGAAGAAGAAAATGAACATGAGAGAAATCTTGACACTATTGTTCAAAAGATGTGGAACCTGGAATCACTGGGAATAACCGATCCACCTGAACAAGATGACGATGAAGAATGCATGAGAATCTTCAAGAAGTCAATTCATTATGACAACACAGAAAACCGATACATGGTCAGTCTTCCATTCAAGGTTGATCCATCTGAGCTTCCATCTAATTTTTCTCTCGCACTGAGAAGACTTACAAGTAATTACAATCATCTACGGAAAAATACGGAAAATCTTATGAAATATCACCAAATCTTCACAGAACAACTGGACCTTGGCATACTCGAAGATATACCTCCAAATACCTCTCACATAAAGCGAGCTCATTATCTCGCTCATCATGGCATCATAAAAGAAACCAGTAACACGACAAAACTGAGATGTGTTCTGGATCGCTCAGCCAAATTAAAAAATTCACTATCCATCAATGACTGTCTCTATCGTGGACCAGTACTACTTCCAGATTTACTCGGAATTCTAATACGCAGCAGAACAGCTCCCATTCTCATTTCCTCAGATGTCGAAAAGGCATTTTTAATGGTTGGCTTACAAAAGCAAGACCGAGATTACAACAGAGTACTATGGCTTCATGATCCAATGAAACCACCATCACATGACAATCTTCGCATTCTACGATTTGCAAGAGTATAATTTGATTTTTTTATAATTTGTATGCTCTCCATTCCTTCTTGCTGGTACCATTATGCAACTGCTCGAAGACAATCCATCTGAGCTCACATCTGGCATCAAGGAAAATCTCTATGTGGATAACATCTTCCAAACAGCGACTAACATTGAAGAAGCTGAAAGTACGATTTCACAAACCAGGGAATTATTCAAAAAAGCAGGAATGAACCTACGTGAATTCATGCCGAGCAATCAAGCTCTCAATACCATTCTACAATCACAAGGAATTACACAAAATGTCACTTCTACAAAATTACTTTTAATCAACTGGGATATTCAATCTGATACATTCATTCTCCAGCAAAACAAAATGAAAGATCCAAATATATGGACAAAAAGACAAGTTCTCACATATTTTGCAAGCATATATGATCCATGCGGATGGTGCGCACCCGCAACATTACCTCTCAAGCATTTCCTACAATCATTGTGGAAAACAGATATCTCATGGGACACAACTCTCTCTGATGAGAAAATCAAAGAGTGGCTCTCTCTCATCTCTGCATTCGATACATCGGATGTCAAAATACAACGACTTGCTATTCCATATCCACATGACAATTGCAAATTTGAATTACATGCATTTGTTGACGCATCAGTAATTGCGTACTGTGCGGTCGTATACTTGGTATGCCGACGACCTGATGACACAGCAACATCCACATTACTACTTTCAAAATCACGCCTTACTCATCCAAAAGTTCAAATGCCGATCATCGCCCGAACATCGCCCTAACAGCGGCCTAGCATCGCCCGAACATCGCCCTAACAGCGGCCTAACATCGCCCAAACATCGCCCTAACAGCGGCCTAACATCGCCCGAGCATCGCAAGAACAGCGGCCTAGCATCGCCCGAACATCGGCCTAACAGCGGCCTAACATCGCCCGAACATCGCCCTAACAGCGGCCTAACATCGCCCGAACATCGCCCTAACAGCTGCCTAACATCGCCCGAACATCGCTATAAGCGCAGCTTCGATTCGATTCGATACTATTCGATTCGACTCGAATCGATTCGATTCGACTCGATTCGATTCGATTCGATTCGATTCGATTCGATTCGATTCGATTCGATTCGATTCGATTCGATTCGATTCGATTCGATTCGATTCTATTCGATTCGACTCGATTCGATTCGAGCTATAGCTTGTGTTTGATAACAGGAGAGATGCAGATGGATAAAGACATACACAGGTAATAATAGAAAGAGAGCGAGAGTGAGAGTGAAAAGACAATACGAGAGAATTGGTTGAGTTGATTTTTTCATGCGAAATAGGTGGTTGGATTTGAGAGAGAGAGAGAGTGGGAGATGATTGAGGGGAAGAGATCTGTCATCAGGAGCAAGAGCTTAGAAGCGTGGTTTAACAAAGAGTGCCAAGACAGAGGAATGGAGCCCTAACATCGCCCTAACAGCGGCCTAACATCGCCCGAACATCGCCCTAAGAGCGGCCTAACATCGCCCGAACATTGCTCTAACAGCGGTCTAACATCGCCCGAACATCGCCCTAACAGCGGCCTAACATCGCCCTAACATCGCCCTAACAGCTTCCTAACATCGCCCGAACATCGCCCTAACAGCGGCCTAACATCGCCCGAACATCGCCCTAACAGCTGCCTAACATCGCCCGAACATCGCTATAAGCGCAGCTTCGATTCGATTCGATTCGATACTATTCGATTCGACTCGAATCGATTCGATTCGATTTGATTCGATTCGATTCGATTCGACTCGATTCGATTCGATTCGATTCGATTCGATTCGATTCGATTCGATTCTATTCGATTCGACTCGATTCGATTCGATTCTATTCGATTCGACTCGATTCGATTCGATTCGATTCTATTCGATTCGACTCGATTCGATTCGATTCTATTCGATTCGATTCGATTCGATTCGATTCGATTCGATTCGATATCGCCCGTCGCTCGAACATCGCTCTAACAGCGGCCTAACATCGCCCGAACATTGCTCTAACAGCGGCCTAACACTGTTACACGTTGTTATGAAACTAACATGGATTCGACCAATCTTTCTCCTCCGTTGATTTAACGGCCTTGCTCGCGATTGCTTCTATTAATTTTCGGCTAAAATTCGATACAAAACAATAATCTCTTAAATCCTTGTCTTTCTAAAAAAAATTTCGATTCGATTCGATTCGATTCGATTCGATTCTATTCGATTCGATTCGATTCGATTCGATATCGCCCGTCGCTCGAACATCGCTCTAACAGCGGCCTAACATCGCCCGAACATTGCTCTAACAGCGGCCTAACATCGCCCCAGCATCGTAAGAACAGCGGCCTAGCATCGCCCGAACATCGCCCTAACAGCGGCCTAACATCGCCCGAACATCGCTCTAACAGAGGCCTAACACTGTTACACGTTGTTATGAAACTAACATGGATTCGACCTATCTTTCTCCTCCGATGATTTAACGGCCTTGCTCGCGATTGCTTCTATTAATTTTCGGCTAAAATTCGATAAAAAACAATAATCTCTTAAATCCTTGTCTTTCTAAAAACACCAAAGCTATGGGAATCAGAATAAACCTTATTTCCACTGCTCACAACAGTGAGCGAGATACGTTTGCGTGCTTATCTGTTTAAGAGCAATATCAGTGCTTTCTTTACAAAATGACGGAACGTGGCCTAGAGAAGGCAAAATCTTGAAAAGGTAGTACATCGCCTCGGCAAAAGCTAATTAGATCTCATATGAAATAGAAGAGGATAGGAAGTGATATGCGAAACCATTTCACATATGAATGTCGAAAGGGCAGGAATTATATCAGGGGAATTTGTGACTTTCGATTCAAGAGAAAGTAGGAATTATAGTATCTGCACTAATCCCGAAGTCCTGTAAGATCTCCATCTTCCGCAGCGTGAACAAAGTTCTGTTGTCATTTCTTATCTATTATCTAACCTTTAGCGGCTGAACATTTTTCTCGCCGTCAGTGGAGATGGAATTTCCTCCTCTGACTTCTCCGTACGATCTCGACATCGAGAATCTTCCTGTTAGTTTCCTGCACGTTTTGTGCTTTTTCCTATCATCGAAAGCTGGTCACGAATGCATTCAATTTATTTACTAAAAATTCTCGTAAACGTAATGTGGCTGGCTCATGGAACTTGATGTGCTTATTATGTTCATGTTTTTAATTGCATTTTTCTCTACCAAAAACATAGAACAATTCAAAAAAGTATGATTTATTTGCCAGACAATTTTTTGTGAGCATGAGCGAATTTTGTGCATAATTTTCAAGGCACAGCCGAGTTTACACAATTTTAAAACTTTACTCGTCAGACCCCCGGAGAGAACATCGCCGTTAGCAAGCAGCTTCTAGGTTCCGGTGCATTCGGGAAGGTGATGCTGGTTAGTATGTGCACTCCCTCTTTCAATCTCACTTCCGCTTGTTCTCCCTTCTGTCTCACGCTCTCACTCTCCCTCTCGCCCTTTTCTGGGGTGGGGGTCATTATATATATCCCTTGTGGAAATGTGCATCCTATCGCAACTCATTGAATAGAAGTATGTAGGTCCTCCCTCGGGGATATGCGAACGTCGAAACGGAGTTGTGAACCCGTATTGTAGCTATAGCTTGTGTTTGATAACAGGAGAGATGCAGATGGATAAAGACATACACAGGTAATAATAGAAAGAGAGCGAGAGTGAGAGTGAAAAGACAATACGAGAGAATTGGTTGAGTTGATTTTTTCATGCGAAATAGGTGATTGGATTTGAGAGAGAGAGAGAGTGGGAGATGATTGAGGGGAAGAGATCTGTCATCAGGAGGAAGAGCTTAGAAGCGTGGTTTAACAAAGAGTGCCAAGACAGAGGAATGGAGCCCTAACATCGCCCTAACAGCGGCCTAACATCGCCCGAACATCGCCCTAAGAGCGGCCTAACATCGCCCGAACATTGCTCTAACAGCGGTCTAACATCGCCCGAACATCGCCCTAACAGCGGCCTAACATCGCCCTAACATCGCCCTAACAGCTTCCTAACATCGCCCGAACATCGCCCTAACAGCGGCCTAACATCGCCCGAACATCGCCCTAACAGCTGCCTAACATCGCACGAACATCGCTATAAGCGCAGCTTCGATTCGATTCGATTCGATACTATTCGATTCGACTCGAATCGATTCGATTCGATTTGATTCGATTCGATTCGATTCGATTCGACTCGATTCGATTCGATTCGATTCGACTCGATTCGATTCGATTCGATTCGATTCGATTCGATTCGATTCGATTCTATTCGATTCGACTCGATTCGATTCGATTCGATTCTATTCGATTCGACTCGATTCGATTCGATTCGATTCGATTCGATTCGATTCGATTCGATTCGATTCTATTCGATTCTATTCGATTCGATTCGATATCGCCCGTCGCTCGAACATCGCTCTAACAGCGGCCTAACATCGCCCGAACATTGCTCTAACAGCGGCCTAACACTGTTACACGTTGTTATGAAACTAACATGGATTCGACCAATCTTTCTCCTCCGTTGATTTAACGGCCTTGCTCGCGATTGCTTCTATTAATTTTCGGCTAAAATTCGATACAAAACAATAATCTCTTAAATCCTTGTCTTTCTAAAAAAAATTTCGATTCGATTCGATTCGATTCGATTCGATTCGATTCGATTCGATTCGATTCGATATCGCCCGTCGCTCGAACATCGCTCTAACAGCGGCCTAACATCGCCCGAACATTGCTCTAACAGCGGCCTAACATCGCCCCAGCATCGTAAGAACAGCGGCCTAGCATCGCCCGAACATCGCCCTAACAGCGGCCTAACATCGCCCGAACATCGCTCTAACAGAGGCCTAACACTGTTACACGTTGTTATGAAACTAACATGGATTCGACCTATCTTTCTCATCCGATGATTTAACGGCCTTGCTCGCGATTGCTTCTATTAATTTTCGGCTAAAATTCGATAAAAAACAATAATCTCTTAAATCCTTGTCTTTCTAAAAACACCAAAGCTATGGGAATCAGAATAAACCTTATTTCCACTGCTCACAACAGTGAGCGAGATACGTTTGCGTGCTTATCTGTTTAAGAGCAATATCAGTGCTTTCTTTGCAAAATGACGGAACGTGGCCTAGAGAAGGCAAAATCTTGAAAAGGTAGTACATCGCCTCGGCAAAAGCTAATTAGATCTCATATGAAATAGAAGAGGATAGGAAGTGATATGCGAAACCATTTCACATATGAATGTCGAAAGGGCAGGAATTATATCAGGGGAATTTGTGACTTTCGATTCAAGAGAAAGTAGGAATTATAGTATCTGCACTAATCCCGAAGTCCTGTAAGATCTCATCTTCCGCAGCGTGAACAAAGTTCTGTTGTCATTTCTTATCTATTATCTAACCTTTAGCGGCTGAACATTTTTCTCGCCGTCAGTGGAGATGGAATTTCCTCCTCTGACTTCTCCGTACGATCTCGACATCGAGAATCTTCCTGTTAGTTTCCTGCACGTTTTGTGCTTTTTCCTATCATCGAAAGCTGGTCACGAATGCATTCAATTTATTTACTAAAAATTCTCGTAAACGTAATGTGGCTGGCTCATGGAACTTGATGTGCTTATTATGTTCATGTTTTTAATTGCATTTTTCTCTACCAAAAACATAGAACAATTCAAAAAAGTATGATTTATTTGCCAGACAATTTTTTGTGAGCATGAGCGAATTTTGTGCATAATTTTCAAGGCACAGCCGAGTTTACACAATTTTAAAACTTTACTCGTCAGACCCCCGGAGTGAACATCGCCGTTAGCAAGCAGCTTCTAGGTTCCGGTGCATTCGGGAAGGTGATGCACTCCCTCTTTCAATCTCACTTCCGCTTGTTCTCCCTTCTGTCTCACGCTCTCACTCTCCTTCTCGCGCTTTTCTGGGGTGGGGGTCAGGATATATATCCCTTGTGGAAATGTGCATCCTATCGCAACTCATTGAATAGAAGTATGTAGGTCCTCCCTCGGGGATATGCGAACGTCGAAACGGAGTTGTGAACCCGTATTGTAGCTATAGCTTGTGTTTGATAACAGGAGAGATGCAGATAGATAAAGACATACACAGGTAATATTAGAAAGAGAGCGAGAGTGCGCTCGGCAGGGTCAGGGATAAATACAATGTTTTAGCGTGAAATATCTGACAATGAGATCTGAAATAAAATTAGAAGCAACTCGATCCTGGCAAATGCTTTGAATGTTAAGTCAAAATTGATTGACCTCGGCGCCGCAACTCTGTGTTCGATGCGTGCAAAAGTATGGCACAGAAGGATTGTTAGTTTCAGTCTTCTCTTTTTCTCTCTTTCGCTCTGGCTCTCTCGTGGTATCTCACTCTCTCTATCTCTATCTCTGTCTCGATATCTCTCCCGCCCTCGCTGTCTCTCGCTCAATTTCCCTCTCACTGCTCCGGTTGTCGGAAGCGAAATATGATCGAATCTCCTGCTCAGCAAAGCCCCAGAGCTGCTGGAAGATGAGAATGGAGCGTCGAAGGAGTACAACCGGCTGGTTGACGTGTTTTCCATCGGGAGAATGTGCGGGTGGAGATGACAATGGTGAGCTCTTTTCACGTACCGTGTTTAATTGCATTGAGACAGCATTCTCTTAATTTATTTTATTGAAAAGAAAAAAAACTTATAATGTTTGCACAAGGAGGAGCGTGAGGGCTTCGGCCGTGACGACGTTCTCGTGGCGGGATATTCCCCCGAGTTTCACGACTTTGTTGGTAAGTTCTTAAATGTCGAAAACTTCAGTGGTGAAATTAGAGCGAACAATGCAAACGTGATGCCTACTCATTTTGTAGGCGAGACAGCCAAGTCACCCCTGCAACGCCCGCATGCCGCACATCTCATGAGCCACGTATTCTTCCAACATATGTAATTTCATTTTTATTTTCCAAGGCCCCAGGCAGAGCCGGGCCGAGCCCAAGAAAAGTTGGGACCAGCCCATACGCCCTGTTAGGCCGTCAAGATAGAAATTCCCTGTAGATTGATATTGAAGACGTAACTTTAAAGAAATTGGTTTATAAATACGCAATATTGAAAGAGAAATATGCCTGTGGTACATACGTGGGAATTTATTTTTAAATTTTAGCGAAAATTTCTTTAAATTAAAAGTAAAATTAAAATCTGAGAGCCTTAATCGGGCCGGGCCGGCCGGGCCTAAAACTATAAGGCCCGAAAATTTCAGGGTGGGGCGGGGCCGAAAATGTTTAGACCATTCCCATCTCTGCTTGTAGCTAGTCATTTTATATCTTTCAGTTCACAACAGGAATGCGAGCGTAACTTGCGCCACGAACTCGTTGTGCTCGCGCGACGCCTTTAGTGCTTGTTACAAGATTATCAGATATGACAAGAAGAGACGAGTTAAAACAGATGGAGAGAACGACAGCGACAGAAAGAGCGAGTGATATTATATAGCAATATTTTGAGAGAAAAAAACTTTGCAGTGGCTGAAAGGAGAGAAGACGAGGAAGAACAGAGGAGGGTTCTCGAAGAAAGTGGTGAATAATAGTTTGACAGTATTTGGGATGCAAATACTTTTGAAAAATCCTATGATAAATTTTGTAGTTATTAGTACAACAAGTTTAATAATGAATGAATAATTGTTTCATCAACCACGGAATCGGCGGTGGGCGACGTTTCCACGGGAGGAGGAGAATCCGGGACGACCACCACGAATATGAAAGGTACAAGTGAATAAAAGATTGAAAGTATTTGGGATGCGAATACTTTTGAAAAAAAGCGAATAATTAATTTTGTTTTTATTAGTACAAAAAGTGTAATAATTAATGAGTAATTGTTTCAGCAACCACCGCTACGGCAGTTGGCGACGTTTCCACGGGAAGGGGAGCTTCCTGGACGACTTCCCCCAGGACGAATGGCACAAGTGAATAAAAGATTGAAAGTATTTGGAATGCGAATACTTTTGAAAAAAACTAATATTTTTTAAAGTTCAAAAAGTGTAATAATGAATAAATAATCATTTCAGGTTCCAAGCCTGCTGGTCCAACACCGACGCTTCCTCCAGCTGTCCCTCCAGTGTCCGCTGTTCTCCAGACCGTCTACGAGTTAGTAGAGTGCGAGGAGCTGAGAGAGATAGAGAAGAAGCCACTGAAACACTCGTAGGGGGTACACGTGAATGTGAGTGATAAAAAACGGATTGTCGAATACATTCCGGTACGAACTCCGCTGGCGTCAAAAAGCAAATAAATGTTGACACTGATCTAATTGTAAAGGATAGTAGCACTGTAGCTTTGACATGTGAGGGCTGGCCAAGACTGTGATCATCTTTATGCACAACAGAATGGGCACGGTTGCTCAAGCCCAGCGTATTGAAAGTACGGACAAATCATGATAGCAGTTTTGCAAATGGTGCTAGGAGTTCAGGATGCCTGGCCTCATTTAACGATTTTTTAAATGGATGTGAAGACTTGTGAAAGTTTAAAAAAAATGTTCGAATCCCGTCTCGGCACTCATGATTTTGCTAAATGGGGAGAGCATTTGTAGGTGGTCTCGCCGTCCAGCGATTACTTAATATTGAAATGGAACAGAAATAAAAAGACAGGAACAAGGAGAAAGGGAGAGGGAGAAAGAAGATGGAAGATAATAATAGAGAGCGATGGTGAAAGAGACGCAGACAGATCAATTAAATAAATTATAAGAGCATATGGCAGCTCAAAATTTAACGCACCGATCTCGAGACCTATCACTGCACGATCAGCTGCTAGTAACTACATTGGCTTTTGATTTGAGGAAGCTGCTGCGAGTTAAGGACTCTCAAGATCTGCCGAAGGAGCCAATGAAAAAGTGGCTGAAAGGAATGACAAAGCTGATATAGCAGTTCAGCAAGGACGGCAGAGTTATTAATGAACAAATCCGGAAGCTGAATCTATTGTTTGTGCGTAATATATAAAAAAAACTATGCTATGATTGCGCGATTCAGGCCTTGTCCGTGCGAAATCTTAACACATTTGCAATAATTGCAGCTGACTCTGGAAGACATTCTCGTCTCGTTGGTGCTCTCGCCTCCCACACACTCCGACGCCAGCACCGAAGACCAATCTCGTGCTGCGCTTGCAAGGGCGGAGCATTCGATTGACAACGTCGAGATGGCGATCTCACTGAAGAAAGACTTTTTTGCAGTTAGCAAGGCTACGCCTTTTTCGTTCTCACAATCGGCCAATTATCGGTAATAAGCTCTTATTCCCAATAAATTGCTGTCACATTTTCTCCTCTCTTTGATTCTCGCTGCTACTTCTCTCTCCCTCTTAATGTCCTTCGCTGTCTCTTTGTGGACTCTTTGTCTTTCTCTTTTTCCAATTCGCTTGCAGTTCATCGAGAGCATCGCGCAACATGATTCTCGTTCGGAAGACGCGCTGATTTATGAGCTCGCCCAACGGAAGGACGGCGTCGAAGAGGCCTACAAGAAGGCCTATGATTCTTGCGGAGAGGCCGTGAATGGATTTTAGATGCCCGCTCCTCTTTCTCATCTCTTCCGAATAAATTCTTTTAGCGAATGGATTATTGTCATTACAAACAAAAATTGTCAAATATGAAATTCATAACTAGCAATGCAACTTCTGGTGCCTATTAAGATGTACCATTTTGTTTTAAGCTTGCTTTATTTAGATTGCTTGTATCAAAGTTTCTTGTTGAAATTACACATGCTCATATCAAAGAAAATTGACCTTTTTTACAGTCACTAAACACATCATGCAAATTTCAATGCCAACTGGAAATTCTACAATTATTTTTCCAATGAACCATTGTACTTTAGAACAATACTAAATATGTCAACAAATGTATAATTTTTTTGAGATCAGATACATGGATTATTGAATGAACGTCCTTCGCTCGTATAGCTTGTAAAAGATTTATTTAATTTTTTTTACTTAGAAAACCTCACTAAAGTCCTTTGGATTTTTTTGTGACAATGTTAACGTCTCTAGCGTTTGGTAGTCGGCATTTCTGGTGTGGAGCTTTGAAAAAAAAATTTCAAAAATAAAAGTTCTTTTCTGTACTTGGACAATTCGAAGATGGGTTCATCGTAGCGGAGTTGAACTGTTCCTCCCTCTCGCACTCCGTCGCTGACATCTGCTTGTCATTCGCAGAACTCAGTCCGTTGCAATTTTGAGGTGCCAAAAGCACATATTTGAATTCGCACCTTTTAGCCTGACGTACAGGGCGAGAGAGCAGGTGATTTAGAGATAATATTGCAACAGAGTACGGTAGTTTCGTGCAACTGAGGAAAATCGCCGACATGATATGTGATGGGATCATCTCTGAGATCACCGAGAGGGTATGAAAATCTCTCTCTCTCTCTCTCTCTCTCTCTCTCTCTCTTTGATAGTGTTAGATTGTGTGAAAAATTTTCATTTAAAATTTTTAAAGCGAGCTAAGACTCATTGTCTCGCATGACTCACTTTAAAAATTAAATCATGTTAAGGAATAGGTAAGAGAGAAACTGAATGGCCCGAGAAAGAGAGAAGGATAGCGAGCGAGAGAGCACTCAGTCATAGTAAGACGAACGAACAGCCGATCCTGTTTTTGTAGTTAAATAATATTTAATTAATTCATAAGAACAAAATGGATAATTATATTTATAAACAGAGTGTACGATTGGTCATTCGAGGGTCAAACAGCGTTTCATGAGCCTCCAAAACTCGATTTCGTTATATACTTCAGGACTACAATTTTAAGCATTACAGGCGTTTTCTACGTATTATTTTCATACACTTACCCCACAAAAATATCGACTTGACCATGTTATATCATATCTCGCTTCGATGGTTTGGAGCTGGTTTCATGAACCTCCAAAACTTGATTTTGTTAAATACTTTAGGACTACAGTTTTAAGCATTACAGGCGTATTCTACGTATTATTTTTGTACACTTACTCCACAAATATATCGACTTGACCATGTTATATCATATCTCTGCTTCGCTGATTTGGAGCTGGTTTCATGGGCCTCCAAAACTCGATTTCGCTAAATACTTTAGGACTACAATTTTAAGCATTACAGGCGTATTCTACGTATTATTTTTGTAGACTTACCCCACAAAAATATCGACTTGACCATGTTATATCATATCTCTCTTCGATAGTTTGGAGCTGGTTTCATGAGCCTCCAAAACTCGAATTCGTTAAATACTTCAGGACTACAATTTTAAGCATTACAGACGTATTCTACGTATTATTTTCATACACTTACCCCACAAAAATATCGACTTGACCATGTTATACCATATGTCTCTTCGATAATTTGGAGCTGGTTTCATGAGCCTCCAAAACTCGATTTCGTTAAATACTTGAGGACTACAATTTTAAGCATTACAGGCGTATTCTACGTATTATTTTCATACACTTACCCCACAAAAATATCGACTTGACCATGTTATATCATATCTCGCTTCGATGGTTTGGAGCTGGTTTCATGAGCCTCCAAAACTCGATTTCGTTATATACTTCAGGATTACAATTTTAAGCATTACAGGCGTATTATTTTTGTGCACTTACTCCACAAATATATCGACTTGACCATGTTATATCATATCTCTGCTTCGCTGATTTGGAGCTCGTTTCATGGGCCTCCAAAACTCGATTTCGTTAAATACTTTAGGACTACAATTTTAAGCATTACAGGCGTATTCTACGTATTATTTTGGTAGACTTACCTCACAAAAATATCGACTTGACCTTGTTATATCATATCTCTGCTGCGATGGTTTGGAGCTAGTTTTATGAACCTCCAAAACTCGATTTCGTTAAATACTTCAGGACTACAATTTTAAGCATTACAGGCGTATTCTACGTATTATTTTTGTGCACTTACCCCACAAAAATATCGCCTTGACCATGTTATATCATATCTCTGCTTCGATGGTTTGGAGCTAGTTTTATGAACCTCCAAAACTCGATTTCGTTAAATATTTCAGGACTACAATTTTAAGCATTACAGGCGTATTCTACGTATTAGTTTTGTACACTTACCCCAGAAAAATATCGCCTGGACCATGTTATATCATACCTCGCTTCGATGGTTTGGAACTGGTTTCATGAGCCTCCAAAACTCGATTTCGTTACATACTTCAGGATTACAATTTTGAGCATTACAGGCGTATTCTACGTATTATTTTTGTACACTTACCCCACAAAAATATCGACTTGACCATGTTATATCATATCTCGCTTCGATGGTTTGGAGCTGGTTTCATGAGCCTCCAAAACTCGATTTCGTTATATACTTCAGGATTACAATTTTAAGCATTACAGGCGTATTATTTTTGTGCACTTACTCCACAAATATATCGACTTGACCATGTTATATCATATCTCTGCTTCGCTGATTTGGAGCTCGTTTCATGGGCCTCCAAAACTCGATTTCGTTAAATACTTTAGGACTACAATTTTAAGCATTACAGGCGTATTCTACGTATTATTTTGGTAGACTTACCTCACAAAAATATCGACTTGACCTTGTTATATCATATCTCTGCTGCGATGGTTTGGAGCTAGTTTTATGAACCTCCAAAACTCGATTTCGTTAAATACTTCAGGACTACAATTTTAAGCATTACAGGCGTATTCTACGTATTATTTTTGTACACTTACCCACAAAAATATCGACTTGACCATGTTATATCATATCTCTGCTTCGATGGTTTGGAGCTGGTTTCATGAACCTCCAAAACTCGATTTTGTTAAATACTTTAGGACTACAGTTTTAAGCATTACAGGCGTATTATTTTTGTGCACTTACTCCACAAATATATCGACTTGACCATGTTATATCATATCTCTGCTTCGCTGATTTGGAGCTGTTTTCATGGGCCTCCAAAACTCGATTTCGCTAAATACTTTAGGACTACAATTTTAAGCATTACAGGCGTATTCTACGTATTATTTTTGTAGACTTACCCCACAAAAATATCGACTTGACCTTGTTATATCTCTGCTTCGATGGTTTGGAGCTAGTTTTATGAACCTCCAAAACTCGATTTCGTTAAATACTTCAGGACTACAATTTTAAGCATTACAGGTGTATTCTACGTATTATTTTTGTACACTTACCCACAAAAATATCGACTTGACCATGTTATATCATATCTCTGCTTCGATGGTTTGGGGCTAGTTTTATGAACCTCCAAAACTCGATTTCGTTAAATACTTTAGGACTACAATTTTAAGCATTACAGGCGTATTCTACGTATTATTTTCATACACTTACCCCACAAAAATATCGACTTGACCATGTTATATCATATGTCGCTTCGATGGTTTGGAGCTGGTTTCATGAGCCTCCAAAACTCGATTTCGTTAAATACTTCAGGACTACAATTTTAAGCATTACAGGCGTTTTCTACGTATTATTTTTGTACACTTACCCCACAAAAATATCGACTTGACCATGTTATATCATATCTCTGCTTCGATGGTTTGGAGCTAGTTTTATGAACCTCCAAAACTCGATTTCGTTAAATACTTCAGGACTACAATTTTAAGCATTACAGGCGTATTCTACGTATTATTTTTGTACACTTACCCACAAAAATATCGACTTGACCATGTTATATCATATCTCTGCTTCGATGGTTTGGGGCTAATTTTATGAACCTCCAAAACTGGATTTCGTTAAATACTTTAGGACTACAATTTTAAGCATTACAGGCGTATTCTACGTATTATTTTCATACACTTACCCCACAAAAATATCGACTTGACCATGTTATATCATATCTCTCTTCGATAGTTTGGAGCTGGTTTCATGAGCCTCCAAAACTCGATTTCGTTAAATACTTCAGGACTACAATTTTAAGCATTACAGGCGTTTTCTACGTATTATTTTTGTACACTTACCCCACAAAAATATCGACTTGACCATGTTATATCATATCTCTGCTTCGATGGTTTGGAGCTAGTTTTATGAACCTCCAAAACTCGATTTCGTTAAATACTTTAGGACTACAATTTTAAGCATTACAGGCGTATTCTACGTATTATTTTTGTACACTTACCCCACAAAAATATCGACTTGACCTTGTTATATCATTTCTCTGCTTCGCTGATTTGGAGCTGGTTTCATGAACCTCCAAAACTCGATTTCGTTAAATACTTTAGGACAACAATTTTAAGCATTACAGGCGTATTCTACGTATTATTTTTGTACACTTACCCCACAAAAATATCGACTTGACCTTGTTATATCATATCTCTGCTTCGATGGTTTGGAGCTGGTTTCATGGCCCTCCAAAACTCGATTTCGTTAAATACTTCAGGACTAAAATTTTAAGCATTACAGGCGTATTCTACGTATTAGTTTCATACACTTACCCCACAAAAATATCGACTTGACCATGTTATATCATATCTCTCTTCGATAGTTTGGAGCTGGTTTCATGAGCCTCCAAAACTCGATTTCGTTAAATACTTGAGGACTACAATTTTAAGCATTACAGGCGTATTCTACGTATTATTTTCATACACTTACCCCACAAAAATATCGACTTGACCATGTTATATCATATCTCTCTTCGATAGTTTGGAGCTGGTTTCATGAGCCTCCAAAACTCGATTTCGTTAAATACTTGAGGACTACAATTTTAAGCATTACAGGCGTATTCTACGTATTATTTTCATACACTTACCCCACAAAAATATCGACTTGACCATGTTATATCATATCTCTCTTCGATAGTTTGGAGCTGGTTTCATGAGCCTCCAAAACTCGAATTCGTTAAATACTTCAGGACTACAATTTTAAGCATTACAGACGTATTCTACGTATTATTTTCATACACTTACCCCACAAAAATATCGACTTGACCATGTTATACCATATCTCTCTTCGATAATTTGGAGCTGGTTTCATGAGCCTCCAAAACTCGATTTCGTTAAATACTTGAGGACTACAATTTTAAGCATTACAGGCGTATTCTACGTATTATTTTCATACACTTACCCCACAAAAATATCGACTTGACCATGTTATATCATATCTCTCTTCGATGGTTTGGAGCTGGTTTCATGAGCCTCCAAAACTCGATTTCGTTACATACTTCAGGACTACAATTTTAAGCATTACAGGCGTATTCTACGTATTATTTTCATACACTTACCCCACAAAAATATCGACTTGACCATGTTATATCATATCTCGCTTCGATGGTTTGGAGCTGGTTTCATGAACCTCCAAAACTCGATTTTGTTAAATACTTTAGGACTACAGTTTTAAGCATTACAGGCGTATTATTTTTGTGCACTTACTCCACAAATATATCGACTTGACCATGTTATATCATATCTCTGCTTCGCTGATTTGGAGCTGGTTTCATGGGCCTCCAAAATTCGATTTCGTTAAATACTTCAGGACTACAATTTTAAGCATTACAGGCGTTTTCTACGTATTATTTTTGTACACTTACCCCACAAAAATATCGACTTGACCATGTTATATCATATCTCTGCTTCGATGGTTTGGGGCTAGTTTTATGAACCTCCAAAACTCGATTTCGTTAAATACTTTAGGACTACAATTTTAAGCATTACAGGCGTATTCTACGTATTATTTTTGTACACTTACCCCACAAAAATATCGACTTGACCTTGTTATATCATATCTCTGCTTCGCTGATTTGGAGCTGGTTTCATGGGCCTCCAAAACTCGATTTCGCTAAATACTTTAGGACTACAATTTTAAGCATTACAGGCGTATTCTACGTATTATTTTCATACACTTACCCCACAAAAATATCGACTTGACCATGTTATACCATATCTCTCTTCGATAATTTGGAGCTGGTTTCATGAGCCTCCAAAACTCGATTTCGTTAAATACTTGAGGACTACAATTTTAAGCATTACAGGCGTATTCTACGTATTATTTTCATACACTTACCCCACAAAAATATCGACTTGACCATGTTATATCATATCTCTCTTCGATGGTTTGGAGCTGGTTTCATGAGCCTCCAAAACTCGATTTCGTTACATACTTCAGGACTACAATTTTAAGCATTACAGGCGTATTCTACGTATTATTTTCATACACTTACCCCACAAAAATATCGACTTGACCATGTTATATCATATCTCGCTTCGATGGTTTGGAGCTGGTTTCATGAACCTCCAAAACTCGATTTTGTTAAATACTTTAGGACTACAGTTTTAAGCATTACAGGCGTATTATTTTTGTGCACTTACTCCACAAATATATCGACTTGACCATGTTATATCATATCTCTGCTTCGCTGATTTGGAGCTGGTTTCATGGGCCTCCAAAATTCGATTTCGTTAAATACTTCAGGACTACAATTTTAAGCATTACAGGCGTTTTCTACGTATTATTTTTGTACACTTACCCCACAAAAATATCGACTTGACCATGTTATATCATATCTCTGCTTCGATGGTTTGGGGCTAGTTTTATGAACCTCCAAAACTCGATTTCGTTAAATACTTTAGGACTACAATTTTAAGCATTACAGGCGTATTCTACGTATTATTTTTGTACACTTACCCCACAAAAATATCGACTTGACCTTGTTATATCATATCTCTGCTTCGCTGATTTGGAGCTGGTTTCATGGGCCTCCAAAACTCGATTTCGCTAAATACTTTAGGACTACAATTTTAAGCATTACAGGCGTATTCTACGTATTATTTTCATACACTTACCCCACAAAAATATCGACTTGACCATGTTATACCATATCTCTCTTCGATAATTTGGAGCTGGTTTCATGAGCCTCCAAAACTCGATTTCGTTAAATACTTGAGGACTACAATTTTAAGCATTACAGGCGTATTCTACGTATTATTTTCATACACTTACCCCACAAAAATATCGACTTGACCATGTTATATCATATCTCTCTTCGATTGTTTGGAGCTGGTTTCATGAGCCTCCAAAACTCGATTTCGTTAAATACTTCAGTACTACAATTTTAAGCATTACAGGCGTATTCTACGTATTATTTTCATACACTTACCCCACAAAAATATCGACTTGACCATGTTATACCATATCTCTCTTCGATAGTTTGGAGCTGGTTTCATGAGCCTCCAAAACTCGATTTCGTTAAATACTTGAGGACTACAATTTTAAGCATTACAGGCGTATTCTACGTATTATTTTCATACACTTACCCCACAAAAATATCGACTTGACCATGTTATATCATATCTCTCTTCGATAGTTTGGAGCTGGTTTCATGAGCCTCCAAAACTCGATTTCGTTAAATACTTGAGGACTACAATTTTAAGCATTACAGGCGTATTCTACGTATTATTTTCATACACTTACCCCACAAAAATATCGACTTGACCATGTTATATCATATCTCTCTTCGATAGTTTGGAGCTGGTTTCATGAGCCTCCAAAACTCGAATTCGTTAAATACTTCAGGACTACAATTTTAAGCATTACAGACGTATTCTACGTATTATTTTCATACACTTACCCCACAAAAATATCGACTTGACCATGTTATACCATATCTCTGCTTCGATGGTTTGGAGCTAGTTTTATGAACCTCCAAAACTCGATTTCGTTAAATACTTCAGGACTACAATTTTAAGCATTACAGGCGTATTCTACGTATTATTTTTGTACACTTACCCCACAAAAATATCGACTTGACCATGTTATATCATATCTCTGCTTCGATGGTTTGGGGCTAGTTTTATGAACCTCCAAAACTCGATTTCGTTAAATACTTTAGGACTACAATTTTAAGCATTACAGGCGTATTCTACGTATTATTTTCATACACTTACCCCACAAAAATATCGACTTGACCATGTTATATCATATCTCGCTTCAATGGTTTGGAGCTGGTTTCATGAACCTCCAAAATTCGATTTCGTTAAATACTTCAGGACTACAATTTTAAGCATTACAGGCGTTTTCTACGTATTATTTTTGTACACTTACCCCACAAAAATATCGACTTGACCATGTTATATCATATCTCTGCTTCGATTGTTTGGGGCTAGTTTTATGAACCTCCAAAACTCGATTTCGTTAAATACTTTAGGACTACAATTTTAAGCATTACAGGCGTATTCTACGTATTATTTTTGTACACTTACCCCACAAAAATATCGACTTGACGTTGTTATATCATATCTCTGCTTCGCTGATTTGGAGCTGGTTTCATGGGCCTCCAAAACTCGATTTCGCTAAATACTTTAGGACTACAATTTTAAGCATTACAGGCGTATTCTACGTATTATTTTTGTAGACTTACCCCACAAAAATATCGACTTGACCTTGTTATATCTCTGCTTCGATGGTTTGGAGCTAGTTTTATGAACCTCCAAAACTCGATTTCGTTAAATACTTCAGGACTACAATTTTAAGCATTACAGGCGTATTCTACGTATTATTTTTGTACACTTACCCACAAAAATATCGACTTGACCATGTTATATCATATCTCTGCTTCGATGGTTTGGGGCTAGTATTATGAACCTCCAAAACTCGATTTCGTTAAATACTTTAGGACTACAATTTTAAGCATTACAGGCGTATTCTACGTATTATTTTCATACACTTACCCCACAAAAATATCGACTTGACCATGTTATATCATATGTCGCTTCGATGGTTTGGAGCTGGTTTCATGAACTTCCAAAATTCGATTTCGTTAAATACTTCAGGACTACAATTTTAAGCATTACAGGCTTTTTCTACGTATTATTTTTGTACACTTACCCCACAAAAATATCGACTTGACCAAGTTATATCATATCTCTGCTTCGATGGTTTGGGGCTAGTTTTATGAACCTCCAAAACTCGATTTCGTTAAATACTTTAGGACTACAATTTTAAGCATTACAGGCGTATTCTACGTATTATTTTTGTACACTTACCCCACAAAAATATCGACTTGACCTTGTTATATCATATCTCTGCTTCGATGGTTTGGAGCTGGTTTCATGACCCTCCAAAACTCGATTTCGTTAAATACTTTAGGACTACAATTTTAAGCATTACAGGCGTATTCTACGTATTATTTTTGTACACTTACTCCACAAATATATCGACTTGACCATGTTATATCATATCTCTGCTTCGCTGATTTGGAGCTGGTTTCATGGGCCTCCAAAACTCGATTTCGCTAAATACTTTAGGACTACAATTTTAAGCATTACAGGCGTATTCTACGTATTATTTTTGTAGACTTACCCCACAAAAATATCGACTTGACCATGTTATATCATATCTCTCTTCGATAGTTTGGAGCTGGTTTCATGAGCCTCCAAAACTCGAATTCGTTAAATACTTCAGGACTACAATTTTAAGCATTACAGACGTATTCTACGTATTATTTTCATACACTTACCCCACAAAAATATCGACTTGACCATGTTATACCATATCTCTCTTCGATAATTTGGAGCTGGTTTCATGAGCCTCCAAAACTCGATTTCGCTAAATATTTTAGGACTACAATTTTAAGCATTACAGGCGTATTCTACGTATTATTTTTGTACACTTACCCACAAAAATATCGACTTGACCATGTTATATCATATGTCGCTTCGATGGTTTGGAGCTGGTTTCATGAACTTCCAAAATTCGATTTCGTTAAATACTTCAGGACTACAATTTTAAGCATTACAGGCGTTTTCTACGTATTATTTTTGTACACTTACCCCACAAAAATATCGACTTGACCAAGTTATATCATATCTCTGCTTCGATGGTTTGGGGCTAGTTTTATGAACCTCCAAAACTCGATTTCGTTAAATACTTTAGGACTACAATTTTAAGCATTACAGGCGTATTCTACGTATTATTTTTGTACACTACCCCACAAAAATATCGACTTGACCTTGTTATATCATATCTCTGCTTCGATGGTTTGGAGCTGGTTTCATGACCCTCCAAAACTCGATTTCGTTAAATACTTTAGGACTACAATTTTAAGCATTACAGGCGTATTCTACGTATTATTTTTGTACACTTACTCCACAAATATATCGACTTGACCATGTTATATCATATCTCTGCTTCGCTGATTTGGAGCTGGTTTCATGGGCCTCCAAAACTCGATTTCGCTAAATACTTTAGGACTACAATTTTAAGCATTACAGGCGTATTCTACGTATTATTTTTGTAGACTTACCCCACAAAAATATCGACTTGACCATGTTATATCATATCTCTCTTCGATAGTTTGGAGCTGGTTTCATGAGCCTCCAAAACTCGATTTCGTTAAATACTTCAGGACTACAATTTTAAGCATTACAGACGTATTCTACGTATTATTTTCATACACTTACCCCACAAAAATATCGACTTGACCATGTTATACCATATCTCTCTTCGATAATTTGGAGCTGGTTTCATGAGCCTCCAAAACTCGATTTCGTTAAATACTTGAGGACTACAATTTTAAGCATTACAGGCGTATTCTACGTATTATTTTCATACACTTACCCCACAAAAATATCGACTTGACCATGTTATACCATATCTCTCTTCGATAATTTGGAGCTGGTTTCATGAGCCTCCAAAACTCGATTTCGTTAAATACTTGAGGACTACAATTTTAAGCATTACAGGCGTATTCTACGTATTATTTTCATACACTTACCCCACAAAAATATCGACTTGACCATGTTATATCATATCTCTCTTCGATGGTTTGGAGCTGGTTTCATGAGCCTCCAAAACTCGATTTCGTTAAATACTTCAGGACTACAATTTTAAGCATTACAGGCGTATTCTACGTATTATTTTCATACACTTACCCCACAAAAATATCGACTTGACCATGTTATATCATATCTCGCTTCGATGGTTTGGAGCTGGTTTCATGAACCTCCAAAACTCGATTTCGTTAAATACTTTAGGACTACAATTTTAAGCATTACAGGCGTATTATTTTTGTGCACTTACTCCACAAATATATCGACTTGACCATGTTATATCATATCTCTGCTTCGCTGATTTGGAGCTGGTTTCATGGGCCTCCAAAATTCGATTTCGTTAAATACTTCAGGACTACAATTTTAAGCATTACAGGCGTTTTCTACGTATTATTTTTGTACACTTACCCCACAAAAATATCGACTTGACCATGTTATATCATATCTCTGCTTCGATGGTTTGGGGCTAGTTTTATGAACCTCCAAAACTCGATTTCGTTAAATACTTTAGGACTACAATTTTAAGCATTACAGGCGTATTCTACGTATTATTTTTGTACACTTACCCCACAAAAATATCGACTTGACCTTGTTATATCATATCTCTGCTTCGCTGATTTGGAGCTGGTTTCATGGGCCTCCAAAACTCGATTTCGCTAAATACTTTAGGACTACAATTTTAAGCATTACAGGCGTATTCTACGTATTATTTTCATACACTTACCCCACAAAAATATCGACTTGACCATGTTATACCATATCTCTCTTCGATAATTTGGAGCTGGTTTCATGAGCCTCCAAAACTCGATTTCGTTAAATACTTGAGGACTACAATTTTAAGCATTACAGGCGTATTCTACGTATTATTTTCATACACTTACCCCACAAAAATATCGACTTGACCATGTTATATCATATCTCTCTTCGATTGTTTGGAGCTGGTTTCATGAGCCTCCAAAACTCGATTTCGTTAAATACTTCAGGACTACAATTTTAAGCATTACAGGCGTATTCTACGTATTATTTTCATACACTTACCCCACAAAAATATCGACTTGACCATGTTATACCATATCTCTCTTCGATAGTTTGGAGCTGGTTTCATGAGCCTCCAAAACTCGATTTCGTTAAATACTTGAGGACTACAATTTTAAGCATTACAGGCGTATTCTACGTATTATTTTCATACACTTACCCCACAAAAATATCGACTTGACCATGTTATATCATATCTCTCTTCGATAGTTTGGAGCTGGTTTCATGAGCCTCCAAAACTCGATTTCGTTAAATACTTGAGGACTACAATTTTAAGCATTACAGGCGTATTCTACGTATTATTTTCATACACTTACCCCACAAAAATATCGACTTGACCATGTTATATCATATCTCTCTTCGATAGTTTGGAGCTGGTTTCATGAGCCTCCAAAACTCGATTTCGTTAAATACTTCAGGACTACAATTTTAAGCATTACAGACGTATTCTACGTATTATTTTCATACACTTACCCCACAAAAATATCGACTTGACCATGTTATACCATATCTCTGCTTCGATGGTTTGGAGCTAGTTTTATGAACCTCCAAAACTCGATTTCGTTAAATACTTCAGGACTACAATTTTAAGCATTACAGGCGTATTCTACGTATTATTTTTGTACACTTACCCCACAAAAATATCGACTTGACCATGTTATATCATATCTCTGCTTCGATGGTTTGGGGCTAGTTTTATGAACCTCCAAAACTCGATTTCGTTAAATACTTTAGGACTACAATTTTAAGCATTACAGGCGTATTCTACGTATTATTTTCATACACTTACCCCACAAAAATATCGACTTGACCATGTTATATCATATCTCTGCTTCGATGGTTTGGGGCTAGTTTTATGAACCTCCAAAACTCGATTTCGTTAAATACTTTAGGACTACAATTTTAAGCATTACAGGCGTATTCTACGTATTATTTTTGTACACTTACCCCACAAAAATATCGACTTGACCTTGTTATATCATATCTCTGCTTCGCTGATTTGGAGCTGGTTTCATGGGCCTCCAAAACTCGATTTCGTTAAATACTTTAGGACTACAATTTTAAGCATTACAGGCGTATTCTACGTATTATTTTCATACACTTACCCCACAAAAATATCGACTTGACCATGTTATATCATATCTCTCTTCGATAATTTGGAGCTGGTTTCATGAGCCTCCAAAACTCGATTTCGTTAAATACTTGAGGACTACAATTTTAAGCATTACAGGCGTATTCTACGTATTATTTTCATACACTTACCCCACAAAAATATCGACTTGACCATGTTATATCATATCTCTCTTCGATGGTTTGGAGCTGGTTTCATGAGCCTCCAAAACTCGATTTCGTTAAATACTTCAGGACTACAATTTTAAGCATTACAGGCGTATTCTACGTATTATTTTCATACACTTACCCCACAAAAATATCGACTTGACCATGTTATATCATATCTCTCTTCGATAATTTGGAGCTGGTTTCATGAGCCTCCAAAACTCGATTTCGTTAAATACTTGAGGACTACAATTTTAAGCATTACAGGCGAATTCTACGTATTATTTTCATACACTTACCCCACAAAAATATCGACTTGACCATGTTATATCATATCTCTCTTCGATGGTTTGGAGCTGGTTTCATGAGCCTCCAAAACTCGATTTCGTTAAATACTTCAGGACTACAATTTTAAGCATTACAGGCGTATTCTACGTATTATTTTCATACACTTACCCCACAAAAATATCGACTTGACCATGTTATATCATATCTCTGCTTCGCTGATTTGGAGCTGGTTTCATGGGGCTCCAAAACTCGATTTCGTTAAATACTTTAGGACTACAATTTTAAGCATTACAGGCGTATTCTACGTATTATTTTTGTACACTTACCCCACAAAAATATCGACTTGACCATGTTATATCATATCTCTGCTTCGATGGTTTGGAGCTAGTTTTATGAACCTCCAAAACTCGATTTCGTTAAATACTTTAGGACTACAATTTTAAGCATTACAGGCGTATTCTACGTATTATTTTTGTACACTTACCCCACAAAAATATCGACTTGACCTTGTTATATCATATCTCTGCTTCGCTGATTTGGAGCTGGTTTCATGGGCCTCCAAAACTCGATTTCGTTAAATACTTTAGGACTACAATTTTAAGCATTACAGGCGTATTCTACGTATTATTTTCATACACTTACCCCACAAAAATATCGACTTGACCATGTTATATCATATCTCACTTCGATGGTTTGGAGCTGGTTTCATGAACCTCCAAAATTCGATTTCGTTAAATACTTCAGGACTACAATTTTAAGCATTACAGCGTTTTCTACGTATTATTTTTGTACACTTACCCCACAAAAATATCGACTTGACCATGTTATATCATATCTGCTTCGATGGTTTGGGGCTAGTTTTATGACAAAACTCGATTTCGTTAAATACTTTAGGACTACAATTTTAAGCATTACAGGCGTATTCTACGTATTATTTTCATACACTTACCCCACAAAAATATCGACTTGACCATGTTATATCATATCTCTGCTTCGATGGTTTGGAGCTAGTTTTATGGACCTCCAAAACTCGATTTCGTTAAATACTTCAGGACTACAATTTTAAGCATTACAGGCGTATTCTACGTATTATTTTCATACACTTACCCCACAAAAATATCGACTTGACCATGTTATATCATATCTCACTTCGATGGTTTGGAGCTGGTTTCATGAACCTCCAAAATTCGATTTCGTTAAATACTTCAGGACTACAATTTTAAGCATTACAGGCGTTTTCTACGTATTATTTTTGTACACTTACCCCACAAAAATATCGACTTGACCATGTTATATCATATCTCTGCTTCGATGGTTTGGGGCTAGTTTTATGAACCTCCAAAACTCGATTTCGTTAAATACTTTAGGACTACAATTTTAAGCATTACAGGCGTATTCTACGTATTATTTTTGTACACTTACCCCACAAAAATATCGACTTGACCTTGTTATATCATATCTCTGCTTCGATGATTTGGAGCTGGTTTCATGGGCCTCCAAAACTCGATTTCGTTAAATACTTTAGGACTACAATTTTAAGCATTACAGGCGTATTCTACGTATTATTTTTGTACACTTACCCCACAAAAATATCGACTTGACCTTGTTATATCTCTGCTTCGATGGTTTGGAGCTAGTTTTATGAACCTCCAAAACTCGATTTCGTTAAATACTTCAGGACTACAATTTTAAGCATTACAGGCGTATTCTACGTATTATTTTTGTACACTTACCCACAAAAATATCGACTTGACCATGTTATATCATATCTCTGCTTCGATGGTTTGGGGCTAGTTTATGAACCTCCAAAACTCGATTTCGTTAAATACTTTAGGACTACAATTTTAAGCATTACAGGCGTATTCTACGTATTATTTTCATACACTTACCCCACAAAAATATCGACTTGACCATGTTATATCATAGAGATATGATATAACTTGGTCAAGTCGATATTTTTGTGGGGTAAGTGTACAAAAATAATACGTAGAAAACGCCTGTAATGCTTAAAATTGTAGTCCTGAAGTATTTAACGAAATCGAATTTTGGAAGTTCATGAAACCAGCTCCAAACCATCGAAGCGACATATGATATAACATGGTCAAGTCGATATTTTTGTGGGGTAAGTGTATGAAAATAATACGTAGAATACGCCTGTAATGCTTAAAATTGTAGTCCTGAAGTATTTAACGAAATCGAGTTTTGGAGGTTCATAAAACTAGACTACAATTTTAAGCATTACAGGCGTTTTCTACGTATTATTTTTGTACACTTACCCCACAAAAATATCGACTTGACCAAGTTATATCATATCTCTGCTTCGATGGTTTGGGGCTAGTTTTATGAACCTCCAAAACTCGATTTCGTTAAATACTTTAGGACTACAATTTTAAGCATTACAGGCGTATTCTACGTATTAATTTTGTACACTTACCCCACAAAAATATCGACTTGACCTTGTTATATCTCTGCTTCGATGGTTTGGAGCTAGTTTTATGAACCTCCAAAACTCGATTTCGTTAAATACTTCAGGACTACAATTTTAAGCATTACAGGCGTATTCTACGTATTATTTTCATACACTTACCCCACAAAAATATCGACTTGACCATGTTATATCATATCTCGCTTCGATGGTTTGGAGCTGGTTTCATGAACTCCAAAACTCGATTTCGTTAAATACTTCAGGACTACAATTTTAAGCATTACAGGCGTTTTCTACGTATTATTTTTGTACACTTACCCCACAAAAATATCGACTTGACCATGTTATATCATATCTCTGCTTCGATGGTTTGGGGCTAGTTTTATGAACCTCCAAAACTCGATTTCGTTAAATACTTTAGGACTACAATTTTAAGCATTACAGGCGTATTCTACGTATTATTTTTGTACACTTACCCCACAAAAATATCGACTTGACCTTGTTATATCTCTGCTTCGATGGTTTGGAGCTAGTTTTATGAACCTCCAAAACTCGATTTCGTTAAATACTTCAGGACTACAATTTTAAGCATTACAGGCGTATTCTACGTATTATTTTTGTACACTTACCCACAAAAATATCGACTTGACCATGTTATATCATATCTCTGCTTCGATGGTTTGGAGCTAGTTTATGAACCTCCAAAACTCGATTTCGTTAAATACTTCAGGACTACAATTTTAAGCATTACAGGCGTTTTCTACGTATTATTTTTGTACACTTACCCCACAAAAATATCGACTTGACCATGTTATATCATATCTCTGCTTCGATGGTTTGGGGCTAGTTTTATGAACCTCCAAAACTCGATTTCGTTAAATACTTTAGGACTACAATTTTAAGCATTACAGGCGTATTCTACGTATTATTTTTGTACACTTACCCCACAAAAATATCGACTTGACCATGTTATATCATATCTCGCTTCGATGGTTTGGAGCTGGTTTCATGAACTTCCAAAATTCGATTTCGTTAAATACTTCAGGACTACAATTTTAAGCATTACAGGCGTTTTCTACGTATTATTTTTGTACACTTACCCCACAAAAATATCGACTTGACCAGTTATATCATATCTCTGCTTCGATGGTTGGGAGCTAGTTTTATGAACCTCCAAAACTCGATTTCGTTAAATACTTCAGGACTACAATTTTAAGCATTACAGGCGTATTCTACGTATTATTTTCATACACTTACCCCACAAAAATATCGACTTGACCATGTTATATCATATCTCGCTTCGATGGTTTGGAGCTGGTTTCATGAACTTCCAAAATTCGATTTCGTTAAATACTTCAGGACTACAATTTTAAGCATTACAGGCGTTTTCTACGTATTATTTTTGTACACTTACCCCACAAAAATATCGACTTGACCTTGTTATATCTCTGCTTCGATGGTTTGGAGCTAGTTTTATGAACCTCCAAAACTCGATTTCGTTAAATACTTCAGGACTACAATTTTAAGCATTACAGGCGTATTCTACGTATTATTTTCATACACTTACCCCACAAAAATATCGACTTGACCATGTTATATCATATCTCGCTTCGATGGTTTGGAGCTGGTTTCATGAACTTCCAAAATTCGATTTCGTTAAATACTTCAGGACTACAATTTTAAGCATTACAGGCGTTTTCTACGTATTATTTTTGTACACTTACCCCACAAAAATATCGACTTGACCAAGTTATATCATATCTCTGCTTCGATGGTTTGGGGCTAGTTTTATGAACCTCCAAAACTCGATTTCGTTAAATACTTTAGGACTACAATTTTAAGCATTACAGGCGTATTCTACGTATTATTTTTGTACACTTACCCAACAAAAATATCGACTTGACCTTGTTATATCATATCTCTGCTTCGATGGTTTGGAGCTGGTTTCATGACCCTCCAAAACTCGATTTCGTTAAATACTTCAGGACTACAATTTTAAGCATTACAGGCGTATTCTACGTATTATTTTTGTACACTTACCCCACAAAAATATCGACTTGACCATGTTATATCATATCTCTGCTTCGCTGATTTGGAGCTGGTTTCATGGGCCTCCAAAACTCGATTTCGTTAAATACTTTAGGACTACAATTTTAAGCATTACAGGCGTATTCTACGTATTATTTTTGTACACTTACCCCACAAAAATATCGACTTGACCTTGTTATATCTCTGCTTCGATGGTTTGGAGCTAGTTTTATGAACCTCCAAAACTCGATTTCGTTAAATACTTCAGGACTACAATTTTAAGCATTACAGGCGTATTCTACGTATTATTTTTGTACACTTACCCACAAAAATATCGACTTGACCATGTTATATCATATCTCTGCTTCGATGGTTTGGGGCTAGTTTATGAACCTCCAAAACTCGATTTCGTTAAATACTTTAGGACTACAATTTTAAGCATTACAGGCGTATTCTACGTATTATTTTCATACACTTACCCCACAAAAATATCGACTTGACCATGTTATATCATATCTCGCTTCGATGGTTTGGAGCTGGTTTCATGAACTTCCAAAATTCGATTTCGTTAAATACTTCAGGACTACAATTTTAAGCATTACAGGCGTTTTCTACGTATTATTTTTGTACACTTACCCCACAAAAATATCGACTTGACCAAGTTATATCATATCTCTGCTTCGATGGTTTGGGGCTAGTTTTATGAACCTCCAAAACTCGATTTCGTTAAATACTTTAGGACTACAATTTTAAGCATTACAGGCGTATTCTACGTATTATTTTTGTACACTTACCCAACAAAAATATCGACTTGACCTTGTTATATCATATCTCTGCTTCGATGGTTTGGAGCTGGTTTCATGACCCTCCAAAACTCGATTTCGTTAAATACTTCAGGACTACAATTTTAAGCATTACAGGCGTATTCTACGTATTATTTTTGTACACTTACCCCACAAAAATATCGACTTGACCATGTTATATCATATCTCTGCTTCGATGGTTTGGGGCTAGTTTTATGAACCTCCAAAACTCGATTTCGTTAAATACTTCAGGACTACAATTTTAAGCATTACAGGCGTATTCTACGTATTATTTTTGTACACTTACTCCACAAAAATATCGACTTGACCATGTTATATCATATCTCTGCTTCGATGATTTGGAGCTGGTTTCATGGGCCTCCAAAACTCGATTTCGTTAAATACTTTAGGACTACAATTTTAAGCATTACAGGCGTATTCTACGTATTATTTTTGTACACTTACCCAACAAAAATATCGACTTGACCTTGTTATATCATATCTCTGCTTCGATGGTTTGGAGCTGGTTTCATGACCCTCCAAAACTCGATTTCGTTAAATACTTCAGGACTACAATTTTAAGCATTACAGGCGTATTCTACGTATTATTTTTGTACACTTACCCCACAAAAATATCGACTTGACCATGTTATATCATATCTCGCTTCGATGGTTTGGAGCTGGTTTCATGAACCTCCAAAACTCGATTTCGTTAAATACTTCAGGACTACAATTTTAAGCATTACAGGCGTATTCTACGTATTATTTTTGTACACTTACCCCACAAAAATATCGACTTGACCATGTTATATCATATCTCTGCTTCGATGATTTGGAGCTGGTTTCATGGGCCTCCAAAACTCGATTTCGTTAAATACTTTAGGACTACAATTTTAAGCATTACAGGCGTATTCTACGTATTATTTTTGTACACTTACCCCACAAAAATATCGACTTGACCATGTTATATCATATCTCTGCTTCGATGGTTTGGAGCTAGTTTTATGAACCTCCAAAACTCGATTTCGTTAAATACTTCAGGACTACAATTTTAAGCATTACAGGCGTATTCTACGTATTATTTTTGTACACTTACCCCACAAAAATATCGACTTGACCATGTTATATCATATCTCTGCTTCGATGGTTTGGGGCTAGTTTTATGAACCTCCAAAACTCGATTTCGTTAAATACTTTAGGACTACAATTTTAAGCATTACAGGCGTATTCTACGTATTATTTTCATACACTTACCCCACAAAAATATCGACTTGACCATGTTATATCATATCTCGCTTCGATGGTTTGGAGCTGGTTTCATGAACCTCCAAAACTCGATTTCGTTAAATACTTCAGGACTACAATTTTAAGCATTACAGGCGTATTCTACGTATTATTTTTGTACACTTACCCCACAAAAATATCGACTTGACCATGTTATATCATATCTCTGCTTCGATGGTTTGGGCTAGTTTATGAACCTCCAAAACTCGATTTCGTTAAATACTTTAGGACTACAATTTTAAGCATTACAGGCGTATTCTACGTATTATTTTCATACACTTACCCCACAAAAATATCGACTTGACCATGTTATATCATATGTCGCTTCGATGGTTTGGAGCTGGTTTCATGAACTTCCAAAATTCGATTTCGTTAAATACTTCAGGACTACAATTTTAAGCATTACAGGCGTTTTCTACGTATTATTTTTGTACACTTACCCCACAAAAATATCGACTTGACCATGTTATATCATATCTCTGCTTCGATGGTTTGGGGCTAGTTTTATGAACCTCCAAAACTCGATTTCGTTAAATACTTTAGGACTACAATTTTAAGCATTACAGGCGTATTCTACGTATTATTTTTGTACACTTACCCAACAAAAATATCGACTTGACCTTGTTATATCATATCTCTGCTTCGATGGTTTGGAGCTGGTTTCATGACCCTCCAAAACTCGATTTCGTTAAATACTTTAGGACTACAATTTTAAGCATTACAGGCGTATTCTACGTATTATTTTTGTACACTTACCCCACAAAAATATCGACTTGACCATGTTATATCATATCTCTGCTTCGCTGATTTGGAGCTGGTTTCATGAGCCTCCAAAACTCGATTTCGTTAAATACTTTAGGACTACAATTTTAAGCATTACAGGCGTATTCTACGTATTATTTTTGTACACTTACCCCACAAAAATATCGACTTGACCATGTTATATCATATCTCTGCTTCGATGGTTTGGAGCTAGTTTTATGAACCTCCAAAACTCGATTTCGTTAAATACTTCAGGACTACAATTTTAAGCATTACAGGCGTATTCTACGTATTATTTTTGTACACTTACCCCACAAAAATATCGACTTGACCATGTTATATCATATCTCTGCTTCGATGGTTTGGGGCTAGTTTTATGAACCTCCAAAACTCGATTTCGTTAAATACTTTAGGACTACAATTTTAAGCATTACAGGCGTATTCTACGTATTATTTTCATACACTTACCCCACAAAAATATCGACTTGACCATGTTATATCATATCTCGCTTCGATGGTTTGGAGCTGGTTTCATGAACCTCCAAAACTCGATTTCGTTAAATACTTCAGGACTACAATTTTAAGCATTACAGGCGTTTTCTACGTATTATTTTTGTACACTTACCCCACAAAAATATCGACTTGACCATGTTATATCATATCTCTGCTTCGATGGTTTGGGGCTAGTTTTATGAACCTCCAAAACTCGATTTCGTTAAATACTTTAGGACTACAATTTTAAGCATTACAGGCGTATTCTACGTATTATTTTTGTACACTTACCCCACAAAAAAATCGACTTGACCTTGTTATATCATATCTCTGCTTCGATGATTTGGAGCTGGTTTCATGGGCCTCCAAAACTCGATTTCGTTAAATACTTTAGGACTACAATTTTAAGCATTACAGGCGTATTCTACGTATTATTTTTGTACACTTACCCCACAAAAATATCGACTTGACCTTGTTATATCTCTGCTTCGATGGTTTGGAGCTAGTTTATGAACCTCCAAAACTCGATTTCGTTAAATACTTCAGGACTACAATTTTAAGCATTACAGGCGTATTCTACGTATTATTTTTGTACACTTACCCACAAAAATATCGACTTGACCATGTTATATCATATCTCTGCTTCGATGGTTTGGAGCTAGTTTATGAACCTCCAAAACTCGATTTCGTTAAATACTTTAGGACTACAATTTTAAGCATTACAGGCGTATTCTACGTATTATTTTCATACACTTACCCCACAAAAATATCGACTTGACCATGTTATATCATATCTCGCTTCGATGGTTTGGAGCTGGTTTCATGAACCTCCAAAACTCGATTTCGTTAAATACTTCAGGACTACAATTTTAAGCATTACAGGCGTATTCTACGTATTATTTTTGTACACTTACCCCACAAAAATATCGACTTGACCATGTTATATCATATCTCTGCTTCGATGGTTTGGAGCTGGTTTCATGACCCTCCAAAACTCGATTTCGTTAAATACTTCAGGACTACAATTTTAAGCATTACAGGCGTTTCTACGTATTATTTTTGTACACTTACCCCACAAAAATATCGACTTGACCATGTTATATCATATCTCTGCTTCGATGGTTTGGGGCTAGTTTATGAACCTCCAAAACTCGATTTCGTTAAATACTTTAGGACTACAATTTTAAGCATTACAGGCGTATTCTACGTATTATTTTTGTACACTTACCCCACAAAAATATCGACTTGACCATGTTATATCATATCTCTGCTTCGATGGTTTGGAGCTGGTTTCATGACCCTCCAAAACTCGATTTCGTTAAATACTTTAGGACTACAATTTTAAGCATTACAGGCGTATTCTACGTATTATTTTTGTACACTTACCCCACAAAAATATCGACTTGACCATGTTATATCATATCTCTGCTTCGATGATTTGGAGCTGGTTTCATGAACCTCCAAAACTCGATTTCGTTAAATACTTTAGGACTACAATTTTAAGCATTACAGGCGTATTCTACGTATTATTTTTGTACACTTACCCCACAAAAATATCGACTTGACCATGTTATATCATATCTCTGCTTCGATGGTTTGGAGCTAGTTTTATGAACCTCCAAAACTCGATTTCGTTAAATACTTCAGGACTACAATTTTAAGCATTACAGGCGTATTCTACGTATTATTTTCATACACTTACCCCACAAAAATATCGACTTGACCATGTTATATCATATCTCTCTTCGATAGTTTGGAGCTGGTTTCATGAGCCTCCAAAACTCGATTTCGTTAAATACTTCAGGACTACAATTTTAAGCATTACAGGCGTATTTTACGTATTATTTTCATACACTTACCCCACAAAAATATCGACTTGACCATGTTATATCATATCTCTGCTTCGATGGTTTGGGGCTAGTTTTATGAACCTCCAAAACTCGATTTCGTTAAATACTTTAGGACTACAATTTTAAGCATTACAGGCGTATTCTACGTATTATTTTTGTACACTTACCCCACAAAAATATCGACTTGACCTTGTTATATCATATCTCTGCTTCGATGGTTTGGAGCTGGTTTCATGACCCTCCAAAACTCGATTTCGTTAAATACTTTAGGACTACAATTTTAAGCATTACAGGCGTATTCTACGTATTATTTTTGTACACTTACCCCACAAAAATATCGACTTGACCTTGTTATATCATATCTCTGCTTCGATGATTTGGAGCTGGTTTCATGAACCTCCAAAACTCGATTTCGTTAAATACTTTAGGACTACAATTTTAAGCATTACAGGCGTATTCTACGTATTATTTTTGTACACTTACCCCACAAAAATATCGACTTGACCATGTTATATCATATCTCTGCTTCGATGGTTTGGAGCTAGTTTTATGAACCTCCAAAACTCGATTTCGTTAAATACTTCAGGACTACAATTTTAAGCATTACAGGCGTATTCTACGTATTATTTTCATACACTTACCCCACAAAAATATCGACTTGACCATGTTATATCATATCTCTCTTCGATAGTTTGGAGCTGGTTTCATGAGCCTCCAAAACTCGATTTCGTTAAATACTTCAGGACTACAATTTTAAGCATTACAGGCGTATTTTACGTATTATTTTCATACACTTACCCCACAAAAATATCGACTTGACCATGTTATATCATATCTCTCTTCGATAGTTTGGAGCTGGTTTCATGAGCCTCCAAAACTCGATTTCGTTAAATACTTCAGGACTACAATTTTAAGCATTACAGGCGTATTCTACGTATTATTTTCATACACTTACCCCACAAAAATATCGACTTGACCATGTTATATCATATCTCTCTTCGATGGTTTGGAGCTGGTTTCATGAGCCTCCAAAACTCGATTTCGTTAAATACTTCAGGACTACAATTTTAAGCATTACAGGCGTATTCTACGTATTATTTTCATACACTTACCCCACAAAAATATCGACTTGACCATGTTATATCATATCTCGCTTCGATGGTTTGGAGCTGGTTTCATGAACCTCCAAAACTCGATTTCGTTAAATACTTCAGGACTACAATTTTAAGCATTACAGGCGTATTCTACGTATTATTTTTGTACACTTACCCCACAAAAATATCGACTTGACCATGTTATATCATATCTCTCTTCGATAGTTTGGAGCTGGTTTCATGAGCCTCCAAAACTCGATTTCGTTAAATACTTCAGGACTACAATTTTAAGCATTACAGGCGTATTCTACGTATTATTTTCATACACTTACCCCACAAAAATATCGACTTGACCATGTTATATCATATCTCTCTTCGATAGTTTGGAGCTGGTTTCATGAGCCTCCAAAACTCGATTTCGTTAAATACTTCAGGACTACAATTTTAAGCATTACAGGCGTATTCTACGTATTATTTTCATACACTTACCCCACAAAAATATCGACTTGACCATGTTATATCATATCTCTCTTCGATAGTTTGGAGCTGGTTTCATGAGCCTCCAAAACTCGATTTCGTTAAATACTTCAGGACTACAATTTTAAGCATTACAGACGTATTCTACGTATTATTTTCATACACTTACCCCACAAAAATATCGACTTGACCATGTTATATCATATCTCTCTTCGATAATTTGGAGCTGGTTTCATGAGCCTCCAAAACTCGATTTCGTTAAATACTTCAGGACTACAATTTTAAGCATTACAGGCGTATTCTACGTATTATTTTCATACACTTACCCCACAAAAATATCGACTTGACCATGTTATATCTCTGCTTCGATGGTTTGGAGC
The DNA here is from genome assembly GCA_945643635.1 of Allodiplogaster sudhausi. Taxonomy (NCBI): domain Eukaryota; kingdom Metazoa; phylum Nematoda; class Chromadorea; order Rhabditida; family Diplogasteridae; genus Allodiplogaster; species Allodiplogaster sudhausi. The sequence continues at coordinate 1,551,412 of CALZFC010000035.1, read as the reverse complement.
TAGTTTTATGAACCTCCAAAACTCGATTTCGTTAAATACTTCAGGACTACAATTTTAAGCATTACAGGCGTATTCTACGTATTATTTTTGTACACTTACCCACAAAAATATCGACTTGACCATGTTATATCATATCTCTGCTTCGATGGTTTGGGGCTAGTTTATGAACCTCCAAAACTCGATTTCGTTAAATACTTTAGGACTACAATTTTAAGCATTACAGGCGTATTCTACGTATTATTTTCATACACTTACCCCACAAAAATATCGACTTGACCATGTTATATCATATCTCGCTTCGATGGTTTGGAGCTGGTTTCATGAACCTCCAAAACTCGATTTCGTTAAATACTTCAGGACTACAATTTTAAGCATTACAGGCGTATTCTACGTATTATTTTTGTACACTTACCCCACAAAAATATCGACTTGACCATGTTATATCATATCTCTGCTTCGATGGTTTGGGCTAGTTTATGAACCTCCAAAACTCGATTTCGTTAAATACTTTAGGACTACAATTTTAAGCATTACAGGCGTATTCTACGTATTATTTTTGTACACTTACCCCACAAAAATATCGACTTGACCTTGTTATATCATATCTCTGCTTCGATGGTTTGGAGCTGGTTTCATGACCTCCAAAACTCGATTTCGTTAAATACTTTAGGACTACAATTTTAAGCATTACAGGCGTATTCTACGTATTATTTTTGTACACTTACCCCACAAAAATATCGACTTGACCATGTTATATCATATCTCTGCTTCGATGATTTGGAGCTGGTTTCATGAACCTCCAAAACTCGATTTCGTTAAATACTTTAGGACTACAATTTTAAGCATTACAGGCGTATTCTACGTATTATTTTGTACACTTACCCCACAAAAATATCGACTTGACCATGTTATATCATATCTCTGCTTCGATGGTTTGGAGCTGGTTTCATGAACCTCCAAAACTCGATTTCGTTAAATACTTCAGGACTACAATTTTAAGCATTACAGGCGTATTCTACGTATTATTTTCATACACTTACCCCACAAAAATATCGACTTGACCATGTTATATCATATCTCTCTTCGATAGTTTGGAGCTGGTTTCATGAGCCTCCAAAACTCGATTTCGTTAAATACTTCAGGACTACAATTTTAAGCATTACAGGCGTATTTTACGTATTATTTTCATACACTTACCCCACAAAAATATCGACTTGACCATGTTATATCATATCTCTGCTTCGATGGTTTGGAGCTGGTTTTATGAACCTCCAAAACTCGATTTCGTTAAATACTTTAGGACTACAATTTTAAGCATTACAGGCGTATTCTACGTATTATTTTTGTACACTTACCCCACAAAAATATCGACTTGACCTTGTTATATCATATCTCTGCTTCGATGGTTTGGAGCTGGTTTCATGACCTCCAAAACTCGATTTCGTTAAATACTTTAGGACTACAATTTTAAGCATTACAGGCGTATTCTACGTATTATTTTTGTACACTTACCCCACAAAAATATCGACTTGACCATGTTATATCATATCTCTGCTTCGATGATTTGGAGCTGGTTTCATGAACCTCCAAAACTCGATTTCGTTAAATACTTTAGGACTACAATTTTAAGCATTACAGGCGTATTCTACGTATTATTTTTGTACACTTACCCCACAAAAATATCGACTTGACCATGTTATATCATATCTCTGCTTCGATGGTTTGGAGCTGTTTTATGAACCTCCAAAACTCGATTTCGTTAAATACTTCAGGACTACAATTTTAAGCATTACAGGCGTATTCTACGTATTATTTTCATACACTTACCCCACAAAAATATCGACTTGACCATGTTATATCATATCTCTCTTCGATAGTTTGGAGCTGGTTTCATGAGCCTCCAAAACTCGATTTCGTTAAATACTTCAGGACTACAATTTTAAGCATTACAGGCGTATTCTACGTATTATTTTCATACACTTACCCCACAAAAATATCGACTTGACCATGTTATATCATATCTCTCTTCGATGGTTTGGAGCTGGTTTCATGAGCCTCCAAAACTCGATTTCGTTAAATACTTCAGGACTACAATTTTAAGCATTACAGGCGTATTCTACGTATTATTTTCATACACTTACCCCACAAAAATATCGACTTGACCATGTTATATCATATCTCGCTTCGATGGTTTGGAGCTGGTTTCATGAACCTCCAAAACTCGATTTCGTTAAATACTTCAGGACTACAATTTTAAGCATTACAGGCGTATTCTACGTATTATTTTTGTACACTTACCCCACAAAAATATCGACTTGACCATGTTATATCATATCTCTCTTCGATAGTTTGGAGCTGGTTTCATGAGCCTCCAAAACTCGATTTCGTTAAATACTTCAGGACTACAATTTTAAGCATTACAGGCGTATTCTACGTATTATTTTCATACACTTACCCCACAAAAATATCGACTTGACCATGTTATATCATATCTCTCTTCGATAGTTTGGAGCTGGTTTCATGGCCTCCAAAACTCGATTTCGTTAAATACTTTAGGACTACAATTTTAAGCATTACAGGCGTATTCTACGTATTATTTTTGTACACTTACCCCACAAAAATATCGACTTGACCATGTTATATCTCTGCTTCGATGGTTTGGAGCTGGTTTCATGAACCTCCAAAACTCGATTTCGTTAAATACTTCAGGACTACAATTTTAAGCATTACAGGCGTATTCTACGTATTATTTTTGTACACTTACCCCACAAAAATATCGACTTGACCATGTTATATCATATCTCTGCTTCGATGGTTTGGAGCTGGTTTCATGAACCTCCAAAACTCGATTTCGTTAAATACTTTAGGACTACAATTTTAAGCATTACAGGCGTATTCTACGTATTATTTTTGTACACTTACCCCACAAAAATATCGACTTGACCATGTTATATCATATCTCTGCTTCGATGGTTTGGAGCTGGTTTCATGAACCTCCAAAACTCGATTTCGTTAAATACTTCAGGACTACAATTTTAAGCATTACAGGCGTATTCTACGTATTATTTTCATACACTTACCCCACAAAAATATCGACTTGACCATGTTATATCATATCTCTCTTCGATAGTTTGGAGCTGGTTTCATGAGCCTCCAAAACTCGATTTCGTTAAATACTTCAGGACTACAATTTTAAGCATTACAGGCGTATTCTACGTATTATTTTCATACACTTACCCCACAAAAATATCGACTTGACCATGTTATATCATATCTCTCTTCGATGGTTTGGAGCTGGTTTCATGAGCCTCCAAAACTCGATTTCGTTAAATACTTCAGGACTACAATTTTAAGCATTACAGGCGTATTCTACGTATTATTTTCATACACTTACCCCACAAAAATATCGACTTGACCTTGTTATATCTCTGCTTCGATGGTTTGGAGCTGGTTTCATGAACCTCCAAAACTCGATTTCGTTAAATACTTCAGGACTACAATTTTAAGCATTACAGGCGTATTCTACGTATTATTTTTGTACACTTACCCCACAAAAATATCGACTTGACCATGTTATATCATATCTCTGCTTCGATGGTTTGGAGCTGGTTTATGAACCTCCAAAACTCGATTTCGTTAAATACTTTAGGACTACAATTTTAAGCATTACAGGCGTATTCTACGTATTATTTTTGTACACTTACCCCACAAAAATATCGACTTGACCATGTTATATCATATCTCTGCTTCGATGGTTTGGAGCTGGTTTCATGAACCTCCAAAACTCGATTTCGTTAAATACTTCAGGACTACAATTTTAAGCATTACAGGCGTATTCTACGTATTATTTTCATACACTTACCCCACAAAAATATCGACTTGACCATGTTATATCATATCTCTCTTCGATAGTTTGGAGCTGGTTTCATGAGCCTCCAAAACTCGATTTCGTTAAATACTTCAGGACTACAATTTTAAGCATTACAGGCGTATTCTACGTATTATTTTCATACACTTACCCCACAAAAATATCGACTTGACCATGTTATATCATATCTCTCTTCGATGGTTTGGAGCTGGTTTCATGAGCCTCCAAAACTCGATTTCGTTAAATACTTCAGGACTACAATTTTAAGCATTACAGGCGTATTCTACGTATTATTTTTGTACACTTACCCCACAAAAATATCGACTTGACCATGTTATATCATATCTCTCTTCGATAGTTTGGAGCTGGTTTCATGAGCCTCCAAAACTCGATTTCGTTAAATACTTCAGGACTACAATTTTAAGCATTACAGGCGTATTCTACGTATTATTTTCATACACTTACCCCACAAAAATATCGACTTGACCATGTTATATCATATCTCTCTTCGATAGTTTGGAGCTGGTTTCATGAGCCTCCAAAACTCGATTTCGTTAAATACTTTAGGACTACAATTTTAAGCATTACAGGCGTATTCTACGTATTATTTTTGTACACTTACCCCACAAAAATATCGACTTGACCATGTTATATCATATCTCTGCTTCGATGGTTTGGAGCTGGTTTCATGAACCTCCAAAACTCGATTTCGTTAAATACTTTAGGACTACAATTTTAAGCATTACAGGCGTATTCTACGTATTATTTTTGTACACTTACCCCACAAAAATATCGACTTGACCATGTTATATCATATCTCTGCTTCGATGTTTGGAGCTGGTTTCATGAACCTCCAAAACTCGATTTCGTTAAATACTTCAGGACTACAATTTTAAGCATTACAGGCGTATTTTACGTATTATTTTCATACACTTACCCCACAAAAATATCGACTTGACCATGTTATATCATATCTCTCTTCGATAGTTTGGAGCTGGTTTCATGAGCCTCCAAAACTCGATTTCGTTAAATACTTCAGGACTACAATTTTAAGCATTACAGACGTATTCTACGTATTATTTTCATACACTTACCCCACAAAAATATCGACTTGACCATGTTATATCATATCTCTCTTCGATAGTTTGGAGCTGGTTTCATGAGCCTCCAAAACTCGATTTCGTTAAATACTTCAGGACTACAATTTTAAGCATTACAGGCGTATTCTACGTATTATTTTCATACACTTACCCCACAAAAATATCGACTTGACCATGTTATATCATATCTCTCTTCGATAGTTTGGAGCTGGTTTCATGAGCCTCCAAAACTCGATTTCGTTAAATACTTCAGGACTACAATTTTAAGCATTACAGGCGTATTCTACGTATTATTTTCATACACTTACCCCACAAAAATATCGACTTGACCATGTTATATCATATCTCTCTTCGATAGTTTGGAGCTGGTTTCATGAGCCTCCAAAACTCGATTTCGTTAAATACTTCAGGACTACAATTTTAAGCATTACAGGCGTATTCTACGTATTATTTTCATACACTTACCCCACAAAAATATCGACTTGACCATGTTATATCATATCTCTCTTCGATGGTTTGGAGCTGGTTTCATGAGCCTCCAAAACTCGATTTCGTTAAATACTTCAGGACTACAATTTTAAGCATTACAGGCGTATTCTACGTATTATTTTCATACACTTACCCCACAAAAATATCGACTTGACCATGTTATATCATATCTCGCTTCGATGGTTTGGAGCTGGTTTCATGAACCTCCAAAACTCGATTTCGTTAAATACTTCAGGACTACAATTTTAAGCATTACAGGCGTATTCTACGTATTATTTTTGTACACTTACCCCACAAAAATATCGACTTGACCATGTTATATCATATCTCTCTTCGATAGTTTGGAGCTGGTTTCATGAGCCTCCAAAACTCGATTTCGTTAAATACTTCAGGACTACAATTTTAAGCATTACAGGCGTATTCTACGTATTATTTTCATACACTTACCCCACAAAAATATCGACTTGACCATGTTATATCATATCTCTCTTCGATAGTTTGGAGCTGGTTTCATGAGCCTCCAAAACTCGATTTCGTTAAATACTTCAGGACTACAATTTTAAGCATTACAGGCGTATTCTACGTATTATTTTCATACACTTACCCCACAAAAATATCGACTTGACCATGTTATATCATATCTCTCTTCGATAGTTTGGAGCTGGTTTCATGAGCCTCCAAAACTCGATTTCGTTAAATACTTCAGGACTACAATTTTAAGCATTACAGGCGTATTCTACGTATTATTTTCATACACTTACCCCACAAAAATATCGACTTGACCATGTTATATCATATCTCTCTTCGATAGTTTGGAGCTGGTTTCATGAGCCTCCAAAACTCGATTTCGTTAAATACTTCAGGACTACAATTTTAAGCATTACAGGCGTATTCTACGTATTATTTTCATACACTTACCCCACAAAAATATCGACTTGACCATGTTATATCTCTGCTTCGATGGTTTGGAGCTGGTTTCATGAACCTCCAAAACTCGATTTCGTTAAATACTTCAGGACTACAATTTTAAGCATTACAGGCGTATTCTACGTATTATTTTCATACACTTACCCCACAAAAATATCGACTTGACCATGTTATATCATATCTCTCTTCGATAGTTTGGAGCTGGTTTCATGAGCCTCCAAAACTCGATTTCGTTAAATACTTCAGGACTACAATTTTAAGCATTACAGACGTATTCTACGTATTATTTTCATACACTTACCCCACAAAAATATCGACTTGACCATGTTATATCATATCTCTCTTCGATGGTTTGGAGCTGGTTTCATGAGCCTCCAAAACTCGATTTCGTTAAATACTTCAGGACTACAATTTTAAGCATTACAGGCGTATTCTACGTATTATTTTCATACACTTACCCCACAAAAATATCGACTTGACCTTGTTATATCTCTGCTTCGATGGTTTGGAGCTGGTTTTATGAACCTCCAAAACTCGATTTCGTTAAATACTTCAGGACTACAATTTTAAGCATTACAGGCGTATTCTACGTATTATTTTTGTACACTTACCCACAAAAATATCGACTTGACCATGTTATATCATATCTCTGCTTCGATGGTTTGGGCTGGTTTCATGAACCTCCAAAACTCGATTTCGTTAAATACTTAGGACTACAATTTTAAGCATTACAGGCGTATTCTACGTATTATTTTCATACACTTACCCCACAAAAATATCGACTTGACCATGTTATATCATATCTCTCTTCGATGGTTTGGAGCTGGTTTCATGAACCTCCAAAACTCGATTTCGTTAAATACTTCAGGACTACAATTTTAAGCATTACAGGCGTATTCTACGTATTATTTTTGTACACTTACCCCACAAAAATATCGACTTGACCATGTTATATCATATCTCTGCTTCGATGGTTTGGGCTGGTTTCATGAACCTCCAAAACTCGATTTCGTTAAATACTTTAGGACTACAATTTTAAGCATTACAGGCGTATTCTACGTATTATTTTTGTACACTTACCCCACAAAAATATCGACTTGACCATGTTATATCATATCTCTGCTTCGATGGTTTGGAGCTGGTTTCATGAACCTCCAAAACTCGATTTCGTTAAATACTTTAGGACTACAATTTTAAGCATTACAGGCGTATTCTACGTATTATTTTTGTACACTTACCCCACAAAAATATCGACTTGACCATGTTATATCATATCTCTGCTTCGATGATTTGGAGCTGGTTTCATGAACCTCCAAAACTCGATTTCGTTAAATACTTTAGGACTACAATTTTAAGCATTACAGGCGTATTCTACGTATTATTTTTGTACACTTACCCCACAAAAATATCGACTTGACCATGTTATATCATATCTCTGCTTCGATGGTTTGGAGCTAGTTTATGAACCTCCAAAACTCGATTTCGTTAAATACTTCAGGACTACAATTTTAAGCATTACAGGCGTATTCTACGTATTATTTTCATACACTTACCCCACAAAAATATCGACTTGACCATGTTATATCATATCTCTCTTCGATAGTTTGGAGCTGGTTTCATGAGCCTCCAAAACTCGATTTCGTTAAATACTTCAGGACTACAATTTTAAGCATTACAGGCGTATTCTACGTATTATTTTCATACACTTACCCCACAAAAATATCGACTTGACCATGTTATATCATATCTCTGCTTCGATGGTTTGGAGCTGGTTTCATGAACCTCCAAAACTCGATTTCGTTAAATACTTTAGGACTACAATTTTAAGCATTACAGGCGTATTCTACGTATTATTTTTGTACACTTACCCCACAAAAATATCGACTTGACCATGTTATATCATATCTCTGCTTCGATGGTTTGGAGCTGGTTTCATGAACCTCCAAAACTCGATTTCGTTAAATACTTTAGGACTACAATTTTAAGCATTACAGGCGTATTCTACGTATTATTTTTGTACACTTACCCCACAAAAATATCGACTTGACCATGTTATATCATATCTCTGCTTCGATGATTTGGAGCTGGTTTCATGAACCTCCAAAACTCGATTTCGTTAAATACTTTAGGACTACAATTTTAAGCATTACAGGCGTATTCTACGTATTATTTTTGTACACTTACCCCACAAAAATATCGACTTGACCATGTTATATCATATCTCTGCTTCGATGGTTTGGAGCTGGTTTTATGAACCTCCAAAACTCGATTTCGTTAAATACTTCAGGACTACAATTTTAAGCATTACAGGCGTATTCTACGTATTATTTTCATACACTTACCCCACAAAAATATCGACTTGACCATGTTATATCATATCTCTCTTCGATAGTTTGGAGCTGGTTTCATGAGCCTCCAAAACTCGATTTCGTTAAATACTTCAGGACTACAATTTTAAGCATTACAGGCGTATTCTACGTATTATTTTCATACACTTACCCCACAAAAATATCGACTTGACCATGTTATATCATATCTCTCTTCGATGGTTTGGAGCTGGTTTCATGAGCCTCCAAAACTCGATTTCGTTAAATACTTCAGGACTACAATTTTAAGCATTACAGGCGTATTCTACGTATTATTTTCATACACTTACCCCACAAAAATATCGACTTGACCATGTTATATCATATCTCTCTTCGATGGTTTGGAGCTGGTTTCATGAACCTCCAAAACTCGATTTCGTTAAATACTTCAGGACTACAATTTTAAGCATTACAGGCGTATTCTACGTATTATTTTTGTACACTTACCCCACAAAAATATCGACTTGACCATGTTATATCATATCTCTCTTCGATAGTTTGGAGCTGGTTTCATGAGCCTCCAAAACTCGATTTCGTTAAATACTTCAGGACTACAATTTTAAGCATTACAGGCGTATTCTACGTATTATTTTCATACACTTACCCCACAAAAATATCGACTTGACCATGTTATATCATATCTCTCTTCGATAGTTTGGAGCTGGTTTCATGAGCCTCCAAAACTCGATTTCGTTAAATACTTTAGGACTACAATTTTAAGCATTACAGGCGTATTCTACGTATTATTTTTGTACACTTACCCCACAAAAATATCGACTTGACCATGTTATATCTCTGCTTCGATGGTTTGGAGCTGGTTTATGAACCTCCAAAACTCGATTTCGTTAAATACTTCAGGACTACAATTTTAAGCATTACAGGCGTATTCTACGTATTATTTTTGTACACTTACCCCACAAAAATATCGACTTGACCATGTTATATCATATCTCTGCTTCGATGGTTTGGAGCTGGTTTCATGAACCTCCAAAACTCGATTTCGTTAAATACTTTAGGACTACAATTTTAAGCATTACAGGCGTATTCTACGTATTATTTTTGTACACTTACCCCACAAAAATATCGACTTGACCATGTTATATCATATCTCTGCTTCGATGGTTTGGAGCTGGTTTCATGAACCTCCAAAACTCGATTTCGTTAAATACTTCAGGACTACAATTTTAAGCATTACAGGCGTATTCTACGTATTATTTTCATACACTTACCCCACAAAAATATCGACTTGACCATGTTATATCATATCTCTCTTCGATAGTTTGGAGCTGGTTTCATGAGCCTCCAAAACTCGATTTCGTTAAATACTTCAGGACTACAATTTTAAGCATTACAGGCGTATTCTACGTATTATTTTCATACACTTACCCCACAAAAATATCGACTTGACCATGTTATATCATATCTCTCTTCGATGGTTTGGAGCTGGTTTCATGAGCCTCCAAAACTCGATTTCGTTAAATACTTCAGGACTACAATTTTAAGCATTACAGGCGTATTCTACGTATTATTTTCATACACTTACCCCACAAAAATATCGACTTGACCATGTTATATCTCTGCTTCGATGGTTTGGAGCTGGTTTCATGAACCTCCAAAACTCGATTTCGTTAAATACTTCAGGACTACAATTTTAAGCATTACAGGCGTATTCTACGTATTATTTTTGTACACTTACCCCACAAAAATATCGACTTGACCATGTTATATCATATCTCTGCTTCGATGGTTTGGAGCTGGTTTCATGAACCTCCAAAACTCGATTTCGTTAAATACTTTAGGACTACAATTTTAAGCATTACAGGCGTATTCTACGTATTATTTTTGTACACTTACCCCACAAAAATATCGACTTGACCATGTTATATCATATCTCTGCTTCGATGGTTTGGAGCTGGTTTCATGAACCTCCAAAACTCGATTTCGTTAAATACTTCAGGACTACAATTTTAAGCATTACAGGCGTATTCTACGTATTATTTTCATACACTTACCCCACAAAAATATCGACTTGACCATGTTATATCATATCTCTCTTCGATAGTTTGGAGCTGGTTTCATGAGCCTCCAAAACTCGATTTCGTTAAATACTTCAGGACTACAATTTTAAGCATTACAGGCGTATTCTACGTATTATTTTCATACACTTACCCCACAAAAATATCGACTTGACCATGTTATATCATATCTCTCTTCGATGGTTTGGAGCTGGTTTCATGAGCCTCCAAAACTCGATTTCGTTAAATACTTCAGGACTACAATTTTAAGCATTACAGGCGTATTCTACGTATTATTTTTGTACACTTACCCCACAAAAATATCGACTTGACCATGTTATATCATATCTCTCTTCGATAGTTTGGAGCTGGTTTCATGAGCCTCCAAAACTCGATTTCGTTAAATACTTCAGGACTACAATTTTAAGCATTACAGGCGTATTCTACGTATTATTTTCATACACTTACCCCACAAAAATATCGACTTGACCATGTTATATCATATCTCTCTTCGATAGTTTGGAGCTGGTTTCATGAGCCTCCAAAACTCGATTTCGTTAAATACTTTAGGACTACAATTTTAAGCATTACAGGCGTATTCTACGTATTATTTTTGTACACTTACCCCACAAAAATATCGACTTGACCATGTTATATCATATCTCTGCTTCGATGGTTTGGAGCTGGTTTCATGAACCTCCAAAACTCGATTTCGTTAAATACTTTAGGACTACAATTTTAAGCATTACAGGCGTATTCTACGTATTATTTTTGTACACTTACCCCACAAAAATATCGACTTGACCATGTTATATCATATCTCTGCTTCGATGATTTGGAGCTGGTTTCATGAACCTCCAAAACTCGATTTCGTTAAATACTTCAGGACTACAATTTTAAGCATTACAGGCGTATTCTACGTATTATTTTCATACACTTACCCCACAAAAATATCGACTTGACCATGTTATATCATATCTCTCTTCGATAGTTTGGAGCTGGTTTCATGAGCCTCCAAAACTCGATTTCGTTAAATACTTCAGGACTACAATTTTAAGCATTACAGGCGTATTCTACGTATTATTTTCATACACTTACCCCACAAAAATATCGACTTGACCATGTTATATCATATCTCTCTTCGATGGTTTGGAGCTGGTTTCATGAGCCTCCAAAACTCGATTTCGTTAAATACTTCAGGACTACAATTTTAAGCATTACAGGCGTATTCTACGTATTATTTTCATACACTTACCCCACAAAAATATCGACTTGACCATGTTATATCATATCTCGCTTCGATGGTTTGGAGCTGGTTTCATGAACCTCCAAAACTCGATTTCGTTAAATACTTTAGGACTACAATTTTAAGCATTACAGGCGTATTATTTTTGTACACTTACCCCACAAAAATATCGACTTGACCATGTTATATCATATCTCTGCTTCGATGTTTGGAGCTGGTTTCATGAGCCTCCAAAACTCGATTTCGTTAAATACTTTAGGACTACAATTTTAAGCATTACAGGCGTATTCTACGTATTATTTTTGTACACTTACCCCACAAAAATATCGACTTGACCATGTTATATCATATCTCTGCTTCGATGGTTTGGAGCTGGTTTCATGAACCTCCAAAACTCGATTTCGTTAAATACTTCAGGACTACAATTTTAAGCATTACAGGCGTATTCTACGTATTATTTTTGTACACTTACCCCACAAAAATATCGACTTGACCATGTTATATCATATCTCTGCTTCGATGGTTTGGAGCTGGTTTCATGAACCTCCAAAACTCGATTTCGTTAAATACTTTAGGACTACAATTTTAAGCATTACAGGCGTATTCTACGTATTATTTTTGTACACTTACCCCACAAAAATATCGACTTGACCATGTTATATCATATCTCTGCTTCGATGGTTTGGAGCTGGTTTCATGAGCCTCCAAAACTCGATTTCGTTAAATACTTTAGGACTACAATTTTAAGCATTACAGGCGTATTCTACGTATTATTTTTGTACACTTACCCCACAAAAATATCGACTTGACCATGTTATATCATATCTCTGCTTCGATGTTTGGAGCTGGTTTCATGAACCTCCAAAACTCGATTTCGTTAAATACTTTAGGACTACAATTTTAAGCATTACAGGCGTATTCTACGTATTATTTTCATACACTTACCCCACAAAAATATCGACTTGACCATGTTATATCATATCTCTCTTCGATAGTTTGGAGCTGGTTTCATGAGCCTCCAAAACTCGATTTCGTTAAATACTTCAGGACTACAATTTTAAGCATTACAGGCGTATTCTACGTATTATTTTCATACACTTACCCCACAAAAATATCGACTTGACCATGTTATATCATATCTCTCTTCGATAGTTTGGAGCTGGTTTCATGAGCCTCCAAAACTCGATTTCGTTAAATACTTCAGGACTACAATTTTAAGCATTACAGGCGTATTCTACGTATTATTTTTGTACACTTACCCCACAAAAATATCGACTTGACCATGTTATATCATATCTCTCTTCGATAGTTTGGAGCTGGTTTCATGAGCCTCCAAAACTCGATTTCGTTAAATACTTCAGGACTACAATTTTAAGCATTACAGGCGTATTCTACGTATTATTTTCATACACTTACCCCACAAAAATATCGACTTGACCATGTTATATCATATCTCTCTTCGATAGTTTGGAGCTGGTTTCATGAGCCTCCAAAACTCGATTTCGTTAAATACTTCAGGACTACAATTTTAAGCATTACAGGCGTATTCTACGTATTATTTTCATACACTTACCCCACAAAAATATCGACTTGACCATGTTATATCATATCTCTCTTCGATAGTTTGGAGCTGGTTTCATGAGCCTCCAAAACTCGATTTCGTTAAATACTTCAGGACTACAATTTTAAGCATTACAGGCGTATTCTACGTATTATTTTCATACACTTACCCCACAAAAATATCGACTTGACCATGTTATATCATATCTCTCTTCGATAGTTTGGAGCTGGTTTCATGAGCCTCCAAAACTCGATTTCGTTAAATACTTCAGGACTACAATTTTAAGCATTACAGGCGTATTCTACGTATTATTTTCATACACTTACCCCACAAAAATATCGACTTGACCATGTTATATCATATCTCTCTTCGATAGTTTGGAGCTGGTTTCATGAGCCTCCAAAACTCGATTTCGTTAAATACTTCAGGACTACAATTTTAAGCATTACAGGCGTATTCTACGTATTATTTTCATACACTTACCCCACAAAAATATCGACTTGACCATGTTATATCATATCTCTCTTCGATAGTTTGGAGCTGGTTTCATGAGCCTCCAAAACTCGATTTCGTTAAATACTTCAGGACTACAATTTTAAGCATTACAGGCGTATTCTACGTATTATTTTTGTACACTTACCCCACAAAAATATCGACTTGACCATGTTATATCATATCTCTCTTCGATAGTTTGGAGCTGGTTTCATGAGCCTCCAAAACTCGATTTCGTTAAATACTTCAGGACTACAATTTTAAGCATTACAGGCGTATTCTACGTATTATTTTCATACACTTACCCCACAAAAATATCGACTTGACCATGTTATATCATATCTCTCTTCGATAGTTTGGAGCTGGTTTCATGAGCCTCCAAAACTCGATTTCGTTACTCGATTTCGTTAAATACTTTAGGACTACAATTTTAAGCATTACAGGCGTATTCTACGTATTATTTTTGTACACTTACCCCACAAAAATATCGACTTGACCATGTTATATCATATCTCTGCTTCGATGTTTGGAGCTGGTTTCATGAGCCTCCAAAACTCGATTTCGTTAAATACTTTAGGACTACAATTTTAAGCATTACAGGCGTATTCTACGTATTATTTTTGTACACTTACCCCACAAAAATATCGACTTGACCATGTTATATCATATCTCTCTTCGATAGTTTGGAGCTGGTTTCATGAGCCTCCAAAACTCGATTTCGTTAAATACTTCAGGACTACAATTTTAAGCATTACAGGCGTATTCTACGTATTATTTTCATACACTTACCCCACAAAAATATCGACTTGACCATGTTATATCATATCTCTCTTCGATAGTTTGGAGCTGGTTTCATGAGCCTCCAAAACTCGATTTCGTTAAATACTTTAGGACTACAATTTTAAGCATTACAGGCGTATTCTACGTATTATTTTTGTACACTTACCCACAAAAATATCGACTTGACCATGTTATATCATATCTCTGCTTCGATGGTTTGGAGCTGGTTTCATGAACCTCCAAAACTCGATTTCGTTAAATACTTTAGGACTACAATTTTAAGCATTACAGGCGTATTCTACGTATTATTTTCATACACTTACCCCACAAAAATATCGACTTGACCATGTTATATCATATCTCTCTTCGATGGTTTGGAGCTGGTTTCATGAACCTCCAAAACTCGATTTCGTTAAATACTTCAGGACTACAATTTTAAGCATTACAGGCGTATTCTACGTATTATTTTTGTACACTTACCCCACAAAAATATCGACTTGACCATGTTATATCATATCTCTGCTTCGATGGTTTGGAGCTGGTTTCATGAACCTCCAAAACTCGATTTCGTTAAATACTTTAGGACTACAATTTTAAGCATTACAGGCGTATTCTACGTATTATTTTTGTACACTTACCCCACAAAAATATCGACTTGACCATGTTATATCATATCTCTGCTTCGATGGTTTGGAGCTGGTTTCATGAACCTCCAAAACTCGATTTCGTTAAATACTTTAGGACTACAATTTTAAGCATTACAGGCGTATTCTACGTATTATTTTGTACACTTACCCCACAAAAATATCGACTTGACCATGTTATATCATATCTCTGCTTCGATGGTTTGGAGCTGGTTTCATGAGCCTCCAAAACTCGATTTCGTTAAATACTTCAGGACTACAATTTTAAGCATTACAGGCGTATTCTACGTATTATTTTTGTACACTTACCCCACAAAAATATCGACTTGACCATGTTATATCATATCTCTCTTCGATAGTTTGGAGCTGGTTTCATGAGCCTCCAAAACTCGATTTCGTTAAATACTTCAGGACTACAATTTTAAGCATTACAGGCGTATTCTACGTATTATTTTCATACACTTACCCCACAAAAATATCGACTTGACCATGTTATATCATATCTCTCTTCGATAGTTTGGAGCTGGTTTCATGAGCCTCCAAAACTCGATTTCGTTAAATACTTCAGGACTACAATTTTAAGCATTACAGGCGTATTCTACGTATTATTTTCATACACTTACCCCACAAAAATATCGACTTGACCATGTTATATCATATCTCTCTTCGATGGTTTGGAGCTGGTTTCATGAGCCTCCAAAACTCGATTTCGTTAAATACTTCAGGACTACAATTTTAAGCATTACAGGCGTATTCTACGTATTATTTTCATACACTTACCCCACAAAAATATCGACTTGACCATGTTATATCATATCTCGCTTCGATGGTTTGGAGCTGGTTTCATGAACCTCCAAAACTCGATTTCGTTAAATACTTTAGGACTACAATTTTAAGCATTACAGGCGCGTATTATTTTTGTACACTTACCCCACAAAAATATCGACTTGACCATGTTATATCATATCTCTGCTTCGATGGTTTGGAGCTGGTTTCATGAGCCTCCAAAACTCGATTTCGTTAAATACTTCAGGACTACAATTTTAAGCATTACAGGCGTATTCTACGTATTATTTTTGTACACTTACCCCACAAAAATATCGACTTGACCATGTTATATCATATCTCTGCTTCGATGGTTTGGAGCTGGTTTCATGAACCTCCAAAACTCGATTTCGTTAAATACTTTAGGACTACAATTTTAAGCATTACAGGCGTATTCTACGTATTATTTTTGTACACTTACCCCACAAAAATATCGACTTGACCATGTTATATCATATCTCTGCTTCGATGGTTTGGAGCTGGTTTCATGAGCCTCCAAAACTCGATTTCGTTAAATACTTTAGGACTACAATTTTAAGCATTACAGGCGTATTCTACGTATTATTTTCATACACTTACCCCACAAAAATATCGACTTGACCATGTTATATCATATCTCTCTTCGATGGTTTGGAGCTGGTTTCATGAGCCTCCAAAACTCGATTTCGTTAAATACTTCAGGACTACAATTTTAAGCATTACAGGCGTATTCTACGTATTATTTTTGTACACTTACCCCACAAAAATATCGACTTGACCATGTTATATCATATCTCTCTTCGATGGTTTGGAGCTGGTTTCATGAGCCTCCAAAACTCGATTTCGTTAAATACTTCAGGACTACAATTTTAAGCATTACAGGCGTATTCTACGTATTATTTTCATACACTTACCCCACAAAAATATCGACTTGACCATGTTATATCATATCTCTCTTCGATAGTTTGGAGCTGGTTTCATGAGCCTCCAAAACTCGATTTCGTTAAATACTTCAGGACTACAATTTTAAGCATTACAGGCGTATTCTACGTATTATTTTCATACACTTACCCCACAAAAATATCGACTTGACCATGTTATATCATATCTCTCTTCGATGGTTTGGAGCTGGTTTCATGAGCCTCCAAAACTCGATTTCGTTAAATACTTCAGGACTACAATTTTAAGCATTACAGGCGTATTCTACGTATTATTTTCATACACTTACCCCACAAAAATATCGACTTGACCATGTTATATCATATCTCTCTTCGATGGTTTGGAGCTGGTTTCATGAGCCTCCAAAACTCGATTTCGTTAAATACTTCAGGACTACAATTTTAAGCATTACAGGCGTATTCTACGTATTATTTTCATACACTTACCCCACAAAAATATCGACTTGACCATGTTATATCATATCTCTCTTCGATGGTTTGGAGCTGGTTTCATGAGCCTCCAAAACTCGATTTCGTTAAATACTTCAGGACTACAATTTTAAGCATTACAGGCGTATTCTACGTATTATTTTCATACACTTACCCCACAAAAATATCGACTTGACCATGTTATATCATATCTCTCTTCGATGGTTTGGAGCTGGTTTCATGAGCCTCCAAAACTCGATTTCGTTAAATACTTCAGGACTACAATTTTAAGCATTACAGGCGTATTCTACGTATTATTTTCATACACTTACCCCACAAAAATATCGACTTGACCATGTTATATCATATCTCTCTTCGATGGTTTGGAGCTGGTTTCATGAACCTCCAAAACTCGATTTCGTTAAATACTTAGGACTACAATTTTAAGCATTACAGGCGTATACGTATTATTTTGTACACTTACCCCACAAAAATATCGACTTGACCATGTTATATCATATCTCTGCTTCGATGGTTTGGAGCTGGTTTCATGAGCCTCCAAAACTCGATTTCGTTAAATACTTCAGGACTACAATTTTAAGCATTACAGGCGTATTCTACGTATTATTTTTGTACACTTACCCCACAAAAATATCGACTTGACCATGTTATATCATATCTCTGCTTCGATGGTTTGGAGCTGGTTTCATGAACCTCCAAAACTCGATTTCGTTAAATACTTTAGGACTACAATTTTAAGCATTACAGGCGTATTCTACGTATTATTTTTGTACACTTACCCCACAAAAATATCGACTTGACCATGTTATATCATATCTCTGCTTCGATGGTTTGGAGCTGGTTTCATGAACCTCCAAAACTCGATTTCGTTAAATACTTCAGGACTACAATTTTAAGCATTACAGGCGTATTCTACGTATTATTTTCATACACTTACCCCACAAAAATATCGACTTGACCATGTTATATCATATCTCTCTTCGATGGTTTGGAGCTGGTTTCATGAACCTCCAAAACTCGATTTCGTTAAATACTTCAGGACTACAATTTTAAGCATTACAGGCGTATTCTACGTATTATTTTTGTACACTTACCCCACAAAAATATCGACTTGACCATGTTATATCATATCTCTGCTTCGATGGTTTGGAGCTGGTTTCATGACCAAAACTCGATTTCGTTAAATACTTTAGGACTACAATTTTAAGCATTACAGGCGTATTCTACGTATTATTTTCATACACTTACCCCACAAAAATATCGACTTGACCATGTTATATCATATCTCTGCTTCGATGGTTTGGAGCTGGTTTCATGAACCTCCAAAACTCGATTTCGTTAAATACTTCAGGACTACAATTTTAAGCATTACAGGCGTATTCTACGTATTATTTTCATACACTTACCCCACAAAAATATCGACTTGACCATGTTATATCATATCTCTCTTCGATGGTTTGGAGCTGGTTTCATGAACCTCCAAAACTCGATTTCGTTAAATACTTCAGGACTACAATTTTAAGCATTACAGGCGTATTCTACGTATTATTTTTGTACACTTACCCCACAAAAATATCGACTTGACCATGTTATATCATATCTCTGCTTCGATGGTTTGGAGCTAGTTTTATGAACCTCCAAAACTCGATTTCGTTAAATACTTTAGGACTACAATTTTAAGCATTACAGGCGTATTCTACGTATTATTTTTGTACACTTACCCCACAAAAATATCGACTTGACCATGTTATATCATATCTCTGCTTCGATGGTTTGGAGCTGGTTTCATGAACCTCCAAAACTCGATTTCGTTAAATACTTTAGGACTACAATTTTAAGCATTACAGGCGTATTCTACGTATTATTTTCATACACTTACCCCACAAAAATATCGACTTGACCATGTTATATCATATCTCTGCTTCGATGGTTTGGAGCTGGTTTCATGAACCTCCAAAACTCGATTTCGTTAAATACTTCAGGACTACAATTTTAAGCATTACAGGCGTATTCTACGTATTATTTTTGTACACTTACCCCACAAAAATATCGACTTGACCATGTTATATCATATCTCTGCTTCGATGGTTTGGAGCTGGTTTTATGAACCTCCAAAACTCGATTTCGTTAAATACTTTAGGACTACAATTTTAAGCATTACAGGCGTATTCTACGTATTATTTTTGTACACTTACCCCACAAAAATATCGACTTGACCATGTTATATCATATCTCTGCTTCGATGGTTTGGAGCTGGTTTCATGAACCTCCAAAACTCGATTTCGTTAAATACTTCAGGACTACAATTTTAAGCATTACAGGCGTATTCTACGTATTATTTTCATACACTTACCCCACAAAAATATCGACTTGACCATGTTATATCATATCTGCTTCGATGGTTTGGAGCTGGTTTCATGAACCTCCAAAACTCGATTTCGTTAAATACTTCAGGACTACAATTTTAAGCATTACAGGCGTATTCTACGTATTATTTTTGTACACTTACCCCACAAAAATATCGACTTGACCATGTTATATCATATCTCTGCTTCGATGGTTTGGAGCTGGTTTTATGAACCTCCAAAACTCGATTTCGTTAAATACTTTAGGACTACAATTTTAAGCATTACAGGCGTATTCTACGTATTATTTTCATACACTTACCCCACAAAAATATCGACTTGACCATGTTATATCATATCTCTGCTTCGATGGTTTGGAGCTGGTTTCATGAACCTCCAAAACTCGATTTCGTTAAATACTTCAGGACTACAATTTTAAGCATTACAGGCGTATTCTACGTATTATTTTTGTACACTTACCCCACAAAAATATCGACTTGACCATGTTATATCATATCTCTGCTTCGATGGTTTGGAGCTAGTTTTATGAACCTCCAAAACTCGATTTCGTTAAATACTTTAGGACTACAATTTTAAGCATTACAGGCGTATTCTACGTATTATTTTTGTACACTTACCCCACAAAAATATCGACTTGACCATGTTATATCATATCTCTGCTTCGATGGTTTGGAGCTGGTTTCATGAACCTCCAAAACTCGATTTCGTTAAATACTTTAGGACTACAATTTTAAGCATTACAGGCGTATTCTACGTATTATTTTTGTACACTTACCCCACAAAAATATCGACTTGACCATGTTATATCATATCTCTGCTTCGATGGTTTGGAGCTGGTTTCATGAACCTCCAAAACTCGATTTCGTTAAATACTTCAGGACTACAATTTTAAGCATTACAGGCGTATTCTACGTATTATTTTTGTACACTTACCCCACAAAAATATCGACTTGACCATGTTATATCATATCTCTGCTTCGATGGTTTGGAGCTAGTTTTATGAACCTCCAAAACTCGATTTCGTTAAATACTTCAGGACTACAATTTTAAGCATTACAGGCGTATTCTACGTATTATTTTCATACACTTACCCCACAAAAATATCGACTTGACCATGTTATATCATATCTCTGCTTCGATGGTTTGGAGCTGGTTTCATGAACCTCCAAAACTCGATTTCGTTAAATACTTCAGGACTACAATTTTAAGCATTACAGGCGTATTCTACGTATTATTTTCATACACTTACCCCACAAAAATATCGACTTGACCATGTTATATCATATCTCTGCTTCGATGGTTTGGAGCTGGTTTCATGAACCTCCAAAACTCGATTTCGTTAAATACTTCAGGACTACAATTTTAAGCATTACAGGCGTATTCTACGTATTATTTTTGTACACTTACCCCACAAAAATATCGACTTGACCATGTTATATCATATCTCTGCTTCGATGGTTTGGAGCTGGTTTCATGAACCTCCAAAACTCGATTTCGTTAAATACTTCAGGACTACAATTTTAAGCATTACAGGCGTATTCTACGTATTATTTTTGTACACTTACCCCACAAAAATATCGACTTGACCATGTTATATCATATCTCTGCTTCGATGGTTTGGAGCTGGTTTCATGAACCTCCAAAACTCGATTTCGTTAAATACTTCAGGACTACAATTTTAAGCATTACAGGCGTATTCTACGTATTATTTTTGTACACTTACCCCACAAAAATATCGACTTGACCATGTTATATCTCTGCTTCGATGGTTTGGAGCTGGTTTCATGAACCTCCAAAACTCGATTTCGTTAAATACTTCAGGACTACAATTTTAAGCATTACAGGCGTATTCTACGTATTATTTTTGTACACTTACCCCACAAAAATATCGACTTGACCATGTTATATCATATCTCTGCTTCGATGGTTTGGAGCTGGTTTTATGAACCTCCAAAACTCGATTTCGTTAAATACTTTAGGACTACAATTTTAAGCATTACAGGCGTATTCTACGTATTATTTTTGTACACTTACCCCACAAAAATATCGACTTGACCATGTTATATCATATCTCTGCTTCGATGGTTTGGAGCTGGTTTCATGAACCTCCAAAACTCGATTTCGTTAAATACTTCAGGACTACAATTTTAAGCATTACAGGCGTATTCTACGTATTATTTTTGTACACTTACCCCACAAAAATATCGACTTGACCATGTTATATCATATCTCTGCTTCGATGGTTTGGAGCTGGTTTCATGAGCCTCCAAAACTCGATTTCGTTAAATACTTCAGGACTACAATTTTAAGCATTACAGGCGTATTCTACGTATTATTTTTGTACACTTACCCCACAAAAATATCGACTTGACCATGTTATATCATATCTCTGCTTCGATGGTTTGGAGCTGGTTTCATGAACCTCCAAAACTCGATTTCGTTAAATACTTCAGGACTACAATTTTAAGCATTACAGGCGTATTCTACGTATTATTTTTGTACACTTACCCCACAAAAATATCGACTTGACCATGTTATATCATATCTCTGCTTCGATGGTTTGGAGCTGGTTTTATGAACCTCCAAAACTCGATTTCGTTAAATACTTTAGGACTACAATTTTAAGCATTACAGGCGTATTCTACGTATTATTTTTGTACACTTACCCCACAAAAATATCGACTTGACCATGTTATATCATATCTCTGCTTCGATGGTTTGGAGCTGGTTTCATGAACCTCCAAAACTCGATTTCGTTAAATACTTTAGGACTACAATTTTAAGCATTACAGGCGTATTCTACGTATTATTTTTGTACACTTACCCCACAAAAATATCGACTTGACCATGTTATATCATATCTCTGCTTCGATGGTTTGGAGCTGGTTTCATGAACCTCCAAAACTCGATTTCGTTAAATACTTCAGGACTACAATTTTAAGCATTACAGGCGTATTCTACGTATTATTTTTGTACACTTACCCCACAAAAATATCGACTTGACCATGTTATATCATATCTCTGCTTCGATGGTTTGGAGCTGGTTTCATGAGCCTCCAAAACTCGATTTCGTTAAATACTTCAGGACTACAATTTTAAGCATTACAGGCGTATTCTACGTATTATTTTTGTACACTTACCCCACAAAAATATCGACTTGACCATGTTATATCATATCTCTGCTTCGATGGTTTGGAGCTGGTTTCATGAACCTCCAAAACTCGATTTCGTTAAATACTTCAGGACTACAATTTTAAGCATTACAGGCGTATTCTACGTATTATTTTTGTACACTTACCCCACAAAAATATCGACTTGACCATGTTATATCATATCTCTGCTTCGATGGTTTGGAGCTGGTTTCATGAGCCTCCAAAACTCGATTTCGTTAAATACTTTAGGACTACAATTTTAAGCATTACAGGCGTATTCTACGTATTATTTTTGTACACTTACCCCACAAAAATATCGACTTGACCATGTTATATCATATCTCTGCTTCGATGGTTTGGAGCTGGTTTCATGAACCTCCAAAACTCGATTTCGTTAAATACTTCAGGACTACAATTTTAAGCATTACAGGCGTATTCTACGTATTATTTTTGTACACTTACCCCACAAAAATATCGACTTGACCATGTTATATCATATCTCTGCTTCGATGGTTTGGAGCTGGTTTCATGAACCTCCAAAACTCGATTTCGTTAAATACTTCAGGACTACAATTTTAAGCATTACAGGCGTATTCTACGTATTATTTTTGTACACTTACCCCACAAAAATATCGACTTGACCATGTTATATCATATCTCTGCTTCGATGATTTGGAGCTGGTTTCATGAACCTCCAAAACTCGATTTCGTTAAATACTTCAGGACTACAATTTTAAGCATTACAGGCGTATTCTACGTATTATTTTCATACACTTACCCCACAAAAATATCGACTTGACCATGTTATATCATATCTCTGCTTCGATGGTTTGGAGCTGGTTTCATGAACCTCCAAAACTCGATTTCGTTAAATACTTCAGGACTACAATTTTAAGCATTACAGGCGTATTCTACGTATTATTTTCATACACTTACCCCACAAAAATATCGACTTGACCATGTTATATCATATCTCTGCTTCGATGGTTTGGAGCTGGTTTCATGAACCTCCAAAACTCGATTTCGTTAAATACTTCAGGACTACAATTTTAAGCATTACAGGCGTATTCTACGTATTATTTTCATACACTTACCCCACAAAAATATCGACTTGACCATGTTATATCATATCTCTGCTTCGATGGTTTGGAGCTGGTTTCATGAACCTCCAAAACTCGATTTCGTTAAATACTTCAGGACTACAATTTTAAGCATTACAGGCGTATTCTACGTATTATTTTTGTACACTTACCCCACAAAAATATCGACTTGACCATGTTATATCATATCTCTGCTTCGATGTTTGGAGCTGGTTTCATGAACCTCCAAAACTCGATTTCGTTAAATACTTTAGGACTACAATTTTAAGCATTACAGGCGTATTCTACGTATTATTTTCATACACTTACCCCACAAAAATATCGACTTGACCATGTTATATCTCTGCTTCGATGGTTTGGAGCTGGTTTCATGAACCTCCAAAACTCGATTTCGTTAAATACTTCAGGACTACAATTTTAAGCATTACAGGCGTATTCTACGTATTATTTTTGTACACTTACCCCACAAAAATATCGACTTGACCATGTTATATCATATCTCTGCTTCGATGGTTTGGAGCTGGTTTCATGAACCTCCAAAACTCGATTTCGTTAAATACTTTAGGACTACAATTTTAAGCATTACAGGCGTATTCTACGTATTATTTTCATACACTTACCCCACAAAAATATCGACTTGACCATGTTATATCATATCTCGCTTCGATGGTTTGGAGCTGGTTTCATGAACCTCCAAAACTCGATTTCGTTAAATACTTCAGGACTACAATTTTAAGCATTACAGGCGTATTCTACGTATTATTTTTGTACACTTACCCCACAAAAATATCGACTTGACCATGTTATATCATATCTCTGCTTCGATGGTTTGGAGCTGGTTTCATGAACCTCCAAAACTCGATTTCGTTAAATACTTTAGGACTACAATTTTAAGCATTACAGGCGTATTCTACGTATTATTTTTGTACACTTACCCCACAAAAATATCGACTTGACCATGTTATATCATATCTCTGCTTCGATGGTTTGGAGCTGGTTTCATGAACCTCCAAAACTCGATTTCGTTAAATACTTCAGGACTACAATTTTAAGCATTACAGGCGTATTCTACGTATTATTTTTGTACACTTACCCCACAAAAATATCGACTTGACCATGTTATATCATATCTCTGCTTCGATGGTTTGGAGCTGGTTTCATGAACCTCCAAAACTCGATTTCGTTAAATACTTTAGGACTACAATTTTAAGCATTACAGGCGTATTCTACGTATTATTTTTGTACACTTACCCCACAAAAATATCGACTTGACCATGTTATATCATATCTCTGCTTCGATGGTTTGGAGCTGGTTTCATGAACCTCCAAAACTCGATTTCGTTAAATACTTAGGACTACAATTTTAAGCATTACAGGCGTATTCTACGTATTATTTTTGTACACTTACCCCACAAAAATATCGACTTGACCATGTTATATCATATCTCTGCTTCGATGGTTTGGAGCTGGTTTCATGAACCTCCAAAACTCGATTTCGTTAAATACTTCAGGACTACAATTTTAAGCATTACAGGCGTATTCTACGTATTATTTTTGTACACTTACCCCACAAAAATATCGACTTGACCATGTTATATCATATCTCTGCTTCGATGGTTTGGAGCTGGTTTCATGAACCTCCAAAACTCGATTTCGTTAAATACTTTAGGACTACAATTTTAAGCATTACAGGCGTATTCTACGTATTATTTTTGTACACTTACCCCACAAAAATATCGACTTGACCATGTTATATCATATCTCTGCTTCGATGGTTTGGAGCTGGTTTCATGAACCTCCAAAACTCGATTTCGTTAAATACTTCAGGACTACAATTTTAAGCATTACAGGCGTATTCTACGTATTATTTTTGTACACTTACCCCACAAAAATATCGACTTGACCATGTTATATCATATCTCTGCTTCGATGGTTTGGAGCTGGTTTCATGAACCTCCAAAACTCGATTTCGTTAAATACTTTAGGACTACAATTTTAAGCATTACAGGCGTATTCTACGTATTATTTTTGTACACTTACCCCACAAAAATATCGACTTGACCATGTTATATCATATCTCTGCTTCGATGGTTTGGAGCTGGTTTCATGAACCTCCAAAACTCGATTTCGTTAAATACTTCAGGACTACAATTTTAAGCATTACAGGCGTATTCTACGTATTATTTTTGTACACTTACCCCACAAAAATATCGACTTGACCATGTTATATCATATCTCTGCTTCGATGGTTTGGAGCTGGTTTCATGAACCTCCAAAACTCGATTTCGTTAAATACTTCAGGACTACAATTTTAAGCATTACAGGCGTATTCTACGTATTATTTTTGTACACTTACCCCACAAAAATATCGACTTGACCATGTTATATCATATCTCTGCTTCGATGGTTTGGAGCTGGTTTATGAACCTCCAAAACTCGATTTCGTTAAATACTTCAGGACTACAATTTTAAGCATTACAGGCGTATTCTACGTATTATTTTCATACACTTACCCCACAAAAATATCGACTTGACCATGTTATATCATATCTCTCTTCGATGGTTTGGAGCTGGTTTCATGAGCCTCCAAAACTCGATTTCGTTAAATACTTCAGGACTACAATTTTAAGCATTACAGGCGTATTCTACGTATTATTTTCATACACTTACCCCACAAAAATATCGACTTGACCATGTTATATCATATCTCTGCTTCGATGGTTTGGAGCTGGTTTCATGAACCTCCAAAACTCGATTTCGTTAAATACTTCAGGACTACAATTTTAAGCATTACAGGCGTATTCTACGTATTATTTTTGTACACTTACCCCACAAAAATATCGACTTGACCATGTTATATCATATCTCTGCTTCGATGGTTTGGAGCTGGTTTCATGAACCTCCAAAACTCGATTTCGTTAAATACTTCAGGACTACAATTTTAAGCATTACAGGCGTATTCTACGTATTTTTGTACACTTACCCCACAAAAATATCGACTTGACCATGTTATATCATATCTCTCTTCGATGGTTTGGAGCTGGTTTCATGAGCCTCCAAAACTCGATTTCGTTAAATACTTCAGGACTACAATTTTAAGCATTACAGGCGTATTCTACGTATTATTTTCATACACTTACCCCACAAAAATATCGACTTGACCATGTTATATCATATCTCTGCTTCGATGGTTTGGAGCTGGTTTCATGAACCTCCAAAACTCGATTTCGTTAAATACTTCAGGACTACAATTTTAAGCATTACAGGCGTATTCTACGTATTATTTTGTACACTTACCCCACAAAAATATCGACTTGACCATGTTATATCATATCTCTCTTCGATGGTTTGGAGCTGGTTTCATGAGCCTCCAAAACTCGATTTCGTTAAATACTTCAGGACTACAATTTTAAGCATTACAGGCGTATTCTACGTATTATTTTCATACACTTACCCCACAAAAATATCGACTTGACCATGTTATATCATATCTCTGCTTCGATGGTTTGGAGCTGGTTTCATGAACCTCCAAAACTCGATTTCGTTAAATACTTCAGGACTACAATTTTAAGCATTACAGGCGTATTCTACGTATTATTTTTGTACACTTACCCCACAAAAATATCGACTTGACCATGTTATATCATATCTCTGCTTCGATGGTTTGGAGCTGGTTTCATGAACCTCCAAAACTCGATTTCGTTAAATACTTCAGGACTACAATTTTAAGCATTACAGGCGTATTCTACGTATTATTTTCATACACTTACCCCACAAAAATATCGACTTGACCATGTTATATCATATCTCTCTTCGATGTTTGGAGCTGGTTTCATGAGCCTCCAAAACTCGATTTCGTTAAATACTTCAGGACTACAATTTTAAGCATTACAGGCGTATTCTACGTATTATTTTCATACACTTACCCCACAAAAATATCGACTTGACCATGTTATATCATATCTCTCTTCGATGGTTTGGAGCTGGTTTCATGAACCTCCAAAACTCGATTTCGTTAAATACTTCAGGACTACAATTTTAAGCATTACAGGCGTATTCTACGTATTATTTTTCATACACTTACCCCACAAAAATATCGACTTGACCATGTTATATCATATCTCTCTTCGATGGTTTGGAGCTGGTTTCATGAACCTCCAAAACTCGATTTCGTTAAATACTTCAGGACTACAATTTTAAGCATTACAGGCGTATTCTACGTATTATTTTCATACACTTACCCCACAAAAATATCGACTTGACCATGTTATATCATATCTCTCTTCGATGGTTTGGAGCTGGTTTCATGAACCTCCAAAACTCGATTTCGTTAAATACTTCAGGACTACAATTTTAAGCATTACAGGCGTATTCTACGTATTATTTTTGTACACTTACCCCACAAAAATATCGACTTGACCATGTTATATCATATCTCTCTTCGATGGTTTGGAGCTGGTTTCATGAGCCTCCAAAACTCGATTTCGTTAAATACTTCAGGACTACAATTTTAAGCATTACAGGCGTATTCTACGTATTATTTTCATACACTTACCCCACAAAAATATCGACTTGACCATGTTATATCATATCTCTCTTCGATAGTTTGGAGCTGGTTTCATGAGCCTCCAAAACTCGATTTCGTTAAATACTTCAGGACTACAATTTTAAGCATTACAGGCGTATTCTACGTATTATTTTCATACACTTACCCCACAAAAATATCGACTTGACCATGTTATATCATATCTCTCTTCGATAGTTTGGAGCTGGTTTCATGAGCCTCCAAAACTCGATTTCGTTAAATACTTCAGGACTACAATTTTAAGCATTACAGGCGTATTCTACGTATTATTTTCATACACTTACCCCACAAAAATATCGACTTGACCATGTTATATCATATCTCTCTTCGATGGTTTGGAGCTGGTTTCATGAACCTCCAAAACTCGATTTCGTTAAATACTTCAGGACTACAATTTTAAGCATTACAGGCGTATTCTACGTATTATTTTTGTACACTTACCCCACAAAAATATCGACTTGACCATGTTATATCATATCTCTGCTTCGATGGTTTGGAGCTGGTTTCATGAACCTCCAAAACTCGATTTCGTTAAATACTTCAGGACTACAATTTTAAGCATTACAGGCGTATTCTACGTATTATTTTCATACACTTACCCCACAAAAATATCGACTTGACCATGTTATATCATATCTCTCTTCGATGGTTTGGAGCTGGTTTCATGAACCTCCAAAACTCGATTTCGTTAAATACTTCAGGACTACAATTTTAAGCATTACAGGCGTATTCTACGTATTATTTTCATACACTTACCCCACAAAAATATCGACTTGACCATGTTATATCATATCTCTCTTCGATGGTTTGGAGCTGGTTTCATGAGCCTCCAAAACTCGATTTCGTTAAATACTTCAGGACTACAATTTTAAGCATTACAGGCGTATTCTACGTATTATTTTCATACACTTACCCCACAAAAATATCGACTTGACCATGTTATATCATATCTCTCTTCGATGGTTTGGAGCTGGTTTCATGAGCCTCCAAAACTCGATTTCGTTAAATACTTCAGGACTACAATTTTAAGCATTACAGGCGTATTCTACGTATTATTTTCATACACTTACCCCACAAAAATATCGACTTGACCATGTTATATCATATCTCTCTTCGATGGTTTGGAGCTGGTTTCATGAACCTCCAAAACTCGATTTCGTTAAATACTTCAGGACTACAATTTTAAGCATTACAGGCGTATTCTACGTATTATTTTTGTACACTTACCCCACAAAAATATCGACTTGACCATGTTATATCATATCTCTGCTTCGATGGTTTGGAGCTGGTTTCATGAACCTCCAAAACTCGATTTCGTTAAATACTTCAGGACTACAATTTTAAGCATTACAGGCGTATTCTACGTATTATTTTCATACACTTACCCCACAAAAATATCGACTTGACCATGTTATATCATATCTCTCTTCGATGGTTTGGAGCTGGTTTCATGAACCTCCAAAACTCGATTTCGTTAAATACTTCAGGACTACAATTTTAAGCATTACAGGCGTATTCTACGTATTATTTTCATACACTTACCCCACAAAAATATCGACTTGACCATGTTATATCATATCTCTCTTCGATGGTTTGGAGCTGGTTTCATGAGCCTCCAAAACTCGATTTCGTTAAATACTTCAGGACTACAATTTTAAGCATTACAGGCGTATTCTACGTATTATTTTCATACACTTACCCCACAAAAATATCGACTTGACCATGTTATATCATATCTCTCTTCGATGGTTTGGAGCTGGTTTCATGAGCCTCCAAAACTCGATTTCGTTAAATACTTCAGGACTACAATTTTAAGCATTACAGGCGTATTCTACGTATTATTTTTGTACACTTACCCCACAAAAATATCGACTTGACCATGTTATATCATATCTCTGCTTCGATGGTTTGGAGCTGGTTTCATGAACCTCCAAAACTCGATTTCGTTAAATACTTTAGGACTACAATTTTAAGCATTACAGGCGTATTCTACGTATTATTTTTGTACACTTACCCCACAAAAATATCGACTTGACCATGTTATATCATATCTCTCTTCGATGGTTTGGAGCTGGTTTCATGAACCTCCAAAACTCGATTTCGTTAAATACTTCAGGACTACAATTTTAAGCATTACAGGCGTATTCTACGTATTATTTTTGTACACTTACCCCACAAAAATATCGACTTGACCATGTTATATCATATCTCTGCTTCGATGGTTTGGAGCTGGTTTCATGAACCTCCAAAACTCGATTTCGTTAAATACTTCAGGACTACAATTTTAAGCATTACAGGCGTATTCTACGTATTATTTTCATACACTTACCCCACAAAAATATCGACTTGACCATGTTATATCATATCTCTCTTCGATAGTTTGGAGCTGGTTTCATGAGCCTCCAAAACTCGATTTCGTTAAATACTTCAGGACTACAATTTTAAGCATTACAGGCGTATTCTACGTATTATTTTCATACACTTACCCCACAAAAATATCGACTTGACCATGTTATATCATATCTCTGCTTCGATGGTTTGGAGCTGGTTTCATGAACCTCCAAAACTCGATTTCGTTAAATACTTCAGGACTACAATTTTAAGCATTACAGGCGTATTCTACGTATTATTTTTGTACACTTACCCCACAAAAATATCGACTTGACCATGTTATATCATATCTCTCTTCGATGGTTTGGAGCTGGTTTCATGAGCCTCCAAAACTCGATTTCGTTAAATACTTCAGGACTACAATTTTAAGCATTACAGGCGTATTCTACGTATTATTTTCATACACTTACCCCACAAAAATATCGACTTGACCATGTTATATCATATCTCTCTTCGATAGTTTGGAGCTGGTTTCATGAACCTCCAAAACTCGATTTCGTTAAATACTTCAGGACTACAATTTTAAGCATTACAGGCGTATTCTACGTATTATTTTCATACACTTACCCCACAAAAATATCGACTTGACCATGTTATATCATATCTCTCTTCGATAGTTTGGAGCTGGTTTCATGAGCCTCCAAAACTCGATTTCGTTAAATACTTCAGGACTACAATTTTAAGCATTACAGGCGTATTCTACGTATTATTTTCATACACTTACCCCACAAAAATATCGACTTGACCATGTTATATCATATCTCTCTTCGATGGTTTGGAGCTGGTTTCATGAGCCTCCAAAACTCGATTTCGTTAAATACTTCAGGACTACAATTTTAAGCATTACAGGCGTATTCTACGTATTATTTTCATACACTTACCCCACAAAAATATCGACTTGACCATGTTATATCATATCTCTCTTCGATGGTTTGGAGCTGGTTTCATGAACCTCCAAAACTCGATTTCGTTAAATACTTCAGGACTACAATTTTAAGCATTACAGGCGTATTCTACGTATTATTTTTGTACACTTACCCCACAAAAATATCGACTTGACCATGTTATATCATATCTCTCTTCGATAGTTTGGAGCTGGTTTCATGAGCCTCCAAAACTCGATTTCGTTAAATACTTCAGGACTACAATTTTAAGCATTACAGGCGTATTCTACGTATTATTTTCATACACTTACCCCACAAAAATATCGACTTGACCATGTTATATCATATCTCTCTTCGATAGTTTGGAGCTGGTTTCATGAGCCTCCAAAACTCGATTTCGTTAAATACTTCAGGACTACAATTTTAAGCATTACAGGCGTATTCTACGTATTATTTTCATACACTTACCCCACAAAAATATCGACTTGACCATGTTATATCATATCTCTCTTCGATGGTTTGGAGCTGGTTTCATGAACCTCCAAAACTCGATTTCGTTAAATACTTCAGGACTACAATTTTAAGCATTACAGGCGTATTCTACGTATTATTTTCATACACTTACCCCACAAAAATATCGACTTGACCATGTTATATCATATCTCTCTTCGATGGTTTGGAGCTGGTTTCATGAGCCTCCAAAACTCGATTTCGTTAAATACTTCAGGACTACAATTTTAAGCATTACAGGCGTATTCTACGTATTATTTTCATACACTTACCCCACAAAAATATCGACTTGACCATGTTATATCATATCTCTGCTTCGATGGTTTGGAGCTGGTTTCATGAGCCTCCAAAACTCGATTTCGTTAAATACTTCAGGACTACAATTTTAAGCATTACAGGCGTATTCTACGTATTATTTTCATACACTTACCCCACAAAAATATCGACTTGACCATGTTATATCATATCTCTCTTCGATAGTTTGGAGCTGGTTTCATGAGCCTCCAAAACTCGATTTCGTTAAATACTTCAGGACTACAATTTTAAGCATTACAGGCGTATTCTACGTATTATTTTCATACACTTACCCCACAAAAATATCGACTTGACCATGTTATATCATATCTCTCTTCGATAGTTTGGAGCTGGTTTCATGAGCCTCCAAAACTCGATTTCGTTAAATACTTCAGGACTACAATTTTAAGCATTACAGGCGTATTCTACGTATTATTTTCATACACTTACCCCACAAAAATATCGACTTGACCATGTTATATCATATCTCTCTTCGATGGTTTGGAGCTGGTTTCATGAGCCTCCAAAACTCGATTTCGTTAAATACTTCAGGACTACAATTTTAAGCATTACAGGCGTATTCTACGTATTATTTTCATACACTTACCCCACAAAAATATCGACTTGACCATGTTATATCATATCTCTGCTTCGATGGTTTGGAGCTGGTTTCATGAACCTCCAAAACTCGATTTCGTTAAATACTTCAGGACTACAATTTTAAGCATTACAGGCGTATTCTACGTATTATTTTTGTACACTTACCCCACAAAAATATCGACTTGACCATGTTATATCATATCTCTGCTTCGATGGTTTGGAGCTGGTTTCATGAACCTCCAAAACTCGATTTCGTTAAATACTTTAGGACTACAATTTTAAGCATTACAGGCGTATTCTACGTATTATTTTCATACACTTACCCCACAAAAATATCGACTTGACCATGTTATATCATATCTCTCTTCGATAGTTTGGAGCTGGTTTCATGAGCCTCCAAAACTCGATTTCGTTAAATACTTCAGGACTACAATTTTAAGCATTACAGGCGTATTCTACGTATTATTTTCATACACTTACCCCACAAAAATATCGACTTGACCATGTTATATCATATCTCTCTTCGATAGTTTGGAGCTGGTTTCATGAGCCTCCAAAACTCGATTTCGTTAAATACTTCAGGACTACAATTTTAAGCATTACAGGCGTATTCTACGTATTATTTTCATACACTTACCCCACAAAAATATCGACTTGACCATGTTATATCATATCTCTCTTCGATAGTTTGGAGCTGGTTTCATGAGCCTCCAAAACTCGATTTCGTTAAATACTTCAGGACTACAATTTTAAGCATTACAGGCGTATTCTACGTATTATTTTCATACACTTACCCCACAAAAATATCGACTTGACCATGTTATATCATATCTCTCTTCGATAGTTTGGAGCTGGTTTCATGAGCCTCCAAAACTCGATTTCGTTAAATACTTCAGGACTACAATTTTAAGCATTACAGGCGTATTCTACGTATTATTTTTGTACACTTACCCCACAAAAATATCGACTTGACCATGTTATATCATATCTCTGCTTCGATGGTTTGGAGCTGGTTTCATGAACCTCCAAAACTCGATTTCGTTAAATACTTTAGGACTACAATTTTAAGCATTACAGGCGTATTCTACGTATTATTTTTGTACACTTACCCCACAAAAATATCGACTTGACCATGTTATATCATATCTCTGCTTCGATGGTTTGGAGCTGGTTTCATGAACCTCCAAAACTCGATTTCGTTAAATACTTCAGGACTACAATTTTAAGCATTACAGGCGTATTCTACGTATTATTTTCATACACTTACCCCACAAAAATATCGACTTGACCATGTTATATCATATCTCTCTTCGATAGTTTGGAGCTGGTTTCATGAGCCTCCAAAACTCGATTTCGTTAAATACTTCAGGACTACAATTTTAAGCATTACAGGCGTATTCTACGTATTATTTTCATACACTTACCCCACAAAAATATCGACTTGACCATGTTATATCATATCTCTCTTCGATGGTTTGGAGCTGGTTTCATGAGCCTCCAAAACTCGATTTCGTTAAATACTTCAGGACTACAATTTTAAGCATTACAGGCGTATTCTACGTATTATTTTTGTACACTTACCCCACAAAAATATCGACTTGACCATGTTATATCATATCTCTCTTCGATAGTTTGGAGCTGGTTTCATGAACCTCCAAAACTCGATTTCGTTAAATACTTCAGGACTACAATTTTAAGCATTACAGGCGTATTCTACGTATTATTTTCATACACTTACCCCACAAAAATATCGACTTGACCATGTTATATCATATCTCTCTTCGATAGTTTGGAGCTGGTTTCATGAGCCTCCAAAACTCGATTTCGTTAAATACTTCAGGACTACAATTTTAAGCATTACAGGCGTATTCTACGTATTATTTTCATACACTTACCCCACAAAAATATCGACTTGACCATGTTATATCATATCTCTCTTCGATAGTTTGGAGCTGGTTTCATGAGCCTCCAAAACTCGATTTCGTTAAATACTTCAGGACTACAATTTTAAGCATTACAGGCGTATTCTACGTATTATTTTCATACACTTACCCCACAAAAATATCGACTTGACCATGTTATATCATATCTCTGCTTCGATGGTTTGGAGCTGGTTTCATGAACCTCCAAAACTCGATTTCGTTAAATACTTCAGGACTACAATTTTAAGCATTACAGGCGTATTCTACGTATTATTTTCATACACTTACCCCACAAAAATATCGACTTGACCATGTTATATCATATCTCTCTTCGATGGTTTGGAGCTGGTTTCATGAACCTCCAAAACTCGATTTCGTTAAATACTTCAGGACTACAATTTTAAGCATTACAGGCGTATTCTACGTATTATTTTCATACACTTACCCCACAAAAATATCGACTTGACCATGTTATATCATATCTCTCTTCGATAGTTTGGAGCTGGTTTCATGAGCCTCCAAAACTCGATTTCGTTAAATACTTCAGGACTACAATTTTAAGCATTACAGGCGTATTCTACGTATTATTTTCATACACTTACCCCACAAAAATATCGACTTGACCATGTTATATCATATCTCTCTTCGATGGTTTGGAGCTGGTTTCATGAGCCTCCAAAACTCGATTTCGTTAAATACTTCAGGACTACAATTTTAAGCATTACAGGCGTATTCTACGTATTATTTTCATACACTTACCCCACAAAAATATCGACTTGACCATGTTATATCATATCTCTCTTCGATAGTTTGGAGCTGGTTTCATGAGCCTCCAAAACTCGATTTCGTTAAATACTTCAGGACTACAATTTTAAGCATTACAGGCGTATTCTACGTATTATTTTCATACACTTACCCCACAAAAATATCGACTTGACCATGTTATATCATATCTCTCTTCGATGGTTTGGAGCTGGTTTCATGAACCTCCAAAACTCGATTTCGTTAAATACTTCAGGACTACAATTTTAAGCATTACAGGCGTATTCTACGTATTATTTTTGTACACTTACCCCACAAAAATATCGACTTGACCATGTTATATCATATCTCTGCTTCGATGGTTTGGAGCTGGTTTCATGAACCTCCAAAACTCGATTTCGTTAAATACTTCAGGACTACAATTTTAAGCATTACAGGCGTATTCTACGTATTATTTTCATACACTTACCCCACAAAAATATCGACTTGACCATGTTATATCATATCTCTCTTCGATAGTTTGGAGCTGGTTTCATGAGCCTCCAAAACTCGATTTCGTTAAATACTTCAGGACTACAATTTTAAGCATTACAGGCGTATTCTACGTATTATTTTCATACACTTACCCCACAAAAATATCGACTTGACCATGTTATATCATATCTCTCTTCGATGGTTTGGAGCTGGTTTCATGAGCCTCCAAAACTCGATTTCGTTAAATACTTCAGGACTACAATTTTAAGCATTACAGGCGTATTCTACGTATTATTTTTGTACACTTACCCCACAAAAATATCGACTTGACCATGTTATATCATATCTCTCTTCGATGGTTTGGAGCTGGTTTCATGAACCTCCAAAACTCGATTTCGTTAAATACTTCAGGACTACAATTTTAAGCATTACAGGCGTATTCTACGTATTATTTTCATACACTTACCCCACAAAAATATCGACTTGACCATGTTATATCATATCTCTCTTCGATAGTTTGGAGCTGGTTTCATGAGCCTCCAAAACTCGATTTCGTTAAATACTTCAGGACTACAATTTTAAGCATTACAGGCGTATTCTACGTATTATTTTCATACACTTACCCCACAAAAATATCGACTTGACCATGTTATATCATATCTCTCTTCGATAGTTTGGAGCTGGTTTCATGAGCCTCCAAAACTCGATTTCGTTAAATACTTCAGGACTACAATTTTAAGCATTACAGGCGTATTCTACGTATTATTTTCATACACTTACCCCACAAAAATATCGACTTGACCATGTTATATCATATCTCTCTTCGATAGTTTGGAGCTGGTTTCATGAGCCTCCAAAACTCGATTTCGTTAAATACTTCAGGACTACAATTTTAAGCATTACAGGCGTATTCTACGTATTATTTTCATACACTTACCCCACAAAAATATCGACTTGACCATGTTATATCATATCTCTCTTCGATAGTTTGGAGCTGGTTTCATGAGCCTCCAAAACTCGATTTCGTTAAATACTTCAGGACTACAATTTTAAGCATTACAGGCGTATTCTACGTATTATTTTCATACACTTACCCCACAAAAATATCGACTTGACCATGTTATATCATATCTCTCTTCGATAGTTTGGAGCTGGTTTCATGAGCCTCCAAAACTCGATTTCGTTAAATACTTCAGGACTACAATTTTAAGCATTACAGGCGTATTCTACGTATTATTTTCATACACTTACCCCACAAAAATATCGACTTGACCATGTTATATCATATCTCTCTTCGATAGTTTGGAGCTGGTTTCATGAGCCTCCAAAACTCGATTTCGTTAAATACTTCAGGACTACAATTTTAAGCATTACAGGCGTATTCTACGTATTATTTTCATACACTTACCCCACAAAAATATCGACTTGACCATGTTATATCATATCTCTCTTCGATAGTTTGGAGCTGGTTTCATGAGCCTCCAAAACTCGATTTCGTTAAATACTTCAGGACTACAATTTTAAGCATTACAGGCGTATTCTACGTATTATTTTCATACACTTACCCCACAAAAATATCGACTTGACCATGTTATATCATATCTCTCTTCGATAGTTTGGAGCTGGTTTCATGAGCCTCCAAAACTCGATTTCGTTAAATACTTCAGGACTACAATTTTAAGCATTACAGGCGTATTCTACGTATTATTTTCATACACTTACCCCACAAAAATATCGACTTGACCATGTTATATCATATCTCTCTTCGATAGTTTGGAGCTGGTTTCATGAGCCTCCAAAACTCGATTTCGTTAAATACTTCAGGACTACAATTTTAAGCATTACAGGCGTATTCTACGTATTATTTTCATACACTTACCCCACAAAAATATCGACTTGACCATGTTATATCATATCTCTCTTCGATAGTTTGGAGCTGGTTTCATGAGCCTCCAAAACTCGATTTCGTTAAATACTTCAGGACTACAATTTTAAGCATTACAGGCGTATTCTACGTATTATTTTCATACACTTACCCCACAAAAATATCGACTTGACCATGTTATATCATATCTCTCTTCGATAGTTTGGAGCTGGTTTCATGAGCCTCCAAAACTCGATTTCGTTAAATACTTCAGGACTACAATTTTAAGCATTACAGGCGTATTCTACGTATTATTTTCATACACTTACCCCACAAAAATATCGACTTGACCATGTTATATCATATCTCTCTTCGATAGTTTGGAGCTGGTTTCATGAGCCTCCAAAACTCGATTTCGTTAAATACTTCAGGACTACAATTTTAAGCATTACAGGCGTATTCTACGTATTATTTTCATACACTTACCCCACAAAAATATCGACTTGACCATGTTATATCATATCTCTCTTCGATAGTTTGGAGCTGGTTTCATGAGCCTCCAAAACTCGATTTCGTTAAATACTTCAGGACTACAATTTTAAGCATTACAGACGTATTCTACGTATTATTTTCATACACTTACCCCACAAAAATATCGACTTGACCATGTTATATCATATCTCTCTTCGATAGTTTGGAGCTGGTTTCATGAGCCTCCAAAACTCGATTTCGTTAAATACTTCAGGACTACAATTTTAAGCATTACAGGCGTATTCTACGTATTATTTTCATACACTTACCCCACAAAAATATCGACTTGACCATGTTATATCATATCTCTCTTCGATAGTTTGGAGCTGGTTTCATGAGCCTCCAAAACTCGATTTCGTTAAATACTTCAGGACTACAATTTTAAGCATTACAGGCGTATTCTACGTATTATTTTCATACACTTACCCCACAAAAATATCGACTTGACCATGTTATATCATATCTCTCTTCGATAGTTTGGAGCTGGTTTCATGAGCCTCCAAA
The DNA here is from genome assembly GCA_945643635.1 of Allodiplogaster sudhausi. Classification (NCBI taxonomy): domain Eukaryota; kingdom Metazoa; phylum Nematoda; class Chromadorea; order Rhabditida; family Diplogasteridae; genus Allodiplogaster; species Allodiplogaster sudhausi. The sequence continues at coordinate 1,511,793 of CALZFC010000035.1, read as the reverse complement.
ACTCGATTTCGTTAAATACTTCAGGACTACAATTTTAAGCATTACAGGCGTATTCTACGTATTATTTTCATACACTTACCCCACAAAAATATCGACTTGACCATGTTATATCATATCTCTCTTCGATAGTTTGGAGCTGGTTTCATGAGCCTCCAAAACTCGATTTCGTTAAATACTTCAGGACTACAATTTTAAGCATTACAGGCGTATTCTACGTATTATTTTCATACACTTACCCCACAAAAATATCGACTTGACCATGTTATATCATATCTCTCTTCGATAGTTTGGAGCTGGTTTCATGAGCCTCCAAAACTCGATTTCGTTAAATACTTCAGGACTACAATTTTAAGCATTACAGGCGTATTCTACGTATTATTTTCATACACTTACCCCACAAAAATATCGACTTGACCATGTTATATCATATCTCTCTTCGATAGTTTGGAGCTGGTTTCATGAGCCTCCAAAACTCGATTTCGTTAAATACTTCAGGACTACAATTTTAAGCATTACAGGCGTATTCTACGTATTATTTTCATACACTTACCCCACAAAAATATCGACTTGACCATGTTATATCATATCTCTCTTCGATAGTTTGGAGCTGGTTTCATGAGCCTCCAAAACTCGATTTCGTTAAATACTTCAGGACTACAATTTTAAGCATTACAGGCGTATTCTACGTATTATTTTCATACACTTACCCCACAAAAATATCGACTTGACCATGTTATATCATATCTCTCTTCGATAGTTTGGAGCTGGTTTCATGAGCCTCCAAAACTCGATTTCGTTAAATACTTCAGGACTACAATTTTAAGCATTACAGACGTATTCTACGTATTATTTTCATACACTTACCCCACAAAAATATCGACTTGACCATGTTATATCATATCTCTCTTCGATAGTTTGGAGCTGGTTTCATGAGCCTCCAAAACTCGATTTCGTTAAATACTTCAGGACTACAATTTTAAGCATTACAGACGTATTCTACGTATTATTTTCATACACTTACCCCACAAAAATATCGACTTGACCATGTTATATCATATCTCTCTTCGATAGTTTGGAGCTGGTTTCATGAGCCTCCAAAACTCGATTTCGTTAAATACTTCAGGACTACAATTTTAAGCATTACAGACGTATTCTACGTATTATTTTCATACACTTACCCCACAAAAATATCGACTTGACCATGTTATATCATATCTCTCTTCGATAGTTTGGAGCTGGTTTCATGAGCCTCCAAAACTCGATTTCGTTAAATACTTCAGGACTACAATTTTAAGCATTACAGACGTATTCTACGTATTATTTTCATACACTTACCCCACAAAAATATCGACTTGACCATGTTATATCATATCTCTCTTCGATAGTTTGGAGCTGGTTTCATGAGCCTCCAAAACTCGATTTCGTTAAATACTTCAGGACTACAATTTTAAGCATTACAGACGTATTCTACGTATTATTTTCATACACTTACCCCACAAAAATATCGACTTGACCATGTTATATCATATCTCTCTTCGATAGTTTGGAGCTGGTTTCATGAGCCTCCAAAACTCGATTTCGTTAAATACTTCAGGACTACAATTTTAAGCATTACAGACGTATTCTACGTATTATTTTCATACACTTACCCCACAAAAATATCGACTTGACCATGTTATATCATATCTCTCTTCGATAGTTTGGAGCTGGTTTCATGAGCCTCCAAAACTCGATTTCGTTAAATACTTCAGGACTACAATTTTAAGCATTACAGACGTATTCTACGTATTATTTTCATACACTTACCCCACAAAAATATCGACTTGACCATGTTATATCATATCTCTCTTCGATAGTTTGGAGCTGGTTTCATGAGCCTCCAAAACTCGATTTCGTTAAATACTTCAGGACTACAATTTTAAGCATTACAGACGTATTCTACGTATTATTTTCATACACTTACCCCACAAAAATATCGACTTGACCATGTTATATCATATCTCTCTTCGATAGTTTGGAGCTGGTTTCATGAGCCTCCAAAACTCGATTTCGTTAAATACTTCAGGACTACAATTTTAAGCATTACAGACGTATTCTACGTATTATTTTCATACACTTACCCCACAAAAATATCGACTTGACCATGTTATATCATATCTCTCTTCGATAGTTTGGAGCTGGTTTCATGAGCCTCCAAAACTCGATTTCGTTAAATACTTCAGGACTACAATTTTAAGCATTACAGACGTATTCTACGTATTATTTTCATACACTTACCCCACAAAAATATCGACTTGACCATGTTATATCATATCTCTCTTCGATAGTTTGGAGCTGGTTTCATGAGCCTCCAAAACTCGATTTCGTTAAATACTTCAGGACTACAATTTTAAGCATTACAGACGTATTCTACGTATTATTTTCATACACTTACCCCACAAAAATATCGACTTGACCATGTTATATCATATCTCTCTTCGATAGTTTGGAGCTGGTTTCATGAGCCTCCAAAACTCGATTTCGTTAAATACTTCAGGACTACAATTTTAAGCATTACAGACGTATTCTACGTATTATTTTCATACACTTACCCCACAAAAATATCGACTTGACCATGTTATATCATATCTCTCTTCGATAGTTTGGAGCTGGTTTCATGAGCCTCCAAAACTCGATTTCGTTAAATACTTCAGGACTACAATTTTAAGCATTACAGACGTATTCTACGTATTATTTTCATACACTTACCCCACAAAAATATCGACTTGACCATGTTATATCATATCTCTCTTCGATAGTTTGGAGCTGGTTTCATGAGCCTCCAAAACTCGATTTCGTTAAATACTTCAGGACTACAATTTTAAGCATTACAGACGTATTCTACGTATTATTTTCATACACTTACCCCACAAAAATATCGACTTGACCATGTTATATCATATCTCTCTTCGATAGTTTGGAGCTGGTTTCATGAGCCTCCAAAACTCGATTTCGTTAAATACTTCAGGACTACAATTTTAAGCATTACAGACGTATTCTACGTATTATTTTCATACACTTACCCCACAAAAATATCGACTTGACCATGTTATATCATATCTCTCTTCGATAGTTTGGAGCTGGTTTCATGAGCCTCCAAAACTCGATTTCGTTAAATACTTCAGGACTACAATTTTAAGCATTACAGACGTATTCTACGTATTATTTTCATACACTTACCCCACAAAAATATCGACTTGACCATGTTATATCATATCTCTCTTCGATAGTTTGGAGCTGGTTTCATGAGCCTCCAAAACTCGATTTCGTTAAATACTTCAGGACTACAATTTTAAGCATTACAGACGTATTCTACGTATTATTTTCATACACTTACCCCACAAAAATATCGACTTGACCATGTTATATCATATCTCTCTTCGATAGTTTGGAGCTGGTTTCATGAGCCTCCAAAACTCGATTTCGTTAAATACTTCAGGACTACAATTTTAAGCATTACAGACGTATTCTACGTATTATTTTCATACACTTACCCCACAAAAATATCGACTTGACCATGTTATATCATATCTCTCTTCGATAGTTTGGAGCTGGTTTCATGAGCCTCCAAAACTCGATTTCGTTAAATACTTCAGGACTACAATTTTAAGCATTACAGACGTATTCTACGTATTATTTTCATACACTTACCCCACAAAAATATCGACTTGACCATGTTATATCATATCTCTCTTCGATAGTTTGGAGCTGGTTTCATGAGCCTCCAAAACTCGATTTCGTTAAATACTTCAGGACTACAATTTTAAGCATTACAGACGTATTCTACGTATTATTTTCATACACTTACCCCACAAAAATATCGACTTGACCATGTTATATCATATCTCTCTTCGATAGTTTGGAGCTGGTTTCATGAGCCTCCAAAACTCGATTTCGTTAAATACTTCAGGACTACAATTTTAAGCATTACAGACGTATTCTACGTATTATTTTCATACACTTACCCCACAAAAATATCGACTTGACCATGTTATATCATATCTCTCTTCGATAGTTTGGAGCTGGTTTCATGAGCCTCCAAAACTCGATTTCGTTAAATACTTCAGGACTACAATTTTAAGCATTACAGACGTATTCTACGTATTATTTTCATACACTTACCCCACAAAAATATCGACTTGACCATGTTATATCATATCTCTCTTCGATAGTTTGGAGCTGGTTTCATGAGCCTCCAAAACTCGATTTCGTTAAATACTTCAGGACTACAATTTTAAGCATTACAGACGTATTCTACGTATTATTTTCATACACTTACCCCACAAAAATATCGACTTGACCATGTTATATCATATCTCTCTTCGATAGTTTGGAGCTGGTTTCATGAGCCTCCAAAACTCGATTTCGTTAAATACTTCAGGACTACAATTTTAAGCATTACAGACGTATTCTACGTATTATTTTCATACACTTACCCCACAAAAATATCGACTTGACCATGTTATATCATATCTCTCTTCGATAGTTTGGAGCTGGTTTCATGAGCCTCCAAAACTCGATTTCGTTAAATACTTCAGGACTACAATTTTAAGCATTACAGACGTATTCTACGTATTATTTTCATACACTTACCCCACAAAAATATCGACTTGACCATGTTATATCATATCTCTCTTCGATAGTTTGGAGCTGGTTTCATGAGCCTCCAAAACTCGATTTCGTTAAATACTTCAGGACTACAATTTTAAGCATTACAGACGTATTCTACGTATTATTTTCATACACTTACCCCACAAAAATATCGACTTGACCATGTTATATCATATCTCTCTTCGATAGTTTGGAGCTGGTTTCATGAGCCTCCAAAACTCGATTTCGTTAAATACTTCAGGACTACAATTTTAAGCATTACAGACGTATTCTACGTATTATTTTCATACACTTACCCCACAAAAATATCGACTTGACCATGTTATATCATATCTCTCTTCGATAGTTTGGAGCTGGTTTCATGAGCCTCCAAAACTCGATTTCGTTAAATACTTCAGGACTACAATTTTAAGCATTACAGACGTATTCTACGTATTATTTTCATACACTTACCCCACAAAAATATCGACTTGACCATGTTATATCATATCTCTCTTCGATAGTTTGGAGCTGGTTTCATGAGCCTCCAAAACTCGATTTCGTTAAATACTTCAGGACTACAATTTTAAGCATTACAGACGTATTCTACGTATTATTTTCATACACTTACCCCACAAAAATATCGACTTGACCATGTTATATCATATCTCTCTTCGATAGTTTGGAGCTGGTTTCATGAGCCTCCAAAACTCGATTTCGTTAAATACTTCAGGACTACAATTTTAAGCATTACAGACGTATTCTACGTATTATTTTCATACACTTACCCCACAAAAATATCGACTTGACCATGTTATATCATATCTCTCTTCGATAGTTTGGAGCTGGTTTCATGAGCCTCCAAAACTCGATTTCGTTAAATACTTCAGGACTACAATTTTAAGCATTACAGACGTATTCTACGTATTATTTTCATACACTTACCCCACAAAAATATCGACTTGACCATGTTATATCATATCTCTCTTCGATAGTTTGGAGCTGGTTTCATGAGCCTCCAAAACTCGATTTCGTTAAATACTTCAGGACTACAATTTTAAGCATTACAGACGTATTCTACGTATTATTTTCATACACTTACCCCACAAAAATATCGACTTGACCATGTTATATCATATCTCTCTTCGATAGTTTGGAGCTGGTTTCATGAGCCTCCAAAACTCGATTTCGTTAAATACTTCAGGACTACAATTTTAAGCATTACAGACGTATTCTACGTATTATTTTCATACACTTACCCCACAAAAATATCGACTTGACCATGTTATATCATATCTCTCTTCGATAGTTTGGAGCTGGTTTCATGAGCCTCCAAAACTCGATTTCGTTAAATACTTCAGGACTACAATTTTAAGCATTACAGACGTATTCTACGTATTATTTTCATACACTTACCCCACAAAAATATCGACTTGACCATGTTATATCATATCTCTCTTCGATAGTTTGGAGCTGGTTTCATGAGCCTCCAAAACTCGATTTCGTTAAATACTTCAGGACTACAATTTTAAGCATTACAGACGTATTCTACGTATTATTTTCATACACTTACCCCACAAAAATATCGACTTGACCATGTTATATCATATCTCTCTTCGATAGTTTGGAGCTGGTTTCATGAGCCTCCAAAACTCGATTTCGTTAAATACTTCAGGACTACAATTTTAAGCATTACAGACGTATTCTACGTATTATTTTCATACACTTACCCCACAAAAATATCGACTTGACCATGTTATATCATATCTCTCTTCGATAGTTTGGAGCTGGTTTCATGAGCCTCCAAAACTCGATTTCGTTAAATACTTCAGGACTACAATTTTAAGCATTACAGACGTATTCTACGTATTATTTTCATACACTTACCCCACAAAAATATCGACTTGACCATGTTATATCATATCTCTCTTCGATAGTTTGGAGCTGGTTTCATGAGCCTCCAAAACTCGATTTCGTTAAATACTTCAGGACTACAATTTTAAGCATTACAGACGTATTCTACGTATTATTTTCATACACTTACCCCACAAAAATATCGACTTGACCATGTTATATCATATCTCTCTTCGATAGTTTGGAGCTGGTTTCATGAGCCTCCAAAACTCGATTTCGTTAAATACTTCAGGACTACAATTTTAAGCATTACAGACGTATTCTACGTATTATTTTCATACACTTACCCCACAAAAATATCGACTTGACCATGTTATATCATATCTCTCTTCGATAGTTTGGAGCTGGTTTCATGAGCCTCCAAAACTCGATTTCGTTAAATACTTCAGGACTACAATTTTAAGCATTACAGACGTATTCTACGTATTATTTTCATACACTTACCCCACAAAAATATCGACTTGACCATGTTATATCATATCTCTCTTCGATAGTTTGGAGCTGGTTTCATGAGCCTCCAAAACTCGATTTCGTTAAATACTTCAGGACTACAATTTTAAGCATTACAGACGTATTCTACGTATTATTTTCATACACTTACCCCACAAAAATATCGACTTGACCATGTTATATCATATCTCTCTTCGATAGTTTGGAGCTGGTTTCATGAGCCTCCAAAACTCGATTTCGTTAAATACTTCAGGACTACAATTTTAAGCATTACAGACGTATTCTACGTATTATTTTCATACACTTACCCCACAAAAATATCGACTTGACCATGTTATATCATATCTCTCTTCGATAGTTTGGAGCTGGTTTCATGAGCCTCCAAAACTCGATTTCGTTAAATACTTCAGGACTACAATTTTAAGCATTACAGACGTATTCTACGTATTATTTTCATACACTTACCCCACAAAAATATCGACTTGACCATGTTATATCATATCTCTCTTCGATAGTTTGGAGCTGGTTTCATGAGCCTCCAAAACTCGATTTCGTTAAATACTTCAGGACTACAATTTTAAGCATTACAGACGTATTCTACGTATTATTTTCATACACTTACCCCACAAAAATATCGACTTGACCATGTTATATCATATCTCTCTTCGATAGTTTGGAGCTGGTTTCATGAGCCTCCAAAACTCGATTTCGTTAAATACTTCAGGACTACAATTTTAAGCATTACAGACGTATTCTACGTATTATTTTCATACACTTACCCCACAAAAATATCGACTTGACCATGTTATATCATATCTCTCTTCGATAGTTTGGAGCTGGTTTCATGAGCCTCCAAAACTCGATTTCGTTAAATACTTCAGGACTACAATTTTAAGCATTACAGACGTATTCTACGTATTATTTTCATACACTTACCCCACAAAAATATCGACTTGACCATGTTATATCATATCTCTCTTCGATAGTTTGGAGCTGGTTTCATGAGCCTCCAAAACTCGATTTCGTTAAATACTTCAGGACTACAATTTTAAGCATTACAGACGTATTCTACGTATTATTTTCATACACTTACCCCACAAAAATATCGACTTGACCATGTTATATCATATCTCTCTTCGATAGTTTGGAGCTGGTTTCATGAGCCTCCAAAACTCGATTTCGTTAAATACTTCAGGACTACAATTTTAAGCATTACAGACGTATTCTACGTATTATTTTCATACACTTACCCCACAAAAATATCGACTTGACCATGTTATATCATATCTCTCTTCGATAGTTTGGAGCTGGTTTCATGAGCCTCCAAAACTCGATTTCGTTAAATACTTCAGGACTACAATTTTAAGCATTACAGACGTATTCTACGTATTATTTTCATACACTTACCCCACAAAAATATCGACTTGACCATGTTATATCATATCTCTCTTCGATAGTTTGGAGCTGGTTTCATGAGCCTCCAAAACTCGATTTCGTTAAATACTTCAGGACTACAATTTTAAGCATTACAGACGTATTCTACGTATTATTTTCATACACTTACCCCACAAAAATATCGACTTGACCATGTTATATCATATCTCTCTTCGATAGTTTGGAGCTGGTTTCATGAGCCTCCAAAACTCGATTTCGTTAAATACTTCAGGACTACAATTTTAAGCATTACAGACGTATTCTACGTATTATTTTCATACACTTACCCCACAAAAATATCGACTTGACCATGTTATATCATATCTCTCTTCGATAGTTTGGAGCTGGTTTCATGAGCCTCCAAAACTCGATTTCGTTAAATACTTCAGGACTACAATTTTAAGCATTACAGACGTATTCTACGTATTATTTTCATACACTTACCCCACAAAAATATCGACTTGACCATGTTATATCATATCTCTCTTCGATAGTTTGGAGCTGGTTTCATGAGCCTCCAAAACTCGATTTCGTTAAATACTTCAGGACTACAATTTTAAGCATTACAGACGTATTCTACGTATTATTTTCATACACTTACCCCACAAAAATATCGACTTGACCATGTTATATCATATCTCTCTTCGATAGTTTGGAGCTGGTTTCATGAGCCTCCAAAACTCGATTTCGTTAAATACTTCAGGACTACAATTTTAAGCATTACAGACGTATTCTACGTATTATTTTCATACACTTACCCCACAAAAATATCGACTTGACCATGTTATATCATATCTCTCTTCGATAGTTTGGAGCTGGTTTCATGAGCCTCCAAAACTCGATTTCGTTAAATACTTCAGGACTACAATTTTAAGCATTACAGACGTATTCTACGTATTATTTTCATACACTTACCCCACAAAAATATCGACTTGACCATGTTATATCATATCTCTCTTCGATAGTTTGGAGCTGGTTTCATGAGCCTCCAAAACTCGATTTCGTTAAATACTTCAGGACTACAATTTTAAGCATTACAGACGTATTCTACGTATTATTTTCATACACTTACCCCACAAAAATATCGACTTGACCATGTTATATCATATCTCTCTTCGATAGTTTGGAGCTGGTTTCATGAGCCTCCAAAACTCGATTTCGTTAAATACTTCAGGACTACAATTTTAAGCATTACAGACGTATTCTACGTATTATTTTCATACACTTACCCCACAAAAATATCGACTTGACCATGTTATATCATATCTCTCTTCGATAGTTTGGAGCTGGTTTCATGAGCCTCCAAAACTCGATTTCGTTAAATACTTCAGGACTACAATTTTAAGCATTACAGACGTATTCTACGTATTATTTTCATACACTTACCCCACAAAAATATCGACTTGACCATGTTATATCATATCTCTCTTCGATAGTTTGGAGCTGGTTTCATGAGCCTCCAAAACTCGATTTCGTTAAATACTTCAGGACTACAATTTTAAGCATTACAGACGTATTCTACGTATTATTTTCATACACTTACCCCACAAAAATATCGACTTGACCATGTTATATCATATCTCTCTTCGATAGTTTGGAGCTGGTTTCATGAGCCTCCAAAACTCGATTTCGTTAAATACTTCAGGACTACAATTTTAAGCATTACAGACGTATTCTACGTATTATTTTCATACACTTACCCCACAAAAATATCGACTTGACCATGTTATATCATATCTCTCTTCGATAGTTTGGAGCTGGTTTCATGAGCCTCCAAAACTCGATTTCGTTAAATACTTCAGGACTACAATTTTAAGCATTACAGACGTATTCTACGTATTATTTTCATACACTTACCCCACAAAAATATCGACTTGACCATGTTATATCATATCTCTCTTCGATAGTTTGGAGCTGGTTTCATGAGCCTCCAAAACTCGATTTCGTTAAATACTTCAGGACTACAATTTTAAGCATTACAGACGTATTCTACGTATTATTTTCATACACTTACCCCACAAAAATATCGACTTGACCATGTTATATCATATCTCTCTTCGATAGTTTGGAGCTGGTTTCATGAGCCTCCAAAACTCGATTTCGTTAAATACTTCAGGACTACAATTTTAAGCATTACAGACGTATTCTACGTATTATTTTCATACACTTACCCCACAAAAATATCGACTTGACCATGTTATATCATATCTCTCTTCGATAGTTTGGAGCTGGTTTCATGAGCCTCCAAAACTCGATTTCGTTAAATACTTCAGGACTACAATTTTAAGCATTACAGACGTATTCTACGTATTATTTTCATACACTTACCCCACAAAAATATCGACTTGACCATGTTATATCATATCTCTCTTCGATAGTTTGGAGCTGGTTTCATGAGCCTCCAAAACTCGATTTCGTTAAATACTTCAGGACTACAATTTTAAGCATTACAGACGTATTCTACGTATTATTTTCATACACTTACCCCACAAAAATATCGACTTGACCATGTTATATCATATCTCTCTTCGATAGTTTGGAGCTGGTTTCATGAGCCTCCAAAACTCGATTTCGTTAAATACTTCAGGACTACAATTTTAAGCATTACAGACGTATTCTACGTATTATTTTCATACACTTACCCCACAAAAATATCGACTTGACCATGTTATATCATATCTCTCTTCGATAGTTTGGAGCTGGTTTCATGAGCCTCCAAAACTCGATTTCGTTAAATACTTCAGGACTACAATTTTAAGCATTACAGACGTATTCTACGTATTATTTTCATACACTTACCCCACAAAAATATCGACTTGACCATGTTATATCATATCTCTCTTCGATAGTTTGGAGCTGGTTTCATGAGCCTCCAAAACTCGATTTCGTTAAATACTTCAGGACTACAATTTTAAGCATTACAGACGTATTCTACGTATTATTTTCATACACTTACCCCACAAAAATATCGACTTGACCATGTTATATCATATCTCTCTTCGATAGTTTGGAGCTGGTTTCATGAGCCTCCAAAACTCGATTTCGTTAAATACTTCAGGACTACAATTTTAAGCATTACAGACGTATTCTACGTATTATTTTCATACACTTACCCCACAAAAATATCGACTTGACCATGTTATATCATATCTCTCTTCGATAGTTTGGAGCTGGTTTCATGAGCCTCCAAAACTCGATTTCGTTAAATACTTCAGGACTACAATTTTAAGCATTACAGACGTATTCTACGTATTATTTTCATACACTTACCCCACAAAAATATCGACTTGACCATGTTATATCATATCTCTCTTCGATAGTTTGGAGCTGGTTTCATGAGCCTCCAAAACTCGATTTCGTTAAATACTTCAGGACTACAATTTTAAGCATTACAGACGTATTCTACGTATTATTTTCATACACTTACCCCACAAAAATATCGACTTGACCATGTTATATCATATCTCTCTTCGATAGTTTGGAGCTGGTTTCATGAGCCTCCAAAACTCGATTTCGTTAAATACTTCAGGACTACAATTTTAAGCATTACAGACGTATTCTACGTATTATTTTCATACACTTACCCCACAAAAATATCGACTTGACCATGTTATATCATATCTCTCTTCGATAGTTTGGAGCTGGTTTCATGAGCCTCCAAAACTCGATTTCGTTAAATACTTCAGGACTACAATTTTAAGCATTACAGACGTATTCTACGTATTATTTTCATACACTTACCCCACAAAAATATCGACTTGACCATGTTATATCATATCTCTCTTCGATAGTTTGGAGCTGGTTTCATGAGCCTCCAAAACTCGATTTCGTTAAATACTTCAGGACTACAATTTTAAGCATTACAGACGTATTCTACGTATTATTTTCATACACTTACCCCACAAAAATATCGACTTGACCATGTTATATCATATCTCTCTTCGATAGTTTGGAGCTGGTTTCATGAGCCTCCAAAACTCGATTTCGTTAAATACTTCAGGACTACAATTTTAAGCATTACAGACGTATTCTACGTATTATTTTCATACACTTACCCCACAAAAATATCGACTTGACCATGTTATATCATATCTCTCTTCGATAGTTTGGAGCTGGTTTCATGAGCCTCCAAAACTCGATTTCGTTAAATACTTCAGGACTACAATTTTAAGCATTACAGACGTATTCTACGTATTATTTTCATACACTTACCCCACAAAAATATCGACTTGACCATGTTATATCATATCTCTCTTCGATAGTTTGGAGCTGGTTTCATGAGCCTCCAAAACTCGATTTCGTTAAATACTTCAGGACTACAATTTTAAGCATTACAGACGTATTCTACGTATTATTTTCATACACTTACCCCACAAAAATATCGACTTGACCATGTTATATCATATCTCTCTTCGATAGTTTGGAGCTGGTTTCATGAGCCTCCAAAACTCGATTTCGTTAAATACTTCAGGACTACAATTTTAAGCATTACAGACGTATTCTACGTATTATTTTCATACACTTACCCCACAAAAATATCGACTTGACCATGTTATATCATATCTCTCTTCGATAGTTTGGAGCTGGTTTCATGAGCCTCCAAAACTCGATTTCGTTAAATACTTCAGGACTACAATTTTAAGCATTACAGACGTATTCTACGTATTATTTTCATACACTTACCCCACAAAAATATCGACTTGACCATGTTATATCATATCTCTCTTCGATAGTTTGGAGCTGGTTTCATGAGCCTCCAAAACTCGATTTCGTTAAATACTTCAGGACTACAATTTTAAGCATTACAGACGTATTCTACGTATTATTTTCATACACTTACCCCACAAAAATATCGACTTGACCATGTTATATCATATCTCTCTTCGATAGTTTGGAGCTGGTTTCATGAGCCTCCAAAACTCGATTTCGTTAAATACTTCAGGACTACAATTTTAAGCATTACAGACGTATTCTACGTATTATTTTCATACACTTACCCCACAAAAATATCGACTTGACCATGTTATATCATATCTCTCTTCGATAGTTTGGAGCTGGTTTCATGAGCCTCCAAAACTCGATTTCGTTAAATACTTCAGGACTACAATTTTAAGCATTACAGACGTATTCTACGTATTATTTTCATACACTTACCCCACAAAAATATCGACTTGACCATGTTATATCATATCTCTCTTCGATAGTTTGGAGCTGGTTTCATGAGCCTCCAAAACTCGATTTCGTTAAATACTTCAGGACTACAATTTTAAGCATTACAGACGTATTCTACGTATTATTTTCATACACTTACCCCACAAAAATATCGACTTGACCATGTTATATCATATCTCTCTTCGATAGTTTGGAGCTGGTTTCATGAGCCTCCAAAACTCGATTTCGTTAAATACTTCAGGACTACAATTTTAAGCATTACAGACGTATTCTACGTATTATTTTCATACACTTACCCCACAAAAATATCGACTTGACCATGTTATATCATATCTCTCTTCGATAGTTTGGAGCTGGTTTCATGAGCCTCCAAAACTCGATTTCGTTAAATACTTCAGGACTACAATTTTAAGCATTACAGACGTATTCTACGTATTATTTTCATACACTTACCCCACAAAAATATCGACTTGACCATGTTATATCATATCTCTCTTCGATAGTTTGGAGCTGGTTTCATGAGCCTCCAAAACTCGATTTCGTTAAATACTTCAGGACTACAATTTTAAGCATTACAGACGTATTCTACGTATTATTTTCATACACTTACCCCACAAAAATATCGACTTGACCATGTTATATCATATCTCTCTTCGATAGTTTGGAGCTGGTTTCATGAGCCTCCAAAACTCGATTTCGTTAAATACTTCAGGACTACAATTTTAAGCATTACAGACGTATTCTACGTATTATTTTCATACACTTACCCCACAAAAATATCGACTTGACCATGTTATATCATATCTCTCTTCGATAGTTTGGAGCTGGTTTCATGAGCCTCCAAAACTCGATTTCGTTAAATACTTCAGGACTACAATTTTAAGCATTACAGACGTATTCTACGTATTATTTTCATACACTTACCCCACAAAAATATCGACTTGACCATGTTATATCATATCTCTCTTCGATAGTTTGGAGCTGGTTTCATGAGCCTCCAAAACTCGATTTCGTTAAATACTTCAGGACTACAATTTTAAGCATTACAGACGTATTCTACGTATTATTTTCATACACTTACCCCACAAAAATATCGACTTGACCATGTTATATCATATCTCTCTTCGATAGTTTGGAGCTGGTTTCATGAGCCTCCAAAACTCGATTTCGTTAAATACTTCAGGACTACAATTTTAAGCATTACAGACGTATTCTACGTATTATTTTCATACACTTACCCCACAAAAATATCGACTTGACCATGTTATATCATATCTCTCTTCGATAGTTTGGAGCTGGTTTCATGAGCCTCCAAAACTCGATTTCGTTAAATACTTCAGGACTACAATTTTAAGCATTACAGACGTATTCTACGTATTATTTTCATACACTTACCCCACAAAAATATCGACTTGACCATGTTTATCATATCTCTCTTCGATAGTTTGGAGCTGGTTTCATGAGCCTCCAAAACTCGATTTCGTTAAATACTTCAGGACTACAATTTTAAGCATTACAGACGTATTCTACGTATTATTTTCATACACTTACCCCACAAAAATATCGACTTGACCATGTTATATCATATCTCTCTTCGATAGTTTGGAGCTGGTTTCATGAGCCTCCAAAACTCGATTTCGTTAAATACTTCAGGACTACAATTTTAAGCATTACAGACGTATTCTACGTATTATTTTCATACACTTACCCCACAAAAATATCGACTTGACCATGTTATATCATATCTCTCTTCGATAGTTTGGAGCTGGTTTCATGAGCCTCCAAAACTCGATTTCGTTAAATACTTCAGGACTACAATTTTAAGCATTACAGACGTATTCTACGTATTATTTTCATACACTTACCCCACAAAAATATCGACTTGACCATGTTATATCATATCTCTCTTCGATAGTTTGGAGCTGGTTTCATGAGCCTCCAAAACTCGATTTCGTTAAATACTTCAGGACTACAATTTTAAGCATTACAGACGTATTCTACGTATTATTTTCATACACTTACCCCACAAAAATATCGACTTGACCATGTTATATCATATCTCTCTTCGATAGTTTGGAGCTGGTTTCATGAGCCTCCAAAACTCGATTTCGTTAAATACTTCAGGACTACAATTTTAAGCATTACAGACGTATTCTACGTATTATTTTCATACACTTACCCCACAAAAATATCGACTTGACCATGTTATATCATATCTCTCTTCGATAGTTTGGAGCTGGTTTCATGAGCCTCCAAAACTCGATTTCGTTAAATACTTCAGGACTACAATTTTAAGCATTACAGACGTATTCTACGTATTATTTTCATACACTTACCCCACAAAAATATCGACTTGACCATGTTATATCATATCTCTCTTCGATAGTTTGGAGCTGGTTTCATGAGCCTCCAAAACTCGATTTCGTTAAATACTTCAGGACTACAATTTTAAGCATTACAGACGTATTCTACGTATTATTTTCATACACTTACCCCACAAAAATATCGACTTGACCATGTTATATCATATCTCTCTTCGATAGTTTGGAGCTGGTTTCATGAGCCTCCAAAACTCGATTTCGTTAAATACTTCAGGACTACAATTTTAAGCATTACAGACGTATTCTACGTATTATTTTCATACACTTACCCCACAAAAATATCGACTTGACCATGTTATATCATATCTCTCTTCGATAGTTTGGAGCTGGTTTCATGAGCCTCCAAAACTCGATTTCGTTAAATACTTCAGGACTACAATTTTAAGCATTACAGACGTATTCTACGTATTATTTTCATACACTTACCCCACAAAAATATCGACTTGACCATGTTATATCATATCTCTCTTCGATAGTTTGGAGCTGGTTTCATGAGCCTCCAAAACTCGATTTCGTTAAATACTTCAGGACTACAATTTTAAGCATTACAGACGTATTCTACGTATTATTTTCATACACTTACCCCACAAAAATATCGACTTGACCATGTTATATCATATCTCTCTTCGATAGTTTGGAGCTGGTTTCATGAGCCTCCAAAACTCGATTTCGTTAAATACTTCAGGACTACAATTTTAAGCATTACAGACGTATTCTACGTATTATTTTCATACACTTACCCCACAAAAATATCGACTTGACCATGTTATATCATATCTCTCTTCGATAGTTTGGAGCTGGTTTCATGAGCCTCCAAAACTCGATTTCGTTAAATACTTCAGGACTACAATTTTAAGCATTACAGACGTATTCTACGTATTATTTTCATACACTTACCCCACAAAAATATCGACTTGACCATGTTATATCATATCTCTCTTCGATAGTTTGGAGCTGGTTTCATGAGCCTCCAAAACTCGATTTCGTTAAATACTTCAGGACTACAATTTTAAGCATTACAGACGTATTCTACGTATTATTTTCATACACTTACCCCACAAAAATATCGACTTGACCATGTTATATCATATCTCTCTTCGATAGTTTGGAGCTGGTTTCATGAGCCTCCAAAACTCGATTTCGTTAAATACTTCAGGACTACAATTTTAAGCATTACAGACGTATTCTACGTATTATTTTCATACACTTACCCCACAAAAATATCGACTTGACCATGTTATATCATATCTCTCTTCGATAGTTTGGAGCTGGTTTCATGAGCCTCCAAAACTCGATTTCGTTAAATACTTCAGGACTACAATTTTAAGCATTACAGACGTATTCTACGTATTATTTTCATACACTTACCCCACAAAAATATCGACTTGACCATGTTATATCATATCTCTCTTCGATAGTTTGGAGCTGGTTTCATGAGCCTCCAAAACTCGATTTCGTTAAATACTTCAGGACTACAATTTTAAGCATTACAGACGTATTCTACGTATTATTTTCATACACTTACCCCACAAAAATATCGACTTGACCATGTTATATCATATCTCTCTTCGATAGTTTGGAGCTGGTTTCATGAGCCTCCAAAACTCGATTTCGTTAAATACTTCAGGACTACAATTTTAAGCATTACAGACGTATTCTACGTATTATTTTCATACACTTACCCCACAAAAATATCGACTTGACCATGTTATATCATATCTCTCTTCGATAGTTTGGAGCTGGTTTCATGAGCCTCCAAAACTCGATTTCGTTAAATACTTCAGGACTACAATTTTAAGCATTACAGACGTATTCTACGTATTATTTTCATACACTTACCCCACAAAAATATCGACTTGACCATGTTATATCATATCTCTCTTCGATAGTTTGGAGCTGGTTTCATGAGCCTCCAAAACTCGATTTCGTTAAATACTTCAGGACTACAATTTTAAGCATTACAGACGTATTCTACGTATTATTTTCATACACTTACCCCACAAAAATATCGACTTGACCATGTTATATCATATCTCTCTTCGATAGTTTGGAGCTGGTTTCATGTGCCTCCAAAACTCGATTTCGTTAAATACTTCAGGACTACAATTTTAAGCATTACAGACGTATTCTACGTATTATTTTCATACACTTACCCCACAAAAATATCGACTTGACCATGTTATATCATATCTCTCTTCGATAGTTTGGAGCTGGTTTCATGAGCCTCCAAAACTCGATTTCGTTAAATACTTCAGGACTACAATTTTAAGCATTACAGACGTATTCTACGTATTATTTTCATACACTTACCCCACAAAAATATCGACTTGACCATGTTATATCATATCTCTCTTCGATAGTTTGGAGCTGGTTTCATGAGCCTCCAAAACTCGATTTCGTTAAATACTTCAGGACTACAATTTTAAGCATTACAGACGTATTCTACGTATTATTTTCATACACTTACCCCACAAAAATATCGACTTGACCATGTTATATCATATCTCTCTTCGATAGTTTGGAGCTGGTTTCATGAGCCTCCAAAACTCGATTTCGTTAAATACTTCAGGACTACAATTTTAAGCATTACAGACGTATTCTACGTATTATTTTCATACACTTACCCCACAAAAATATCGACTTGACCATGTTATATCATATCTCTCTTCGATAGTTTGGAGCTGGTTTCATGAGCCTCCAAAACTCGATTTCGTTAAATACTTCAGGACTACAATTTTAAGCATTACAGACGTATTCTACGTATTATTTTCATACACTTACCCCACAAAAATATCGACTTGACCATGTTATATCATATCTCTCTTCGATAGTTTGGAGCTGGTTTCATGAGCCTCCAAAACTCGATTTCGTTAAATACTTCAGGACTACAATTTTAAGCATTACAGACGTATTCTACGTATTATTTTCATACACTTACCCCACAAAAATATCGACTTGACCATGTTATATCATATCTCTCTTCGATAGTTTGGAGCTGGTTTCATGTGCCTCCAAAACTCGATTTCGTTAAATACTTCAGGACTACAATTTTAAGCATTACAGACGTATTCTACGTATTATTTTCATACACTTACCCCACAAAAATATCGACTTGACCATGTTATATCATATCTCTCTTCGATAGTTTGGAGCTGGTTTCATGAGCCTCCAAAACTCGATTTCGTTAAATACTTCAGGACTACAATTTTAAGCATTACAGACGTATTCTACGTATTATTTTCATACACTTACCCCACAAAAATATCGACTTGACCATGTTATATCATATCTCTCTTCGATAGTTTGGAGCTGGTTTCATGAGCCTCCAAAACTCGATTTCGTTAAATACTTCAGGACTACAATTTTAAGCATTACAGACGTATTCTACGTATTATTTTCATACACTTACCCCACAAAAATATCGACTTGACCATGTTATATCATATCTCTCTTCGATAGTTTGGAGCTGGTTTCATGAGCCTCCAAAACTCGATTTCGTTAAATACTTCAGGACTACAATTTTAAGCATTACAGACGTATTCTACGTATTATTTTCATACACTTACCCCACAAAAATATCGACTTGACCATGTTATATCATATCTCTCTTCGATAGTTTGGAGCTGGTTTCATGAGCCTCCAAAACTCGATTTCGTTAAATACTTCAGGACTACAATTTTAAGCATTACAGACGTATTCTACGTATTATTTTCATACACTTACCCCACAAAAATATCGACTTGACCATGTTATATCATATCTCTCTTCGATAGTTTGGAGCTGGTTTCATGAGCCTCCAAAACTCGATTTCGTTAAATACTTCAGGACTACAATTTTAAGCATTACAGACGTATTCTACGTATTATTTTCATGCACTTACCCCACAAAAATATCGACTTGACCATGTTATATCATATCTCTCTTCGATAGTTTGGAGCTGGTTTCATGAGCCTCCAAAACTCGATTTCGTTAAATACTTCAGGACTACAATTTTAAGCATTACAGACGTATTCTACGTATTATTTTCATACACTTACCCCACAAAAATATCGACTTGACCATGTTATATCATATCTCTCTTCGATAGTTTGGAGCTGGTTTCATGAGCCTCCAAAACTCGATTTCGTTAAATACTTCAGGACTACAATTTTAAGCATTACAGACGTATTCTACGTATTATTTTCATACACTTACCCCACAAAAATATCGACTTGACCATGTTATATCATATCTCTCTTCGATAGTTTGGAGCTGGTTTCATGAGCCTCCAAAACTCGATTTCGTTAAATACTTCAGGACTACAATTTTAAGCATTACAGACGTATTCTACGTATTATTTTCATACACTTACCCCACAAAAATATCGACTTGACCATGTTATATCATATCTCTCTTCGATAGTTTGGAGCTGGTTTCATGAGCCTCCAAAACTCGATTTCGTTAAATACTTCAGGACTACAATTTTAAGCATTACAGACGTATTCTACGTATTATTTTCATACACTTACCCCACAAAAATATCGACTTGACCATGTTATATCATATCTCTCTTCGATAGTTTGGAGCTGGTTTCATGAGCCTCCAAAACTCGATTTCGTTAAATACTTCAGGACTACAATTTTAAGCATTACAGACGTATTCTACGTATTATTTTCATACACTTACCCCACAAAAATATCGACTTGACCATGTTATATCATATCTCTCTTCGATAGTTTGGAGCTGGTTTCATGAGCCTCCAAAACTCGATTTCGTTAAATACTTCAGGACTACAATTTTAAGCATTACAGACGTATTCTACGTATTATTTTCATACACTTACCCCACAAAAATATCGACTTGACCATGTTATATCATATCTCTCTTCGATAGTTTGGAGCTGGTTTCATGAGCCTCCAAAACTCGATTTCGTTAAATACTTCAGGACTACAATTTTAAGCATTACAGACGTATTCTACGTATTATTCTCATACACTTACCCCACAAAAATATCGACTTGACCATGTTATATCATATCTCTCTTCGATAGTTTGGAGCTGGTTTCATGAGCCTCCAAAACTCGATTTCGTTAAATACTTCAGGACTACAATTTTAAGCATTACAGACGTATTCTACGTATTATTTTCATACACTTACCCCACAAAAATATCGACTTGACCATGTTATATCATATCTCTCTTCGATAGTTTGGAGCTGGTTTCATGAGCCTCCAAAACTCGATTTCGTTAAATACTTCAGGACTACAATTTTAAGCATTACAGACGTATTCTACGTATTATTTTCATACACTTACCCCACAAAAATATCGACTTGACCATGTTATATCATATCTCTCTTCGATAGTTTGGAGCTGGTTTCATGAGCCTCCAAAACTCGATTTCGTTAAATACTTCAGGACTACAATTTTAAGCATTACAGACGTATTCTACGTATTATTTTCATACACTTACCCCACAAAAATATCGACTTGACCATGTTATATCATATCTCTCTGCCACTTTCTATTGCTTATCGTCTCCATACTATTTCAGGCAGTTCACCTTCATTTTCATAGCCTGTTACGCGTTGGATTGTAAAGACAGGATTTGTTTGCAAAAGTATGTAGTAGCAAATACCCAGACGAGGAGAGAAGAAAGAGGGTTTTCTACTCTACTGAGAGCTCCTTTATGCTCTCATGCAAATGCCTTCTTTACGCACAAGTTTTCACATTCTCACCACCATCATGATAATGGGACATGTGTAGTGTTGATCAGTCGAATTGATAGAAAGCTGATCTCGAGACATATTCTGGTTCTCGGTGATCCATTTCATTCACACGGTTTTATTTCGACTTGTAACAGTGCAGCCAAGTTTAAATGTTGAAATGTCAAGATTTATCGTAGAGTGGCTGCCTTCTCTACCAGACTGCACAACGCGTCTCAGGCACGGGTTTTTTTATAAGGATATCTCGCCGGGCAAGAAAGAAGCGTTTTTTCCAATGCAAGATTCGCGGAGCTAATAGCGTCAACAGCACGAATTAAAAGTTTCATTGATACAATATCAACTTTAACATTATCTGTATTTGCAGAAGCATGATGAGATTCCAGAACAAATTTGTCAGGATTTTTGTAAAAACGAAACTGGAGATTTAGGTGTGGCACCAGTAGTTTATCTGATGTGAAATGATCTGGGGCAACAATATCAATCTCTCCTGATTTTGCAATGGCTACGCGGCTAAGGTAGCCTTTATTGGTGGCTGAATCTAAGCCTGTTTCGCCATCATCATAAAAAACAACAGCTTGCAAAACGCCATACTTACTATCTGTGCTATGCGTTAGCAATGTTTCTAGATACGCCTTAAAACCATATTGACTAAATTCAAAAATTTGCTGGTTATTTATTTCTAGATTAACTTGTGAGAAAAAAGAGGCTCCAATGTAATTTATGAAAGCATATTCGGCAACATCTTTTGTATCTGCACGGGTAATCTTCAATTTCATTGCAATATAAGTTTTGGAACATTGCAAATAATGACGAGAATCGACAACATTAAAATCAAAAGGTCCAGTGTTATTTATTTGAGTGCTAGGGGGAATTGATAGCCAACGGGCAGAATCTACAGCAACTTGGGTAGCTGGAACTTCGAACAAAGCGAGCTCACTGCATGTAGCAGGAACAGATTTAGGGTCAATAAGTTTGCCCATCACCGTGAGAAAATATCCTTAGGAAAACTCTTCTTCTTCTTCTTCATATGTCTTTTATACTTTTTCACTCCACGGGTTTTTGGCTTCTTTCGTTTTAGGGGTTTTCTCTTTCTTTTTCGCTTTTTACCACTTCCAGCTTGAAGTTGCGCTTTTCCACGTCTAGATAGATTTTTGTATGCATTTTTACCATGTTCTTTAAAAGAGTCCCAATACTTCTTCCCATCGCTAAATCATCGGCTATATGCTCGCCAGCCGTAAGTGCTTCAGTTGCGATATTTCGTCCGAGGCTCTTCGCAATTGGCAAAAGGGTTGTAAAGAGTTTCGAAAGTACGCCACCGATGCCAGAGCTGCCGCGCTGATAAGGATTCCCACGAAAACCAGAGCCAACTTGACGTGCTTGTTCCAGAAACACATCTGACCAGTCTATTGAACTATTAGGGTCAAAGTGTAAATGCATTTACATGCGGACCTTGGGACGAAAATGCAGGACAATGCAAACTACACCAGAATGAAATTCAACAAGTTGATCAACATTTGTTTTTATAGTGATGTGTACGTTATCAAAATCTTTGCTGCGAACATTTATATATTGTGGGCGAGAAAAAGATAAATGAATGTTTTCGCCATATTTACCGTCAACGGGTATAATTTTAAGCAAAGGGCATAAAGTATTTGAAACAATCTGGTTTTCTAATATATTAGCATAAATGAAAAGCATTTCCTTGGCAACATGAACTCTATGTCGGCCTATGATTGGTTCAAAACTATCGGATTTTCCTTTAATTTCCCTTTCAAAACTTGTTTTTTCTACTCTATTATCAAATCCTAGTAAATAGGAAATTTTATTTGAGAATTCAATGGAATACACTTCTTCATCTGGGTAATACTCACAGCGGCCACTGACCGTATTATAACGTAGAAGTTTGTTTGTTTCCTTTTTAAATCTCTGTTTGTAATCGGCAAGTAAAACTTTGTTAATTTCTGAAACAAAGGATTCTCCTGATGTATAGGAAATTGTTGGTACAGTTAACTTCACTGGTGTATTGTAATGTAGGTCAATAGGATTTTTCATATACTTTACAAGAATTGTATTTTCGTTAAATACACCTTTCTCTTTTTTATCAGAAAGTCTGTCAAAGGTGTAAGGAAAAATTATTTCTGTCATTGCAACCTCATATTCGGAAGGCCGGCAGACGAATCTTAAAATTACCAATAAGGTCATCCTCATTTGTGTTAGAAAGCAAGGTTACATAGAAATCTTTCATTCTTTCTTCGCTGATATTGAAGGTGCTGGCAGCAAGTAACCAATGCTTGATGATAGAACAGCAACCCACAACTTTTCGTCTCTACAGTTTGTGAAAGCGAGGTTATATATGGAGACAGCCACGACTGTGTAAATTAGCAAAACTTGTGCAACGTATACTACGAGCGAGCGTGAACATTTTAGTTCACCAAGAATTGGTTTAGAATTGGTGCCTCAACATAAAGCCGGAAATATTAGGCAACGTGCTTCGCACGGATCCCCATTCGCCTCCCCGCACCCGCGCTAAGCTCGTTCTCGCGAATCAGCGAGAGTTTGCTGAGGTTATTCTCAGAATATTGTTGGGATTTTATCAATAATCACATGCGATAGCATGCAAAAAAAATCAGAAGTCTTTAATATCTTTATCCGGTTGGTTCAAGGTGTTTTTAGTGGATAGTCGAGGGATCCATGATCAGATCGCGTTTTCGACGATTCCTCGATTGAAGTCTATTAGAATAAAGAAAACATGTAACGAGTTTCAAAGTTGTCGTTTCAGGCGTACCGTTGCCCGGTCGGCTCCACTATGAATCCTGAGACGCGTTGTGCAGTCTGGTAGAGAAGGCAGCCACTCTACGATAAATCTTGACATTTCAACATTTAAACTTGGCTGCACTGTTACAAGTCGAAATAAAACCGTGTGAATGAAATGGATCACCGAGAACCAGAATATGTCTCGAGATCAGCTTTCTATCAATTCGACTGATCAACACTACACATGTCCCATTATCATGATGGTGGTGAGAATGTGAAAACTTGTGCGTAAAGAAGGCATTTGCATGAGAGCATAAAGGAGCTCTCAGTAGAGTAGAAAACCCTCTTTCTTCTCTCCTCGTCTGGGTATTTGCTACTACATACTTTTGCAAACAAATCCTGTCTTTACAATCCAACGCGTAACAGGCTATGAAAATGAAGGTGAACTGCCTGAAATAGTATGGAGACGATAAGCAATGGAAAAGGGCAGAGAGGAGGCTACTCAAACAAAAAGTCTTTGGCCTCCATGTGCATATAGCAATTGCGACCACATGGTGGTGCACATCGGCCATGATATTGACACTATTCGACCCAGAAGTGCCACATTTATTTTCATCTCTCACCGTCAGTCTTCATTGTATTCTATCTGTCTTACTCTCTCTATCTCTCTCATTCTCTCTCTTTGTCTATCTCTCTGTCTTTCTTTCTCTCTCACTCTCTTTCCCTCTCTTTCTTATTCGCTCGGACTGTTCGATTGCTCATGCTATCCGCTCTGACGATTGTTTTGCAAAAGCTTGCGCGTAAAATTCCAAGATCGTTCTAATTGTGACGCTTTTACACTTTTTTTCTGTACGAGGCGAGTAAAAGGTATGACAAATCATTCTTATTTGAAAGGAATAAATGCCGCCTCAACATCTTCTTCATCTCATCTTTCAGGCATTCCTCTTCCCTCTTCCACTAGCGGGAGCCCTGAAGTTCCTCTCATTCAATCCAATCACATTCCATAGTCCAGCCAATTTTCAAGGCCGAATCGCGGATACCCTCGTCGAGGCAGGCCATGAAGTGGTGAGGATACGCTCTTCTTTCTTTTGTTCGTCGTTCTCCCTCTCCCTGTCTCTGTCTCTCGTACTATCTCTCTCTCTCTCTCTCTCTCTCTCTCTATCTTTCGTCAGGTGATGCTCTCTCCGATCTTGCACTTGGGCTATCCGAACACGACCAGCAAACTCGCACGCATACCAGGGAATCCGTTGATGCTTCAATTTGAAGAGATCGCATCGTTCAGAGGGACGAACTCGCGACGCCTCAGCCCCTCATCGACGCCGTCAGGGATGTGCTGCGAGACGAGAGGCACTCTTGAAACTCATATTCGGGATATGGCGCGAAATTCAAATATTATTTTTGAAACAAACAAAAGAAGATCTCCAGGTACTTGCGCAGTGCGCGTCGCATTGCGTCAATGGTGGCCTAGCAGCCAGTATCTGTTCAGGAGCGCCTCGTGCGCCACTTTGAGTTCATGGCTCGCTTCGGGCCACTCGAACAGCTCAAGCATGCGGGTCGTGACATGGGAATTGTCACTTTTTACAACTTGGACATTTTTGGCGCAGCGATTTCTACCCTTGTAATGGCCTCATACATATGTGATTGTGAAAGTGCTAGTCTTTGCTGTTCACCTCGTGGTTTTTAAAGATTTAAAACAGAAGAGTTAGTGAATTTGTGTATTACTAGTAGAAAAGAATGACTAGCAAGCACTGTTCCTAATTTTGAAGTTTTTTTTTTTTCGAAACCACGCAAGGGTTTCGTCGAAACATGAAATGCATTAGTTACGGTTGCTGCAAAGAAAACCGTTATGACTATTCACTTGTTTGATTTGTGATGAGGGCCGATTTATTTATTTTGTTCTCCTTTTGACTTGTGACTCTTTGACTTGTTCTCCTTTTGACTTGTTTTTTTGCATGCCGTATTGTTCTCATTCGTGATTATGAACTTGATTGTGATGATGATTTCTCGAGTAAATGTGCTGCGATCTGCATACACAATATCATTGCTATAATGTTTTCTATGCACACTTTTGTAATCGAATTTCGAATTATTTATTTAAAAACAAAACAAAAACATCAACAACCATCCTCCTATGTCTGCTGAATGACATTTCTAATCAGAAAAGCACCCATAAAAATTCTCCGTATACGACTCAATATATTTTATGTGGTAAATTTAGAGCTAGCTTCAAAAAGAACCTAAGGAAAACAGTGGAGTGCCAAGCATCAAACACGCTGAAAGTAAAGATCGGCGGCTCCGTTGAGAGCGGATGCATCATTGAGAATCTTGAGTGGATTTGCGAAGTCGTCGGTGTGCTCGAGCCACTCGTTCGTTTTTCCCTCGCGTCTCGTGAAGGCCGTGAAGGTGAATTTTCCTAAGTCTTCCTGGAGAGAGCCTCTCACGAGGGCTGCCAGCCGCCAGGCGACGCCTGCAAGTAGGTAATTGATACACCACCACCACTCACGTATGGATGGCTCATGGTTGATGTAAGATAGGCAACTGGCACGTGGCGCAGCCTTCCACTCTTACCCAATGCTCATACAAAACAAATGTATGTGCGTCTATGTGTTTGCAAATCAAATTACTGCACTATTGTGAAGGAAATTTGCAAAATTATCATGAAAAAACCCTCTTAAAATTCGAACCTGCCACTTTGAAATTGTCGAGATCGGTCTGGCTGCCGGTGAGTTTGAAGTCACGCGACACGTTCCGCGTCGCATCCCACCACGGCAGATTGATGCGCAGGTACTGCGCGTCACTACGCCGCCACTCGAACACTCGCTTGCGATCATCCGATGGCACCAAACCGCTAGAAGAGAAAACCGCCTTCCCAAGACTAGGATACAAAGTTGGATACAAAAGTTTTGCTAAATAACGACACTTGCAAATAGAAATAAATAAATTGAAACCATTGAGAACATGCGGCGCCCCGCTGATCAGCCATAGTGGACCATTGAGTGAATGGCTTCTCCAGGTCAATTTCATCGCCAGGATCTCGGACATTAGCAGCAGAGAACATGATGCAACTCGTCTCGCGAGGAAGCTGCGTTTAGAAATGACAACAAATCTCACCCGATAAATAAAAGTAATACAAATTTATAGATTAAATTATATAAGACGATGCCAACATCTTAGCAAAAAAAAAACATTTCTTCACTTCAATGACACCAAAACTTTCATAAAGTTTGAAAATATTAAATGGATCGCATACCTCCTTCGGGCCGCAATTCTTGCATTCGCGATACTCGACGAATCGGAGAGTGAAGAGGGCTTCGACGTCCGCGGGAAGGCTACCCAGGGCACTCGTCATGAATGAGGACGACAGGCAAGGCGGCTTCAAATTCATTTTCTTCTTCTCTCTCTTTAAAGGAGTTGTCCACCGCATAATTAACATATGGTTTTATGAAGGCCGATCTATTCGCATCAGTCTGAAACGCAATGTTAAAAAGTTTTCTTCCATTTTTAATAAAAAGAAGGTAAAAATATTTGAGAGAGCGCGTTCAAAATGGCCCTAATGTAATTAAGTGCATGGTTCCTTTAATGTCGTTTGAAAACCAAATTTTACAAAAAAAATCTAGAAAAGACAGGAAACAACTGCATATCTCGAAATTGCATCTAACTTCGACATCTCTGTTTCGCCTGCGATACGTCGAAGCGAGTCTCTCGGTGGAGAAGACTTGTATGGAGGGCCGCTTGGAGGTCGCGCGTGAGTCGCTCATCAGAAGCTTAGTCACTACTTCCCGCATCCAGGAAGAGGGAACAGGACACGTGAGAGATATCAGATGAGACTGTACATCTCGGAGGCGGTGCAAGCCTGAAATCGTTCAATAGTTTAAAATGAGACGTCCAGATTCCAGAAGAAGGATGAGTGAGAGGAGATACGGTTAGTTCATCTAAAATAGTGTTAACATGTATGTTCAATTATATGCCGTTTACCGTTATTTTATCCAGGAAAGATGACCGAAAATACTTCACTCCAATCCAAGTGTGAAAAATAAAGGGATATAAACAAACAGTGAATTTGAGCGTTGACAAAGCTGTTACCAACGTCGCGCTTGAGCAGCAGATATGAATCCATTTGATGGTCGCATCTGCAATGTTCACTAAATAATTAATGACTAATTATTTAATTAATTAATTAATTAATTAATTAATTAATGGCTAGACAGCATACAAAGCGGCGGGGATTGTAGACTGTTGATCTGGTTTTGGAAGGTCTATTCTGCTCGTCCCATTTTGTTGATGTATTCCGATGTCCTCGTCCAGCGACCTACCAGGGACGATACCACCTGCAAAGTCAGGAAACGAATGAACATTTACAACGCAATGTATTAAAATTAAAACTATAAAATAAGCTTACGGGGCAACTGAATTGTGTTTCTATGATGTACTCAGTCTAGATTTTAAATCATCTTCCTAATATTTTAAAGTCCAAAGCGACTAATTGCTAGAGCCGTAGCCGACATCACTAACATGTTTCTTTCTATCACAACAGGATCTAGCATTGATTATAGCTAAAAGTAAGCTCGTGCTAATACTAAAAATTGGTCACAATGTCACAATAACACAATTATTGCTTGCGCAAAGTAGAACCTTGCGCAGTAGTGTTGGCAGCCTCTTGCTCTTCCCCGTCCTCCTTGATATCTTCCTCAACTCTTTGACGCTTAGCCCTCTCTGCCTCTTCCCTCGTACGCCTGTTCTTCTTCCTCGCCTGCCCTGCTTTTTTTGATCTGTCGCGGAAACTGCAGCCTGTGCAAATCAATCCACCGTTCCTTTTAATTAATTATATTCATTAATTATACATTTTGCTAAATACAAGAGATGAAGGAGATTCATAGAGATAATGGAAGCTATATGTATGCACATAAACTATGCAACACCTGATGCGTAGAGAGTGCCGGATATCATGTCGGGTTCAGCGCTTGCAATTGTTGTCTTCGAACCACCTATAACACGGGTATTCAAGGCGATACATATTAAAAAAATTTCAGTGTGCCAAGTGCCGTACGGTAGATGTTAAATCTAATTCTCTGAAATGAATGTCTACTGTAGCATATGCACTAAAAGAAAAGAGACCGCACACTATTTCGTCAGTTCCTCTGACCAATATTTTGAATGTTTTGGTGTCCTGGCACGACTTCCCTACACTGCAATTTTTAACTCATGATTTTTCTTCCTACGGTAGCTTTTTGCCGAGTTTGGCTAAGTATTCCAAATCCACTGAGCTAAATCACCGTGCTAACAAAGTATGATGATAAAACGGATAGTGGGAAAGTTTTTTTTAAAGTAAATACAGTACCAATCTAAATTCTCGTCGCTCATGGTCTTTTTCTCATCCGTCGACATCAATCAAGCTCTTACCAGCAATATGAGAGTTTCCTCCGTCTTCCTTGCCGCCAGTGAACGCCAACTGCTCACGGAGTTCCTTTTTGTCAACCCAACGGCACATGCGCTCAAAAAGCGTTATTTATGCAGCGAATAGTATGAAAAATATGAGGGCACTCTATTTTCTAGATAATATATCAACCTTTTTACACAGGTTCTTCTTATTTTGTCTCGATAAGGCACAAAAAATATATTATTATAATAATATATTATATTGATTGCTGATCTATTCAAGTGTCGTCATGATTAAATTAATTTGATTTCGATAATTAAAGAAATAAAAAAAAGATTGATTAGTCGAACTTTGAAGGCTAACCCAAAAGTGAGTGGTGCACATATCCGCTGTCTCAAATCGCGCATCGCATGCCTCGCGAGGACAGCGGTGAGGGAATAGCTCCTGGAAGATTAACTTTACTCTTTTTTGCATATCAAGACTGTGGATCAGATACTATACAAAGAACGGAAAGAAAAAGAAGGGCCAACGTTTAATTGCTCCTTGTGATGAGTAGTAACATGCCTTCGATAGCCATATCGTACGAAGGAGTAGCTGCCGTTGCACAACTTGCATACGCCACTATCTATACAAATCGTGATGTTATCTCTTCTCAAGTCTAGTTTGACAGGAAATGTAGAGTATCAACGAGCATCACTTCAAAAATGGCAAATAAAAATTTCGAAGATTGGATGGACAACACACTTTTGGTCGAAATTTTACTCTTTTGCAGAGTGTTCGCAGCTGTCAGCAGTTGATAGAACGATGGATCTTTCGAATGTTGTTCCTTAAGCACATCAGATGATCAAAGACGGGTTTTGGCTTAAAACATTGCGATATCGCATACTTTGATGTGAGTCATGAGAGGCCTTTTCCCGCCGAAATCGCTTGTGCAAGTGGCATGGGGGCAGACGAATCGCCATGAAGACACGTGTCTTCTCTTCTTTGCTAGAAAAAGAAGACGATAGCCCTACACCTTTTTGACCACGGTTTAAACTAGTAACCAAAACAATTTTCCCAGGGTGAAAGAATAATGATAATCACAACTAAGTTGTTTTTAAAATAAAGCAAGGATTTTCGTTAAAAAAAAAACAAGAAGAGTTCACCGACATTTATCTTCAACGTTGAAATCCACATCTTCCGGAAAGTCATCGACTTCGCTGTCCGATGCTACCTTCTTTAGAGGGGAGACTGAAACAGTTCAG
Source organism: Allodiplogaster sudhausi (assembly GCA_945643635.1). Lineage (NCBI taxonomy): Eukaryota > Metazoa > Nematoda > Chromadorea > Rhabditida > Diplogasteridae > Allodiplogaster > Allodiplogaster sudhausi. The sequence continues at coordinate 1,480,735 of CALZFC010000035.1, read as the reverse complement.
TACTCCTACACCTCCATCACAGTACTCCTCTCTTCCATATCTATAGTACTTACAAAACTAATATGCCTTGTATATGCTATAGGCAGCTTAAATTATAAGAAGTAAATTAACCATTTAAAATTCACTCACTAATAGAACCAGGACGAGGCGTGCGATCGTGAACCTCCTCTCTCTTTACCTTTCCCGACAATTTGTTCATTTCGTCTACGATAAAAACATTAAGCCTTAAAAATCAATAAGCACAACATTGTAAACTAGCGAAATTAGAATGTAAACTAGCGAAATTGGAACACGAATTACATGTCGTAGTCTCTTCCATGATACCAGGTTCTTCAATCCAATCGTCCAATTCTTCCTTCACGACAGCCGAGAACAGTGCTGAACAAGGTCCGGTGTATTACTCCAAGCCGGTGGGGGGGGGGGGAGTTCCTAGGCCAAAAAATTCCTTTTTCGAACACAAATCACATTGATTGTTAGAAAATGCCTTTTTCAACACGGCGCATCTCGGGCCGAGAATGTGACTACTGAATTTAAGATTGATAATATGCGTATTGGCCTAGACAAATACAACAGTCCGATTTCAATTCAAAGAGCCTGTGCATGGACTATAAAAACTACTGTAATCCTCAGTCATAGTATATGCAAGACGAGAGACGCAGACAATAAAGTACGGTAAATTTTAAGCAATATGTGCTGCCTCTTTAAACTATATTTTAGTTACCTCTGTTGTTGCTGGAAGGATCTTCGAGTGCATTCTGTTCTTGCTTTAGGCAGTTCGATTCGCATCCGTCGGCAGGCAACGGCTACAATGTGTAGAGTATTTGAAACAGTTAAGGAAAATTATTGTGAGAGTTATAAAGGCATAAGAGTGGAATACTTACAATAGCTGCATCATTTACATTCGTTCGTCCTGTTGAATCATGATCTTTCGAGGAATCCTAAAAACATATTTTATATCACTTAATAAACAAACTGGAGAAGAATAAACCGTGCGAGAATCATGGCAGACAGTGTCGATTGCAACCAGGAAGAGCTTCGTAAAGCGAATATGCAGACGGTGCGAACGATCAAAAGAGCCAGACGGTGTCGAATGGTTCGATATCTACAAAAACAGGCAAACTTTAATTTTATCGTAATTGAGAATCAAGCGCTACCGTAAAAAAGTAGTCAGTGGCAGTGCTGAGCAAGGTGCGGTGCACGACTCCATGGCATTGTTCTAACCAAGCCGGCAAGGGGAGTTCAACATGGCGAATGCACTGCCTTGTTCAGCACTGACTCAATGGTCAATAAATCAACTGGCGATAATCATTAAATTACTTCATTAAAGATAATTCAATTATTCAGAATACTGAATGCGTTAACCTCGAGTTTGTCCAGTAATTCAGCGACTTCGAGGAGCTGTTCTCGAATAACCTGATATGAGATGAAGAACCGCATTATTCACGAAATATGATTCAGAACTTGTCTTTAGCAAGGCAAAATAAATATTTCAACTGGTTGACTATTTAAAAAAATAAAACCAAAGACAGAAAAAGCGAAAAAAAAAACTAACCGAATGATGCCCGCCGGAACATAGAAGCTCCTTGAGGATGCCTGCCATGCAAGCGAGCGCCTTGTCGAAAGGATCTTTACACAGATCTTTCATCTTCGACATCTTAACAAAGAGGAAAGAGACCTTATTGACTATAGTTAGGAATCTAGAAGTATTTTTTAAATAAAAGCACCACGTTAGCTGCGTCAACGAGATCGGAAGTAGCAGCATTTACTGGGAGAAGACGTACCCTACTGCTCGGAATTCGGGAACATCTAAATGAGAGAAAATATTCAAAACGGCATAATTAACTAATGAAACAAAACGCTGCACTTCTTAACATTTTTGAGCACGGTCGAATTGCAGCAAATCGCCTCGAAGCCGGCTGGAAAGAGCTGAACGAAGCAAGCCCTGAGGATTGCCGGAGAGGTGTAGCCATTTCCGAGTGGTTGAGTACTCATTTCGTAGTGCACAGCCGTAAGGCACGCACGAAGGGCCTGGAATGTTGTTGGCCTCACCACCGCCCTCAGTCCATGAAAAAAAATCATCCAATGTGCTGAGCATTGGAGGCCACCGCAACGCGTGACTCTATTGACGCGTTGCGGTCGCCTAAATTTACCATCATCAAAAGTATGGTCTTAAGGATCGTGTTTTTATTTCCTCCTTTCAATTTTTAAAGGAAAACTGATTATCGGCGTAGCAGCCCAAAATTAATAGCTGAAAGCCGTGCGGTTTGAAGGACCATGCTAACAGACACAAAATAATTGTCATACGGTACATTTGACATTTCGCTATTGCAGAATACAGTAACCTACGGTTTTTTTTTCGTTTTTGCAAGCTTACTCCAGCATTCTTAAGGAAGCAAAAAATTTTGTATTAAGCAATAGTCATCAGTCTATCCAATAAGAAATACAACGCAGCTATAAACCTCTTGTCTGACTCCATTGACGGCGATCTCGCCAAGCACTTCAACCATCGTCATCAGCAAGAAGTCAAAGGGCTCCGTACAGTCCTCGGCCATGCTGCGGATCTGAAGTACCATCGGAAAATAGCTTACCGTAGATTACTGTAGGAAATAGATTACTGTAGATTTCTGCAGGATTTGACAGACACACCGAGAGTTTGGGCCAGCCAATAGCTTTTCGGGCGAACATGTTTACAGAAAGAAGGAAAGGGGGCTAAACCTGTTTTCAGTGAATAATTACCCTTCCCCGTTATGCTCTCCTGGGTCCAGCACAATGGCTCTTATTAACATGGTTAATCCCTAAGATAATAACGGAGAACACATAGATATCTCAACCTGGCCAATGTCCTTGATGGCGTCCGTTACGCCTCTTCGTGCTCGACGTAAAAAGGTCCACAATCGAGAGCAATCCAAAGGAGTGGCAGATTTTTTATAACTTCTAAAAAAAGATATTGTCAAACAACATACAGATTAAAATGAGTACTTCTTAATTGAAAATTGACAATAATTTGAGCCAATAAGAATCAGTAAATCATACGAGTTGATCGAGGAGGACGACTGAGCGCGAACTTTGCCGACACCATCATCCACATCGGTTTCAAATGCCAGCTGAAATGATAACTAAATGTTAATTTTCAAAATAAATGTTTAAATGTTATTCTCAATGTCAGCTGGAGACATTTGAGCAAGACATTTTAGAACAATCAAAAGCTGAGCAACGACAACTGACTATTCAAATCATAGCGCACCTGATCAGGCTTGGATGGCTCAACATATTTCAGCTTATCATCGGGTGGTAGCTCGCGCCACCTCTGGGAAATGATGGTGGAGATCTCTTCAACGTTGGCATACGGATTTTCCGCTTTTACCTGTGCAAGAAATGAAGAATTTGCGTGACGAGTTGAAAGAAAAAATATATTTAAAAAAATTGAAACAGTGAAATAATGCATACCTTTGCGTACACTTCCTTCTGAAAGAGAAAGTAAAGCGCCCGCTGTTTATGGAACTCGGCGGCCATTTCACATGCAATAAAAACAAATATATCTTAACGAAAATTCAACTCAAGCACATATAAAACCGTTGATTGACTTCATTGGAACCTTGCCAAGATTGAATTGGAATAGTATAAGACCTTAAGTTGTACCGTGTCACACGCCGTTCGGGCGAGCAGATATCTCTGCTTCCCAGTTCGTGCTTGTTCCAACAGTTTCAACATATTTGTCTACTCCTATTTTATCTGAAGTAATCGGAATTTGGGTTTTCAGCCCATCGTTCATCTCTATCCCCAATTCCCATCACTTTTTCGATTGTATTGAAAGCCCTCCTTAGTTTGTTATAGTTTTCTTCAAGTTTATCTGTGTGCTTAATTGCATGACTGAGAACAAAATGGAAAATAGCGAGTCACAGATAAGATGGATATATAAGAGGGTGGGAGTGCGCGTGAGTCATCGGAATAGGGAAAATATAGTGCAATTGTACTTGAACAGAGCTTGAGAAAACGAAGATATATTGGACGGGTACTGAAGCACTCTGTTTGTCTACTCTCTCTTTGCTCGCCACGCTCTATCACTTTGCTCCTCTAAAGCATGGTTCCCCATTTTATTTTGGTGCATGCGGGGCGTCGTGGCGGGCACTTGTGAGCCAGTGTCTAGGCCGCAGAGCGGATGGAGTGAGTGAGAGGAGGAGTCCTGTCGGTGGTGCGGCCAGCGGAGACCGGGCGTCCGCGCCAAGCGGGGCGTCACTAGGCGCCGCCGGGTGGCCAAGGAGAACCGGATGGCTCAGGTCCGAAAGGAAGCAGGCAAAAGGTTCCGCGCCTTGACAGTGGCCGGGTCGCGCACGCGAGTTCGCCCCTGCCGACAGCCTCCTCGATACCTCACGACTCCCGCTCACCTTTTTGCTTCTTTAAAACCTGCAGAATGTTTACTAATACAATATGAACTAACATCCTAAAATGAACTTAGTGAAAATGGGGTGTTAAGTGGGCAAAGACTGCCTCTTCTTCGCAACCCGTTGCCAGTCCTTGCCTGGATTTGAGGACGCACCGAAGACGTCGACAGAGACGTTTTCGACCGTATTAAAAAAAAAAACTGGCTAAATACTGATTTCCATAAAGCGGAACCACCTCCAATCGAAACGTGGGAAGGTGGGAATGATTTTCAAATATAATAGAGAATTAGAAAAAAACGGTCAGGATCGCGGTATAGTCATCGTGAAACTGCACGTATGCATTCCACTAAAGCTCGGCCTTTTTCTCTCATCAGTCCGTTGAATGAGCACGACACCACACTCTCCAGCCCCGAATACAGCATCCTACACTTGGAGGATCTTCTTTCAACCGATATCTGGCTGTCCACTCCCGACTTGATCTTGAAGTTGAGCACTCGTTTGTTTCTCCCTCTTCTTTGTCACTTACTTTCTCTCTCTCTCTCTTTTTATCGATATATCTCCTTCAGTGACGAAAGCCCAAGCGAAAATTATTTAAGATACTACACTTCAATGATCGTATTTCTCATTGATGTCTGCAGAAGCATTGCAACCTGGATTCGCCAGACTGACGCAGCCCGTAGTCAATCGCCATTTGGCGTTTTACCAGGAGGAAATGGGGTCAGCAACGGCTGGTTGATACGTCTGTATCGAACTGTCGGATATTTAGCTATGTATGTACATATATTAATGATTAATACTGCTATTGATAATTTAGTTGAGGACGCAGGATGTCAGATGCATTGAAATTCGATTTGGCAAGACCATCGACTCCTCATTGGCAACCTTAAAGAGTAGCGAATATATTCAGTTTTTATAGAGACTACATATTGATATTTGGAGATGTCCTATTATCTCGGCTACAGAGGGCCATTCGCCCCCACAACACAATGCGAATCCTTGAATATACCCATCCGCTTTCTTTTCCTGTTGTCGTGTATTGCACTTTGAATTTATTGATAGACTGTCTTTATATCGGAATATTCAGATAGAAATGAATACACAGATGTGCATGACTACTGAAAAGTGCTCTCACATCTTCGAATTATTTCGTGTGCATTTTCATAGGCTTATTCTTCACTGAGGTGGAGCTTCTTCAAGCACTGCTCCGCCTCATCGCGTGACTTTTCGGGAAGCGCGCGCCACGCCGCGCCAAACTCTTGCGCACTCGGCGCCGCGAACCAGAGCTTCTGCCACTCGGTGTTCTTGACGAGTTCGGGGTCTTCGCTCTCAAATGGAAACATCAACAGTGCATTTTTGATGTATTTTTTTTAATATAAAACAATAATAATATTCACACATTAATGATAATTATACCTGAATCATTCATTTTTTTCATATATTCTGAATGCAATCACACATCTTTGGATTTACCTGCATCACGAGGAAGCATTGCGTGGAGTAGAGAAGCTTTTCGTCAAAGGCCTGAAGGCTTGTCTCGGTCTCCTTCTCGAATTGCTCGTTCGCCTGAAATCTTCTATGACAGCTATGAACATGGATTGAGAGCTTCTGGATTGATGTCTAGTGTTACCGCAACTTTTTATGAACTCGTCTATCGATGCGTCAAAACCAAGAATTGAACCCGTCTATCGATTCGTCAAAACCAAGAATTTTTTCGCTCACAGATGTCAGAGTACTTCTTGGTTGACACAGAACTGGAAGAAGTGTGCCGCTGACTAACCCGCTGAAGGTAGAGCTTCTTGAGATTCTCCAGCTTGTGCTCGACGCCAGCGTCAAACTCAGTGTCGTGAGGGCCCTCCGCATGGAGCGGGAAGCGCGGTGCAAACGTCAGCGCGCCTGATGCGTCGCGTTGCGGCGTGCGCACCGCTTCCGTGCATGCGGCTACCTTGCACAGTCATATATGGCTTGAATACTTACTATGCATGTATGTGTATATATGTAGGAATCTACATACTTATCTTTTCAACTACAACCCATAAGGAACATAAAGGTTTCAGCAAGTTATTTTAAAAGTGTATTCTACAAGTTTTAGGGTATGTTTTATTAAGTGGAAAAGTAAGTCGTGAAAAACTAGAGTGATAAAATGTGGAATGCTTATTCTCAACAGAGTTCGAGACTTCGGGTTATTGAAATTAACTACATGCGTACATGCATAACTGCATATGTATGTGTAAGCTGTCTGAACACCAAATAGTAGCAAGTGTCACTAGGCACGTAAGAGTTACTGCATGGATGGCATTCCACGCATTAGAAGGCCAGTTTGCAAGCTAATTAGTCCGAAATGCCATGAAATTCAACTATGCGAAATGTCAATTTGCAATGATTGCCCGAGCATTTCTTTTTTTCCCTTTTTTTGCAAGCTTGCCTTCTAACACGTAGAATGTCATGTAAACAAAATTGAACGAAATAAAAAATTCCAAGCAACGACTCAAACCTTGGTGTTAATGTCGAACGGTAGATGGTGGATCGCGATGAGGATCTTCGACAACTCGTTGGCAGTGAAGAATAAGCTCCAGAAGGGGCTACCAGACAGGCTTGGATTACGCTTTTCCAACTCCTAGAATTACCTTCTGTTGCCTTTGAACCATGGTACTTTTTTTGCTCGTCTATTTTTCAACCTATTTTGGCAGAAGTTTTGTGTAGCACTCAATCTCGATAATGAAAAAAACATATATCATCTAATTAGGAGAAAATGAATTTTTTTAACCTGTAGGCAGACGGCGGAAGCGCGAAGAGCTTCAAGATATTCCTTCTTCGCGCTCTCTTCTAAAACGCTCGCGTCGTGGACCGTGTACGGAAGGAGCAACGTGTTCAGCTGCGTGATGATGTCGAGTACGGACGGCGCATGGAGCGCAGGCGGCTAGATAATATAGATTTTTTTCTTTAATTAAATTTAAATGTATTATAGTTGTTTGAGCAAGTTTTTTCATATATATCAGGGGTGTATCGGAATTCCGAATTCCGAGTTCCGAATTCCGAATTCCGACCTTTTTTCACTTCCGAATTCCGATTTCCGAATTCCGTTATGAAGGCCATTTCTTCGGATTTTTTTCGGAATTTTGTAGCTCAGCCGTGCACATTTTATGCATTAATCTAAGAAGAAAACTGACGCCAGTTTGACCAAATGTTAATGAAGCTTTCATTTTGAGCCGGGCGAAATAACAATGAAATGTTTTGCGGATCTTTCATAAGGGGAGAACTTTTGGGAAGCGCATTTTGGTAAAACTGAAATCAATTTCCAAAATTCACAACATATAAAGTGCTGACATAAACTGAAACGATAAAGCTAAAGTAGATCGGTTAGTGGTTCGGGCCTAGGCACGGTTCGGAACTCGATCAAAAAGGATTAGGTCTCTAGGACCCCAGGGGCCCGTAATACAGACACCTCCAAAAGTCAAGATTTCGTCTGACGCTTCGGCCACTTAGAGCCACTTAGAACGAAAGTTCGATGAAGTCATATTTGACACGGTGCTCAAGCCGATTCCCTGGTTGGGCGGTCGAGTTGGAGGGTGCCGATGCAGCTGACGTCGAGAGAGAGAATTGAGAACGGACGCCGTTCGTAACGGAGCAGCAAGGCTGGAGATCAGCATGGAATTATCATGCTCTGCGATCTCCCTATCGCTGCCTTTCTCCACCGAGCCGACGATCACTGCCCGTGTTTCCTTCTCCCGATTCTCTGCCTCTGTTCAGCATGCGACTGCGGAATAGATAAACTGTCCTGGGAGTGAGGGGAGTAGCTGGGAGAGGAGATGTTAAGGAGGGTGTCGGTGAATCAGTCGGGGTACTCCGCCAGCTTGGCCAGGCGACTGTTGTTCTCCTCGTCCATCGACTTGAGCAGTGTGCCTTACTGACGATGTGGACAATGAGGGCAACAGATACTTTGATAGCGACGCAGGAGACGTCAAGATCTGGGGAATGAGAGAACTCGGTTCGCTTTCCCATATCGATATTGTGGGAGGAGACAGGAACTGAGAGCGTTTATCTCTCGCCGGATCAGAACGAGGAAATGACTTGTGTTAAGAAAATATCACTTCTTATCCTCACAGAGCAGTGGAAAAACAAGGGTTTCACTGTAGTTGTATTCCCCCAAGCGCGGGATTAGAGAGAAGAGTCCCATTTTTCTTATTGAAACTTGAAGTTCCGAATTTCGAATTCCGAATTCCGACCTTTTTTCTCTTCCGAATTCCGATTTCCGAATTCCGTTATGAAAGGGGGCCTTCCGAATTCCGAATTCCGAATTCCGTTATGAAAATATTTATTCCGATACATCCCTGATATATATATATATATATATATACTACTGGTGAAATAATTAAGGCAATAGAAGAACAAAAAAAAAAACATTTTTCAAGAAAAACTGTGGTGGTGGACGACGCGATGGGCGAAGAATCGGTTGCAGATTCGAATGGAGCAGCATTAGCCGCCTCGACTGGAGTTGTCGCTTCGACGGCTGGAGTATTGCTCGACGGAAGCGGAGAAGAAGTGAACTGCGTCACGCAGAGAGGCGCCACGAGACAAGCGAGAATGAACGAACACAGCATTCTTCTACAAAAACAATGGACTCCACTAAAAGGGAAAGTCCTTGTCTTGATTAAACAATTGTAGTATAAAATTATCGTATTCCAAGCAATTTTGCAAACAATTTCGGATCGAATGCAAAATTCCAATGACAAAATTCAATTAAGAAAGCGGCGCCTCTTTAATCTAATTGGGACCAATTGCCTTCTTATATACGGAATCAGCCTTTGTGCAAAGTTTATTTTGGTGCAAGTCGATTTCCTCCGTGTTCAAGGCCCTTTCAAGAAGGAAGGTGCACAATTAAACGTCGTACAATTTCCAACTTCCTTGTTTTTAGTCTTTCGTTTTTTTTATGTCTGCCTATTCTTTACTTCATATTCTCGATTGAAAGACCTTGCAAATACAGGCTATTTGACAAGCCCCATTTTCAGTCTCATACCTTACTCTTGCATATTCGTCCTCTCCTTTTCTGATTCATCTCACATTGTCTCGAGAACTCTTTGCACCAAAAGTGGAGAGAATTAATTATCAAAAAACAAGAGAATTGCAACTTGGATGATATATGTAAGATACTTACATATATCATCAGATAATATATGTAAGATACTTACATATATCATCATATAGATACTCAGATAACGGGTGGTCTCGAACTTGATTTCCAAGGCGAGTAGCTGCTCGTATGTGAAGGCACGGCGATCTATGCATATTCCTGTTTGCACTGCCTCACTGCTTCATGGTCGATTCCATTCCTGCATGAAACATCTTGATTTGAGAACGTAACCATCTTTACCGTTTTGGCTCTTATGAATTGCTGAACGTTCATCTAACCTTAGACACTATGCAAATGTCGCAATGGACAATTAGCAGGTGTATTTAATTAGCTATGAACTACAGCTTGAGCAGCATATGCTGACTGAGATAGAAGAATTCACATTCGCATCGATTTGATTCAAATCAGCATGGCCTCACTGCTCTCGTCCTCCCTCTTTGGTCTTCGCGGTTGCTAATTGTAACCTTCTCATTGCTTGATATTTATACGTATGTGCTTGGTTATGATTTAACTACACAATATCTAACCCTCTGGATCGCTCGTTCTGCGTCGATCAGCGCATATGACTCTTCTCTGTTCCTCGATTTATCTCCATACATGCAGCTCTTCGATGCCTTCGCTAATTTTTTATTTAACTTAATCATTAGAAATAGACATCGTGCTCCGCGAGCCCGAAAATCCCTGGTGCTTGATTAAAGCCGAATTGGAAAAGACAATAATTCTGCCCCCTTATACTGTTATACCATTGTTCCACGTGCATGTGTAGTTTGCAGTATATGATTTTGCATTTATATATTATTAGTCTGCTCCAAGTTTATATCATCTTCGATGGCAAGCTCGAGTGGCAATCGCAACACTCTCCATGTTGGTTTTTAAAAACAAAAGAAAAACATTTTGGACAAATAAGAAAGTGAGAAGTATTCAAAGTATAGCCGCGTAACTGATCTTGAGCTCAAATTCGGCTCTAATTGCTTGTAAGAGCCTTAACGAGTAATAAGAAGCCAATTAATGAAACAATTAAATAAGTGCGAACGCCATGCTAGTATATCTATATCTTTATAAGAAAAGAGCAAGCTATTTAAGTGGTCTCCGTTTCAACCACGGCTTTGTATTCATTAATTTGTTAAGCCTTTATATGTATGTATGTACATATATTCTTACAATTAGGCTGTTCCATTGTCGCCCGAGGAGCTTCGTGTGCGCCTATTTCAAAGCGAAACTGTCTTCGATGGTGAGCTCGAGTGGCATCCGCAACACTCTTCCATGTTCGTTTTAGACAGCAACCTACCACCTCCTCTCACTTCATTTCGCCATGTTTGCTTTTGTCCGGCTAATGATGTAAACGTTGTATTATCTTTCCCTTTCCCATACAGATTTGTTTACTCCAGAATTTTTCACACTTTTCACTTCACTTACATCCTTGAATTCTTACTAGCCGTTGATGCAACTCCGGAGTTTAAAACGCAGGAAAACATAGTAAGGACACTTTCTTGGAAGTATGGATGGAACTTTAATCAGGTAATGTCTATCTTCGTGTTGAGGGCTGCCGCTCTTGCTAACTTACTACTTTGTTTTGCTTCATTATAATGTATTAACCCTTTCTTTAGTTCGACAAACTTATGAAGCTGTGCAAGAATGGCCAGATGACCATTAGCGGCTCGTTCAGCTGCCCGAAAGCAGATCCAGAAGTCACCTGGGTGCTCCATGTCTATCCGAATGGCAAGGGAGAAGAGGACAACGGCAAGGTCCCCTTCTTCTTGAGAGAGGTTTCTTCCTTCTTTCTAGGTCGAATTAGGTTTAGCGCAAGCAATGTCTATTGCTCCTGAAAGAACCATTTTTTTCCCTATCCCTTGGAAGGGGAGACTTTCATAACACTGCTTAAAAAGGAATACTACAGAAATAGATAATAAGCATTTTGTTAACCCATTTACAGGTCGGCCGTCAACCCGGCGAAGCGCCAGTTCTTGCCGAATTCGAAATCTCCGCTCTACTAGAGAACGGACAACTTGTCAGATTCTGCGAGGATCGGAAATACTTCACGCGAACAACGGGCTTAGGCAAGCTCCAGGTTGGGTCGCTCGCGCACCCGAGAACGGACGGGTTTATTATTGCCGATAAATGACGGTTATTCGGACATGTATGTATGTAGTAAATACCATTCATCCTCAGGTGTCCCGTGAGAGTGTGTTGAATGCGCTGTGGACTGATGGCTCTCTGCATTTGTTCTGCACAGTCGTGTACTTCCCGCCAGACGCAATCGAGCACTTCCCGCGAAAGAACATGTCCGCCGCCGAGGCAGCCGACAATGGCGACATCAGCAATGGAGATGATGCCGTGAAGACGGTGAGACGGGGACCTTCTAACACCCCTGCGGGGAACCCCCCCCCCCCCCCAATAACCACCAACCACCTGCGTAGGGGGTCATCATTCACCAATCATTTTCGTAGAGTATAAAACCACCCTTTTCCAGGTGGAAGTGTCGATTTGCATGGGTGCCCAAATTCATTATAGCTAACCTCATGGTCAGCTACTCTTTAGGTTTACATTTTTAGGATATTTCTTGAACAGTAATAGAGTTCTACTTACATATGTATGTATATACTTGTCACTGTTTATCTGCCCTCTCTTTCTCTCGCTCTCCCTCTCTCTCTCTTTCTCTCGCTATATCTCTCATTCCAGGTCCGCGCCATGATCGAGTACATGTACACGGGCAGCTTCGAGCCGGCCGTGCAGTATGCTGATGATGTCCTGGCTATCTCTGACAAGTACGCCGTGCTGCCTCTCAAGGAGCAATGCGAGCGATTCATGGCTCAGTCCATCTGGCACACGAACTTCATCAGCACGGTCATCATCGCCGACAAGCACTCGGCCAACATTCTCAAGCAGGTCAGAGACGGCAGAGAATAAAAAAAGGAACATTAAGGCTGTATTTTAAAAAAAGAAAGCGAAAATATGTAGTTAGAGTCTACTAACTTACTCTCTTGGTGACAGAGAAGGACGGTAGCTGAAAACAAATACAGTAATTATTTCTCAATATATTTTAGTAGTTCTCAAGAAAAAATTTCTGTCAGTTTTGAAGTGTGTCAGAATAAATGTTAAAGAAAAGATAGGGTAAGGGCATGGATGACCGGAGGGAGAGTGGTTGACTGGCTGGAGGAAAAGAGGGGAGGGGGGAAGGTGCCCTCACCGCTGCCTTTATTCCTCCCTCTTTACGAATTCTGCTAGCTGCTTGGCAGAGTCCATTGCCTCTTCCTTTTCGTTTTCTTTGCCATCTCCGCAGAGCTTATTTCACCTCAGAACTACTGTATGTAGAATGCATTTATATTTATTCACATGAATCCAAGGAAATCTGTTACTCTTATACGGATTAGATAATTCCGTGAAAGGTTTTTATTTTTTCGTATGCGATTGGTAAGAGTATGATAAATAACTAATTATGTAGTCATGTGCTCAAAGTTTATTCGTCACATTTAATATCAGTTTTTCCCCATTAAATCCTGAAATACAATGTTGTGATATATGTAACAAGGTCAAGATTCACGATTTGCATGACGATAACGAGAAAAAATAATGCAAGCAATATTTATCATGTTTCAAAAAAGAGTCGCGAAAACATGGTTTCGTGGTGGTAGTCGCAACTCTACAATCCCAGCTTGCATGCCTCAAGTTCCAGAAGAGTAAAGGGTACCGAGGGGCTCGAAATAGTGTGACCTACGCAGCTGAAAGGAAATGCTCCTTCATTATTACCCATATAACTGATCTCAATCATTCATTTCGAGTTAAGGCATGTGAAAGCTGATGAAGCTGAAATGACTTGTAAGATAACGGATGCTAACCGGCACTGGTATCCCCCGCTGCAGTACTTGTTCTCCACTTTCACGCAGGCCCCGTCGGAGCGACGGCGGCACACCTCACAATAACGTTGACACGACTTCCACAATATTCCTGTCCCTGAATAAAATAGTTTTTGGTCGTGCAGAGAGAGCCGAAGACTTACCATATGCGGTCTGGGGAGTGCACCGCGACCAGTTGTCGTAGCACGTTTTCGCTGCGTCGAACACATTTCCAGTCACTCCACCATCCGTACCATTTGACGGAGCATGTACTGGCTGAGGAGCACGAAAGAAGAGAGCATGAGAAGGGTGATTAGGAGCTTGTTCATCTTTACGTTAAGGCAGTCAGGACAGGGTGGAAACAGAACGGGTGGATGCCTTTTATACTCAATAGATTGGTTGACTCTGCCTCGTTTTTTTTTGTAGAGCCCGAGGGTGCACACAGAAAAGTATTTTGGTTGTATTTAACAAAATGAGGTACAAGTAAATTATGAGAATCTGAACAAGCAGCGAAAACGCCAAAACTACAAAATGCCCCGGGCGGTTTTCGGCTAGCGGGCAAAACTACAAAATTCTTTTCTGTGTGTGTGTGTGTGTGTGTGTGTTCTCTTCAATAAAGACGAATTTAATGGAAATTTGATAGCCGAATACTCATAGTCCATCTCTGCTTCATCTTTTTGTTGAGCCAAAGGAGTGTTTTTCGATAAACATAAATTGCCGGTCGGTAGCCGATTAGTCAACGTTCAACCTTCCATCTACGCATTTCGAAATATAAGCTGAATCACGGCCGCGCAGAGAGAATTATACTAATTATATTATAAATGACGATAGTGAGAAAAAATCCTAAAGTAATGTGAACAATGTCTCGAATTAGAATCGCGAAAACATGTTTTCGTGGTGGTAGAGGCAACTCTACAATCACACCTTGCATGCTTCTCGTTCCAGAAGAGTCGAGGGAGGAGATCCAATATTATGGCCGAGGCAGCTGAATGGAAATACGCACAGTACATATTAAAACCCTTTGTGATTACCCCCATAATTGTTCATTACCAGTTGTGTGTCACTGCATGTCACTGACTGATGAAGCTCACGCATTAGCTAAATAATGATGAAGGATGCTAACATGCACTCGTATTCCCCGCTGCAGTCCTCGGTATTCTCACTAAAGCAGGCCCCGTCGGATCGACCGTGGCACACCGCACAATAACGTTGACACGACCTCCACACTACTTCTGTCCCTGAAGATAATGGTTTTTGTTCTCGACAAGACACAGCGACAACTTATCATGATCAGTCATGGGAGTACATCTCGCCGTTGTGCTGAGGCACTTGTATATAGATGACTCGCTGAAGAGCACGAGAGAAGAGAGCATGAGAAGGGTGATTAGGAGCTTGTTCATCTTTCCGTTCTGGTAGTCAGGACAGGATGGCAACAGAACGGGTCGATGCCTTTTATATTCAATAGATTGGATGACTCAGCCTCGGTTTGTTTGTAGAGCCCGAGGGTGTTCTCTTCAATAAGCACAAATTGGACGGTAATGTGATAGCCGATTACTCATCGCCCATCTCTGCTTCATCTTTTTGTAGACCCAACGGGTGTGCTCTCCGATAAACACAAAGTTGCCGGTCATGGGGTAGCCGATTAGTCACCTTTCAACCTTCCATCTACGCCTGTCGAAATATAAACTGCACCATGGCAAGAAAGGATTGTATTTTGCTCTCAAATTGCTCGGTTTGCTGAAATTTTTATAATGAATCAAATGCAATATTCCGCTTAATTTGCGAGCTTCTGCTTTGACGTTTGAGAACGTGGTGAGCTAGTTACAGAACTGGAAAGGAATGGCCTAACCATGTTGAATATTTTAATGTCGTCACATCTTAACGATGTACATATGTATGTATGGTTAACTAAATGAATAAACAAATAAATAATGTCTACCTATGAAGTGTGTTTTGGCATGCTCGGAAGAACACCCTTGCTAATGGAGGCTTCCTGACTCTTCTCCTTCAATCTTGTCACTTCCCTTGCAGAGTTGTTCTCTTCATTTACATATGATTGCTTTCAAATTGACAACAATTCTCTGGCGCCGATTAGCAAGAATGCATTGCACTAAAATCGACAGAATTAATTGTCTTACAAAAAGAGAGGTCCAACAGAGAAGACGTGGCATACCTGCGTCTCCGTGAGTTGCAAGGAGACAGCGAGTGCGAGTCTTTCGCAGACGCTACTAACGGGTGCTCTTGAACATGCTCTCCAAGGCAGTCCGAGGCATCAGAGGGCCGTCGATTCAGAGAGGACGGCTTGTCATCATCTCATATTACGTCTATTGCTTCCTTTACTTAACAACTAAGTCATTGCAAAAACGATGGTTAATAATTGTGATTGGTGGAGTGGAAGGTACTCTGTCAGTGGCATCAACTATAAACTCTTTTGCACCATTGTCCTTGTGTGTGGGACGGAAGAGGAAGTGGCAAAAGGAAAAGTATTCTATGATGCAAGGCGGGAATAGTTGGACAACCTGCATGATTTTTTTTCTCTGCTTTTCTCTCTCTCTCTCTCTTCATCACTGTCTCTCTTTCTCTCACACTCCCTCTCATTCTCTCTCTCCTCTCATTTTATCTCGGCAACATTTAACAGTGCTACGGAGGTCTTGTCCAAACTCTGGATTAGAGAATATTCACAACATTTAGCTGTTACCTACTATGAAAGGGGATGAAATGCGAGAGTTGTGGGGCGATAGAAAACTACCATTCTTTCGGCCATGCAGGGGGCACTTGAAAATATAGAAACAGATGTTGAAGTGTATTGGACTGACGATTTAGTAATAGCATCGTCAATCTGGCGATATACCGTATACGCTACCTACATACATACATATATATGGAACTATCAATTATGAAAGTTTCGTACAATTATGAAGTGCTAAACGTTCATCTTGTCTAAGGCACTATTCCAGTGGCACTTTGAGCAATTAGAAAGTGGATTTAATTTGCTATGAACGGCGACTTGAGCAGCATATGCATATGCTGGCTGAACAAGAATATTTCATATTCGCATCGAGTTGCTCCATATCAACATGGCCTCTCCGCACTCTTTCTCCTTCTCAAACCCTTCTCTATTGCTAAATGTAACCTTCTCATTACTAGGTGTTTATATTATTTACTTATCGTTTTCTCCCTCACTTGCTATGTCCCATACCAATCCAATATCTAATGGTGGTCATGCATTGTAACCTTCTCGTTATCCTAAGTCTCGGTCCTTCGCAGAATCACTTGACAATTCAGTGCCCCATTCCCTCCACCACTGCATCTAACCCTTCTCTGCTCCTCGAATAATCTCCCTACATACTGCACATCTATAGATGTGCGTAACTTTTAGTGTATTTGGCTTAATCATTAGAAATATTCATTGTAGTCTTGCTCCGCGTGTCCTCTCCAGGCAAGACGGCCATCCGCAGACTCAATTACATTAATGGTAAAAGAACCCTTTTCCAGATGGGAATCAGCGCAATGATGAAAGAGATGCACGACTCGGAGCTATTAGCGGATTGCACTATTAAGGTACAAAAACCCCGTTCTCTCCTTTTTCCTCTCTCTCTCTCTCTCTCTCTCTCTCACTCCTCCCACATTTTCTTCTTTCTGTCTCTCTCTCTCTACATTTCTTCGCCTCTTCCCTCTCTGAATCGCCCTTTCTCCCTCCCCTTCTCTTCCTGTGACTTTCTCCCTTTGTCTCGCTCTCACTCTGTCTCCTTTCTCTCAATCTGACCCTCTTTCTATCTACATCACTCTTCTTTTTTCTCTATCTTTCTCGTTCTCTATCTCTATCTGTCTACTTTCTTTTTTTCCTTTCTTTCTCTTTCTTTCTCAATCTCTCTCTCTCTCCCTCCCTCTCCCCCTCTCCAGGTGGCCAACCAGCAGATCAAGGCGCACCGTTGCATCCTCGCCCAGCACTCGATGGTCTTCCGTTCCATGTTCCAGAGTGGGATGATCGAAGCCAAGGATGGCATCATTAATATTGCGGATGCGAGATACGAGGCGGTGATTATCGATTGATTCTTAAAAGGCCCAACCTCTCCTCCTTCGCCCACACCCTCGCCCTAGTGTCCTGCTACTAATCTACGAAACAAGCAAGCAAGGATTTTTAAATGTAACAGAGCTCTACCTGCCACCTCGTCACTCTTTCTCTGCATCTCTCCCTCTCTCTCTCTCTCTCCAGGTCCGCGCCATGGTCGAGTACATCTACACGGCTAGCTTCGAGTCGGCCGAGCAGTGTGCTGAAGAGGTCCTCGCCATCTCTGAGAAGTACGCCGTGCTGCCTCTGAAGTAGGAATGCGAACGCTTCATCGTTCAGTTCATCGAGCACACAAACTTCATCGACAAGTTCATAATCGCAGACACGTACTCAGCCGATGTTCTCAAGCAGATCGGAAGAGATTGTGGAGAATTACGAAAAAAAAACACTAATGGTAAGTAAGGGGCACATTTAAAAATGAAAGTAAAAATTTTACAGTCCACTAATTGTAGGTTACTGTCTTTGGAACATAGCCTGAAGGTAGAGGAGCTGTGTAATATTATAACATGAACATATTACGACTTGGTATTATTTAGAATGTAGCAACCTTGCAGGTGCCAAGACAACAACATTCTTCTGCAGGTTTTTTTCATTTAGCAAGAAAAGAGAACATTCTCAAGCTGCTATGGCTCAAAGTTAGCGTAGGGTTACAATATGTCCTAACGGGTATCACTATTTTTAAACATGGTTTGCTATAATTGCTTGATTTTCCCGCGAAATTTTGAATCGTAATAGTATTTTGGGATGTCGTAAAACTTCAATATCATTAAGTCCAGTCTATTATATATTTGGTTAATCTTTCCTAAAATATTTCTACGATTAAAAATAATAAGGTAATTATTTCTCCATGTATTTTATGGGGAAATAATTACCTTATTATTCAAAAAATTACAGCAATTATAATTTTTTTTATTTCTCGCTAAATATCTTTTAGGCCTGCATCTGTTTCCTAATCACACATCACAAGACGCTGTTCCGCTCCGTCCAATGGCTGGCGCTGAAGAAGGAGCGCCCCGAATTGGCCTTCCAGATCCTCGAGGAAACGGCTGCCGCGAAAACCGGAGAGAGCACTTTTTACATTGCTGATAAAGTGAAGGAATAAAGTTTATCCAGAAAGAATTATCCAGAAAGTTGTTAAAGCAAGATTAAGCAAGCTACTCAATTCCCGTGAACACTTGTTGTAATGTATCCTCATTGCAAAACTGTTACTTGATAAATGGCTCTGCTCTATGCATTTTTCTCAATTTTCTCATCTCTATCACAGCCGCAGATTTTTCACATCATTAATCTTTTACACCGGAGGGAGGGGCGTCTGTCTGTCTGTCTGTCACTCTCTATTTTGCTTTCTCTCTCCCTCGCTCTTTCTTTCCCTCTCTCACTCTCTCTATCCGCTCTTTGACCTCATTGATGTGATAGCTGATAGAGCTAACACCACGAATCTAAGCATTGCGATGACCCAGGATGAAGCTCAAGCTGAAGATGAAGCTCTTTCCGTTTCCATCGTTGACCTCTGCAACGATGTCGCTCTCTGTGACGTCATCCAAAGATTCGGCTACATTCTCGGACTCGTTGTATCCATTCTCATCTTGGCGTTCGCGCATTCTCCAAAACTCAGTCGACTTCTCCTACTCAACGATCACTACTTTATGATGCTCTTGAGATGGAGGGGTTCGCTTTTGCATTCTTTGTTATTATAAAAAGACGTCGATTTATTTTTTTCTATCTTTCCGCTTCTTACAGTGCTTCTATTTGGTTCGAAAAGTTTAATTTTTTTTCTATATTTCGGGCAAATTTTCTTTAAAAAAATAGAAAAGAAACAAAAAATAAAAGATATTTCTTGAGCGATGTGCGCAGCTCTGATGGGCTGCAGCCAGCTTCTAAAAAGACTCGCGTGCCCGACCGGAGAAGCAGCCATTCTAGTCAGCGGCGTCCTCTTCGCTGCCGTCATGTGCACTCTTCCCATCTTTCCTCTTCTCTTCTCTTCTCTCCATCTTTTCGATTCCTTCACAGCGGAGAAAGCCAAGGTTACTTTTAAATTGTTGAAAATAATATTTTTATCCAAAGTGGCTTGGAAACAAGTCTGTATAATCAATTAACTTTGTTTGACAAAAATATATGTAGAATGTAATTAGTTTGGAGATGACAAAGTGTAAGTAAAAAGTAATAGTAGAACTAGTTTTAATATTTGATATAGAAAGCTAAATACTAGAAGCTGAAGTCGTTCGTTCCCTTGGCTGGCGCCATGGCAGCGGGCGTGCTCGTCGGCCTGCAGTTACCTCACTTTTGGCAAGCTGCCAGCGGCGAGGCTGTCATCGGGCATTCAGTGCATGGATGTGAAGTCTTCTTCGCGCCCATTTTGGTTTGTCTTTTTTCTTCTTAATTTTAAAATTTTAATATTCCCGCCTTTTTTTTACATAACCATGAAATATATTTCCATCCCATTACACCATATTCTTCTTTAGTGGATTCCACTCCTAACAGATGTCATCGAGATCCTTCTCGCCTTCTTTGCACTTCTCGCCCTTCTCATTACCATGACCACAAGGCTTCTATGTGTTAGTGGCAATAGCTTGCTCTCCTTAAATTAACTTTATTAATTATTCGAGCGTTTAAGTAGCACAAATTAACTTCTTCTTTTTTGTTTTAAGCAATCGACAGCACGACCCAGCAACCTCTGGCTGAGTGTTGCCCTGGTCGAGTGCATAGGCGTATGCGGCGTGTGCATGCGACACTTCTTTGCCTTTTCTGACAATGCTCCGCAAGAGCAGCAGGTTCTCGCTTTATTTTCTATTTTTTAAACTACCCGAACTCCCGGTTTGTCTTATTTTATTCTTTTTTTTTGTTGTAAACCTGAAGGACTCTTCAATTTTTCTAACAAGAAGCAAAAAAAGAAGCAAAGTGTTTCACTTATTAGCAAAAGATTCAAAAAGTGAGTGAGGCTTCCTCATTTAGATTTTCTTCAGTCTCCTTACGAACTGGCTGATGGCCTTCGGCTCTCCTCTTGCTGTCTCTGTGCATTTAGTGTTTAACTATATTCAAACAGTTGTCTTAAACTATTTGATTTCATAAATCGATCTTCATTGTCTGTCTCAACACCTCCTACCATCTTCATGTGCTAAACAATTAGTTTAAAATTTTGGTATAAATACTTGATTATGGTTTCCTTCATTTTATCAAGGTGCTGCGCCACCTTGAAACCTCGCGTTGAGAAAAGTGGCGTCAGCCTTAAGTGGGCGCAGTCTGTGAGGGATGCGCAGCTCCGTAGCCATGGTCGACACTTTTGTCGTTTAGACCTTATCCCATATCTCAAGCATGGGTAATTCAACATGGCGAACGAATGATGAAGCAAAACGAATTAGACACAAAGAGTTAACGTTCTGTCAAAAGGAGCTTCATGTGTGCTTATATACGATGCTATTCAACGTGTATGTCGTTAAAAGAAATCTAAAAGAGAGTCTGTCGAAGCCTTGAAGGCTGCCGTTCCCTTCATGTCCATAGCTATTGTATTTATTAGAACCCTCCTATTTTGCAACGATCTCTCGAGCCAAGAACAAGCGAGAATGTACAGAAGCACAACAGATCGTACAGTAGCGCTAGAGAAAATAATTATTCCCATGACGACTCCTTTAACTTCGCTGAATCAACAAAAGTTCTACTAACACCTTTCCCAAGTGTTTCCCAAGATTTGGATTACGTAGAACAGTTGATATATCAAAGGATGCCGGCTCTTCTTTCCAATCTGGTTCTTTTTTCTCATTTGCCTTCTACGCTCGGTTGCTCAAGTGTTCAAGTCGAAGGAATACAAAAGGCACAAGAAGAACACAAATTCACAAAAGCTCTTAAACCACTTAAAGCCTTATTGCCTCCGTCGCTAGGCATTGCCACGCAGAGTTCTCTTCTACTGAACAGCACTGAAGACGAACGCCTTGGTCGGACGCCGAGCAGTGATGACGACTTGCGGGGGATTCAAGTGGCTCCTGCTTCTTCTTCTACTTCATCTTCTTAACACATACTCAGTCGGTTCAAAGACATCAACAAAATTCAATGACAAACTATATAAATATTCATTTGTATGAAGTCATTGCCTCTTATCATCAGTGGATTTGCAGTGACGTAGAATTATATTTGAAATTATTTAACTTAACTAGATGCCATGCGAGTATGAAGAGGACTTGAAGTCGACAGAGCTAAGGCCAAGGCTGGCGCTGCATTCGGAAATATCACTGCTACAAGAGTGCACGATAAAATGTGACCAGGTACGACTATCAATAACTGAGTTCATAAATAGAAACAAATAATATCTATTTTTGCCAATATATTGACAATGAGTCAAACAAACACTCCGACAGTCGCCCGAGTGCGAGGCGGTCGCCTTTAACGGTGCCCACTGCGCCCTCCTCGGAAGCGTCTACAACTACTCTTGCCGGCCTCAGCCGCTCTACTTCAAACCAGAAACATGCACGACGACAGAGAATATCAAAGGAGATGAGAGCACAACGACCACAACCTCGGCTGGCCAGTCGAAGAATACAACGATCACAAGCACCAGCGAGGCTAAGACAACGACGACAACAAAAGGTAGGTGGCCTCTAACAGTAGAGTTTATTTTAATTTTTATTCTAAAATAATAATGTATCGCGATTTTCGATGAGGACTTAGAGTGTGTGGAGGAAAACATGATATAGAGGCAAGTATGTATGTATGTGTACAAAAAAATAACTTAAAAGAACCAAGTACCAAAGGATTCTACAGTGGCAGATCAAGGCCATTTTAAATGCGCGCCCTCAAATATTTGGCCATTCTTCTCCTTATAAACAGGAGAGTGGCTAACACCGAGATAAAAATTTTTGTAACTTTGTGGTAAGCAGAAATTAATGGTTCAAGCTTACTGGAATTACTTTTTTCAGAAATTCAAAACCATATATCAATTATTCTGTGAACAGCTTCTTAAAGAACCAATAACTTCTATTACATTTATCACACTAGTCAAGCAATCAATAGAATTCAAAACGTAACGGACAAAAGGGAAAATGGCAGAGATTATTGTTGACATCTCTTTTCCATGTTCGTTAACGACAATACAGGTGCTTCGGTAACTTCCAATACAACTTCTGCAACGAAACAGACAACAGCAACCATGCAAAAAACAAGACAAGACCTTGATCCGACACCAGACGCAACCGCAATTATAACAGACACAAGCCGAACAGGCACGACAACCCTGGAACTGGATGCTTCCTCAAAAGATCTTAAGAGTACAACGCTGGACGTGACTCGGGCAGAAAGTTCACGATTTCACGAGAGCACAGCAAACAAGGAGCCTGAAGACTCAAAAGCAGACGAGGTTTCTTCCACGAGTGCTCCTGAAGCTGTGACGACTGAGCCTCTGAAGACTGAATATTTGACGACTGATCCTCTGAAGACTGAACCTCTGATGACTGAACCTGTGACGACTGAACCTGTGACGACTGAACCTCTGAGGACTGAACCTCTGACGACTGAACCGGTGTCGATTGAGCCTCTGTGGACTGAACCTCTGACGACTGAAACTGTGACAACTGATCCTCTGAGGACTGAACCTCTGACGACTGAACCTGTGACGACTGATCCTCTGACGACTGAACCTCTGACGACTGAACCTGTGATGGCTGAGCCTGTAACGACCAAACCTGTGATGACGGAGCCTTTGGCAACTGAGCATGTAACGACTGCGCCTGTAACAACTGATCCTGTAACTACTGTACCTGTAACGACTGAACATGCGACGACTGAGCCTCTGACGACAGAACCTCTGACGAATAAACCTGTGACGGCTGAACCTACAACGACAGACATAGCGGAGTCAACTAGCCATACCCCGACAGTCGCCGTCGTTGAGACAGAACTTCCCACCACCACGCTCGCCACCCAGCCACCAAAACTTGAGTATACGACGACGACCACGACAACTGCAACTGCACTAAAAACCGTTCGTTGAACGAATAGCTGCAATCAATATTTTGAACCATGCGATACATTTACATCTAGGAAATTTTTTGTTTTTTTTATTTGCTTTTCTTTTTTTTCTTTTATTTTTTTCTTATTACCCAATTGCAGCCACCGCCCTTTCCAAGATTCGTCACTGTCAAGCGGTACAGGGAGCTCAAGCACGATACATGTTTCTACCATGGACTAAATAACAAATTCGAGAATCCTGCTTTCAATGTGACCTGTACGATTTTCCAGAAGTAAGACAGACTCTATACCAGCGAATTACTTCTCAGATCCAGAAGAGCTAGACTGGCAGGCACTCCCGTTCGGAAGCATGGTCTCGGCTAACGAGTCCGATCCCACTTTTCTGGCCTGCGCCAAGTTGAAGTGCCTACGTTTTCTTCCTCCTAGCGGTTAGTGCAGAAGCGGAAAATCTAGCTTGTGCATCACTTGAGCGCTGTATTCCATCCTTCCATTCAATAAGGGTGCGCCCAAATGTATGATGCTCCCGACAACACCATACGGTGCGACTCCACATTCGGATACGTTGCTACGACTAATTCCTGTGGTCCCACTCCTTCCACACTCCAGATTCAGGAATTTAAGCTACTCGAGCCATGTCAGCTTTTTGAAAAACAAAATATATTTAAAAGAAGATCTTATTCTCCATTGCGAAAAACCATATACCGTATTTTCTCTATTAGTGCCCCCGGGGGTACTATTTTTCAATACCCCTGCGAGAGTGGGCAAAATTAGAGGGGGGGGGGGTTCTATTAGAGGGAGGGGTTCTATTTTTCAATGCGATTGACAAAAAGTTTGATAACAACATTTTATTCACAAAAACGAAGAATTATAGCTCTACTGTAATGGAATCATCACTGGAATATCAGTTTTACCGTATATTTTGAATGAATTTGCAATCAGTTCATTGGGAAGAGCATCCCATACCTCAAGCATAGATTCCAGGATCGTCTCTATTAGACAATTAGAGGGGGGGCACTATTGGAGGGGGGGGGGGTTCTATTAGAGGGAGGGGTACTATTTTTCAATACCCTTGCCAGAGGGGGGCACTATTAGAGGGGGGGGGGGTTCTAATAGAGGGAGGTGCACTAATAGAGAAAATACGGTATTGAACGTATCGCTGTTCCAGACGCTAAGAATCGGACATCACTCCTCTACGTAAGTGTGTTTGGACACGAATATAATAAGTTCGTAAGCGACTCCAGCTTCGAAAAAGGCCAGACCTTCTGGGCGTGGCCTAAACCTGACCTCGCCAAGATGACGTAGAGCTTTTAGCATGTAAAAGAAACATATATGCATAACTGAGGTAGTGTTTGCTGTAAGAGAGAGGCCCCTCCCTCCTCTCTCTTTTCTCTCCTCAGCCATTTCCTCTTCCTCCCAAGACCCCTTTAACCCACTTTCCCATTGTAGTCTATGTGTTTTCGCTCGTTGTATTTCTAGTGTTCGTTTATTGTGTGTTTACTGTATGTGGTAGATGTTGGGTGTAGTTGTCTTATTGTGCCAGTGAAGGCACTAGGTGTCATTGTCTTTGGGAGTAGAGCATTTCAGACTTTGCCTTCACGGCTAGTTTGGGTGAGCCGGTTGGCTAGGTCAGTGTTGGGGCGGGCCGAGTCGTCTGCGTGTTGGCTGGAAGTGAATCTTCCTTGGTTTAAGAGTGCGTCTGGGATCGGCGCCGTTGGTCGAGACGGCGACAGTATTTGTGCGTGTGCCTTCTTCTATATTTATTGTTCGTAGTGTTTTCTTTTTTCTTTAAAGTAAAAAAATCTTTTCTTTTACTATTTCCGCCTCTTTTACGTGTCAAGGGGGATAAAGAGGGGTTTAGATGGGACAGGTCCGGTCGTGTAGTTCTCTAGTCGAATCGCCAGCTTCTCGAGCGCCAGGCTGACCCACCCTTCTATTGATAAATTAACAAAAGGAGTTTAAAATTTTCTAATAAAATATCTGATGTCTCAGTATGAATGATGAAGGAGACACCTCGCAAATTTGGTTAAACAATTATGAATGACCGTCAACTAGATTACGATTCAGACTTGCGCAAAAAAATTGCAAAATCGGGCTAGGATATCCATTCCAATCGGTCACTTCTCTGTTTGACATATATGATTGTAGAAGTAGGCTTCGAAGAATGCACTTGTACCTTTACTCAACATTACTACTGCTCTTTTGATCACTGATCTTGGGAAATGAAGCATTTATCAACTCTACGGACAAACAATAAAATGATGAACCGAAATGTAATGTGTGAAATTGACTTGTTTTCATCAGATGATCATTAAAGAAAGAGCAAATCATTAAAGTAGGAACATGTATTTTTTAAATTGAATGAAGCTTGACGCCGAAGCCCATACTTGAACGCGTTGACACGGCCAGAAGTGGGCTTTGCCACTTCATCGAATCGAAACTTTCTCGATAAAAAGCAGGTTCTCGCTCCAAATGAATCTTGTTTTCTCTTCTTTTTTTGCTGAATCACCATCTCACAGAGTTATCAGAACAGCGTTGACATTTATTGATATACTCAACGAGCATCAAAAGAGAAGCGCAAAATGCCAGAGCATTTACTAAGGATTTTTCCCTAAAGTTGGTTTCCTAAAATTGCCTTCGTTTTCATGCAAAGTTATTGCTTGTTTTCAACTCTCCTATCGCCTTCT
This sequence comes from Allodiplogaster sudhausi, assembly GCA_945643635.1. Lineage (NCBI taxonomy): Eukaryota > Metazoa > Nematoda > Chromadorea > Rhabditida > Diplogasteridae > Allodiplogaster > Allodiplogaster sudhausi. Next base: position 1,454,681 of record CALZFC010000035.1, on the reverse strand, counting down.
TTGTGGATGCATAGAGCGGGCGTGATATGGTAGATTCTTCTCTACTAATTTCATTAGTTCTCAAACAGAAATCATGATGAGAACATGCATACATTGTTTGTGATGAAATCTACGTAGCACTTTTCTTCGAAAGTAAATCAAAAACAATGGGGTGAATTACTTGCATGCGTGTTATCATCGTTTCATCGCACAGTGTTAGAGATTCAACGCCGTTATCTCGGCGTCTTTATCGAAAAAAAACACGAGCAATCCTGCCCCATCTCTAACAGTGACAGTCAGTCTGTCAGCCAGACAGTGTAAATTTGCGCGCGCGTGGGAGCAGGTGTGTGTTTGATTCTGAATTACAAGATTTATAGAGGATACAAATCTACATATGTATGTGCATCGCTTAGGCCTAACATTCAAGAGTTGCATTATTTTCTACTCTTTTTTTTATCCTAAAGCAGAATTTTAAAAAAATTCAGAACATACTTCACTAAAGATAAGCGCCGGTTCTTCCAACTCAACAATGTGCAATAGACAGCAAAATCATCACCAACCCGCTTACAAAGGTGCGAATAGTCATATTACACAAAGAAATTATTGAATTCGATTCACTAAAAAATTAATGAGTAATTCACAAAAATACTATTTCCAATTTAAGGAGACTACCATTTACAGACTGGGTACTTCTGAGAGCCTTCGCAATGTTGATGCAGTACGCAGGAGAAGCGGCGTACTGGAAGAGCCATTCATATCGCATCGACAGCTCTTCCTTTAATTTATCGCTTAAATCCTCAAGTTTTTTTAACGTTTGAAATATATTTTGTGCATTGTTTACATTTTGTATTTGTTAGCAGACGTTCTTCCTCCAAATTCTTTGCGTGCGTTGGGATTATAAAATAATATGCAGTAAATTGATAAGTCAAGATTTGGTTTTAAAGTAGGTCCAAGGCGAATAAATAGTGTATTATTTTTTTCGCATTATTTTGTCAGGTTGAGCTAGAAACTTCGATTGCAAGTGTCCCGAAGTCACAAAAACTCCTCTTCCCTGAGGAAATTAACAGTATTCTCTACTTTGAATTCGGGAATATTTTATTTTCCCGCCATTTTAAAGAAATTTGGCAGAGCAACGCTGTTGCCGATGGGACCATTCAAATCCTGCACTTTAAATGAATATTTATATATATGGGGCGCGCAACCAACATTGGCCAGCTTTTGCTTAACACGTGCGCACACCTGCCATTTGTTCAAGCCACTAGTTTCTGTGGAGAGAGGCAAGGGGCAGTAGCACTATTTCTGCGGATTCTTCAAACCGTACTTTTTACCAATCTGTCAGGGACTTCGTGATAGGAGTTTTTCCCTTATGGTCTCCTTTAAATGAAATAGAGGGTGGCCCTGCTGACCGGTGATTGGAGCCTGACATGTTATGTTTGTTTGTGTGACAAGGCGAAAAGATGATTGATCTCTCCGGGTGACAGATCTGAATCGACAAGTGGCAAAAGTGTGACCGCCTTGAGCTGGCGAGAACGAGAGAGAGAAACAGGGAGAGAGAGAGATCGCATCCACAGCAACATCTCCGCGCTTAATTCTCTCCTTCGGTGCAGCGTTTGCAAATGCGAACAGAAAGAAGTAAATTGCAGCAAACCGCATTTTCTAAAGAAGTTATTATAGCTTGCGGGGTTATCGGTTATATTATACATGAGAAAAGTAAAATGATCCAAATGAAGCATTTCATAAGTATGCCTTTGATGCTTTATCACTGCTTATATGCAGTGGAGGTAACGTGTGACTGCTCTTTGACGTAAGCCATGAACCGTTTCTGCCCTCTTCATTTCCTCTGTTCTCTTCTTATCATCAAGAGACAGTTGCAAGAGCGCATGCTTTTTTTCTGCGCTCATGTATACCTGTTGTCCGTGCGAATATTCCAGGGTCTACGGAGCCCCAATTTATCCCCAATATTGGTTTTATTCATTTTCATATTTGGATTTCCAACATGTTCTCATTTTTTTCCAATTCCGATATATTCAGAAAAGGAATCATTTACGCGCCCTGTGATTTGCCCGTCACATTATGGGTGCGAAATCGATCGATTTGTTAAGCGCTGCTGTCAACATGGCGGGATAGTCGTAAGTATGCGGAGGATGAGGGGGGGGGGGTTGCACATTTGTCGCGTTATATAGTATAGCTCTATTTGGCTGCCGAACAATGCGGATATTTGCGTGCAGAATGCTGTTCCGGCGCGACCTGTGTTATAGCTGAAATTCATTTAACGTAGTTGTTTTTATAAAGTTTATGCATTATGGCTTGCTTTTTTCTCTTATATTTCATCAGTAGTATTCAAGGTATAGAATTAGACAGTAAACGTCTAAAAGACTGACCTTGGGGAAGGGCAAGCGCCAATTTTTCAGTATTCGGTTAATTGGGGCTGGGCCGGATGTATTCGAATGGCCATTCCTTGCAGGTCTTGCAAGGAATATCAGGAAAAATTTCAATCAAAAAGGCATGCGCCAACTTGAACTATCATTCAAAACGTGCTAAAGTCCTTAAGCGCGCTTATAAATTAATCGAATAGGTCATTCGCGGGGAAATTTTCTATGATTTAGCGTAGTTAATAGTCTTCTTAATCTATTGTTAGGAAATTTAAGCAGAAAAGTTCGCGCAATAATCTGATATTGTTGAGAAAGTATTGGCTGAAAACAACACCTCCAATTGCCCCAAATAAAACTATTCCTGCTTATTTATTGGTTCAGTTGGCTCTATAATTGGTCCTAATTAGTGATAAATTAAGTTTTAATAATTAATTTTATGAAGCATTGCGCTTTGTACTGACCCTCGGAGCATCGCGCTTTGTACTGACCCTCGGAGGGTACCCCCTTCCGGCTTGAAAGAATTTTGATGTGTCGAACTGCTTATTTCTTAAGTTTTCCACAATCGTATTGTGTGACACAAACGGAACGGAATAATTATGTACTTTTCTCTGCATAAATATTCCAAGCTGCTCGCTGTGTTTACATTAAGTTTTCACATTCAATATTTTTTATTAGTTCGAGGAGAAGCGACTATTTATAGATCGATGAGCGTCGGAAGTGGAGAAGAACATGGACTTGGCAGGAGGACAACAAGGGGAGCAGGATGGAGTCGGTGGTCGGAGTCAGGGATCCGGATGCTTTAGATGGAGTGGCAGCAGCCGACCCCTTCTGCCTCAACAACTGCTTCCCCATTTCCAGAAGGCCACTCCCTCGCGCATGACGCTCAGTGCTGAAATAGTGGCTTGCGCCTTTTCTTCGGTGCTGAAGGACCGTGTGTGTCAATTATCTAAGTAAATTTTGTTCTTTATTGCACCGCTTTAGTCCATCATTTGCGTCTGGATTGCTTTTGAATAAAGAATCCACGGAATCACGTGTTGTGATACTATCCTGTTAGGCTCAGAATGAAGTACCTGATCTCTGTTAGTGTTCGATCGATGTTGAGGGAGATGTTTGTTTAAGGGAGGCCAGGATGCAGAGCCTGCAGGAGATGGCCACAACTCGCGCGGCTCTTCTGCTGGCCGAGAATCGCCTTCCGCTGGGCGCCGGCGTCCGCGTCCTCCCCTCCAAGCCCTCGAATGCTGTCTTCGCCACCCTTCTTCGGCTTGATCTGGTGAATCACGAGACACGCGACCGCCTCTTCAGTGGCAACTTCATGATCAGCGCCGAGGTAATTATTATCAATTTTTTTCAAAAATATACTTTCTCCTCATTGTGGAAACCCGTTCTGACGATAATTACAATAGCAAGTTTTAAACCTTGCAAATATTTTGTTCTTATTCATAATTGTGTTTATACCAAAAAAGTTTGTCAAAACTGTCAAAAGATAACTAGGTTAACGAGTGTTATGACATCTTGTATTTTTGAACAAAAACGTGCTAACTCTACGTTGTGTCAATTGTTCAGCCACTCCACTGAGTCGTACTTCATTGACCGCATCCGATGGAAGGCAGCTCCTGCTGGCGAGTGCAGCCACTTCCATGCATGCCAAGACTGCACTGGCAATCTACTCCAAGGAACAGAGGGCTTCACTCGCAGGACACGCACTCGAGGTTGGGACAGAGAGATATGGAGAGAAGGAGAGAGGGAGGGAGAGACAGAGTGAGTGTGAAAGGAAGGGAGAGAGAGAGAAAGTAAGGGGAAGAGAGAAAGCAGGAAGGTAGAGGTGGAGAGAGCGTGAGAAATGAAGGGTGAGAGAGAGAGAAGATATTGTCCATTTGAGGCTCTCCTCACACAAGGCTTCGTCACACACACGGATGAGGACAGCATTGAGTGCTTGTATCTTGTGGAGACGGCGATGAGATTCCACTCATCGACTGAAGATGTCCAGGAGCACGGCGCTCACTGCCAGTACTCCTTTCCGTTCAATCATACATTTGTGTATAGTCATATAATTTATATTTTGATTGAAAGAAAGACAAATATATATAAATATAGACTGCGCCCATTATTTTGCTATGAAAACAAGAGGAAAGAATAATGCTTCTTTTTTCTGCAAAAGCTAAAGTTGCTAAAATTTTTCATAATTATAGAACAGTTAAGATGTTTAAAAAAGGTCTTTTCTTAAGCGCCCATCACATTCGCGATCTAGATGACGTCAATACCGCTCTCCTCACCGACATGCTCGAACGCTGTTTGGAGGCTGCTGAACGCTTTCCGGAGAATGAGAGGGCACATCATTTTTCTCTCCTTTTACAGTAGTTCTTTATTCTTCTTTCCCAATAATGATTTTTTTGCCAAAGGTAACTCGTTGTAATCTTCTCTAGACGTGAATATTTCAATGTTGTAATGTAGCCACTTTTCTTTTAACTCTATTGGATATGTTTTACAATTTTCTTTTTCATTTTCAGATTTCCGACCATACCTTGCGTCTGGCGGACATTGTGCGCCATGTCGTCGACTACGTGCGGACCATGAGAGTTGGCCTGAACCTAATGGTGAAGCGCGGCGGCTTCATCGACGACGGCTTGTAAGTGGGGGGGGGAGAATCCACTCCGGAGAAGCGGGCTCCCTTTACCTACTGTAGGATTAGCCTAGTTTTGCACTCTGCTTGTGAAACAGGCGCGAACTGAAAGATGGATGCACATGCTGAACGAGTTCCGGTGCACGACTATCCGAGGAGTACAAAGCTAAAAAAATAAAAACAGTGTGCCCCACTTATAAAATATTAGGGGTAAGGGTGTAAGAAGCCAGGCCGCCTAAAGCCTGACTCCTCATCTAGATCTATCAATGTGTAATTACCGACCTGATAATATGCCTCCTGGCTTGCGGTCGGTGCTCGAACCAGCCGCCCTGCAGTCGTGCAGAGCCCTGATAATATGCCTCCTGGCTTGCGGTCGGTGCTCGAACCAGCCGCCCTGCAGTCGTGCAGAGCCCCTCTCTGGCGCGCCCTCTCCCGAGGGGGCGGAGCGTGGAGAGGGAGAGAGAATGTGCGGCCGTTAGGCGGCCGAGAGAGTGTATGTGGGTGCGCGGGTTTCAACAAGGGGTTGAAAGCAGCGCATGTGTTGACCTTGTTCAGCCCTGCGCATACAGATCAGAGGAAAAAATTTTGAGCCTTAAAGCCTACTCCACCATGTTTTTGACAAACATTTTGTCAGAAACAGCTATCCCACCCTGGTTTCCTGGCCCAATACCTCCTTTTCAACCCTAGTCTTCTGTATCCGCGAGAGTGGGTTTTTATTCCCTGATACAGATAGAAAGCGGATTCACTAATCGTCAACTCACTTCTTACAGCTTCCTCATCAATCAGTACAGTTACTTCAACGTTCTGGAACTCATCGCTGATGACCGTCGCATCGTGCCCGTTTTTCTCAACTGGATCAATATCATCTTTGGGCTGGATGGTCGTTCTGAGCAACTTAATCGTGCCATGATCTTCCTCTACAAATTAGCGGGTACGAGTTTCTTTTCCAACTGCTCTTGATTCATTTACGAAAGCTTTCAATCATTGTTACTGATAACATTTCATTGGGTCACTTTTGCTGTATATAGTTTTTATGGTGTAGTCGTTTTTTCTAAGCTTTTTCTGTTCATTTACCCCCACTATGTTTCTCTCTCACTGTGCTCTTTCTCCCCCTTCTTTCTCTCTCTCTCGCTATCTCTCTCTCCTCTCTCCTCTCTCTCTCCCTCTCTCTCTCTCTTTCTCTCTGTGTAATAACAAGACGCTGTTATTGTAGTTAGATTCACTGCCTTTCGCTGCAGAAGACGAGGGGAGGGACTGGGTTTTCTCAAGTTTATCTTCGGGAACCGGCCAACACCAGGCCAACAAAAGGGAGGAACCGCTCACGAAGAGCCACCGAGGGGAGACTAACTAGAAATGGATAGAAGTTGGAAGAGGAATGGGAATGCACTTAGTATGCATATGAGAGAAAGGGAAAGGGTAATATGGAAGGAAGCGTGAGGAATGGGACATTCCGTTACATCCCCCTCCTTTCGAAGCGGGCGCCCTCGACCGCATGCCCCGTGGCCAGAACTTGGAATCATTGGCATTCTTTGCCCAACTGGCCTTCTCTTCGAAAGAATACCACTTCCTCAGCAAACTCCGAGCTCCATTCATCACATTGATATTCTGACCTCTCATCACATTCTGACTCTTGCCGTACTTCTTCAGTGCATCTCCACCAGCACAACTCGCATCACTGGAGCCTCTCTTCACGCTCATAACATTGTGAATGTCCACCTGACTATTCTGCCTAGAGACCGTCATCTTCTTGTGTTCAATCCACAGCTGCGGTCTTCTCCTAGCCTCTTCTTGGCACTTCATTCTCCACATCATCTGCTGTTTTCTCTCAGCTTCTTCTCTTCTTCTCTTCGTCGGGCAAACATTCTGAATGTGTCCACAACCACCGCATTCGTAGCACTTCACACATTTCCTGAATCTTCCTCTACCAGATGAGACACCGCTTCCACTTTAACTCTTCTCAGACTGGGTCTCCGATTGCACCCCAACATCTTTACAGTTCTTCTCATTCTCGTTGCCGCTTCCACTGATACTCCTTTCAGATTGGGTCTCGTATTGGACTTCAACTTCTTTACAGCTCTTCTCAGACTGGATCTCGACTTGTACCCCAACTTCTTGACATCCCTTCTTATTTTCGCTGTTCTTCTTGTCCTTAAACGGCGGCACACTGCTGATGCTCATGCTCCTTTCAATTTTATCAATCATCTCGCTTTGTTGCTTTTCCATTCGAATCAGCTCCCTCCTGTGCTCTCTATTCTGCTCAGCTTCAACAAGCCTCTTTTCTCTTTCCTTCATCAATTCTTCCTCTTGATATCTGATCATTTTCATCATGTCATTCATGAGCGACTGGTTGTCCTCGAGCATTCTTCCATATTCCAAAAGATCATCCTTTGCACCGAGCAAAGAATCTTTCCTTGTATACTTTTCATCTTCTGCCATTGTCTCCAGCAATTCGGTCCGTTCGATCACTTCGTATCTCATTTCCTCAGCTTTGGATTTCATCATCCACATTTCTTCTTCCATTTTCTCAATCACCGCACAATCGCCTTCGGTCGGTTTCTCATTTCTCTGCTCATCCCTCTCTTCATCGCGTTCTTCGAGCATCTTTTCCTTGATCTCGCTCTTCATCAAATTGTCTCCTTCTTCCGAAATAGCTGGCAAGACTTCCATTGGTCTTCCGTTTCTTTTTCCTCCACTCTTCTTCTTTCCGTTTCTCGACATCGTCACTCTTCTTGATGGGAACAACTCATACTCACTGTTCAACACGTTGCAAACACGCAACTCTACTACCGTTCCCTTACAACCTCGATACGTCCCTCCGCCTCTCTTCAATGTGCCACACACGGACTACCACACACTCCGCGTTCAGAACTCTTCAAATTTTCACCACTGCTTGTCACTCCACGTGCAAGGACAACGCCTTCTTTCCACACGTAATCACTTCAACAAATGTCTTTGATCACTTCGACCTTTATTCCTCTTCGAGTCCGGTCGACTTTCAATTCTTCACGGATTCTCTCTTCCGCTCGATCACTTCACTTTCAATTCTTCTCAAAGCTCGGTCGGCTTTCAATTCTGCACTTTGCTTTTCTTGCACTCGGCCACTTGCCCTTTAATTCTCTTTTGAACTCGGCTGACTTTCAATTCGGCACGTTGCCTCTCTTGCACTTTGGCACTTCTTCTTTAATTCTTATCTGAGCTTGGTTGACTTCCAATTCGGCACGTATTGTTATCTTCGCTTTATTCCACTTGATTCTTTTTCTCTGCGGTTCTCTGGCCTCTCTTGGCTCTCTGGCCTCTCTTGGCTCTCTGCGCTTCTCTTCAATTTCTGCGCTTCTCTTCAATCTCTGCGCTTCTCTTCAATCTCTGCGCTTCTTCTCAATATCTGCGCTTCTTTTCAATTTCTCCAAAGGCCTTGCCTGCTTGATTTCTTCTCTGTTTTAATTCAGGGGCCTCCTGTCGCCAGCCTGTTCTATTATTCGATTTATCTTAATTCAGGGGCCTCCTGTCGCCAGCCTGTTTTATCTCTTTTCTTTACAAGGGCCACCTGTCGCCTGCTTGTTTACAAGGGCCACCTGTCGCCTGCTTGTTTACAAGGGCCTCCTGTCGCCTGCTTGTTTCAATTTGACTCCTCTGCAACGTTCTTCTGGTCCGCTCGAAACTTCTCTCTTCGAAGCTCTGTGATCTCCTGTAAAACTTCAAACTCAACCTCTTGTCGTAGTGATTCTTCTCTTCTTCAGCAAGAGATCTCGTCGAATTCGATCGGTTCGGCCCCCATGTAATAACAAGACGCTTTTATTGTAGTTAGATTCACTGCCTTTCGCTGCAGAAGACGAGGGGAGGGACTGGGTTTTCTCAAGTTTATCTTCGGGAACCGGCCAACACCAGGCCAACAAAAGGGAGGAACCGCTCACGAAGAGCCACCGAGGGGAGACTAACTAGAAATGGATAGAAGTTGGAAGAGGAATGGGAATGCACTTAGTATGCATATGAGAGGAAGGGAAAGGGTAATATGGAAGGAAGCGTGAGGAATGGGACATTCCGTTACATCTGTTCTCTTTCCTCCCCTTCTCCTTTTTCACTCTCGCTCTCTTTGCAGATAGAAGGCCTGCCGTCTGCAGACAAGTAGTCGAGAATGATGGAGTCGCACTCACCTTCCGCGTTGCACTGGACAGTGAAGAGAAAGATTACAGTGGTGTCAGTTTCATTTATTCCTCCAAAGCGGTATTATATTGTGTTCTAGTATTATTATTTTGTATATTACAATTTGAACTCTTTACGTACATATTTATCTACATATTGAATAATGTGCATGAAACTGTTATTCAGGCTCTCTCTCTGTTGGCTTCGCTTTCAAAAGAGGAGTCGTCGGTGCACCATCTTCTCTGCCGGCACGAATACATTAAGCCATTGTTGTTAGTTTGCAGTCTTTTGCTACTATTTTCGTTAACTTTTTTTTATATTCTTTACTAGTTTTCTGCCTATGCAGAGTACATATGATTATTATTTATTCGTACGCAATTATGACCATGCATTGAGTAAAATAGTCAAAAATCACCCAAGAAAAAACACGGCGGCACTCAGAATTTGACGTTCCATTTCTGTTTTAGTCTTACAGACTTTGCTTTTGGGGCCACAAATTTCCAATCCCACTCACTTTTCCCAAGCAGTCGACTTCAAAAACTTGCTAAATTCCATGTAAAATAACGGGATGAGCCGACCATTGTAGACCTTTGAGTCTTCTCTAATGAAATTCCTTGATTCATGCATGTCCTATTTAACGGCCTGCCTCGATTTCAGTCTAGTGCTGGAGCGAACTCCGGCGAGATACTCCTGGACCCTACATCTCGGGATCGCTCAGCAGTACCTGGTTGGGTTCATACTCGCCCATCTCCTCGCCTCAGATGACTGGAATGACAGCGACATCGACAAGGAATGGACAAGCCAGCAGCTCGTTAGTGCTTCTCATTCAAATTCCTGTGTCGATTGCTATGGCTGATCGTTATTTATAGAAGAGCGAAAAAAAAACTATTTTTGAGATGCGGATCTAAGATTTGCGATCTTTATTTATAATAAAAGAATTTGGTGGAAATGACCACCTATTCTAACAATAAAATTTTTTTTAAAGATTAACGCTGTTCACATCTGGCTTGAACACAACTGCGAGGCCTGGTCAGTCTCCTTACATTCTTTTTATTCTCTCATCGATCCTCATTGCTGAACAACAGCACTGGCGATCTTCATCAATGTTTGCTTCATTTGTTTGGTAGATATTTCTCTTATGCGCGGTTGCTTATCTCTTTGCTTGTAGCGCTGGCAATGAGAATGAATGCCTTCGTTGAGGCAACCATTCTTCCCCGACCTCGACCTGCTTGGCCTCGATACGTGTGCGGGTGCGCAGCTAGTGGCTCTGTGGTCCATCCATGAACCGATTCGACGATGGAATGATGAGGGCATCAAGAAGCGGTTCAGAGATGAAGGAGGACGCGAGCGGCTCGAGGTCCTTCTGGGCCCCAGTACCACCCTTACGGACTCTGGCAAGCAACTGGCAATGGAGATTCGCGAGGCCATGGACTCCCCTGCAGTCTAACCGTAGGCATTGCTCTCTCTCTCATTCTCTCTCACTGTCTCTCTCTCTCTCGCATTCTCTCTCACTCTCTCTCTCTCTTTCACTGTCTCTCTCTCTCACATCTGTCTGGTCGCTGTTCTCTCGTATTTTTTTGTCGTGAGACCATGATCAGTATTAGCCTCCCTGCTCTTTAAAATTCTACAGGTGACCTTTTGTGTTTTACGACTGAATCGTACATATAATTTGTGAGTGTTTTACGAGTCTTTTACAGTAACTTAAGCTTATGTAAATTCCATGGCACATCATTCAGTTCTTTTAATTAGACCTCTTGAACATTCAATCGCCTTGATATGTGCTCTAGCCAAGTCTTTCAAGACCACCACTACCTCCCCCTTATAGAATGCCACTGCCTCGCGCATGCCCTGCCTACCAACTTTAACAAGCCGTAGGTATTCGCAGTGAGGAGTGGTAGAGAGGCCACCCCCACTTGTAATTCCCACTTTCTGTAGATATGCCCATATTGCGTTATCTTTTCCCAACTCATTTAATACTACACTTTACGATTGCTTCGTATTATTTTTCTGTTTATGCGGCATTCACCACATTTTTGTGCGCAAATTATATACATATGCGAGTTGTATCGCTACGTCACCATCCATGACTTGCATCTTGGTTGTTTCTGAATAAAGAATCCACGGCATCGCGTGTTATTATAACATGCTTTTTAGAAGTTTTCCACGACCAATTTGGGGGCCCCATTCTTTCAAATGGTGCATATTCCCATATAAAGTCCGCACGGTTCAATCGTCAGTCATGCCCTAATGAAGGCTTCTCGCATCGGAATACCCTATTTAGAGTGGGGAAAAATATACGTTCAAACTACCTGATTACTGAAACGGATCACAGCTTGCTTTGACAGTGACTTTTGAAGTAGCAAAATCTAGTTCGTAGTATATTGGTTAGCTCGGCAATTATCGAATCGGTGGATTCTAGTTCGGTCCTTGCCCCTAACAATAAGCGGCAAAAGATCGTGGCCAAGCGTTGATGGAACATGTCAATATCACTAGCCTCCTTCTATTTGGAAGGGGTGAGTGGATGATCATTAAAAAAAGAGCAAAGGATTAAATAATGAGCATACATATATATTTTTCTTGTCACACAAGCTTGAGCCGAAGCCCAAACTTGAGTGCGTGTGCCATGGCCAGAAGTGGGCATTGCCGCCTCATAGAATCGAAGTTTTCTCGACAAAAAGCAGTTTTTCACTTCAAACGAAAGTTGTTTTCTTCTTCTTCTTCTTGTGCTGAATCACTATTCTCAGAAAGTTATCACAACAAGGTTGACTTTTATTGATATACTCAACGAGCATGAAAAGTGTTGAGCAAAATGGCAGAGCATATTGGTTTCCTAAAGTTTCCTTCGTCTTGCATGCAAAGATATTGCTTGCTTGCAACTCTCCACGGAGTTTCTTTGTAGATGCATCGTGCGTGATATGGTAGTTCTTCTCTACTGTGTTAATTCCATGAGTTCTTAAACAGAAATCATGCTGATTGTGAGAACAGGCATATATGTCTGACACTTTTCTTTCGGAGTAAATCGAAAACAATTGGTGAATTACTTGCATGCGTGTTATCATCGTTTCATCGTACAGTGTTAGAGATTCATCGCTGTTATCGCGGCGTCTTTATCGAATGAAAACAAAAGCAATCCTGCCCCATCTCTAACAGCTACAGTCACTCACAATCAGCCAGACAGACAGTGTAAATTTGCGCGCGCGTGGGAGTATGTGTGTGTGTCTGAATGGAAAGATTTATAGCGGATAAAAGTCTATCTGCATCGCTTTTGCCTAACATTCATGATTTGCATCGTTTTCTACTTTTTTTGTAATATTTTATTATCTAAAAGCTGAGTAAAAAAAAATTGCAGAACCTGCTTCCCAAAAGATCAGCGCTGACTCTTCCTAATAGTTGCTACAATGTGCAGTAGACGTCAAAATGATCACAAACTGGCGTACGACAATGGTGCGAAAAATGATTTTACAAATATTTTTTTTTAAGAATTAGATTCCATAAAAATCATTATCATGAAAAAACTATTACCAAAAAAAAATCTAAAAAATTATTTAAGGAGATTACCATTTACAGAATGGCTACTTCTGAGAGCCTTCGTAATATTGATGCGGTACGCAGGCGAAGCGGCGTACTGGTGCGCGCCAATCTATAGCGAAGAGCCATTCAATTCGTATCGACAACACTTCTTTTAATTTGCATTTTTATCTTCTCTTCTCAAATATTTGAAATATATAATGTGCATTGTTTACATTTTGTATTTTTTAGCAGACGTTCTTCCTCCAAATTGTTTGCGTGCGTTGGGATTATAAAATAATATGCAATAAATTTATAAGTCAAGATTTCGTTTTTAAATGAAATAGAGGGTGGCCCTGCTGACCGGTGAATGGAGGCTGACATTTTGTGTTTGTTTGTGTGACAAGGCGAAAAGATGATTGATCTCTCCGGGTGACAGATCTGAATCGACAAGTGGCAAAAGTGTGACCGCCTTGAGCTGACTGAGAGAGATATAGAAAGAGAGCGAGAGAGAGCGAGAGAGAGAGAGGGAGAGAGAGAGAGAGAGAGAGAGAGAGAGAGAGAGGAGAGAGAGAGGGAGAGAAAGAGGGAGAGAGAGAGATTGAGAGAGCGAGGGAGAGAGAGGGAGAGAGAGGGAGAGAGAGGGAGAGGGAGAGAGAGGGAGAGAGAGGGAGAGATAATGAGAGAGGGGAGAGGAAGTGAAAGAGAGAGAGAGAACGAGGGAGAGATAATGAGATGGGGAGAGAGAGTGATAGAGAGAGAGGGGGGGAGAAGTCGGGATAGAGAGAGGAAAAAGTCATATATATATATATATATAGAGAGAGAGAGAGAGCAGAGGAAAGCGAAATATAGAGAGAGGGAATGAGAGAGAATGAAGAGTTGAAAGGGTGGAAGATTGAATGAAAAGTTGCAAGGATTGACAAGAAAGAAAACAAGAGAAGGAATTCTTGGCAGAAACTGAGATGAAGAAGAATGTGTATGAATGGATTGAGTAAGTAGTTCACGTTGTGGCTTCTGCTTCCTTCCAACGGCAGAAAGTCTGTCATATATTTGGGCTTATTGATGTGTTGAGCCGTTAAAAGTTGCATGTTTAATTACTAATTGTAAGGTTGTGCTGTCATACATTTTCGACAACTAATTGGAGGATTACTCTTTTGAAGACAGTTTGAAGACTACTTTTTATCATTTTTACTTCTTGGTCTTCATCTTATTGTCAGAGAGTTCGACACGTTCGCTTCGATTTCTAAACGATTCCAATGCTCTCGACTGGGCTTCTCCTTCGTTTACACCTTGAACCGTAAACGTCATTCATGTTTACTTTCTTGCACCATCAGTCATTTCTTAGACTTCCCGGTTCTCTACTCATAGGCTTCGTATTGCTTAATCCAACAACTCTCTCTCTATCTCTCTCTCTCTCTCTCTCCGTCTAAGTCTCTCTTTCTCTCCGTCTAAGTCTCTCTCTCTCTCTCTCTCTCTCTCCGTCTAAGTCTCTCTCTCTCTCTCCGTCTAAGTCTCTCTCTCTCTCTCTGTCCGTCTAAGTCTCCCTCTCTACATCTCTCTCCCCTGTCTCTCTCTCTTTGTTTAATTGCTTTCTCTATCGTCATCTCTCGCTCTCCTCTTAACATCTCAATCACTCTCATCTCTCTCTCAACATGTATGTACATAATCCGTTGAACGCAATTGGCCAATAGATTTTTGGAAAAGGTGACCAACGACAGAAACGGCTCATGAAGAAAAGAAGACCTTCAGAGAGTCGAGAATCTAGTACTTTGCACTTTCGGTGCAGAAGAAGAAGCCGAAGAACCAGGCGGATATGTCGTTGAAAATTTGATAGGATGAATTTATTCAACTTCCTTTTATTAATAAGATTTTTTTTTCTCGTCATTCCATTATCTATGAGTGCACATTTTTTTGTTTTCTTCTTCTCTCTCTTTGGATTAAATGCGCATGATTCATGCACTGATTGCAAGATGTTCTGTCTGTTATTGAAAATGGGAGTGATTTGAATAATTCCTCGCCGTTGTCAAGGAGACTTTAAGGGAATGACGGATTGACATTGCAAAAAAAAAAGCACGGAGATTGAAAGTGGCAGGAATCAGATTGAAGGTCTCAGGTTGTCGTGGGGGAGAGATCAGAAGAGCGAGCGAAAGATCGAGAGAGAGAAAGAGAGAAAGAGAAAGAAAGTGATTTAGCGAGAGAGAATGCAAGTCAGAGAGAGAGAGTGAAATTGAGAGATTGAACAATTTAGAGAAAGAGAGAAAGAGATTAAATATCAGTCATATTGCATCGCATTCCCTGAAACATTTGATATAAAGCGGAAGAATGAAGCAGTCGGGAGATGAGAGTCTATTTCCGTGCACACAAAAATGCAAACACTGAGAGACGATGCGAGAGAAGGAGAGAGAGAAAGAGAGAGAGAGAGATTGAGAGAAAGAAAGAAGAGAGAGAAAAATAAAAAAATCTTCGACGCGATTCCGGATAGGATTCTGCTGAACACGGATTATGGTGACATATTGGAAGCCATTGGATAGGTGAGGAAGTGAGAGAGATAGATAAGAAAATGAAATTGTAGATAAATTGACAGAGCGATTTATACGATGTTGATAAGAGTTTTAGAGATGGCAGAAAGCGAGCGAGAGAGAGAGAGTGAGACAGAGATTGAGATAGATAGAGACAGAGAGAGAGAGGGAGAGAGAGAAAAAGAGACAGAGATGGAGAGACATCGGAGCGTGATAGAAAAGAATCTGTCTCTCTCCCTCTCTTCTCTCTCCCTCTCGCCTCGTTGCTGTTGCACTGTTGGGCAGTGATGGATGACTTGGCGACCGCTGCACATGCCGCAACAGCCGTGTCATCTCTGGGCAGGGTTCAAGGAGATGAGAGAGAGAGAGGAGAGAGAGAACGCAAAGAGAGAGGGAAGAGAGAGGAGAGAGAGAGAGCGCGAAGAGAGAGGGAAGAGAGAGAGGAGAGAGAGCACGAAGAGAGAGGGAAGAGAGAGAAGAGAGAGAAAGAGAGAGAGAGAGGGAGAGCAGAAAGAGGGAGAGAGAGAGAAAGAGAGAGAGAGAGAGCGAGCGAGAAGGAGAGTACTAGAGCGATGTATGAGAGAGGGAGAGATAAAGAGAGAGGCTTGAGAAAGTGACATTAAGATGGAGAGGAAATGCAGGAGATTGCGACAGCGAGTATATGAATGTTAGAGCGAGAGAGAGAGAGAGACAAAGAAGCAGAGAAAGGAGAAAAGCTTCATGACCCGGGGGGTGTCAAAAGGACAATCGTGCCCTGCCGCCACTGAGCTGACCGTTTTCCCGTTTTCCCAGATGCTTCCTCTTCCCGCCTCCTTCTCATGCATTCCGACAGACGCTCTTACGGACACCCTTACAGATGTATGGCAAACATGTCCATCTGGGCCGTTCGTCATGTTCTTTCTCTCTCTCTTTCTCTCTCTATCTCTCCCTCTCTCTCTCTCTTCTCGTAACCACACTGCTGTGTAATTCTCTGTTTCGCTGTTTCTTCCTCTTTCTTTCATGTTTCTAGAGCCCGAAGCAGAGCGTGCATTTGTTCATATGTATATCTGTACACCAGAAATAAAGCGTCTGGATCTCTAGCTCTACTCATTGCCATCCTCCCATAATTGCCTTCTGAACACTTTGGCCATCTCCGTAATCTTTTTTTTCTCTATCTATGCTTTTCTCTTGCTCTCCTTGTCTCTCTCTCTCTCTCTCTTTTCCCTCTTTATTTCTCTCTCACTCTCTCTCACTCTTTTCCCCAAATTCTTCACTCTGCTCTCGTATCATTTTGCATGTCAGATTTACGCTTGCCTCATCCGTAATCTTGGCCGTTTCTCTTGTTATGGACTACTGTTCATTTTCTATGTAAGTACATTATCTACAGCGTTTGTTCTCTTCCTGCTCTTGTTTCACTCTCTAACCCTCTCTCTAAACTGTTTTTGCTGTATGTCATTACGGCGGATTGTAGAGGGAGAGAGAGAGAGAGATTTCTCTCTCTCTCTTTCGTTCTCTCTCTCTCTCTTTAGTCAGATTTAGCTTTACGGCAAATTCTCTCCTAACTTGTAAATCTGCCCTCTACTTACTCCTCCTCCTTCCTCTTCTCTTCCTCGCTCCTCCCACCCATTTGGTGACTCCATTGGCCACTGAATCATTCATTTGTGTCCGCGCAGCGCTTCCCTTCTCCTTTTCGCTAGTCCTTTCTCTTCTACTTTTCCATGTCCATTCGTACCCATTATCTTTCGAAGATGGCTCCTTCTTTCGCCGTTTTTAATCACTCTCTCTCTCTCTCAGTCTCGCTAGCTCTCTCTCTCTCTCTCTCTGTCTCTCTCTCTCTCTCTGTCTCTCTCTCTCAAACCATTTTGTATATTTCACTTTATATCATCTCTATCAACTTACAAAGATTTTTCAAATGATTACTCGGTTTTAAATATTTAAATATAAGAAGTTATTTTTTTCTCGTTCTCACAATCAGCTTCTCATTATGCGAGAAGCTCAAGGTATATTAAAAATTTATTATGCCCTCCTAAAGGACGTTGATTGCAAATTCGATCCCTTGATCCAT